>CM066223.1:1211643-1811643 GCA_033675125.1 Athetis lepigone
TTTTGTAAAACATTATTTTTTTAAAAAGAGTGTCCGTGGAGTTTCTTGCCTGTTCTTCTCCATAGAGATCTACGTTTTGGAACAGGCAATTAGCGTCACTTTTCTGACTGACCGACCGACTCTTTGACTATTCATAAGTGCCTATAAATGGTCTAAGTGAAATAAATGCCTTGAATTTTGAATTTTTTAATTTTGAATTTATTTATTTCTTCAAACTACCATACGATCCTGGGCGGCGTAGAAATTTATTCATTTATTTATAAACATACAATTACAGCACTATTACAGAGCAATTCCAATTTAATGCTAAAAGTAAGAAAAAAAATTATACAAGAAAAAAAATATATATATGTATACTTTGACTATAATAGACAAGGATTATACCTATATCTTTAATTATTATTTTCTATATGTCTATACCTTGTTCTATAAGGTTATTTTCATTGTTACAGGTATACAAGCTAAACATGGGATACTACGGGAAAAGGAAACGCCATCATTTGAGCATTTTTTCAGGTAAGACTTCATTCTTATATAATATGTTATTTTTTTGTATGTTTGTTACGCGATATCTACCTCAATTGTAACGGATTTTGATGGTTCTTTTTTTGTTTGATAACGATAAGTCATGATTCAGGAGCGGTCCCATATAAATTTTGTTGCGATCGGTTCAGTGCTTCTCGAAAAATTCACCAAGAACAAAAAAAATTGATGAAATATTCATAGACGATGTGTGCTTTTTCTTCAAGTTTCTATTTTCGTTTTATAAGATTGTACACAGTCAAACATTGGGAGTCGACACTAAAAAGTAATAAATAAAAAACTTTTTTCAAAAAAATAATAACCGGCTTAAAAATTATTAAAAAAATTATAAATTCAAAAGTTATTTTTGGGTTTTTAGTTTTTGAAGGCGGTTATTATTATTATTATTTTTTTTAAGTTTTACCCGTAACGTAACTTCGTCTACTTCGCTAATAAGTATGTAAACGAATCACAAATTGAAACTTCTTTAATCTTTAAACACACGTGATTCGAGATACAATAAAAAGACACTGGTGCCGATTCTCTTATTCACAAACTAACGTAAATTTAAGTTAAGTGCATCCTTCTCTTTCCATTTCATTAAGAAAAGGACAGAAGATAAAATATTAGTTAAGTCCTGTCAAATTAGACACATCATATATAATTTATACGCGATTTAAAAACATGGCGTCTAAATATACGTCAATTTTCTTCAGGCGCTGTCTAATTTGACAGGATTAAACTGAAGTGTATCTACTGTCCTTTTCTTTAAGAAATGGAAAGAGAAAGATGCATTTAACTTAAATTTAGTTAAGTTTGTGTACCAGAGAATCAGCACCAATAGCAGCTCTACAGCAGTCTGTCGCTTGGTTGTTGAAAGGTTAATATTTTCCTGTAACTGACTGACTGTTGATATATCAACACACAGCACAAACCGCTGCTCCTAGAGACATGAAACTTGCAGGGTGTGTTCTTTGTGAACAGTAGGTAACCACTAAGAAAAGATTTTTGGAAATTCAACCCCTGAAGGGTTAAAATATGGAATACTATGTTACTCTCCATCCCTTCAACTATCTCAACTTAAAAAATCACGTCTATTCGTCGCTCCGTTTTGCCGTGAAAGAAAGACAAACAGACAGACAGACACTTTCCCACCCATACTAATATTATAAATGGGAAAGTGTGTCTGTCTGTCTGTCTGTTTGTCTTTCTTTCACGGCAAAACGGAGCGATGAATTGACGTGATTTTTTGAGTGGAGGTAGTTGAAGGGATGGAGAGTAACATAAGCTACTTTTTGTCTCTTTCTAACACGAGTGAAACCGCGGGCAAAAGCTAGTTTATAATATTAGTATGGATAAGTTTCGACATTCAAACGAAGTCGTGGGCACAACCTAGCTTACATAATAACGTCATTACGTCAGTGACACCACGACAACCTTACAAAATCATAATTAATTATTTATTGTTCACAAATCTAGCAGACATTATTCTTAGAAGCCCTTATAACGACGTAAACATGAGGGGGTAGACAGCGCTAGACGTCTAGACGTCGAGGGCGTCGACCCCGCGCCGTGATAGTGGGGTCAGTACAGGTGTCAGTGGAGGACGATTTATTAATAGTTGAAGAGTTTTCCAATATTATCTTGAGACGTTAAGACGATTTTATTAAGTACTAACTATAGGGCCCTTCAGCTGTTACAATCGTGTCTCTATGATCGATTTTGACGTGTAACGTCAAACTTTTGACACATTTCCCATACAAAAACTGTCAAAGTTGTCAAATATCCGGCCGATGACAGGTCATTGAGACACGATTGTAATAGCAGACTAGGGCCCCTGGGTCCGGTGTTGCGGAGAGTTGTAATAGTTACCGTGGCCAGGAACATAAAGGGTAACCGAAGGAACAAGGGTGGGTTTTAGTCAGTAGAAGTCTGACACTCCCTCCTGCAGGGGCGGGAGAAGTCATTTGATGGTTTTCCATCCACAAAAAAGAGCTAACTAGTCTTAGAGGTTTCGTGTTAGAATTTTGGGTTTCGAGTCTCCTTGGGACAAAGCGTGATGATAAGGTTTATGTGTTACTAGCTTCTGCCCGCGGCTTAGCTCGCGTTAGAAAGAGACAAAAAGTAGCCTATGTTACTCTCCATCCCTTCAACTATCTCCACTCAAAATCACGTCAATTCATCGGTCCGTTTTGCCGTGAAAGAAAGACAAACAGACAGACAGACAGACACACTTTCCCATTTATAATATTAGTATGGATTCCCACTGCACGAAAAAGACCTCAGATATTACACTCTTAGCTTAGTACTTACGTATATTTCAAGACAGTCTTACATAATGTACTTACTGTACTGCTAAGCCGGAGGTTCGATTCCCACCCAGGACAAATTTTGTGTGATGAGCATGAGTGTTTGTTCTGGTCTGGGTGTAATTTATCTGTAAGTACATGTATGTATTTATATATTATATAAGTACGTATATCAGTTGTCTGGTTACCATAGTACAAGCTCTGCTTAGTTTGGGATCAGGTGACCGTGTGTGTGTCCCAGGATATTTATTTATTTATTTGTATGATCTCCTAGCTTCTGCCCGCGGCTTCGCTCACGTTAGAAAGAGACAAAAAGTAGCCTATGTTACTCTCCATCCCTTCAACTATCTCCACTTAAAAAATCACGTAAATTCGTCGCTCCGTTTTGCCGTGAAAGAAAGACAAACATACAGACAGACCGACACACTTTGCCATTTATAATATTAGTATTAGTATGGATTACTGATAAGTGTATAATCTTGTAAGAATCCATTTACATCATCTTAATACATATAGTTGGGGTCCACTTTTAGTCTTACTGGATTCAACTGTATACCAAAGTTTTAAATGGCTCGACTGTCTATCAGACCTCCACAACCCAGTAACTGGTAACATGATGTCATTAATCAGAACCCAGAAAGTCTTTCAAAAGCTGAGTAAGGCCACGTGATCTCTACTTCTTGCTATATGATTCCAAATTTGGAGCACACATCCAGATTCCTCCTTTTTTTTGGGAGTGGGAAATCATAAAATGACTGCTCCCGTCCTGGGCGCGGCGGGCGGGCGTGTCAGACTTTTACTGACTAAAACCCATTCATGTTCCTTCGGTTGCCCTTTATGTTCCAGGGTCACGGTAACTATTATAAGCATTCCGCAACATTATACCTAGTTTAAGTTGTATCCATGTATTCAATAAATAAAGTGCAATCTTATATACTGAGTGGAGATTTTCAGCGGGGCAGTGAAACGAACACCTAGAGTCATAGAGTGGAGTTTCTACCTAGTTCTTCTCGGTGGAAATCTTCCTACGTTTTGGAACAGGCAACTAGCGTGACCTTTCGGACTAACTGACCGACTCTTTCGCAATTCATGAGTTCCTGTAAATGGTCTAAGTGAAATAAATGCCTCTGACTATGATACTGACATTGTGTACCTTATCGTCACAGCTACTTGGAAATGGTTTTAAAAGGGTTTCCACTAACTTTATGATCCTCCATTGCAGATTTTCAAAAAAATAAACCCAGGTTGGAGTACTAAAAAGTAAAAAATTGCGACAACTTTTCATGACTTGTTTTGTATTCCTAATAATAGGAATTGGAACAAACATGGAATTTTTCAAATAAGAAAGGCTATTTTCTTGCTAACAGATTTTTTTAAATAAATGAATAGGAATAAAAATTTCATAAAAAATTATAGATAAGTCTTCTAAGGTCATTTTCGCCCTTACCGCCATGCTGAGAGTATCATAAGGACGTCTAGCAATAAATTATTGACTTTAGTCTGTGGAGTCACCTTAACACCCACGGGATGAGTAGGAGTGTTGTGTCTGCTCTATAAATAGACCTCAATGATAACAGACTCAAAATACGCCTTATCGGTTGAGGAAAAAACTTTGCAAAGGTACACTGGGTTGCTAGAGGCGAAAATATTCCCAGATATTGAGGAGTTTTTGTGTGAATCTGATGACTTCGACTAGAGATTTAGGCAAAACTGAAATATTGTACGTGCCTGTAATTGGGGACATAAATAAATATCTTAAGATATCTAACACCAAAACTAAGCAGAGCCTTTGCTATGATGACTGGAAAAGTAATAATTATGCAATAAATTACACCCAGACACAGAACAACACCACGCTCATAACATCACACAAAGATGTGTTCTGGGTGGGAGTCATCACGACCTCCGGTTTAGCAGTAACTAACCGACCAGCTAGACAAACAGATCAGCAAAATCTTCCACACCCAAGTGAAGCTGGGGTGAATCGCTAGTCTATGATAAAGGGCAGTATCATTATTATGTTTGGCAACACTAATCCACCGTTCGAAGTACGAAGCAGGCTGTCTGACGCTCGTTGCCTTTGCCTTTCTCGGAGTTTCTCGCGTTAGTACCACTCCGACTGCCGTAGGGGATGCGCGCGCCGCGTCATCATTTTCCCGCGAAAATATTGTCCGTGGTCGTTTCGTAAATAATTTTGTGTTGTGATGATTTTTATTGTGCTGTGTTGTTGTGGTATGTGTTTTTTGTGGAAAGAGATAAAGGTGGGTTGTTAAGGAAATGTTTTTTTTTTCTATTATTAATAATTATAATGGAAAAATAAAATATCCCTTTTTGACATTGTAAAAATTGTTAGGAAGGCGTTCAACACGCCTTTCTAACAAACTGAAATAAAATTTTCTGCTTCTACACAAATAAATAAAATTAAGGTGTTCGTTTGTAATATCGAAGTTACAGATTTTTATTATTGCTTACACGATACATCACGTACCAAAATCATTAAATTTTTTTGACTGCATGTCTGTTTGATCCGGGTAATCTCCGAAACAGCCGTATTGGTTTTGACGGGACTTATATTTTCTCAGTCTTATACAGGGTGTCCCACGGCTATGCCACATGGAGGGAAAGTACCTTAAATCTTGTAGATAGAACATTTTACTGAAAGAAGACATTATTTGAATTTTAAAAACAATTTAAATTGCATTCATATATTTTTAAATAATTAAATGGTTGGGCCGGGAATCGAACTTGTTCCACGAGAAAAAATAATCACTCTGTAGTTTTATCACACCGATCGAAAGGTTTCATCATAAGGATTATTTTTTGCTAAATAACATTGTGTCGCAAATAAAAGGAAGACCGTGAATTTTAACATTTGATGTAAAATTTTGTTCTGAAAAGTTAAAAGCTTACATTGCCGTAAGGACATACAATTGACAATCATAACTACTTATTACTAATTAATCTACCCACTTGAGTAGTACGCATCATTAAAATAAATAAATATCCACAACAACAAAACCAAAAAATCGTCAGGGAACGAAATAATCAAATGTTATCACTTTGTATTCAAGAAGAAGGGACTATTTTTGAGCATTTGAAAAATTGACTAATTTTGTATTTAAAATGTTAAAATTGATGGTCTTTCTTTTATTTTTGACACTATGTTATTTAGCAAAAAATAATCCTTGTGATAAAACCTTTCGATCGGTAGGATAAAACTACAGGCTGATTAATTTTCTTAAGTAACAGGTTCGATTCCCGGTTCAACTATGTAATCATTTAAATATCTATAAATGTAGTTTAAAATTTTTTCAAAATTAAAATAATGTCTTCTTTCAGTAAAATGTTCTATCTACAATATTTAAGGTACTTTCCCTTCATGTGGCATTGCCGTGGGACAGCCTGTATAGCCACATAGCAGATATTATTAGCAACTTAAATTCAGGAAAAAGATTTAGGGTTGCACAAAAAAAAATACGATATGCGAAGAATCTGACTTAACGTAACTAATATAATAATATATAAAGAAACAATACATAATTTGTACCCCTTTTTTAAGAATATTGTCCACTGGGTGAATAAGGTGAATAAGGCAAAGTGGAGAAAGATAAAATAAAAAACCTACTTAATTAAATAAATAAATAAAAAATATCCTGGGACAACTCACACCCGTCCATTTGATTCCAAACTAAGCAGAACTTGTACTATATGGTAACCAGACAACTGATAAACATACTTATATAATTTACAAATACATACATTATAGATAAATTGCACTCAGACACAGAACAAACAATCATGCTCATCACACAAAGTTTGTCCTGGGTAGGAATCGAACCATCGACCTCTAGCTTAGCAGTCAGGGCTACTGGCCACTAAACCAACCGTCAATGGTGCCGATTCTCTTATTCACAAACTTCTCTTTCCATTTAATTAAGAAAAGGACAGAAGTTAAAATATTAGTTAAGTCCTGTCAAATTTAGACACTCCATAGATAATTTAGACGCGATTTAAAACATGGCGTCTAAATATATGTCAATTTTCTTCAGGCGCTGTCTAATTTGACAGGATTAAACTAAAATGTATCTTCTGTCCTTTTCTTTAAGAAATGAAAAGAGAAAGATGCATTTAACTTAAATTTAGTTGAGCTTGTGAACTCAGCACCAATATCTTCATTACTATCAAAGGACAGGCTTTTTGAAGACAATCAACAGCTAGCGAACTACGGAATCTAGCCAGATTTAGCTGAATACCGGTGTTTTACGTGAAGCGACTGCCTATCAGATCTTAACAACCCAGTAACTGGGCGACACGATACCCCTTTTTTTTTAATTGGGACAATCCCACCACACTCTTCCCAACCACTGCAACTCCTAAAAGCCAGAATCAACAGTGGAGTCCGTCAGAAAAGCGCCGAGCAATGAAGCTCGACGAGTCCCGGAGAAACGATTCAACTGTCTTAGATCCCGCAACGAAATTAATCACAATAGAACAGCGGACGAGTAAGAAAAATATATTTTTTCCACTTCCCTCCATAACAAGCAGGAGACAGAACAGAACTAGGTCGATAGGCACAAAGGGTACCCCTTGGTTAAACTGGTCAGAATTTCCAGCTTCTGACTATTAGTTTGACTGTCAAAGTTCTACGAATGACAACAAGTCAGGTAGTCATACCCGAACACGCACATAGTCCGCTTCGCGGCAGAAATAGGGATGGTGACAATAATCTGACCCACCCTAGGAATTCGTTTTTTCCGATGCGAAGACTTCTTATACACAGGCCTGTTGGTCTAGTGTTTAGTGACCCTGACTGCTAAGCCAGAGGTCGTGGGTTCGATTCCCACCCAGGACAAACTTTGTATGATGAGCATAATTGTTTGTTCTGTGTCTGGGTGTTATTTATCTATAATATGTATGAATTTAAACATTATATAAGTACTAGCTTCTGCCCGCGGCTTCGCTCGCGTTAGAATGAGACAAAAAGTAGCCTATGTTACTCTCCATCCCTTCTACTATCTCCACAAAAAAAAATCACGTCAATCCGTCGCTCCGTTTTGCCGTGAAAGAAAGACAAACAGACAGACAGACAGACAGACACACTTTCCCATTTATAATATTAATGATTTTTTAAATGGAGATAGTTGAAGGGATGGAGAGTAACATAGGCTACTTTTTGTCTCTTTCTAACGCGAGTGAAGCCGCGGGCAAAAGGTTACCAGGTTACCTCACGATGTTTTCCTTCACCGACATCAGTGAAATCCTACATAAACTTTAGAAATTACATCACTATCCTTCACCCTTGCCTTTTCAAAGTTGGTCTCCCTCCACTAAAGAAGAAAATTAGAAAGTTCAGGATAACTTTAAATAGGTAATCTATTTGTTAGGTACTTGCCCAGTTAAATATACATTTGACGCGCCTGTTGACAATCCTTACTGTTAAGCCGGAGGTCGTGGGTTTAATTCCCGCTCAAGACAAGCTTTATGTGATGAGATGTAATTTATCTACAAGTAGCTGTCCCCTGCGGTTTCACCCGCATTTTTCGTTACTGCTCCGCTCCCGTGGGTCGTAGCGTGATGGTATATAGCCTATATCATTCCTCGATAAATGGGCTATCTAACACTGAAAGAATTTTTCAAATCGGACCAGTAGTTCCAGAGATTACCCCCTACGTACAAACTTACAAACCTACAAACTTAGAAATTTTACCTCTTTATAATATTAGTATAGATATAAATTGTATAGGTATGCATACCAGTTGTCTGGTTGCTATAGCACAGTCTCCATACTGCAGGCACCATAACCACTAGACGACAAGATATAACCGCAAACCCACACAGGACAATACATCTCCTGCTTCAGAGGCAATTCGTCAATTTGGACAATTTGCTAACAGTTCGTCCGCTATTTTACGACATAATAATATTCGCAAGGTTGAGAGCATTGGCGTAGGTCATGCCGTAAGGTCGTTCAACTGTCTGACCCTGGCTACATTATCTTTTGTTTGAGCAATATTAAGTTTGTACAAGAGCGTTGCTTCGCGGTTTTGTGTGTGATAGGTTTTTTTTGAGGATAGGAAATCATTAACATGACCTCTCCCGCCCTT
This sequence comes from Athetis lepigone, assembly GCA_033675125.1. Lineage (NCBI taxonomy): Eukaryota > Metazoa > Arthropoda > Insecta > Lepidoptera > Noctuidae > Athetis > Athetis lepigone. Next base: position 1,220,579 of record CM066223.1, read on the forward strand.
ATTACCAGACTTTTACTGACTAAAACCCACTCATGTTCCTTCGGTTGCCCTTTATGTTCCGGGGTCGGGGTAACTGAAGGTCATAGCTCATTAGAGCCACCCGGCAACCACTCCGCATTGACTCGCCTCCTGCGGTTAGTATTCTTTATATGAACTTGTATGGGCATGCGCTCACTATATCAACTCTCTAGCGTCACCGGATCGCCTCGGTTATAAGGCGAGTCGGTGTGGAGTGGGTGGCTCTAATGAGCTATGTCCTAACTATTCCGCAACCCCGGCAGGCATTGGCCCTAGATGTCTGTGCTAGGAAACTTTTAGGATCTGATAACCCCTCACATCCCTAGCCTTTTTCCAATAGCTTCCAGTCTATCCAGACGAAATTGAATACCAGCGTTATACGTGATGCGACTGCCTATCTGATTTCCACAACCCAGCTACTGGGTAACACGATAATAATAGTCCTGACTATACTTAGGACTTTTTGGTAAAATCCTGCTACACTATTGCAACTCCTGAAAGCCAGAATCAACAGCAGAGTTCATCAGATAACCCCCAAGTAATGAAACTCGGTGAGTCCCGGAGAAACGATTCAACTGTCCCTGATCCCTGAAATTGAATCGGAAAAGAACAGCGGAAGAGTTAGAAATAATATATTTTTTCCACTTCCCTCCATAACAAGCAGGAGTCAGAACAGAACTAGGCCCATAGACACAAAGGGTCAACTGGGAGAAGACCAGGTTATTATGTAACCTGTGGTGTGGTGACATGTCAATCTGACAGCTGTCATTATTGTCGGGTGTCATATTAGTGCCACGCGAAATTCACCCTTATGATCACTGTCATTTTGTTGTTTTATCTGTGGTATGGTTGTGGTTCACTCGACTGGCGTGGTCGACAAACTATACCGCCAGATGAAGGGCTAATTACAGACGAATCTACGTAAGACAAATGAAGCTAGTGGTTTTACATGATGTTGCAGAGCCCGTACTATGGTAACCATGGCAACGAATAAGCATAGTTAATTTATTTATTTCCTAGCTGAGCCCCGCGGTTTTACGCATCTTAGGCTCTACTCCGTACGTCGTAGTTCTTCCTCGCCTCGACTCTGGGCACCCCGATTCGGACAGGTTAGGTTAGAAGGCTTAGCCTTCATGGTTATTTTTTTTTAAACCACCCGGAAGTAGAACGTCCGTCGACCAATCTTAGACTAGTTTAGCCTAGGAAAAACTAGACTGTCCTGAAATCGGGTTTGGCCGGTAACATATACATACATACAGACACTCGAAAAACATAACCCCTTCTTTCGGCAGTCAAGTAAAAATGGAAAAAACACTATTCAAAAGCCTGGAATTCTGTTGACCCCATACATGAGGTCTCAAGGTCTCGTCACGGGTCAGATGACCGCGTCGCACCGTCTGGCCAATTCTGACCCAGTGGTGTGTGACGGCCATCTATATACAGATACACTGTATATTATCTATGTGTGTGTGTGTAAGCTTGTTGCTATGCCAGGTATAGAACGTAGCTGTTATTTATGTTGTGGTTCGTTGGTCAAAAATATTGAGTACTAGCTTCTGCCTGCGGCTTCGCTCGCGTTAGAAAGAGACAAAAAGTAGCCTATGTTGCTCTCCATCCCTTCAACTATCTCCACTTAAAAAATCACGTTAATTCGTCGTTCCGTTTTGCCGTGAAAGAAAGACAAACATATAGACAGACACACTTTCCCATTTATAATATTAGTATGGACTAGCTTTTACTACTTTTCCACGTGGAATAGTTTCCGTTCCCCGGGGCATTTCCGGGATGAAAACTATCCTATGTACTTTCTCGGATCCCAGACTATTTCTGTACCAAATTTCATTCAAATCGGTTCAATCGGGACAGACAGACAGACACACCGAATTACTTTCGCATTTATAATATTGGTAAATAAGTAAATTTTTTTTTATGGTGAGTGGGAAATCATCAAATGGCTGCTCCCGTCCTGGGTGCGGCGGGAGGGCGTGTCACACTTTTACTGACTAAAATCCACTCATGTTCCTTCGGTTGCCCTTTATGTTCCAGGGTCAGCTGTTCCATGCGGTTTCACCCGCGCTATGTTAGGTTTTTAGTTAACTGCTCCGCTGTCTGTCTGTTTGTCTGACAATTATATTATGCGATTATCTCTAAAACTTGACGCCTAGCTTTTGCACCTGTGTTACATTTCTTTGTAATTTTTTGCTATACTTTTACTATAATATACTTAAACTCTATGGTGTGTAAAAACTCTTTCTCACTCTGTTGTTGTCTCTCCTAATTTTCAAAGAGCATAAAAATCCATTCAGTAGTTTTCGAGTACATCGCGTACAGATAGGCAGACGTAAATTTTGTTATGTAAAATGTCAACAATTTAGAGTTTGAAATCTATATCTATTAGTACTTAATATTATAAGACAAAAACCCATATAAAAAAAGTAAACAAAATGCAAAAGCATATAACCCGGATGTATTCAAGAGACGAGTGCATAGGCATCTTTTGGGTAAGCTCGCTCCATCGTAGGCCCCGTCTATGCCCTCGGGCTAGTCTGGGATCAAGAGCGAGCCCATCCATACTAACTATACTAATATTATAAATGGGAAAGTGTGTCTGTCTGTCTGTATGTTTGTCTTTCTTTCACGGCAAAACGGAGCGACGAATTGACGTGATTTTTTAAGTGGAGATAGTTAAAGGGATGGGGAGTAACATAGACTACTTTTTGTCACTTTCTAACGCGAGCGAAGCTGCGGGCAAAAGCTAGTAATATTATAAATGCAAAAGTAACTCTGTCTGCCTCTTCTTCACGCCTAAACCACTGAACTGATTTGATTGAAATTTGGTACAGATATAATCTGGGACCCGAGAAAGGACATAGGATAGCTTTCATCCCGAAAATTCCTAGGGAACGGGAACTATTAATCCACGCGGACAAAGTCGCGGGCAAAAGCTAGTTAACTAAGGATGGTATTTAAAAGTACTTCAATTTATTCCCATTTCATTTACCTAATTTTGCCTGTGTTCCACCAAATATACTGAATGTGCACCAAAATATGTTAATTAAAATATGTCATAACGAGCATCTATTTAACAACTGTTGCAAATTTGTAAAAATAGTAATACACGTAATTTTAAAAACAAGCGTTTATTTTTTTAGTTTTACTTCAGATAATGCACTGCAAAAACTAACTAAGATAGGTCGACGGAGCCCCGCTGCGCGACGCTCCTATTTCTGGGTGGTTTAAAAAAAATAACCACTAAGGCTAAGGCGGGGCTAAAAATATTATCCGTTAACTAATAAAGTGTGACATATAATCAAAACAACTGTCATCAAGACAAAAAATGACACGTCATAGACGCCGCCAGGTTTTGAACCTACAACCCGGGGCCTCAGATACGTGCACGAACTACCAATGGGACATATAATATCAATAATTGATCAGTCTTTGTCTGTCTGTCTGTTATGGCGTAGTTTTTAATATGCTAGACCGGTCTGCCTGATTAGGATCGCAGACGAGGGTAACAAACTTATACACTAGTTGGACCCGCGGGTTCGCTCGCGAAGTACTAAGTACGGGTTATTCCGATCTGTCACCCCGTTTTGTCCCCATGGGTTGGTAAAATACTGAAAATACTGAGATACTTAGTATTTAAATCAATCAAAAGTACTAGGCGCGCAGTAGCGTGAAGAGGTTAATAGAAACTGTGTTCCACGCATTGATAACTGGGGGACAAATCGAACTTTTTTTTCCTATCTGTCACCCGTGGGGACAAAACGGGGTGACGGATCGAAATAATCCCTAAGTACTTAGTCAGTGGTGCTGATTTTATTCACAAACTAACCTAAATTTAAGTTAAGTGCGTCTTTCTCTTTCCATTGCATTAAGAAAAGGATAGAAGAGACATATTCGTTTAGTCCTGTCCTGTCTAATTAGACAGCGCTTGAAGAAAATTAGCGTATTTTTAGTCGCGGTGTTTTTAATCGCGTCTAAATTATCTATGGAGTGTCTAAATTTGACAGGATTTAACTAATATTATATCTTCTGTCCTTTTCTTAATTAAATGGAAAGAGAAAGATGCACTTTAAATTTAATCGCTACCGTTTTATTAAAACTACGTGATATGCAACAAAGAAATATGATGTTTGTAATAGTTTGTATGTGTACCTGACTATCTCGCGAACGGCTGTCACATTACTGATATTAATGATGTTAATGTTTTACTTATTGTTTATACTTTTATATATTTCATACAATTCTGAGGTATCCATACTAATATTATAAATGGGAAAGTGTGTCTGTCTGTCTGTTTGTCTTTCTTTCACGGCAAAACGGAGCGACGAAATGACGTGATTTTTTAAGTGGAGATAGTTTAAGGGATGGAGAGTAACATAGGCTACTTTTTGTCTCTTTCTAACGCGAGCGAAGCCGCGGGCAAAAGCTAGTACTATATTATATTAATCATAAAGTTATCATATCCATAGCCTTCTCCAAGATATATTGAGTTCGGCTCCCAGTGTAATCGGCTCCAGCTGAATACCAGTGTTGTACATGTAGCGACTGTCTATCAGACCTACACAACACTGTTACTGGGAAACACAATCCTTCTTGGTCAGACTAGTCAGACTTTCAGACTTCTGTAATGACTGCGAAAGAACGGTCAATTGTGATGTCTAAGGCCCGTATTAATCAAGTCTTTTGCTGTCCTTGTCATTCTAAAGGGAATAAATAAGGACAGCAATAAACTTGAGAGCGTCTCAGAATTGAGTGACGTTTATTAATACGGGCCTTAGAAACTTGAGTATGATAATTTAAAAATTGTAAATTTGAATTGTAAAAGTCCACTTGCTTGTTTCGGAACTTTATGATACTGGCCATGAAGTTTTACCAAAATAAATAATAATAATAAATATCCTGGGACATCTTACACTCGGCCATCTGATCCCAAGCTAAGCAGAGCCTGTGTTATGGTAATCAGATAACTGATATACATACTTATATACTTAGCGCCTTACTAATAATCGCTGCATAAAGTAATGACAGGTTTATACGTCAAAAATGTATGGTTACACAGGCTTTATTCATGACATAACTTTACACAGTGATTATTAGTAAGGGCATTAATTTTTAAATACATAAGTACATATTATAGATAAATAACACCCAGACACAGAACAAACATTTATGCTTATCACACAAAGTTTGTCCTGGGAATCGAACCCACGACCTCTGGCTTAGCAGTCAGGGTCACTGAATACTAGACCAAGACCAACAAGCCCGTCAATAAAGCTGTAATACAGTTTACGAGTACTAGTATCATTAACTAGTATTAAGAAATATCTAATACTAGCAAGTATCCATCCATACTAATATTATAAATGGGAAAGTGTGTCTGTCTGTCTGTTTGTCTTTCTTTCACGGCAAAACGGAGCGACGAATTGACGTGATTTTTTAAGTGACGATAGTTGAAGGGATGGAGAGTAACATAGGCTACTTTTTGCCTCTTTCTAACGCGAGCGAAGCCGCGGGCAGAAGCTAGTAAGCTAATAATACTCATAAAGAACTATTATTACCGATATCGTAACAAAATACTAATAATTATAGGTGTAAGCTAAAACGTGCAATTTTAACAAAAAACTTAATATTTTTTTGCATCGCACCCTTCCTGATAACCCTAATACTAACTTGAACAATTGATACATTATTGTAACAATACTGAACAGAATCAATAATATCGATACCAACCGTGACGGGTTGCTTTTAGGGGTCCGTGGATTTGTTTTAAAAACCACTGTAGTTTGATGGCAATCACATAAAAAAATAGGTTTTCAGTGCGTTTATCCAAGTTTTTTTTTTGTAGTAACTGGGACTTAAGGTCATCATTCATTTATGGCTTTAAAAAAATATAGATTTTGGTATTCTTTTTTTTTGTGAGTGGTAAATCATCCAACGACTGCTCCCGTCCTGGGTGCGGCGGGAGGGCGTGTCAGACTCTTACTGACTAAAACCCACTCATGTTCCTTCGATTGCCCTTTATGTTCCAGGGTCACGGTAACTATTATAATCATTCCGCAACCAGATTTTGGTATTACGTCATTAAATTATTAAAATTGGATTCAACAGTAGTATGTATTGACAAATTGACGGAAAAACTAACTTTTAAATATAGCTATTAATATAACTTATAATAATTATTTGGCAATTTTTTTACGATACATTGGTAATACAAACTGTACTCTAAGGTTATTATTAAAATAAGGTCCATATTGCGTTGCATCGAACATGCCAATATTTTGCCTAACACGCCAAGCGAAAGCGAAGTCGCACTATTAAGCTAGTATTTAAATAAATATCCTTGGACTAAAAAGTGGTGTAACAAATAAAAAGTAAATAAGTTAATTTAATACTTTAAATAAAAAGCTATGTAACAAACTAAGCATAGATTATCTATGTATACTTCTATACTAATATTATAAAGAAGTAAAATTTGTAAGTTTGTATGTTTGTATGTTTGTAAGTTTGTAAGTTTGTAAGTTTGTAAGTTTGTAAGTTTGTAAGTTTGTAAGTTTGTAAGTTTGTAAGTTTGTAAGTTTGTAAGTTTGTAAGTTTGTAAGTTTGTAAGTTTGTAGGTTTGTAAGTTTGTATGTAGGGGGTAATCTCTGGAACTACTGGTCCGATTTGAAAAATTCTTTCAGTGTTCGATAGCCCATTTATCGAGGAATGCTATAGGCTATATACCATCACGCTACGACCCACGGGAGCGGAGCAGTAACGAAAAATGCGGGCGAAACCGCAGGGGACAGCTAGTTTTTTATAAAATTACTAAATATTCAAAATTCCAAACATACGGTACCATTTAAAACTACAATCTTAAAAACCCATATTCCAGTACAAACACAATACATTAATATTTTTTATAATCCGCGTAAAAAATAATTAGGTTCGCACTTTGACAGTTTTTTTTTTATAACGCCGGTGGGCACAGGAATCAGCTGCAGAGCCACCATGGAGCACAAAAGAGGTTTTTTAAACTTTTTTTTAATCGCTAAAGGGATGCGGTACAATGACGGCAGTTTTTTTTTCATTCTTTTTTTAAAACGGCTTTAAGTTGCGAACGTTGGGTTAGTGATGACATGACATTACTTATTTTTGAAAATGGAATGTTGTTAGTAGGTCTGTTGATGCTATTAATCATTTGATATTTATTTTGTGGTAGTGAAATTAATAAATATCTTAATGCATCTTATAAATGGTCATCTGATCCCAAACTAGGCTGAGCCAGCACTATTATGGTAACCAGACAGACAACTAATATATTTTTTTAATTTCATTTTGTTTTTTAGCATCTTTAATATTGTAACATATTTTTCTGTCAGTTTGTTTTCTACACTGTTATTTTTCATAAATTATCATTTTATTATATTTTATAAATAATGTATTGTTAACTGATAATATTATGCATGCTGTGTTAGCCTTTAAGTGATTATTATACTCGCACTTGTGATACACTTTTAGTAATAGTGATGAAAAAGTGTAATAATTGTTGGGTTACTTATTTAAATAAATAAAAAACATAAAAAAAACATACTTAGGTATATAATTTATAAGTACATACTTTTGACTTTTGACTTTTTGTTACACCCAGACACAGAACAAACAATATGCTCATCACACAAAGTTTGTCCTGGGTGGGATTCGAACCGACGACCTCCGCGGCTCAGCAATAAGGTTCACTGACCACTACAATAACAGACCAGTCTAAATTATAATGAGAATCAAATCCTAGATCTCGTCAGAGATTTGTCCTGGGAGGGAATTGAACCCACGACTTCCGGATAAACAGTTAGAGTCACAAACCACTAGACCAACAGAACCTCTCGACAAGTGGCATTGTAAAATATATATCGTTTTAATAATTAACTAAATGTAAACAATCTTGACATGTCTTTTTATCAAAAAGCGTTAAAATAACATTCCAACATTGTTTCCATTTCATTTCTTAAACCTTAGAACACACGTGATTTTAGACACAAATTGACACAATAGAATGACAATAGCAGCGCGACAGCCGGCTGTCGCTTATTCGTTGAAATGTTAATTAATGTCAGTTTGAAATGAAGCCAAAAATTACTACACAACATTAAATAAACGATTTTTTTATAAAACGCCAGTCAATTAATAATAATTCGCACATTCGCTAACACATCCACAATATTCTTTAGTTTTCGCAAAAAAGCCGTTCGAACAAAGGGTAGTGACAATTACGGCGTATGCCGCGCCATCTGGTGATTCAGTGATCGGCAGTCATCGGGCGACGTCGGGACTGTTCGGCAAACGTTGATGTCATGTCGGAAAGAGTAAGCTCGCGTTTGTAGAGCGCTGTCTCTCTCATACATTATGGTTTACTTACAAGCTAAAAAAATACCCATCGAATTGTAAGTATCCTCTTTTTGAAATCGGTTAAAAATAAAATGAAAATGGCTGCTTAAAATGTACCTATTTATTTCCCATAGACCATTTACAGGAGTTTTAAATGGTTAGGAGTCAGTCGGTTAGTCAGAACGCTAGTTGCTGGTTCCTAAACGTAGGTCTCTATGGAGAAGAACAAGCAAGAAACTTTATGGATACTATTTCCAATTATTTTCTGATTAATTTCGTTACGGGATCCAACAGACAGTTGCATCGTGTCTCCGGGACTCGTCGAGCTTCATTTTTCGGCGCTTTTCTGGCGGACTCCACTGTTAATTCTGGCTTTCAGGAGTTGCAGTGGTTAGGAATAGTGTGGAGAGATTGTCCCAGTTTTCATCAATTATTTTCATATGATTTTTGTTCGGTTGACCTGCGTAGGCAAACCTGAGGGCCTAGACAAGTGGCATTGTAGAATAGATAACGAAAACGAATAGATTGTCAAATGCTCAGATTAGTAAACAGTCTGAGGTCAAATGTATGGAATTGACATAAGCTTTCGCTAAACAATTTGACATCTCCATACATTTTACAATCTATTCGTTTTCGCTATCTATTCTACAATGCCACTTGTCTAGTGGGGCTGCACAGATTACCTTTTTGGTGGACCGTCCACATCCACATCCGTAGCGTGTATGGCCTACATCCATACTAATATTATAAATGGGAAAGTGTGTCTGTCTGTCTGTTTGTCTTTCTTTCACGGCAAAACGGAGCGACGGATTGACGTGATTTTTTAAGTGGAGATAGTTGAAGGGATGGAGAGTAACATAGGCTACTTTTTGTCTCTTTCTAACGCGAGCGAAGCCGCGGGCAAAAGCTAGTTATACATAAAACCCTTCTTGAATCACTCTACCTAAAAAAACCGCATCAACACGGAAGAGTTTTCAAGATCTAAGCACACATAGGTACAAACAGCGAAAAACCTTGTTTTATACTATGTAGTGATTTAAAACCTGCTCTAGCCTTACCCTTTTATTTCAAAATCAGGAACTTAAAACCGGTTCGTTTAGTTCTGGCAAAAAATACGTCTGGCCGTAGTCTGGGTGGCGGGGTCAGTGACCGCATCGTATTCTTATCTTAGATAACAGGAAAGGGTGCGAACTTCGGAAATACATCTTCTATTTTGCACCTTTCGCATATGGTTCAATGTTTGAACCTGCCTCGGAGCGTTGTGGGTTCAAAACCGAATAAGTACAGTGTTGTCAAAATTAAGTGACTCGCCTCCTTCTGCGAAGCAGTTATGCTAGTGAAGGAAGCGGCGGCGCGCGAGAGGCAACGACGAGCCTCTCGCCCCGGACTAAGACCCAGGCGAAGACGTCGAGAGTCGCAAGACGACTACCGGCCACCGTAGGCGCGGTTCTGCGGATGGCGAGCGATGGGTAGCTCGCCGCCCGGCTAGGACCAGGACGCGTATTGCCAAACTGTATGCTGACCCAGACACCCATAGTCTGTACTGAACTACGTCGTGCTCATGTAAATCACAAACAAATTGGAGCAATGTACATACAAGCTCAGAGCATTCTGAGAAACTAATAAGGATCGTTAATCCGAGAGCGATCGATCAAAAGGGGAATGCCCATCGCCCATACAAAAAAATGCCTGAAATAGACAAAAACGAAATCTACGCCAAATTGTACTTCAAATCAAAGAAAACCCAAAGACAGTTTCAATAATTATCTAAAACTAGGGAGAACCTAGTTTTGGAATGTTTTTGCTTAGAGAGGTTATGTCTGAAGCCAAGCCAAGTCGTCGTATTAAGCAGGTCCTATTTAAGTTATTGATCGTAAATAGGTACCAAGCACAGATGGCATATCAAAATCCCTAACATATGGCCTAAGTTGTCGTCAAATATCATAAAATACACACATAACGTAACACAATCAAAACATCGAATAAAAAATATGTGATGAAAAAATTAAATGTCAAATCACAAGATATTGTCAAACTGCCAAGGCAAAGGACATGTTTCATACTGCCTAGGTTATTTACTCTGCCGTAGTTTTTAAAAATAAATTGATTCAGGTATATTGATTAGCATATTTAATTACTTAGATTATGAGATGTAACAAAAGATGTAATTATGACGGTTTAAAAAAAGCTTTTTACGGATCTCTGAGGATTGTTTATAAGACCACAGACTAAAAATGTAAATGAATGCATGTCATTGAAGAACTGTGCTAAGACGGAAATCAAATTAAATACTGAAATAATAATTTTATTTATACCCCTAGTTAAACAAACTGGAAAATAAATTAACGAGTTATATTTTATTCTAAATAGAATTTACCGCTACTGGTAATTACTGTCTATTCCAGGCATTTTCTTGGCATTCCCCTTTTAAGGCGCCCCGACTCGGACAGGTTAGGTTAGAAGGAGGTGGCGAGGTCGTAGTGAGCGAGCGAAGCGAGCGAACAGACCCCGCCACCTCCTTCGTAGTTATTTTTTTTTTAACCACCCAGAAGTAGGAGCCCCGCGAAGCGGAGCTCCGTCGAGTTATCTTTTTTAGACATTAGAGTAAAAAATAATTAATTTTAAACGAAAAAATCCTAACTTAACCTCAAAATTGACGTAACATACATAACCTCAAACTTTGATTATCGATATCTCCGTAACCATGGGGCTCCTAGAATGGGAGTGGTATGGGGGGTATAGTATTTTAAAGCAAAATGTAATTTGATTCAGACACTCTCTGAATAGGTATACAGTTTGCTCTTCAACTAAAAAGGCAAACTGCGATCGAACTCAGAGCAACCCCGGTCTGGGTCAGCATACAGTTTGGCAATACGCGACCAGGACCGCGTCGAGGGCGCGTTAGTGTTCCACGCGCGCCTCAAAGAGAAGTCAGCACCGACCCCCTATAGTGTAACTTGTCCCAAGGTGGGTCAGACGTACAGACAGACCAAGTAATCTGTGAACTGAAGGAGGGCGACACAGTCTATTCAGCGTTGCTAAAAGAAAGAGACAGAGAACATTCAAATGAAGTCATTCAAGTGAAATGTCATGTCAGCCGTAGTTCCAATTTTAGCCATTTCACAGATAACTTGGTTTTTTTTTGGGTGAGTGGAAAATCATCAAATGACTGCTACCGTCCTGAGTGCGGCGGGAGGGCGTGTCAGACTCTTACTGACTAAAACCCACTCATGTTCCTTCGGTTGCCCTTTATGTTCCGGGGTCACGGTAACTATTATAAATCTGGTTAGTAACAAAACTGCTAAGCAAGAGTGTAAGTTCGATTTCCTCATAGGAAAAATTTTGAGCACGATTATATTTTGTATCTGTTTTAAATCTTTGTATTTATATAATTTGTAAATTCATAAATCAGTTGTCTGGTCATAGCACAAACTGCCTACTTTGAAATGAAACGGCCCGTGTGTGAGATGTCCAAAAAAATATCCTGGGACAACTTACACACGGCCACCTGATCCCAAACTAAGCAGAGCTTGTGCTATGGTAACCAGACAACTGATAAACATCCATACTAATATTATAAATGGGATAGTGTGTCTGTCTGTCTTTTTGTCTTTCTTTCACGGCAAAACGGAGCGACGAATTGACGTGATTTTTTAAGTGGAGATAGTTGAAGGGATGTAGAGTAACATAGGCTACTTTTTGTCTCTTTCTAACGCGAGCGAAGCCGCGGGCAAAAGCTAGTACTTATATAGTTTATAAATACATACATATTATAGATAAATTACACCCAGACACAGAACAAACAATCATGCTCATCACACAAAGTTTGTCCTGGGTGGGAATCGAACCGAACCTCCGGCTTGGCAGTCAAAGTCACTAGGGTCAAATACTTTTTTATTTATTTATAACAACGCTTGTGAAACTACAATAGGGATGACGACAACATAAAAAAATGGCATTCTGTTTAGTCCGTCTTATAGATCGGCCGAAAATACGGGACACGTATTTTTTGCTTCATCAAAATAATAAAAAAATAAAATGATTAAAAAATGATTAAAATGATTTTTATTTCTGTAAATAGGTAATAAATTACACTTTTACACGTCATTTTTTTTTTCTTATTTTATTCGAACGATGGGGCCGGTGTTTCCTAGCTGGACTACTCTGAGAAGAAACAACCGAAACAAACTCAGAGGTCAAAGTCTCTTTTAAAGTCCATACAATATTGTATTGGTCAAATTATGCGACTTTTAATACAAAGATAAAGAGCAACAAAGTTCTGGAGGGCATAGTGGGGGCTTTTGACGCCACCGTAATGCAAAAATTGTATAAGATCGTGACGTCACGCACAACTTCAACGCACTGTATCGTCGTCATTTTTTACCGACTTCACAAAAAGGAGGAGGTACTATGTTCGGCTGTTTGTATGTTTTTTTTTTTTTTTTTTTTTTGTATGTTTGTTCATCGATTACTCCGTCAATTGTCAACGGATTTTCAAAATTCTTTTTTTGTTCGAAAGCAGATAGTTCTGAGGTGGTCCCATTGTCACCAAGTTAGGATCTGATGATGGGATCTTAGAGAAATCGAAGGCAACCCTCAAATTTTATAAGCTCACTTATTGTTTTTCGCATATTTTATGAAGTATCTTGTGTATTTGCATATGGTTGTCACCATCTCAGTTAGCTGAGCTGATGATGGAAGGTACAACTCCTTAACAGTAAGAAGTTACTCGAACAGGCAAGGAATGTAAATTGTTTTGATGTTTGATAGGGCATTTGCCACATTTGGGCTCATGATCATCAAGTCATGACCTGATGCTGCAGTCAGGATAGTCTGCAGAGTACCTAACTCCTCGACAAATAACAGCAGATATATCGTGTTTAGGCTCATTGAAAAGGGCTCGATGTGTGGATAAACGTACTGTTAATGAGGAACACCGAAGTACATAGAGACCTGATGCTGAAGCCAGGAGCATCAGAAAAAGTACAAACCTTGAAATTACAGCACAGTAGTCGTGTTTGGGCTCATTTTAAACAGGACTAAATTTTAACTCGACACTAAAAAGTAAAAAATAAAAAACTTTTTACAAAAAAAAAATAACCGACTTCAAAAAGTAAAAACTTAAAAATAACTTAAATTTCGGAAGTCGGTGGCAACACAAATTGACTGGCAGAAGAAAAGACACCGACTTCCGAAATTTAAGTTATTTTTAAGTTTTTACTTTTTGAAGTCGGTTATTTTTTTTTTGTAAAAAGTTTTTCGTTTACGAGAAAAAAGAAAAAATACGTGTCTAAAATTTTTTAATAATCTCAATGACGGACTAGTTACTTCTTTTTTGTCGTCTCGCCTATTTAATTAACCCATAGTTTTACACATACTACTAGAAGTAACAATTTAACTCCAAACTTAGACATCGGTACATTTTAACGAGTATTGGTTATCAGTTGAATCGTCAGTGGTCGGCTCCAGTTATCAGGAGCCAATAGAGTGGGTGCACACTATCTGTTAAAATAGTAAATAGTTAACTGATATAGTATCTATGAGCGCAGTATTTACTTTAGAACGACCAGTTAAAGTTAACCGTAGTTTTTATCGAGTGCTTTACCTTCGAACACAGTAGAAAGAAGCAGCCCGACAGCCGGCTGCCGCTTGGTTGTCGAAAGGTTAAAAAGGAGTTAAGTTAAAAATTGATCCTTTTTGTTTGTAAGAGTTTAATTTTGTTATTTATTTGTTCTTGTTTTAATTTATTTTTGTACTAGCTGCCGCCCGCGGTTGTTCCCGTTCCCGTGGGATTTTTGGGATAAAAACTATTCTATGTCCTTTCTCGGGTCCCGGACTATACCTGTAACAAATTTCATCCAAATCGGTTCAGTGGTTTAGGCGTGAAGAAGCCCTCGGGAAACCCCTCGGGAACGGGAACTATTAATTCACGCAGACGAAGTCGCGGGCAAAAGCTAGTACTTCATAATTATTATTGTTTACTAATATTAGCCTGTAAGCTTTCTTAAAAGGGGACCTCATATGTCGAAATCCATAAATAGTTTGGGTTGCAGACTTGCGGAATGTTTATAATAGTTACCGTGACCCCGGAACATAAAGAGCAACCGAAGGAACATGAGTGGGTTTTAGTCAGTAAAAGTCTGACACGCACTCCCGCCGCACCGGACGGGAGAAGTGATTTGATGATTTCCTACACCCCAAAATAAAAGCTTTCTTAATAAAATGTTAATTGCATTAAAATGACGTAATCCCTGAGTCCAGGCTCCTGGACTATAAGACTATATGTCAAAATTCCCGCAACATATAAACACTTCATGGAATCAACAGTATTACTGAGAAATAATAATATATACAATACATGTTGTATAGTAAATATTACGGTATCTATCATGTCTACCCCACTTCCGGTTATGTAGTTAATATTATGTCTGCCGTTATTCATAATATAATATTATGTCTGTCTGTAAATTTATATTTGGAGGAAGTTAGGATTTCCCTGTATTTAATTTAATAATATTTTAAAAGAGTAAGTATGGAGTTTCTTGCCCATTCTTCTCCATACGAACCAACTTTTTGGAATGGGCATCTAGCCTCGTTTTTTTTTTGGTTTTTGTTGATGACTTTTGTCGTTTTGAAGTGCCTTTTAAGAACCTTGGAACACACGTGATTCGAGACACAATAGAAATACAATAACAGCGCGGCAGCCGGTTGTCGCTTGGCCGTCGAAAGGTTAATAGTCTATAAGGCTGAGGCTACAGTAGGCAGCGATTTGCGATGCGACTGGAAGAGCGAAACGAGATAAACGTGGGGTGGCTACATTATAAGCGAAAATCTGGCGTATACTTATTCGATTCAATTTCGCTGATACGTCGATGTAGCCGGTGCCGCGATTACAGTAATGTAGTTCCTGTCGCAGAAATAATCAAAGATCGCTAGTAATATTTGATGAACGGTGTAGCCATTTAGTGAGAATCCATTTATTTGTTTCAATCGCTCGTGCGTCGCAGTTCGCATCGCAGCCTAGTGTAGCCTCAGCCTAAGAAATAAATGATTAGAGCTTTGACTTTAAATAACTAGCTCTGCTTCTCAGTTTCATTCGAGTTTTTTTGAAGTTGTAATAAAATAAATATCTTAGGACAACTCAGACATGACAATCTGGCTATTTAACTAGACAGACCCTACTATAGTAACCGGACAACTGGTATAAATACTTATGAAACTTATAAATATACTGTCTGTTGATATATCAACGCACATCACAAACCGCTGCTCCTAGAGACATGAAACTTGCAGGGTGTGTTCTTTGTGAAGAGTAGGTAACCACCACTGAGAAAGGATTTTTGGAAATCCGAGCCCAAAAGGGATGAAATAGTGGATAAAAGTTAAATATCCAGGGGGGCGAAACCTAGTCTATACTATCTATACTAATATTATAAAGAGGTAAAATTTGTAAGTTTGTAGGTTTGTAGGTTTGTAAGTTTGTATGTAGGGGGTAATCTTTGGAACTACTGGTCCGATTTGAAAAATTCTTTCAGTATTAGATAGCCCATTTATCGAGGAATGCTATAGGCTATATACCATCAAGCTACGACCCACGGGAGCGGAACAGTAACGAAAAATGCGGGTGAAACCGCCGGGGACAGCTAGTTATAGATAAATTACATAGAACAAACAATCGTATTCACAAAGATTTGTCTTTGGCAGGAATCGGCCAGTATTAATTAAAATACTCGTTAAATTTTCTGAAATTCTCCATTAATTTTTTCTGCAGTAGGACCGTATTTAGCTGACTTATTAATATTTTTGTAATATCTCATTTCAGGTGTGTGAGACAAGCGAAGCCTGGAGCTAGCAGCTAGCTAGATTGCAGTGGGGCCAAATTCATGAAGAATTGGAATGGCACAATTTTTATGGTAAATATTATTGTAACCGCCTATATTCCCCGAGGTGTATATGTATTATGCTAAAATTAGCTCAGCTAATTAATTAGTTAGCTCAGCTATTCTGTCACTATCTTACACACCCAGCTTGACGAATGTGCGAAAGAGATAATAGTGTAGTGTTTAAAACTAGAAGCAAAATCTAGTTAATTTTAAGACACTCTTAAATATGTTGCTGTCTTTTTTACTCTAAAGGGATAAATAAGGACGGCAACAGATTTGACAGCGTCTTAGAATTAACTAGATTTTGAGTTTATAGTTTCTTTATGATTAGCAACCGTTAACATACCAATAGTCAAACGTATGTATCTACTAGGCTCGCATACATCTTAGGAGGTAATGAAAGCTAATATAGGCATATTAGCAAATAGCAATAGGCGACTGCCTACTAACAGGGCAGTAATTCAGATACTAGGCATCACTGACAGTTTACTGAAAAAGCTTTTAAAAAAAAAGATAACCGACTTCAAAAACTAAAAACTCAAAAACAACTATTTCGGAAGTCGGTGGCAACACAAATCGACCGGCAGAAGAGAAGCCACCGACTTCCGAAATAGTTATTTTTGAGCTTTTAGTTTTGAAGTCGGTTATCTTTTTTTTAAAAAAGCTTTTTTTTTTACTTTTTAGTTAGAGTTTCAGCGCCTTACTAATAAACGCTGCATAAAGTTATGACAGGTTTATACGTCAAAAAATGTATGGTTACACAGGCTTTATTCATGACATAACTTTACACAGTGATATTAGTAAGGGCATCAGTGTCTGACTACGTTTTAGGGTAGCTCTCAAAATAAACTTATAATCTTATAAAATGAAAACGGCTCTATGCGCAACGCAACGTCACGGGATATCCATCAGTGTTATATACTAAAACCTTCCACAGAATGTTACAAAGACTTTTCTGAAAACCGCATCTAAATCGGTTCAGCCAAACGCGAGATAATCGCCGACAAACATACATACATATAGGTCGAACTGAGAACCTACTTTTTTTTGAAGTCGGTTAAAAACCCAATAACACTTTACCCGACTCGACCTAGAGATTTTCATTTTTAAGTCCAAAAAATTCTAGTCCCTGTAATTAACAAGCGGTAAGATACCACTTTACGAAATCAGGTACCAGGCTCGCATAAATGTAAGGCAAATTTTGAAAGCTAACAAAATATTGCCTGCTTGACATCCATACTTGGTTTTACTAGGGTCTGTAAACGAAGACCTTCTGTGTCTTT
Organism: Athetis lepigone; assembly: GCA_033675125.1. Classification (NCBI taxonomy): domain Eukaryota; kingdom Metazoa; phylum Arthropoda; class Insecta; order Lepidoptera; family Noctuidae; genus Athetis; species Athetis lepigone. The sequence continues at coordinate 1,238,136 of CM066223.1, forward strand.
GGATGTCTGTCTGTCTGTCCGTCCGTAAGTGTTTTAGCAGGCTGTGCATCTTATGAGCAATAATAGCTAAGTAACATAGCTAAGTAAACAATTTAAAAATGAATTTGTATAAACTTTGCCATGTGAAAAAATCTGGCTACTCGTGTTTGACCAGATTTTTGGTCCAAATCGAACTCAGAGGTCATGCTTAAATCCATACTAATATTATAAATGGGAAAGTGTGTCTGTCTGTGTGTCTGTCTGTCTGTCTGTTTGTCTTTATTTCACGGCAAAACGGAGCGACGGATTGACTTGATTTTTTAAGTGGAGATAGTTGAAGGGATGGAGAGTAACCATGAAGCAGCAAACCAGTGGAGTGCGTATAGGCATGTTTTTGTTCTAAATCAAAGTCACCAGATAACGAAGGGGTGGAGCTAAGCTTCGCCCGCTGTGATTGGTCGATGAATTTGACAACTGATTTTTTAGGGATTGCAAAAGGGTGATTAAAAAAATATCGATATCGATAATTATTCAAATTATTAGTTGTATAAGACCCGATTTTGTAATAAAACAGGGTTTTATAAAAATAAGGTTATATTAAAAAAGGTTTCGCAATCAAGCAGTAGCTTAAATCAATTAATAAAAAAATAATACACATGATTATAAAACGGAATAGTTAAATAAAAAACGAAAATTAACCCATTTTTCTTTAACTTCCGGAATATTTGGAAATCTAAAATGAAAACATTAAAACGAAACATTATATTTATTTTACCATTAAAAATTATCGATAAAATAATTTATCTACTGTGTTTTGTGAAGTCACATCACTTCAGGACACAGTACGAAGTACTTACGAATAGAAAGGGATAGACTTATCTAATATTCTAGTGAAAGTAAAGGACTTTTACAAAAGACATCAACGCGGTATGACTTTTTTCGAAACCAACCAGTTTAGCTTGAGCTCTCTAATTACCAAAAATGTAGATGAATATAATCATATTTTACTTACCGATGAAAACTTATGCCATCTTTTTTATAACTAGATGTTTGAGAACATTTTCCGCACCATTTTATTGCACATGTACTCATTTTTGCTTCGGTTTTATACGATAAATGTATTTTTAGGTACCGAAATTAGGAAGTGTGCACGGATCCAACAACTGGTCAGTACTAAAAATTGCACTCATACCTGCGTCTCTTATAAGTGATATTCCATTTAAGTGTCGTGAGCCCGAATCACCCGTATGAGCGGTCAAGTGGTTGTATAGTCTTTGAGAGTAACATAGGCTACTTGTTGTGTCTTTCTAACGCGAGCGAAGTCGCGGGCTAGAAGCTAGTGATATTATAATTACATACTGTACAACGGATACATAGTTTACCCATTTGTCCCTCGTATTTAATAACCGTTAAGATACTTCTTGTGAAACGAAAGTACTAGGCTGGCATAAATGTAAGGAGGATATTGAAAGGGCTTTTGCTCAAACATTAAGTAATTCACCTTATAAACCCAAGTAATTTTTTAGTTTTGAGATTGAAGTAGATTGTTTTTTTTTTTGGTTTATTGTGGAATAAACCATATCATTTTGTTATAGCTTTAAAGAAACTAGGTTTTGACCGCGTCTCCCATCCACGCTTGAAGCTGAACTTTGTAAGTCCCAGTAATATCAACCGTTAAGATACTACTAGTAAAATGTATGAACTAGGCTCGCACACATCTGAGGAGGCATTATGAACGGCGGCTAAGCCCCTAGCAACAAGTATTTCACAGACTGTATTTAACCTTTCTTAGTACGAATTTCGCCAACATTTTCTAATGCCTAGTATAAGATTTGTCTATGGAATAAAATTGTAATTTTGACCGTATTTGTATCGATAAACTATTAAATAGTAGATTGTTCAAGGGAAATTTTTGAATCCAGACCAAAGCGAAGGATTCTAAAGTAGAATCATAAGCAAAGCGAGGGTTTTAATGACATCTATGATAATTAAGTTCAACTTTTAAATAAGAATACCATGCTTTTTTATTGATTCGCATTATGATTTCGCTCCTCTTGCATTTTTCCATCGATTGAAATTGTTATGTTCCTATGTGATTTTGTAGGTAAATAGATGGTGTGTTAAGTTAACATTTAATTCTCAGCGTGTTAATAACAAAACAACATAGAACCAACACTGAAACATATAAAAATAATAACTTTTTTACAGAAAAGGCTTTACAACTAATAATAATACGAAATAATTTCTTCTAAAACATTGAAAATCAAATTTTCTCCCCTATATTTATCAACCCTTATTCCGAACATCCATCTCTAAACATCCATCCATCCATAAAAACATCCATAACGGCAGCTAACAACACCGAAAGTACCAGGGCTGCAAAGCTCACAGGAGTTATCAAGTTGAGCGTAGCAACCAGGCGAGTCGATGAGGCTAGTCTAGACGCCGCCCGCACACCGCACCCCTCCCCCCCGCGACGTCTAGACGACTGCTAGACACCCCCCTCTCCCCCCCGCCCCCCTGCCGCACCCACAGATACACCTGCCGCTAATTTTGGGCATATTTTGACTGGAAACTAATTTGTTTGGGTAAACTAAATAGAACTATTTTGACGAATGGAAAACTTACGTAATGAGATGAGAATTGTGGAATATTTATGAGGTCAATTTTATTGAATTGATAGGCAGTCGCTTCACGTAAAACACTGGTACTCAGCTGAATCCGGGTAGGCTGGAGGCCGACACCAACTTAGTTGGGAAAAGATGAATAATCCGGGGTTGCGGAATGTTTATAATAGTTACCGTGACCCTGGAACATAAAGGGCAATCGAAGGAACATGAGTGGGTTTTAGTCAGTAAGAGTCTGACACGCCCTCCCGCCGCACCCAGGACGGGAGCAGTCATTGGATGATTTCCCACACACCGAAAAAAAAAATGAATCAATTAAATAAAACAGCAGGCAAAAACCTCTTCTCATACAGAGAAGGCACGAGCATTGATCACCACGTGCTCTCAAAACTGTGTTACAAGTACAGACTTATATTACAAGTCCAAGTTTCCTCACGATGTTTTCCTTCACCGATGTGAGTGATTAATTAGATAAACTCAAAAGTACATAGAATAGAAAAAATCTCATTGATTGTCCTGATTCGAAGCCACATCCTCAAGTACGATAAGAAGCACCTTTACTACTGGACCATCGCGACGCGTACAACAAATTAATGTTCCAAAAATATATATTTACAGAACTAGCTTTTCCTGCGACTTCGGTCGCTTTAGGAAGAGACAAAAAGTAGACTATATCAATGTCCACCCCTTCGACGATATCTTCGTAAAAAAAAACGTCAATTCGTCGCTTTGTTTTGTCGTGAAAGACGGACAAACAAACGCACACTTTTCCATTTATAACAACAACAACTATCTAAGGGATAATTTGCTTTGAATTGTATTTTTAGCGCCTTACTAATAAACGCTGCATAAAGTTATGACAGGTTTATACATCAAAAAATGTATGGTTACACAGGCTTTATTCATTGCATAACTTTACACAGTGATTATTAGTAAGGGGGTTAGTTTTTTAGACACATACAGAAGGTCAGAAGATAAAATATTAGTTTGGTCCTGTCAAATTAAGGACAAACAGACACACACACACTGTCCCATTTATATTATTAGTATGGATTGGAATTCTGATCGACACGGACCTAAGTACTTATTACAAAAAAAACTTCTACATACAGCAAAAAAATAAAAATGTCTCAAAATTCAATTTCGCGTGCAGCTTGCACTTGTAAAGCTAAACCTAAAATTATCGAAAGTACTTACATATTTTTACTGCAAAATTGAAGTACAAAATATTATTCAACAGGTGAAGAGTCCTTTCTTCGCTAAAAATTCGTATAAAAATAATAAAAAAACGGACGTACCGTGAGAAACTAAGACAGATGTTTCGCGCCGCAAAAGTAAAAAACGCAAAAAAAGGAACAAAATCCAGAAATCATGCTTTTTTTGCCGTTTTATTTTTAAGGGATGATTGGACAATTAACGGTAAATGTTGTTTGTTTTTTTTGAATTTGGAACTATGGCGTGTTTTGTTTTTTTTTTCGCAAGTTTGCTGGTTTTTTTATTAGTAGATAATTTTTATAATGGGATTGTAATGTTGATTTATGATTAAGTAGCTGTTTCTCGCGGTTTCGCTTGTATTATGTCAGGTTACTGCTTCCTTGGGTCATAGCGTGATGTTATAGAGCCTTTGTGTTATTATGATGTAGGGTATAAACATTGAGTTATAATGTACTACGTACTAGAGGAGCTATCTCAAACAAAATATGGCGCGTAATTTGGTAACAGCGGAGCATGCGCAGTGCAAGCAGGTGCCATAGATAACACCAATGCGCGCAGATGCGACATATTTTTGAAGTCGACTTCTATAGACTTCTTTAATTTTATGTGCATTATGGGTATCGTTATAGAAATAGTTATATTTAAAATAAGAAATGTATTACATAAAATTATGTGGAAAATAATAATATAACAAAATCAACAGTAGTGAGGGAGTGTAATGTCGATTGTGTGAGTTGAGTATTAAAGTGTCGGTCAGTGTATACGTGGAACTTAGCAGAGGCAAAATTATTCGGGAAGTCGTGAATTTAGAAGATACATAAGTATTTTCAGTTGCCTCACAATATCTTGTATGATATTATATAAATAAAACGAATTTAAACTGTAAAAAACTTAATTCCCATGAAATAATATAAGTACTCTTCTTAACTTTGTGGTGTATTTCTCGTTTTTCTTGAAATGAACGGAACATATTCGTGAATATATATGATCCTGACCGATTTCGGCCACAGCGACTTGGATCTGCCTATTGAAAGCATCGCTGGTGTGCTCTCAGGTGACTGATATAGCCAATTTTTGCAGTGAAGGTTCGTCCACATTCACTGCAAGTCAGCACCCCTCCGATAAAATTATATTGGATGGCCGCAGGTGGTCGAGCCTTAAGCTCGTCCCGCTTAGCATCGAGCTCTTCTTTACGTTTTCTTTCAAACGCAAACACCTGAGTGCTCACGGTATGCCTCCACAGTGTCCGGTCTGCGGCCATTGCCTCCCACTGTGACGTCTCTAGCTCACATCGCTTCATGTGACGCTTAAGCACATCTTTGTACCGAAGGAGTTGGCCGCCCTGTTTCCGCTTGCCGTCCTCCAGTTCTGAGTAGAAGATGCGCTTCGCCACTCTGCCGTCAGACATTCGGGAGACATGGCCAGCCCACCGCAGCTGCCGTCGCATTATATAAGCCTCTATTCCACCGACATTAGCTCGCCGTGTTACGAACACGGTCCGACCAATGAATGTTCATAATGTCACGTAGGCATTTCATATGGAATTCATCAAATGTGCGAATATGCTTGCGGTATAGGCACCATGTTTCGGAGGCATACAAGAGATTTGGCAGAACTATTGCCATGTACACAGCTATTTTTGTGGAACGCTTTATGTCATGCGAGCGGAACACCTTGACACGAAGTCTACCAAAGGCCGCAGCAGCTGCTCCAATTCTGCTGTTGACTTCGTTATCAAGGAGGCACTTAGATGTTATAGTGCTGCCCAGATATTTGAATTTGTCTACCTGATTAAGCGAGACGTCGCCGAGTTTAATGTCGACTGGGCCACTGTTCAGTGTATCAAGAGCCATGACTTCTGTCTTCTTCACACTGATCTTAAGGCCAAATCTGCGACATGACTCATCCAGACTCGACATAAGTCTCTGTAAGCCTTCTGGGGATTCCGCCGCAAAGCACAAGTCATCTGCATACATCATCTCAGTGATGGTCACGTGGGCCACTTTGGTGTGCGCTTTAAGTCTAGTTAAGTTGAAGACACCGCCGCCATCGATACGAAAACGGATACGAATACCCTCGGATAAAGTCTGCAAGGCATCCCGAACTACGACTGCAAAGTACAGGGCGAACAGAGTTGGAGCGAGTACGCAGCCTTGCTTTACGCCGCAGCTCACAGAAGAGAACTCTGAATCTTCGCCCTGCACACTGACACAACAACGCATGTCATCATGCAAGAGTCGGATCATTCTTACAAACTTGTCCGTGCATCCAAGTTTCCTCAATACCACCCATAAGGCTTCTCGAGGGACACAGTCAAAAGCTTTTTCCAAGTCAACAAAACAAAGGTACAAAGGTTGACCCTGCTCTCGACTCTTCTCTAGGAGTTGACGTACAGAGAAGATGGCCTCACATGTGCCTCGGTTCGGCCGAAAGCCAAATTGTATTGTATTGTATGGGGGTGTGGAATTGCACGAAACCATCTGGAAGCTCTTTGTTCAGATGTGGGATGAGGAGCGAGTACCTGATGACTTTCGAGTCTCTCGTGTTTGCTCTCTTTACAAGAACAAAGGTGACAAATCCGATTGCAATTCGTGAATATTCTATTGGCAATCACGTGACTTTGCTGCGATTCTTCTGAATAAATTTAATCCATAATTCTCTAGTAAGGTAAGGTTTCGTTGGCCGTGTTGGGGACACGGCCAACGAAACCTTAAAAAATATATATATATTTAATAAATAAAAAATATTAATATTACTTAATACATTTTTTCTCATGATTATTTTAATAACATTATCTTGTTCGTTATTATTTAACGTTACCCGACGATAGTGTCCATTCTGCGCATGCAACAAATATTTTACTCTTTGATATTAACATCAACATGGCCGCCGTCGAGGTGACTCGTCATACTTTCCAAATTACAAATAATAAAATTAAATTAGGCATGTTTTAAAGATAATATTTTGAACTTACTGGTAAAAATCACTCCTTGAATTTTATTTATATTTCTCAAGCTGTTTGAACAGTATCTCAATGCACACGAAGGCATTTTTTTGAACAAAACTTTGCACTCGAAATCGTCTAGCTGCTGCAAGCGCACGGAATAGACTAAGTGAGTTAGGGTGCATGCACTCTAACTCGTGTTACAAAAAATTTAGTTGAGGTGACTCCTCTAGTACGTAGTACATTGTAACTCAATGGGTATAAATCGGATAGTTGTCCTACTTTTGACAAACGCTCATTTTATTTTGAAATATTATTATGTCAGGTTACTGCTTCCTTGGGTCATAGCGTGATGTTATAGAGCCTTTGTGTTATTATGATGTAGGGTATAAATCGGATAGTTGTCCTACTTTTGACAAACGCTCATTTTATTTTGAAATATTTAACTTCTCAAAATAATACAGTATATAAAAAATTAGATCTTGACCACTAAGCCATTTTATTTTATTCTTGTGATCCTTGATTTTAATAAATTTTATTTTATTTATTTTTATTTATTTATTTATGGTTTTAAAGCAGCCTATTTTTATAAACAGAATAAACACCGAAGGTTTCGAGTAAATCCTATTTTAATAGGTCTCTTAAAAAAAAGATTCCATAATATTGTAATTTGCCACTGATTTTGTTGGTGTTCATAGTTTCTTGCACGTTCTTCTCCATAAAAACCTACTGCTGGAACGAGAAAATAGCAAAAATAACAAAAAAATTATAACCGCCTTCAAAAACTAAACTTAAAAATAACTAAAATTTCGGAAGTCGGTGGTTGCTCTTCTGCCAGTCAATTTATGTTGCCACTGTCCGAAGTCGGTTGCAACACAAATTGACTACTACTACTAATTTTAGTTATTTTTATGTTTTTAGTTTTTGAAGGCGGTAATTATTTTTTTGGAAAATTATTTTATTGTCAGACTGACTTCTTGACAATTCAAAAGCACTATCGACAAAATTGAATCAAGACCCATTTTGACAATAAATCGTTTGAAGCTGTCAAAATAATAAGACTAGACGTCTGACATTTTTAATACATCGGAGTCATCTCGTGTTCTTGGTTATAAGAACACGTGTATGATCTCCAAACCTTAATTTAATAACCGGACAATTGTCATTTAAACTGAAATATTATTTTTAAACTGGACATTGGCAGAAATCACCGAAAATTCGGTGGATTGCCATAAAAGATATAAAAGTTGAAGTTGACATTTTTAATACATGTTTACGCGATTGTCGACCTAATTGAATTTGAATGTCTGTAGGAAAATAAGCGTATGGTGGGTCATGATTCCATTGGGTTGATTGTAGCTGTAAATAGTTTGATTGAATAAGATTTTGAGTTTGACAGTTGCGTACTCTAGCGCATAATACCCTAACGTTGAAAATGTTTCGAGGGATGAAATCGGATCAATATAGTTTTGGAGTTTGTCACAGACAGACATTAAAACTGACAATTAACTTACCGCGCTGTTATCAATATTTGCTAATTTCGGACACAAACTGACAAAATATCTGTGATGTTAACAATATGATGCATTGTTTTTACTCTAATGATAATAATTGTGACAGGGCGATATAAAACAGAAGATTTTATTGTTACTGTTTAATTGATGCGGTGGAAGTTTTTTTTCTAACATATTATTGTATTATTTATATCGTATGGGTTTTAAATATCCAATGTCCTTTCGCACGCTATGTACCAGAATTCATTCAAATTGGTTCAGTAGTTTAAGCGTAAAAGCGTAACAGACAGACAGACACACGTGGACGGGTCTGATGGTCTTTTAGTTAGTCACCCTGACTTCTAAGCCGGAGGTCGTGGGTTCGATTCCCACCCAGAACAAACTTTGTGTTATGAGCACGATTGTTTATAGTGTTTTATGTCTGGGTGAAATTTATCTATATTTATGTATTTATCATAATTATAAAAGTAAGTATATCAGTTGTCTGGTTACCATGATACAAGCTCTGCTTAGTTTGGGATCAGATGGTCATATGTGAGCTGTCCCAAGACATTTATTTATTTATTTAGACCGAGTACATTTTGCTTAAAAGCTTTCTCCGATTTCAAAGAAAACTTAAATACAAAAATCATCCAAATTAGTACAGCTGTCTTCAAGTTTTGCGCTGAGCAACACATTTAACGATTAATTTTATTTATTTCAATATTAAAGATTCACATTTATAATTTCCAGGTCCTGGGATGGAAGACCAGTCTCCTTCATGCGATGGTTGATGCTGTCGGCCTTGGTTGCGGGTCTGATGGTAGCAGAAAGCTTTGTGAAGCGCCTCCTTCTGGGACCACCATACACACCGAAACACAGCATCGCTGCTTTTCACCCGAATACCAAAAGGAAGCCTAAACCGTAAAATGGATTTCGATATATGAGGTGTCAATTCGTCTCAGCTGTGGGAGTGACATAGGGTATATTCATTTGAAAAAAAAAGGAGAAAGTTCGGAAATTTCGTGGCAATAACATGTACAGAAACAAAGCCACAGAATAGGCGAGACGACAAAAAAAAAGTAATTAGTCCGTCAGTTAGATATTCAAAAAATTTGGGACACGTATTTTTTCTTTTTTTTTCGTAAACAGACAATGACGACAACACAGTGCGTTAAAGTTTCGTGAAACGTCACGCTTTTGTATATTTTTTACTGAGAAGTGACGTCACAAGCCCCCTCTCCGGAGCTTTGATGCTCTTTATCTTTGTATTTTGTTATTAATTTGATCAAGCAAAAAATATGTGTCCAGTATTCTGGACTGTCCAACAGACAGACTAAACAGAATGTAGTCAACATCCCTATTATATTACGAAATTGCAATAGGGTTTTTTGCTTTTTTTCCCAGAATCATTTCTGGGGAAAAGCAGCATTGCTGTGTTTCGGTGTTCGGGTTTGTGTGTCGGTGTAGTTACAGGCACGTGAGATATATTTTATTTATTTATTTATTTGTCTCTGTGATGACAACACATCTGCTCACCTTTGGTGTTACAGATGTATTTAGACGGTGACCATTTACCATCAGGTGCACATTGGCAAAAACTAAAAAGATGACCTTTTGGTCTAGTGTTACTTCAATGTTAAGCTGGAGGTTGTGGGTTCGATTCTCACAATGACAAATCTTTGTGTAGCATCTAGGTGTCATTTTTAAAAGCTTTCGTGATGGACAAGATACACTTAGAAAACATGCCAACATGCCAATTAAATCAGTCATGTTTGTATTTACCTGCTAAACTCATACATAGCGGTGAAACTTACAACACTCCTTTTTTTACCCGATTACCAAAAGGAGAGTTATGTTCCTCACTCTCTGGCACAGCCTAAACTATTTAACGAATTTAGACATGAGGTCATTGAATTCGTCTTTGTTGTGGGAGTTACATGGTAAAGTGTTTAATAAAACCAGAGTAGTCCAGCTAGGAAACACCGGCTCCATCGTTCGATTAAAATAAGAAAAAAAAATTACGTGTAAAAGTGTATTTTTTTACCTATTTACAAAATAAATTCGTTTAATTCGTTTAATAATAAAAAAAAAACTCAATTGCAATTTCTGAAGTTGGTGGAACACTGACATGAAACAAAAAAAAAATATCACCGATTCCGAAATTACAGTTGGGTTTTTGATTAATTTTTTTTTTAATTTTAGTCGGTGATTTAAAATAGTATGATGAGCAGATTGACTGCTGCCGCCTGTCGCTATTGCATTAAGTTGCGGCTTCGATATACACAACTAAAAATATGTCATTTTTTATTTATACTCACTTTGTACCGGACATCGGTGAAGGAAAACATCGTGAGGAAACCAGGACTTGTTATAAATACAAGTCTGAATTTACCAATCTGCCTTGAGTAAGCGTGGTCAATAGTCGTTCGTACCTTCTCTGTATGAGAAGACGAGAAGAGTCTCGTATAGAGAATGTACGACAGGCTTCTGGCTATCTGTTTAAAAAATCAATAATTTCAGATACTTTTATAAAAATATTATTTCACAAAGAAGGCCGCAGGGAAATCAAAGTGAATGGGGGGTAAAAGGAAGGATATTTTAAACTTTTCTTAGTCCTCTAAGATGAGACAGCGTCAATGGGTTCAAAAAAAGAAAAAAATATTAGTCCCTGATGTCCCCATCATGGGGGGATTGAGCCAATGGGGACATCAGGAATACACCTGCTAAAATACACATTTTTTTAAAGTAATGATACATCTACTGAAGTGAAAAACTTAGCTAAATTACAAATCAAAGCATTTATTTCACTTAAAGACCTTTTACATGCTCTTTATCATAAAGTACACACAAGTTTCATGTGTAAAAGAAAAAGTAAAATTTTGCCAAACTACTTCAAACCCTTTAGGTTCAAAGTTGATTGGCAAAATTTGACTTTCATATTTTACTAAACTATTTGCGCCATTTTAATTTATTCATTTGTGTGTCGAACTATCTAACCTTTTACTAAGAAAATAAGATTTCTCACAGTACAGATAATGCATTAAGATAGGTCGATGCGCAAATAGATGAATAAATATAATTATAAATTATAAAGAATCATGGTAGCTATTTGATTAAATTTCCATGATTTCCCTCTTATTATATTCCTCTGTATACTTTTATTGTTTTTGTCTTTTTCTCTAGCACGGTTTTTTTATTATTATTTTTTTGTTTTTTTTTTGTTTTCTGGTTTAGCAGCAATATTTAAATCCATTTACAATCTTAGTATGTACAAGAACTATTATTTTTATTTTCTATGTATTTTTAGCTCAATGGCCCCCTCAACTGGAACCCGTAGATCCGAACTTGTGCGTTTAACCGTTGGGGAGACGCGACTGCGCGACTTTTCTGTCGCACGTGGACGCGACTATCTTGTTGCGACTTCTGCGAGCGTAGCGACTTTAATCCTGTCTTGCGATTTCTGTCGTGCTTCAAGACTCAATTTGTTACTGTGCAATTTAAACCGGGTATTCTAAATAACCTAACTCTGATCACAAACAATTGGAGAAGTAAACAAAAGTAACAGATATTTTATGTACAAAAATGTTTGCGACAAATTAGTCGTGTTTCTGTCGTGCGATCGTTTAGTCGTGAGTGTGTGCGTCCCCCACACAAGTTTGGTGATACGCGGGCGCAGTTTTGGCGGGAACTCGTCGATCTTCACCATTTTGAAATTCTTCGTATTTTTCTTTACTTTTTTTACTGTGTAGTGTATCAGCGATTGAAATAAGATCTTAAATTATACCCCATTGGGTTCATTTTGTTGTGTCTACACAGTTTACTTACACTTTTCATTACCTAATGTTAATCTTAGTATATTTACTTCTTAAAAACGTTTTTTTGTAGAAAAGATTTATTAAAAAACACATGGCTGTCAAGATTGACCTTTGTTTAATTACTTAAACCGATGGAGAAACAGCGAGAGACTCCATTTGGTTATGCTGAACGAGGCAAGACTGCTTTGCCAGCAGAACCAAAGTCCCATTAATTGTATTTACCCGTTCCTACGGCATATTCGAATTCACCTTGATACACTGCCATGCCACAGTTGCAGACCCTATATTGAATAACAGACCTTTTATTTGTATGTTTAAAACATAATCTTGGCAGTCAACTTTGACAGAAAACAGCCGCTATTTCAAAATTCAAGGCATTTATTTCACGTAGACCATTTATAGGCACTTATGAATAGTCAAAGAGTCGGTTGGTCAGTCAGAAAAGTGACGCTAATTGTTTAATTCATTCTTATTTCAATCGCTGAAGGAATTGTCTGTATATTTATTTACGTGATGGCCAAATCTTAAAATTGATTATTTCATGAAAATGTTTATCTAGATTTTGACCATTCCATGAAATAAATGTGTTCATTTTATGAAGTGGTTACAGTAGGTTAGAACTCTCATGAAATGATACATTTCAAAATCTGACCACGACATAATATTCTTTTCCCAAGAGTTGTGTGAAAGCTACCTTTTTACGTTGGGTCAAAATACTCTAAAAGACGGTCAAATGCTCCTGCGACTCGAGCCATTTGAGCGATACTAAACATTATTTCAATAGAAATAAAGTTTAAAATACTTAGAAACTGGAACTGCTCACGACTATTTTGGTGTATTTTGACCCTTGAATTTCCTTTTTTTTTCATATATTTTAACACTTTACAATATTTAGTTAGCTAATACATAGGTAGCACATTTCTTGTAGTGTTTAACATAGTTAAAAGTGCTCTATTTCTTTTGTTTGTCTTCTTCTTCTTTTTGTATGTTCTAAATAGTTTTTGAAGGAATGACATCCTTCAAAATTTATTTAATAACGCTTTTGATATTTAAGATACGACAAAAAAAAATTTTTCGTCTAAAAATAGACCTTTAATTTTATATTAGAAAAATAGCTAATAACTTAATCAATAACAGAAACAGTTTTTACTTAGCAAATAAAAAGTAAGTTCTGTAAAAAAGTGTAAATAGTCAAGGTTGTTCCTCAAAAGACTGAAAAAGTTGTTCTAAAATAAACCCCTATATATTATTTTTGTATTTTAACAAATAATATAATGTAGTATATTCCTAGATTTAAACAGGATTACACTCTACTATTCAAAGAATTGCAATAACATTAAATATTTAACACTAATTATTGTAAAGTTTAAATTGGTTTTGTTTAATTTTAATATAATAATAATAATAATAACCTTTATTATCAGGCAACTGAGGCCCATAGAAAAAATACACAAATACCAAAAAAAAAAAAGGTATTATTATATATAATATATAATAATACCTTTGTACATAAATTTCTGATATTATACACATTGTTCTGCTCTATTCTTGTGTCCTTTTTTACGATTATTTATTGTACTTTAGTGTAGTCAATGTGACAATTCTTTGTCTAATACATATTGTTTATAAATATGTTCTAATCTTAACATTTTGATGTATATTATCCGTTTTTTTTTTTAGTAACACAGCACATTAAGCCACCAAAACTGTAAAAGTTACCTAGTCAACCTAAAACATTATACTTTAGTGATAACGTTGAAAATCTATTAAAGAGCTTTAACAGATTGCAGTAACTTAATGTGCTGCCGTAATATTTTGACAAATGCATATTGAAATAAATTAGAGTTGGATTGTTACTGTAAATCTAAGCTTTTATTTTTGCCATATTTCTGATTTGTGTATATTGTAAAGTATTTGTAACACTAAGTTCGGTTATTTCACAGCTAGGTGGCAACCAGATCTTAATTTGATAATTTCATGAACCCAACGAATGTTTGACCATTTTCATGTAATAGTTTTGTTTATTCCATGAAGTGGTTGGTAGGTGAGGCTAGAACATTTTTTGAGATAAGCAATTTTAAGATCTGACAAACAATAATTTAATTATAAGTCTGGAATTAGGTTTTCTTTATTTATTTTAAGAATGTGATTGCTTTACTACTTTAAAAAACTTTTTTTAAAAATTTAACTATTTTATCAACATATTTAATATTGTGTAAAATAATAGATTATTAATGCTAAAAGAGCTGTTAAAAATTTGTCATTTTATTTTGTGAAATGTGCAACGTGTATTTTAAATATTACTAAAGTGTTTTACCATCAACTAAAAAGTTGAACAACTGACAATTTAACATTTGACTGTGAATTTAAACAAACCACACATCAAATTGCGTGAAAGTATTTTTTTTGGCATAACTAAATTATATTATGTCATTCAGTCAACAGTTTATATCCATTACTATGCGGGCTTGTAATTCAAAAATTATAATAAAAAATAAATTTAAGAGTTGCGCAAAAAAGATAAAAATACATTTTGCACAGAATTTACTACGGGTTAAGCCCCGTATTCATTGTAAACATTTGTTTAGCAACTTTGATCAACTGATGTTGTCGCTCGCCGGGCGTCAACTCTGCAGTATGGCGTGATCAACACCGCAACACAAGTGTTGCCCGTAATATGATGACAGCAACTCGTCAACATGTTAATGCAACCATGTTGCTAAACAAAATGTTTACAATGAATACGGGGCTTTAAACTTTGGTGTAATATTAATATAAATGTAACTCTTTTAAATAAACATGCTATGGTTGGTCAACCAGTTTTGTCCGCGAACACTCCACAGGAACAACTCGAAGAGAAGAGACCAGAAGTTACAGAAGAGAAGTGACCGTAGACTGGGTGAGGTAGTAGGTTGTATAGTACTGCATTACAACTTTTAGGAGAGACTGTACGGCCTACTAACTTTCCTGGTTTGCGGGAAAAGCAACATTGAACATGACAGAAAAAAGAAGATGCGGATAATCGGATCTTACGAAATTTTCTACGTGTTTTGAATAGTTTTTCTTTAATTTAACTGTCGTTTTTACTTAGGTTAAAACACAATTTTGAATCAATGGGGACAACAGAAATAAATGTTAATTAAACCTCCGAACACACGTGATTCGAGACAAATTAAAAAGACAAAAGCAGCACGACAGCCGGCTGTCGCTTGGCCGTTGAAATTGAGGTTTCGTTGTCCCCATTGAATGGGTACAGGAGGAATACACCGGTATTTGCTGTCTAGCCTTTTGAGCGCCAAAACAACTCGTTCGCGCTTTCCGAGCCCGCAAATATCTTTAATTAAAAATAGAGATTCCAATAATCAACAAATTTTGTTATTTTTTTTCTTGTTTGAATTCTGCTTTTACTGTATCGAATGTATCATTTGGACTGTAAGAGACTAGATTTCACAAAAAAAAATCCTAAGTGATCTATGGGATCTAGGGCCTAAAAAATTGTTTTAACTGTATTCATGGCATAATTATTCATTTATTTATTAAAATAAAATTATTATTATTTTAATAAATGACGGGATAATTAATTATAATTATGTTCGTTGCACGTCATATTATTACATCACAATCGTGTCCTTTGTTGTAATATTGTAAGTTTTTTATAAATGGACTGTAGTTAAATTATGTAATGTGCTTATCTTTTGTTAATTACCAACGTTCTGTGACACCGTGCTTTTTCCAGTTTGAAATAAATTAAATGTTATTTCTATAATATTTGAGTTTTATTGAAGAGTCCCTTGATAAATACGTCTAACGATTATTGAAAAATGCTTACACTATCTAGAAAAATCTTTTCAAATCTTTGTAGCTACCAGAGCCCTTCAGTTTTTAACACATATTATTATACCGGGTTTTTTTTTTTTTTGGTGAGTGGGAAATCATCCAATAACGCGAACAGTGATTATAAATACCTTGGAAGGCTTGACGTTTCGACCTGGTTGCACAGGTTATAATCACTGTTCGCGTTAATACCCGGTATAATAATAATATGTGTTAACATGAAACGCGAAAGTTTTAAAAGTTACAAACCTTCAGTTTTTAACCTACCTCGTATACTCAAGATTTGACTAATACAATAGTATCGACTTAGAAAAAAACTTTGGTCTCTAAGTTTCTTTTTTTCGTCATCGTTTGCTAAAAATGATCAAAATATACGACAATAGATTATACAATACCTATATTTAAATACAATTTAGTATTTTTTTAGGGTTCCGTACCTCAAAAGGTAAAAACGGAACCCTTATAGGATCACTGTTGTCCGTCCGTCCGTCCGTCCGTCCGTCTGTCTGTCACGACCCTTTTTCTCAGAAACGCGTCGAGATATCAAGCTGAAATTAATATCACATACTCAGGTCTGTTATCTCTCAGAGCAGTGAAAAAATCAAGTTTTTAAATCAACGCTATAAAAAGATACGGCGGTTTATATTGCATTTAGACATTAGACATTTGCGAGGGATTCAAAACCATTGACTACTGGGTACTTTCCATTAACCAAGAATCATGAAATTGGGCAAGAAGCAAGGTCATGTATCACAAGTAAAGGAGAAACTCTGAAAACCGTAAATTTGTAGTTATTTCATAAAAAAAAATAACGGAACCCTCGTTGCGCGAGTCCAACTCGCACTTGACCGGTTTTTTACAATTAAATGAAAATGAAGTAGAACTTAGAAGTCTGAAATCATGGTAGTGAGATCTTTGTCCTGTAGAGACAATTTTTGGGATGGTATTCTTAAGGACTGACTTTTATGTCTCGGATCATTTCTCTGGAGTTAGTTGGTACTCCTGAAGAATGCCTAACTGTAGGGGACAGAGCATTCCTTTCATTTCATATCACCTAGACCAGTAGTCGCTGGTGTGACGATAGGCAAATATCCGTACTAATATTATAAAATTGCGAAAGTAACTCTGTCTGTCTGTCTCTTCTTCACGCCTAAACCACTGAACCGATTTGAATGAAATTTGGTATAGATATAGTCTGGGACCCGAGAAAGGACATTGGATAGTTTTCATCCCGAAAAACTCCCGGAAACGGGAACTATTAAACGGAAACAAAAGCTAGTAAAAAATACGAGCTTACTTACACATATTCTAAGATGCTAACCCTATTGGAATTTGACCACATTTAATCAAATAAGTGGAGCAATCCACTGCAAAATTTAGTACGTCTACTTGGGAAAACATGATAACAGGGATGGTGGCTTGGAGGGGCAAAAGTAAGTCGACACTTCTTACTAGCCTACAGTCCTATTGAACTCCGTAGGGGTTAAAGCCAGTAAGTACAACTGTAGAAAAATCATCAGACACAAATGCAAAATTAAGGAACCTAGAAAGTTCACGATTGCAAATAGGCGAGACAACAAAAAAAAAGTAAGTAATTAGTCCGTCAGATAGATTAATCAAAAAAAAAATATTTCATATTATGTATTTTTTCTCGTAAACGAAGAATGACGAAGATACTACAGTGCGTTAAAGTTGCGCATGACGTCACGATCAGATACATATTTTTCAGGACGGTGACGTCAAAAGCCCTCACTCCGGAACTTTGTTAATCTTTATCTTTGTATTTTTTTGTCCCGTATTTTAAGCTGATCTATCAGACGGACTAAACAGAATGCCAGTTTTTAACCGACTTCAAAAAAAAAGTAGGTTCTCTGTTCGACCTGTATGTATGTATGTATGTATGTTTGTCCACGATTATCTCGCGTTTGGCTGAACCGATTTTGATGCGGTATTCAGCAAAGTGTTTGTTACATTCTGGCGAAGGTTTTAATATATAACACTAATAGATATCCCGTGACGTTGCCCGCATAGATCGCGTTTTGCTTTCTTGGATTGTAGATTTTTATAAGTCAGACACTGAGACTCTAACTAAAAAGTAAAAAAAAAAAAGCTTTTTTAAAAAAAAGATAACCGACTTCAAAAACTAAAAGCTCAAAAATAACTATTTCGGAAGTCGGTGGCTTTTCTTCTGCCGGTCGATTTGTGTTGCCACCGACTTCCGAAATAGTTATTTATGTTGTCGTCATCCCTATTAGTTCAATGCAGAAATAACTACAAAGTGAATGAACGACTTACCTACATTAAATCAATAAGATAGTAGTAACATTTTCAATAATTATACCTTGGTGGATGTCGTGATGGCCCAGTGGTAAAGTCGCCCGGCTCTCATGTAAGAGGTTGTGGGTTCGAATCCAGGCAAGTACCAATGTGACTTCTTCAATTCATATGTAATTTCTAAAGTTTGTCTTGGACGTCACTGACACTTAGTGCTTTGGAAAGCACGTAAAACCGTTGGTCCCGTATGTCATTCGTAAAACTTTGACAGTCGTTAGTGGCAGTCAGAAACCAGAAGGCCAGACCAGTCTAATGACAGGGATGGGTGGGGAGGGATGGGTGTCGCCCAGTTACTGGGTTGTGGAGGTCTGATAGGCAGTCGCTTCGCGTAAAACACTGGTATCCAGCTGAATCCGGTTAGGCTGGACGCCAACCCCAACATATAGTTGGAAAATGGCTAGATGGATGGCTAAAACATATAAATTACTAGCTTCTGCCCGCGGCTTCGCTCGCGTTAGAAAGAGACAAAAAGTAGCCTATGTTACTCTCCATCCCTTCAACTATTTCCACTTAAAAAATCACGTCAATTCGTCGCTCCGTTTCGCCGTGAAAAAAAGACAAACAGACAGATAGACACACTTTCCCATTTATAATATTAAGTATGAATTGTGTATACAGAGTATTACCTATAGGTTCAGTGTAGTAAACGGTACTACACTGAACCTATAATACTATGTAAACGGGAACACGGCAACGATTTTTTGCAGCGAGTATTTTTTTGCTGACTGTACCCGTAATGCTTATAAGGCTTCTTACAATAAAAAAAACAAATTCCATGGAATCAATATTTAAAATCAAGGTTTAAATATTTAAAATTAATTACTTACAAAGAATTCTGAACAAAAAATTTAATATCCGCATTTTTTTATTGAATTTCTAGTAAAACTGTTTTTATTAAGTTGTTATGTGGAAGTTACTTACTTAGTAGTTAGTAATATAAGTATTAATAAAAAAACGAAGTCAAGAATTCTAAATTATATCATCATTATGACATCAGATCGAAGTTTATATAATACTCGCTGTCCCCCGCGGTTTCTCCCGCCTATTTAGATATTGTGTGAGCTAGAGAACTCAACTCCATCATCATCTCCCTAGCCTTTTTCCCAACCGTGTTGGGGTCGGCTGCCAGCCTAACCGGATTCAGCTAGATACCGGTGTTTTACGTGGAGCGACTGCCTATCTGATCTCCATAACCCAGTAACTGGGCGACACGATACCTCTTGGTTAGACTGGTCAGAGTTTCTGGCTAACCAATAACGAATGTCAAAGTTCTACGAATGACAACCGGGACCAACGGCTTTACGTGCTTTCCGAGACACGGGATGTCAGTGATGTCTAAGATAAACTTTAGAAAGTACATATGAATTGAAAAAGTCACATTGGTACTTGCCCGGATTCGAACCCACAACCTCTCAGCTTGAGAACTTAACTATCAAAAATAATTAGGTAAGTCTTATCATATAGGTAGTCTTGTCTTATTATTTATTGGATTTGTAATATTATTATTTACAATGCATATAATTTTAAATTTAATTTGCTAATTGACTACGTAGGTATCGTGTTTTTATCTATTTTTATTATTATTATTAATGACATGTGAAACTTTGTAATTATTGTTATTTTATTTTGGGTATTGTTTATCTCTGTACATGGACTGGTTTCCGAAATAAATTATTTTTAATTTAATGTAATTTATCCCATTGATGTCCCCACAGAAGGGGGGTTTTCAACCTTAGAGTGGAATTCTGTTAAAAATATTTCGTTTTCAGCTTCAGTGTCAGCAGGCCGCACATTGGCCTTACGCAACATTTTTAAAGCCCAGACCCCGTAAGTAAATTGGAGTGTAGAATACTCTTACAAGAATATACAAAATAAGTACCGTTGAAATTCCAATTGGAAATAAAAGACTGGAATTAGAAATAGCGAGTTGGTTGAAATTGTTCTTTAAACCAACTATTTATGTTCCTTCTAAGATTTATTTTACACAATAAAACCGAATGACGCTCTAGGCATAATTTTAACACCATACGGCATCGAATACTTTAATTCTTTAATAAGTCACGTTTTTCTATTAGACGGGAGAGTTTCTAGTGTAAATTTCTTCTTTCTACCATAGCTGCAGGCATTAGAAACTTGTTAGGTTACAAAATCAGTGTGTAAGATACAAGTTCAAGAATAAACTCCGTCGCCCTTGTCTAGACTAGACTCACGTTCGATTAGATAAAACATTTGGTAGGCCAGCGCCATCTCTTGTCGAATAGTAAAATAAAGTAGTATCTACTCACCACTAGATGTCAGCACTCAGAGTAAACTTCAGTAAGGCAGAATGAGAATTTCTGTGCTTGAAACATTTGTCAAAGTTTAGAACGCAGCTCGCTCGCAGCTAACTTCATATCATTACAAGTCAAACTGAAACATGGCGACGGCAGGCGTAAAGTTTTACAACGTTGAAGTAAACGATTTTATTGCTAGAAAACAGACAACTCAACCAGAATTGTCGGCAGAATGGCTTAAATTAGAAGAGTTGTACACTAAAAAGTGAGTATTATTTCTTCTTTTTGATATATTCGGTGTGTTAACAAACTTGTTAAGTCACCGTGTCATTGTCCCTAATTCTTAGAAACACTTTGTTTTTTAGGAAATCAAGGGTTTTAGAGCACTTCATGTCTTTCGGCCCTTCTCAGAAACTATAATTCCTAGTTTTAAAGCTAATTATTTGTCCCCATAACACTAATAACAGACTCTTGAACAGAAACGCGGCAACAAGCATTGTTTCCGTCGATTCTTCCTGTTTATCTCGAATTTTCTGAAAGTTTTACGTTTTTACGTGTCTACTATATTTTAGTTTACGTAATTAATTTCGATTATTATCGACAGCTGAAGTTTCACTTGCTCATTTCCTGTTATGGACCAATATTGTTCATAGGACTAAGACTACCCACTGACCCTTTATTCAATTTCTCATGCTGTGCTTTGATTTAACTTGGTGCCTATGCAATTTTACAGGCACAATGACATGACACACATCCTCTTTGTGTCTGGGATGACAACACTTCTTTGAGGTGTCTGGTATTGCAAATGAGTGTAGGTAGTTGTAACCAGCAAATAAACTGTCAGCATTTTTGCCAAACATTAATATATTACAAAAAAAAAACTAAAAATAGAAAGGACTATCTACTGAAACAAAGCTTCCCTGAAGCTCCTAAGAAAAAGAATAATCACCTTTATGCATTGCAAATATAAATTTTGTATAACTATAAATGTTTCAGACTATGGCACCAGCTGACGCTGAAGATCCAGGAGCTGGTGGAGATGCCGTCGATGCAGTCCGGAGACCACCTCATCACACTTTACACCAACTTCCTCAGTTATTTTGAAAACAAGTCAGTATTTTACAAAAACATTATAACCACAATCTGCAAAAAGAATCGAGTCTAATGAGTTCTTACTGACATTTTTTTTGTGAATGGGCATAAAACCCTGTAACAATATTGGTATAAGTAATCCAATATTTTACTTCCATTAACTTAAAGCTGGTCAAAGTTTCATAAGAATTCAAAAAAATAATTCAAAATTCAAGGCATTTATTTCACTTAGACCATTTATAGGCACTTATGAATTGTCAAAGAGTTGGTCAGTTAGTCAGAAAAGTGACGCTAATTGCCTGTTCCAAAACGTAGATCTCTATGGAGAAGAACAGGCAAGAAACTCAACGGACACTCTTTTTAAAAAAATCATGTTTTACAAAAAACTTGGTTACATTCATTTTGGTGCTTCTATATGTGAAAACAATGTAAGTAAATAACAAAAAACCGGTCAAGTGCGAGTTCTACTCGCGCAACGAGGGTTCCGTTAATTTGTTTTTTAGTGAAATAACTACAAATTTACGGTTTTCGGAGTTTTCTCTTTACTTGTGCTACATGACCTTGCTTCTTGCCAAATTTCACGATTCTAGGTCAATGGGAAGTACCCTATAGGTTTTGAGTTTTGATTCCCTTGAAAATGTCTAAATATGCAATATAAACCGCCGTATCTTTTTATTGCGTTGATTTAGAAACTTGATTCTTTCACTGCTTTTAGAGATAGCAGACTCGAGTATGTGATATTAATTTGAGCTTGATATCTCGACGCGTTTCTGAAAAAAAAAGGTCTTGACAGACGGACGAACGGGAGGACGGAAGGATGTGAACTAACTACAAATTTACGGTTTTCAGAGTTTTTCCTTTACTTTTGCTACATGACGTTGCTTCTTGCCAAATTTCATGATTCTTGGTCAATGGGAAGTACCCTATAGGTTTTGAGTTTTGATTCCCTTGAAAATGTCTAAATATGCAATATAAACCGCCGTATCTTTTTATTGCGTTGATTTAGAAACTTGATTTTTTCACTGCTTTGGAAAATAGCAGACTTGAGTATGTGATATTAATTTCAGTTTGATATCTCGACGCGTTCCTGAGAAAAAGGTTCTTGACAGACAGACGGACAGACGGACGCCTGATGTGAACTAACTACAAATTTACGGTTTTCAGAGTTTTCCCTTTACTTGTGCTACATGACCTTGCTTCTTGCCAAATTTCACAATTCTAGGTCAATGGGAAGTACCCTATAGGTTTTGAGTTTTGATTCCCTTGAAAATGTCTAAATATGCAATATAAACCGCCGTATCTTTTTATTGCGTTGATTTAGAAACTTGATTTTTTCACTGCTTTGAAAGATAGCAGACTTGAGTATGTGATATTAATTTCAGCTTGATATCTCGACGCGTTTCTGAGAAAAAGGTTCTTGACAGACAGACGGACGCCTGATGTCAACTAACTACAAATTTACGGTTTTCGGAGTTTTCCCTTTACTTGTGCTACATGACCTTGCTTTTTGCCAAATTTCATGATTCTAGGTCAATGAGAAGTACCCTATAGGTTTTGATTTCCTTGCAAATGTCCAAATTTGCAATATAAACCGCCGTATCTTTTTATTGCGTTGATTTAAAAACTTGATTTTTTCACTGCTTTAAGAGATAGCAGACCCAAGTATGTGATATTAATTTCAGCTTGATATCTCGACGCGTTTCTGAGAAAAAGGGTCTTGACAGCCGGACGGACGGACAGACGGACAACAAAGTGATCCTATAAGGGTTCCGTTTTTACCTTTTGAGGTACGGAACCCTAAAAAAACAATAAATGATAAAAAAATAATAATAAAAATAAAAAAGTCATGGCAGTTAAGAGATGACCGATCTCAACTGACAGCGCCTGTTCACGAGCATGACGCGTGACATCAGCACCATCCAGCTCAACCATTTTGAAGGGAACCGAATGATCCAACGCACCCGCCACCATCAGCGAGACTTTTGAGCGAGCATGACAATTCCTAACTTTTCAAGGATGTAGTAATGCTATTGATCACGTCTGATCAATTTCGAATCTCTTTCATCCCTTCAGAACAAAACAACCATAACACAACACATGACCCATTTAGAGAATGATATTATGTTTTTTGACTCGGTATGCGATAAAGTCCCCTGCTCTTGTGACCAAGCACAAAACTTTGAATAACAAGTCTGTCTTTGTAAAAATGTTACTTAAATTCAGCACTAAGCACCCTAGGAGTCTAAATAAATGCAAACTTTACAGATTTTCATATTTATTTATTCAGCAACTATATTCTTAAAGCAGTCTTGTCCTATTCTGTATTTCAGAATTAACCCTCTATCGCTGGTGGAGATAGTAGCACACGTGACCAAGCAGTACACCAACAAGAAGGATGCCATCGCCTTCCTAGAGAAGATAGAAACTAAAGTGAAGGCCAACGATGAGGCCCTGGCTCTTTGTAAGGTATGTTATTGACATATTACAAGGCATGAAGGAAAACTGGAATAACGTCTACTGAATCATCTCACCTAGGACAAATCTTTGTGTGAGCATGATTGTGCGAAATAGTTCTAAAGCCGCAATTATATTATGCTGATTTAGTACTGGATTGATTACATTAGTCCCGTCCCGCGTGTCGCTGTGTCGTGTACTAAATGTATGTAACCGATAGCTTACCCACGCGTTGTGACACACGGCGTCAGCATAATATAATTGCGGCTTTATAGTTACTGCGACCCCGGAACACAAATGGCAACCAAAGGAATATGGGTGGATTTTAGTCAGTAAAAGACTGACACACCCTCCCGCCCCGCCCAGGGCGGGAGAAGTTATTTGATGATTTCACACCCACAATAAAAATGAGCATGTAATTACAAAATGTATATCATTTATCATAGTACAGGTACTTAATTTGGAGTCAGATCACTGCATATAAGTTGTCCTTAGATAATTACTAGCTTTTGCCCGCGGCTTCGCTCGCGTTAAAAAGAGACAAAAAGTAGCCTATGTTACTCTCCATCCCTTCAACTATCTCCATGTAAAAAATCACGTCAATTCGTCGCTCCGTTTTGCCGTGAAAGAAAGACAAACAGACAGACACACTTTCCCATTTATAATATTAGCATGGATACTGTTTCTATATTTTCTAAGTGCAGGTATTTTATTTCATCTTCTAGAAGACTTAAAGAAAATTAACCAGTTAACCTCTATACTTTGCAATCTCACATAGCAAAAAATGCTATTCACACCAAATTGGGACCAGGTGGCCATATGCAAGTCTTCAAGATATATTTTATTGTTCCAGGTGCTTCAAGGTCAGATCTACCTAGAACAGCTGAACGACCTGGATGCCACGGAGAAGATCATAGAACAGCTGGAAGGCACCCTGGAGGATGCCGATGGAGTCACACCTGTCCATGGCAGGTTTTACAAACTAGCCTCGGAGTACTACAGGTGAATACTGGTTCATATACTAGTACTGACTTGACATTTTAGTTTTATGGTTGTAAAAATTATAAGGTGTGTTACTTCATTGGCTGTCTAAATAATTATTTATGCAGGAACATTAAATATGTTAAGCAAAAGCCATTTACTTGAATTGTCAATAGGATTTGCCCAGCTTGTAGGTTGAGCCTGCAAAAAAAAATCCGTACTAATATTATAAATGCGAAAGTAACTCTGTCTGTCTGTCTCTTCTTCACGCCTAAACCACTGAACCGATTTCAATGAAATTTGGTAAAGATATAGTCTGGGACCCGAGAAAGGACATAGGATAGTTTTCATCCCGGAAATCCCCTGGGAACGGGAACTATTAATCACGCGGATGAAGTCGCGGGCAAAAGCTGGTGTTAAATAATTGCGAGTTTGAAGTTGTCAAAAAAAACACATGGTATTTTGTTCATCTATATTCTATGTGGACAAAATAGCATGTGTTGGCTATAAACATTTATAGTTTGGGCAATAGGCTGGTATTCATAACACAAAAATATAATAAACTAGCTTCTGCCCGCGGCTTCGCTCGCGTTAGAAAGAGACAAAAAGTAGCCTATGTTACTCTCCATCCCTTCAACTATCTCCACTTAAAAAATCACGTCAATTTGTCGCTCCGTTTTGCCGTGAAAGAAAGACAAACAGACAGACACACTTTCCCATTTATAATATTAGTATGGATATTCCATTCTATAGGATAACTATTATTTCAGGTTGCATAGGTATAGGTCCATGTATAAACCTTACCCTTACATACATGCAGACACAATCACGTTAGTGTTACTATTAAAACTTAAGGGGAATGCTTCACGATAGCCCGCGTAATTCAAATTTTTGAACGTTTTTTGCAATTGGGTAGTTTACACCATTAACCAATAAATGTTAGACACAATTTCTATAAAACCTCTTTTAATTTCAGCCCAATAAATTCGGTTCATTTTCAATTTGCTATAATTTTTTTTTAGTTGCTTTGTTATCAATAAATAGATAGTCTGTAGTAACTGAGTTGTTATTTTAGTGACGTCATAAGTTGCCACTGCCATACAAAATCTACTGGAGAATGGCGTTTTGACAGCTCATAAAAAGTACGTCAATTGATAATGGTGTAAAATACCGTATTCTCAGCTCAGTGTCTGGGCGTGTGTTGATATAGAATCATGAAAAAGTAATTTAATTCGAGTTATACGCACACAGAGGGCTTATTATAATTCTGTAAGCATTTATAGTCATATAGGCCTATTACAGTCGCAATTAATTCTATATCAACTAACACACACCCTGACACTGAGTGGCGAACTGCAAAAATACGTAAGCAAATTTGAATTTTGCGGGCTAACTTGAACTCTTTCTTTTTGCCCTTATTCCATTTTACTTGGGGTCGGCGCAACATGTCTTTTTCTTCCATACCAACCTGCCACTCGTCATGCTATTACTAACTCCTTTCTTCTTAATATCATTCTTCACACTTTCCATCCATTTTTTCTTCAGTCTTCCTCTCCTCTTCCAACCTT
This sequence comes from Athetis lepigone, assembly GCA_033675125.1. Lineage (NCBI taxonomy): Eukaryota > Metazoa > Arthropoda > Insecta > Lepidoptera > Noctuidae > Athetis > Athetis lepigone. The sequence goes on from CM066223.1 coordinate 1,264,748, forward strand.
CTACATTCATACTCATAACTGTCCTAACTATGTGCGTTTCATCCTTCCTCTTAACATGCCCATACTACGACAAACGATTTCCTTTCAACTTATCTGCGACTGGTGCTACTTTCAAGCTTCCTCCAATATATTCATTTCTCACTCTATCCATTCTAGTCAGTCCATACATTGTCATCTCTGCTACATGCAGTCTTCTTTCATCCATCTTCTTCAAGGCCAAATATTCCGATCCATACAGGACGACAGGTCTTATCACAGACTAATTTATGCCTAATAATATGCTTATATCTAATGGACTTAATGCCTAAGGCATTAAGTCCGCCTCTGTACATGAATTTTGTGCATAAAGTGTAAATAAATAAATAAATAAATAACTTGAACATCCACCTTAAATCATTGTTAGTAAATAAATATCTTCGGAAAACTCACACACGACTATCTGATCCCAAGCTAAGCATATTGCTTGTGTTATGGTAACCAGATAACTGATATACATACTTATATACTTTATAAATATATGCATATTATAGGTAAATTATACCCAGACACAGAACAAACAATCATGCTCATCACACAAAGTTTGTCCTGGGTGGGAATCGAACCCACGACCTTCGGCTTAGCAGTCAGGGTCATTAGCCACTAGACCGAACAGGCCCGTTAACACCCATGGACACTCTTTAAAAAAAAATTGTTTTACGAAATCTAGGTTACATTTTTTTTGTCGTCTCGCTTATACCCTAACCCCGTCCCCGCAGGGTCCGCGGCCCCATGTCCCGCTACTACCGCGCGGCGCTGCGCTACGTGGGCTGCGCGGGCGGCGGCGCGGCGCTGGAGCCCGCCGAGCGCCGCGACACCGCCCTGCGCCTCGCCCTCGCCGCCGTGCTCGCGCCCAATGTGTACGATCTAGGGGAGCTGGTCAGTATTCTCGTTCTACCCTTTTTTTTTTACATGACTGTTGGAGGGAGTGTTATGTTTTTCGAGAGTATAGTATGTATTTCTTTCTTTGAAACGCTATACAGGCTAACCCGTTTAAATAATAATAATAATAAAGAGTCATCGAAAATGCAGTTGGGTTTTTGTTGGATTTTTTCCCAAACATGTTAGGGTCGGCCGGCCTCCAACTATCTGGACACAGCTGGACACCAGTGTTTTGAAGCGACTGTCTGTCAGATCTCCATAACTTAGTTATTAATTTATTACAACTTTTTTTATGTATCTCAGTGGCATAATGGACGTTTTTATCCGACTGCCGAAATAGGGTTATGTTTTTCAAGCATATGTATGTATTTCATTCTTTAGCACGCTTTTCAGCCGTTTGAAGAATGTCGACATAATTTTGAGGTGTCATTGAAATCGTTTCAGTTGTTGAAATCGTTTCAGTTGTGTGTTTTGATTATTTAATTATTATTTTATCACAACTATATTAGGGTTACCTTGGATGCAGCTGAATACCAGTGTTTTGATGCCACTGTCAAATCTTCTCGACATAATGATTGATTACTTTTCGTTTATGTCAGTGACAAAAGGAACGTCTTTTTTTTTCATTAAATTGATCTGTATAAAATTGTAGAGTTTTTACTTTACTTCAGAGTGGAAATTGCGCTAAAAACATATCGACTATTTTGTATTCATTTATGGTTAGAGAAATGTCTGTATCATCGTCTTCAAGACGACAGAGCTAGTCCACAAGATTATAATTATCGAGTTAAGTGTATTTTCGTCCTCGTGGATAACTTAGAAATATCTAATAATATTGATGAATCCCTTAGTATAGATTGTCACTTGCTGGATAAACTCGAATTATGTGAAAAATATTTAAACTGCGACTACAACTTTAAAATTCTTACACTAAACATTAGAAGTGCACAATGTAACTTTGACAGTTTTTTAATAGCGCTGAAACGATTACAAATAGAATATGATGTTATTGTGCTTACTGAATGTTGGCTGCATGAGTACTCTGTTATTAGACAAATCGAAGGTTACAATGTTTATAACACAACTAATCATAAAAACAAGGCAGGTGGGGTTTTGATGTATGTGCGGGAATCAATATCGGCTTCGGTTACGGAACTAAACATAGATGATGCGGACTGCCTTTTAGTAAGCATAAATGGCTTTATACAAATTTTTGGTATATACCGGTCCCCTTCTATTGTAAATTTAGACAATTTTCTTGTATCTCTTGACTCAAATTTGAGCAAACTTAAAGACAATTCCAGATTAGTTCTGCTTGGAGATCTAAATATAGATATATTAACCGTAAATCCAAATGCTAATATAGAAGCGTATCATTGTCTGATGGCACAACATGGCCTTCTCCCTGCCATAACAAAACCCACAAGAGGAAACAGTTGTTTGGATCATATTTTTGTAAGATGCAAAGATGCTTCGCTAGGGGTAGTCGCCAAATGTGCGGTAACAGATCATGACGTTGCTATGATTGGCTTAAACACATCACATAAAAAACCAAATAGAAAGAAAAGGACGATCCAAAAGACAAATTTTGAAGCTTTATCTGCTGATCTTCAGAGGGCTGACTGGACTGAAGTAACTAATAAGAGTGATGTGAATGAAGCTTTAGAATGCTTTAATAATATTATAACTTCAGCAGTAAAAGCTCATACACATTCATTTACATGTAGCCGCTCTAAGTACAACTTGAAGCCGTGGATCACTCCAGGCTTGATGAGATGTATGCGCCATAAAGATAGTTTACACCGTCAGGTAAACCTAGACCCCCAAAATGACACTCTTAAACTTTCATACACTAGGTACAGAAATTTATTTATTGATATTCTACGTAAAGTAAAAAATAATTACGATAGTAAAGCCTTAGAAGATAACAGGCAAAACCCAAAGAAATTATGGTCCACTATAAAAGACATATGCGAGATACGACAACCAAGAAACGATGCTTCTGACCTATTAAAAGCGAAAAGTACGGTTCACGAATCGCTCACCTACTGTAATAGCTACTTCTCATCAGTAGGCAGAACCCTATCCGAACAGATACTTCAGCGGTTATCAACTTCTGAAGAAGAACTCTCTGCAGATATTGACACAAGTTCCTCACCTGTCGATTCGATGTTTACGACCCCCACAGACATGTTTGAGGTGGATTCAATCTTAAGAAATCTCAAACAAGACAGTGCACCCGGCTTAGACGGTATCAAACCATCGCTAATCAAAGTGTTAAGGACCATAATCTTGGAGCCATTCACCTACATATGCAATCTGAGCATGTCGTCAGGAGTTTTTCCAGAGTATTGGAAACTTGCGGTGGTGTCCCCGATTCATAAGGCTGGACCTAGAAACATTCCGGATAATTACAGACCTATATCTCTGCTTTGCATTTTTTCGAAAGTACTGGAAAAATTAATGAACACCCGCATCGTTAATTATTTGGAAAATAACTTACTTCTGTCGGAAAGGCAATTTGGTTTCAGAAAGAGAAAATCGACTGCTGAGGCAGTCGAACTGCTAACGAACATCTCATCTAAACACACTGATGATGGGAAACGTTGCCTTGGAGTGTTTTTAGACCTTGCTAAGGCGTTTGACACCATTTCTATTCCTATACTGTTTAGAAAGCTCGAAAAAATTGGCATAAGAGGAACATCACTTCTCTGGCTTCGTAGTTATTTGAGTAACAGATGGCAGTGTACCAGAGTAGATAATCTTATCAGTGGTAAACAGAAAATCAGCTTTGGAGTCCCACAGGGCAGTATACTTGGACCGACACTGTTTACAATATACATGGACGACATTCTCAAAATTACCATCCCAAACGCCGACCTAATTTGTTACGCAGATGACACTGTCGTACTGTTTCACGGAACTGATTGGAAAGATGTCTACAAGAATGCAGAATCAGGTTTGTCCAGGATCTCAAATTGGCTAGATACAAACCTGCTGACGCTAAATGTCAAAAAGACTAAATACATTGCTTTCAGAAAGACTATGGCGTCCAAATTGCCACTTTGGAAACTGAAAATTCACGGATGTTGTAACTCTTCCATGTTCGACACTCAATGTTTATGCAATAACATTGACAGAGTAGATGAAATAAGATACTTAGGAGTTATCATCGACCAACACCTATCATTTAAACCGCAAATCAGGGAACTCGCGAAACGCGTCCGGAAGCAAATATACATTATGAAAATGATACGAGACAGTGCATCTATAGATATAAAAAAACTTGTTTATATAGCCCTATGTCAGTCGCTGATGCAGTATTGCATTGTAGTTTGGGGAGGAGTGGCCAAATCTCATTTCATTACCTTGGAAAGAGCCCAACGCGCCGTCCTCAGAACACTGTTTCACAAACCATTCCGTTTCCCTACAAACATTTTGTACGCCGAGGCTGCTTTGCTGAGTGTCAGAAAATTATTTATACTGAATGTTACAGTAAAGTCCCACTCTGACATTTCGAAAAGGAGTGATTTGTGTAGTCTGGAGGCAAAACGAAATTTCAGAGTTCCAACTCCTGCAGTAAAATCTGTTTTCGCGCAAAGACTTCCACATTTTCTACATCTCCATGTCTATAATAGGGTAATCAAACAGTGCAACATAAGAAACTGTACTCGTAAACAAATTAAAAATAAACTAAAACCTTGGCTATTAAATCTAACATATGACGAAGCAGAAGAAGTCATCAAAGTAATAAAATAAGCTATATATGCATAAACCTGCCGCTCTCATGTCTCTTTCTTGCACACGTCACTCTCAGCCACTTCACACTTGCACACACCTCACACACTCACTCACATCACAAACACACCGCATGCACACCTTACACAAACACCATCTAACCCGGCGTTTATTTTCAAAATGTTCTCATGTTTATTATTCCTCTTCTTTTATTATTATTTTTATATTTTATTTTTGTTGCTTTATGTAATTAAGTTGTTTAAGGACAAACCTTCCGTACTGGTACCCAAGATACAGGCTTGCCTAGTTTGGGGCCAGTGTTAAAAACTGTATGTTTCTCTACTGCAATAAAATTTTTATTTATTTATTATTTATTTATTTGACAATAAGCCGATTGGTTTATAGAGATATTTACTTTTCTCGCCCCTTTGGGAGAGGCTTCGAGCCTAAAGATGATTAGTAAAGATGCTTATAACTTGCAAGTGTCCTACCGTAACCGAAACTTCCTCACAAGGATCATATTTTGAGGAAAAAATAAAGAAAACGTGATTACAATCAGTCAGTCTTTATTGTTTTCTCTTTAACTTTTCGACGAGCAAACCGATAGCCGGCTGTTGCGCTGCTTTCTATTGTATCTTGAATCACGTGTGTTTAAAGATTTAAACCGTGGAACGACATAAAACTAGATAAAACTTACCAAATTCTAAATAAATCATTCGAAACCTCGCCACCACAACAAACAAACAAGCGAGTCACGACATGGGCTTCATAGATCCATTCGTTCGTTCTACGCGCCGAACATGACCGATCACAGCACGAAAACTCCCGAATGCACATTTGGTTTCGGTCGTACTTTCGGCAAGTTTGCCGCCGAAAACTTAACCGAAACTCGGGTTTTTGCCTAAACTCAACCGAAAACGAAACCGAATATTCGGTTGGACATTTAAATCTTTCTCCGCTACAGCTAGCACACTCTATCTTGGAGTCGCAGAAAAATAAGTCATATCGTCGCTTTAGTGGCAGTCTCGAAGCTTTCCGAGTGCGTTGATGGACTTGTGTTGAATGGCTCTAGCTCCATTGGTCTCCGTCCTGACGCTGAAGACGCTATACTGTCTGCAGCTGGCACACCCGATCCTGGAGGCGCTGCACGGCACTCCTGACGCGTGGGCGTGCGAGCTGGTGCGCGACTGATGCTGAAGTTGTACCTTGTCTCCTGTACAGCTGGCACACCCGATCCTGGAGGCGCTGCACGGCACTGCGGACGCGTGGGCGTGCGAGCTGGTGCGCGACTGATGCTGAAGTTGTACCTTGTCTCCTGTACAGCTGGCACACCCGATCCTGGAGGCGCTGCACGGCACTGCGGACGCGTGGGCGTGCGAGCTGGTGCGCGACTGATGCTGAAGTTGTACCTTGTCTCCTGTACAGCTGGCACACCCGATCCTGGAAGCCCTGCACGGCACTGCGGACGCGTGGGCGTGCGAGCTGGTGCGCGACTGATGCTGAAGTTGTACCTTGTCTCCTGTACAGCTGGCACACCCGATCCTGGAAGCCCTGCACGGCACTGCGGACGCGTGGGCGTGCGAGCTGGTGCGCGACTGATGCTGAAGTTGTACCTTGTCTCCTGTACAGCTGGCACACCCGATCCTGGAGGCGCTGCACGGTACTCCGGACGCGTGGGCGTGCGAGCTGGTGCGCGACTGATGCTGAAGTTGTACCTTGTCTCCTGTACAGCTGGCACACCCGATCCTGGAAGCCCTGCACGGCACTGCGGACGCGTGGGCGTGCGAGCTGGTGCGCGACTGATGCTGAAGTTGTACCTTGTCTCCTGTACAGCTGGCACACCCGATCCTGGAAGCCCTGCACGGCACTGCGGACGCGTGGGCGTGCGAGCTGGTGCGCGACTGATGCTGAAGTTGTACCTTGTCTCCTGTACAGCTGGCACACCCGATCCTGGAGGCGCTGCACGGCACTGCTGACGCGTGGGCGTGCGAGCTGGTGCGCGACTGATGCTGAAGTTGTACCTTGTCTCCTGTACAGCTGGCACACCCGATCCTGGAGGCGCTGCACGGCACTGCGGACGCGTGGGCGTGCGAGCTGGTGCGCGACTGATGCTGAAGTTGTACCTTGTCTCCTGTACAGCTGGCACACCCGATCCTGGAGGCGCTGCACGGCACTGCGGACGCGTGGGCGTGCGAGCTGGTGCGCGACTGATGCTGAAGTTGTACCTTGTCTCCTGTACAGCTGGCACACCCGATCCTGGAGGCGCTGCACGGCACTGCGGACGCGTGGGCGTGCGAGCTGGTGCGCGACTGATGCTGAAGTTGTACCTTGTCTCCTGTACAGCTGGCACACCCGATCCTGGAGGCGCTGCACGGCACTGCGGACGCGTGGGCGTGCGAGCTGGTGCGCGACTGATGCTGAAGTTGTACCTTGTCTCCTGTACAGCTGGCACACCCGATCCTGGAGGCGCTGCACGGCACTGCGGACGCGTGGGCGTGCGAGCTGGTGCGCGACTGATGCTGAAGTAGTACCTTGTCTCCTGTACAGCTGGCACACCCGATCCTGGAGGCGCTGCACGGCACTGCGGACGCGTGGGCGTGCGAGCTGGTGCGCGACTGATGCTGAAGTAGTACCTTGTCTCCTGTACAGCTGGCACACCCGATCCTGGAGGCGCTGCACGGCACTGCGGACGCGTGGGCGTGCGAGCTGGTGCGCGACTGATGCTGAAGTTGTACCTTGTCTCCTGTACAGCTGGCACACCCGATCCTGGAAGCCCTGCACGGCACTGCGGACGCGTGGGCGTGCGAGCTGGTGCGCGCGGTGGCGGCGGGGGACGTGGCGCAGTTCGAGAAGGTGCGCGCGGCGGCGCAGCACCCCGACCTGGCGCGCACGGACCGCCAGCTGCGGCAGAAGATCGCGATACTGTGTCTCATGGAGGTGAGCCGCGATTATCTACAGGGTTATTGGTAAAACACCGACATCCTCTCAGAACTATGTTACTATCATCATAAACAACAACTTTTGTTCTATGATTTTTTACAAAATGTTATACATTTACCAAAAACAAATCTTCAAGATTTCGTTGTCCTATCTAACACATTTCAACTCTGTATTGTGCCGTAACAACATACCTACGCTTGCCGCTCACTGTCCTCGTATGCTACGCAGACTTCGTCACATTTAGAGTGTTCAATTTAAATATTTTAAATTTTGTATGAAAATGCAATGAACTAAAATATGATAATTTTTAAAATGTCGTAGAACAAAAGTTGTTGATTATGATGTTAGTAACATAGTCCTGAGAGGATGTCGGTGTTTTACCAATAACCCTGTATACTTATAACTATTTAATATCCTGGGCACCACACTGGGTACTTTTTACCCCGGATAAGTATGTACAATAACAAACAAACTTAATTTAGCGGTTTATCGCTCGCTATACAATTCAATGGGCTAAACAATTTTTATTATGGGAGCAAAGCCGCAGGTTTGGTTGGACTTGACTTTTCTAAATGTATTAACAAATAATGTCATACATCTCGCATATTCCCCAACTCGTTCCAACACCGACAGATGGCGTTCCACCGCACGTCCGCACAACGCAAGCTGACGTTCGCAGAGATAGCTCGTGAAGCGAGGGTGCCCATCGATGAAGTGGAACTGCTGGTCATGAAGGCTCTGGCGGAGAAACTCATCCGGGGACACATCGACCAGGTACGGGACCTAGCCGACACTCCCTGCAGGTTTCATGGTGCTAGGAGCTGCGGTGTGGGCTGTGCGTTGATGTATTAAGTCGTTGAATCAGTCAGTCAGTTTACGAGTTTATTTTTATAGATGATATGTTTATGTGGAAATTGTTATGTAACTAGGATATTAAATCGCTCTTACAAGTCATCATCATCTCCCTAGCCTTTTACCAATTGTGTTGGGGTTAGAGGTTGCAATCGAATATTCGAATATTCGAATTATTCGAATACTCTTTCCAAATTTATATTCGAATAGTAAATAAATATTTATTCGAATATTCGAATATTACCAAAAAAAATATCAGTTTAAAGTCTATGTTGATAGAGCTTGAAAATTGTTGTTGGCAACACTGCTTGACTCGACGTCATTTTGTCACTTACCGAACACGTTGTTATTTATGTGTAATGTGGTGCATTTTCTTTTTTGAAGTGATTTTAGATACTTTTATTTTGTTTTTATTATTAAAGAGAGAGAACGACTTTAAAATTTATTTAAGAATTTTATACTTAATATGTAAATCTGATTTTTTTCCGAATTAATATTGACGAATTTGATTTTTTTGTGACATGTGATAGTTTTTCTTTTTATTATTAACGAGCGAGAGAGAGATGTTACTTTGTTCTTTTTATTAACAGAAGAGTTGAATTTGTTTAAAAATGTTATAATAGGTAAATCTGATTTATTTCCTAATTATAATTGATGAATCTGATTTTTCAGTGTAATATTGCATAATGAAAATAATACTGTAACGATTTTACGACACATTTACGTATGTATGTGATACTTTTTGTTTTATTATTAACAAGAGAGAAAGACATTTATTTCTCGTAGAGGCGATCGTGACCTCTCGCGCCCGGCGCTGGTTCAGGCCATGCTTCGGGGCGAGACGGAATGGGATGCCGTCGCCTCCTTCTGCGAAGCAGTTATGCTAGTGAAGGAAGCGGCGGCGCGCGAGAGGCAACGACGAGCCTCTCGCCCCGGACTAAGACCCAGGCGAAGACGTCGAGAGTCGCAAGACGACTACCGGCCACCGTAGGCGCGGTTCTGCGGATGGCGAGCGATGGGTAGCTCGCCGCCCGGCTAGGACCAGGACCGCGTCAACGGCGCGTTAGTGTTCCACGCGCGCCTCAAAGAGAAGAAGTCAGCACAGGAAGGGGCCCAACAGGGCCACGCCTGCCGGGGTTGCGGAATGTTTATGATAGTTACCGTGACCCTGGAACACAAAGGGCAATCGACGGAACATGAGTGGGTTTTAGTCAGTAAAAGCATCATCATGGCATTAAGTCCGCCGTTGTGCATTGTTTTTTTTTACATGTGCATAAAGTTTTAAATAAATAAATAAATAAAAGTCTGACACGCCCTCCCGCCGCACCCAGGACGGGAGTAGTCATTTGATGATTTCCCACTCACCAAAAAAAAAGACATTTATTTTGTTTTTATTATTAGCGAGAGAGAGGCTTTTAAATTTGTTTAAAAAAATTATAATTGTTTCGATTAACATTTTCATGTTATGTGTCATAACTGTTTTAAAATTTTGTTGAATAAGTAAATAATTATTGTGCTAGGTTTACTTATCTGCATAAAAATACAAGGTGTATTTTTGGTATTGCTCAACCTGCTAGGAGATGATTCTACTCATGAAAACAAACAACTTTTATTATGGAACCAACTCTGAAATCGCGAAAAAAATATCAGCTGTTTCTAACATTATGGTCGGAGGGCATTGAACTTTTGTTAGTAACAGCTGATATTTTTTTCGCGATTTCAGATTTGGCTCCATAATAAAAGTTGTTTGTTTTTATGAGTAGAATCATCTCCTAGCGGGTTGAGCAATACCAAAAATACACCTAGTATAATTGGGTAGTTTCCACCATAACCAATAAATGTTAGACACAATTTCTATAAAACCTCTATTAATTTCAGCCCAATAAATTCGGTTTATTTTCAATTTGCTTTAAAATTTGATTTATAGTTGCTTTGAAATCAATTAATAGATAGTCAACTGAGTTGTTATTTTAGTGACGTCATAGTTGCCATTGCCATACAAAAACTATTGGAGAATTGCGTTTTGACAGCTCAGAAAATGAACGTCAATTGATAATGGTGGAAACTACCGTATTCCGAAACCAATAAACGCTGATATTCTGTGTGTTTTATATTTTTTTCCTTAATATTCGAATAAAATTCGAATAGCACTGAAAAAATATTCGAATATTCGAAAATTAAAATTATCGAATTTTTGCAACCTCTTGTTGGGGTAGGCTTCCAGTCTAACCGGATTCAGCTGGATACCAGTGTTATACGTGAAGCGACTGCCTATCAGACCTCTACAACCCAGTAACTGGGCGACACGATACCTCTTGGTTAGATTGGTCAGAGTTTCTGGCTGGCAAAAAAAAATAGATGGAGTCGGCATTTCCTATCTGGTTAGCTCTGAGAAGAAATGTCGAAACAAACTCAGGGATTATCTGTTTTAACCTCTCGCCAGTCTGGAACATTATTCAATAAATCCCCTAACTGAATAGTTTCCCGTCATTGAATAGTTTCTCCGTGAATCGTCGAGCTTCATTGCTCGGCGCTTTTCTGGCGGACTCCACTGTTGATTCTGGCTTTCAGGAGTTGCAGTGGTTGGGAATATTTGTTTGTTTCCCAAATAAAGTAAAATAAAAATAAAAAATAAAATATTGTGGTGGGATTGTCCCATTAAAAAAAAACGAAAGAGATAAAAAAATGGTGAGCGATCTGTTACGATCACCCGTGTTTGCGCGACAGTTGTGGCGTTTTTCCTTACGAGCACACGGGTGTTCGTAACACATAACATTGCTATGGCCGGCGCAGGTGAGCAGCACGGCGCACATCGGCTGGGTGCGGCCGCGCGCGCTGGCGCGGGGCGGCGCGGCGGCGCTGGCGGCGCGGCTCGGCGTGTGGTGCGCCGCCGTCGCCGGCGCCGCCGACCTGCTGGCCAACGCCGCGCCCGACCTGCTCACTGCATAGAGCCTAGAGCCTCCACCGGTACGAAGGTGCTACTATATTTTTTTACTATAAAAATCATTTTTTTTTTGTTTTGGAAGGCGGTTATCATTTTTTTGCAAAATGCTTTTTATTTTTTAGTTTTAAAGTAGAACTTACAAAATAAAACTACGTCACGGAATTCATTAGTGTTATATACTAAAACCTTCCCTAGAATGTAACAGACACTTTTCAGCCCAGCACGAAATAATCGCGGACAAACATTAGTACATGCATGTCAAACTGAAAACCTACTTTTTTAGTTAAGCACAACGACCATTTTTTTTTTATTAAAAATCTTGAATTCTTTAGGACTTAATTTTTTATATAATCTCATTCATTTATGTATCTACTCCTCATCCATCAAAATAAATTTTGTCACAAAGTACTGTTTCTGTAGTCTGTCTTCTGAAAAATATCTAAACGATTTGCTAGTTTCTTCAGTTCTAAAAATCTTACTGAAAACTATTACAATGTACTAATAATTTATATTTTCATTTCAGTGTCCGGGATGAAAGAACCCAGTAAGCGGAGCATACTTCGGAACGTAGCCGCGGAAACTTCCTCCGCTTCTCCCCTACCATTTATTTACTGTAACAATACAAAATGTTAATTTCTCAATTGTGGCTTTTATTTATAATTAGAGAGAACGCGCAAACTACAGCCCGAGTTCTCGTAAAAATTTTCACGGATTGTTTTGCAGCAAATTATTAATGTAGCTGCTATTAATATCAAGATATCATAATAATAGCATTATTATCAAGATATGATAATAATAGCAGCTACAATAATAATTTTACAATAAAGTATGAAGCGCCTTTTATTTTCTCATAGGGGGTGATGAAAAGTAGAGTGAATCACTCGGGCGCAAAATATATTTTTGGCTCGGGCGACGTAGTTTGAATCCCTTGCTACGTTCGGGATTCTACTCTAGAATCCCTCACTTCGCTCTGGATTCAAAGAACGCCCTCGCCGTAAAAATATTACTTTGCGCCCTTCTAATACAATCTACTATTTTTTACGTGTGTTTTTCGCCTTAGGGGTATATTTACAAATTCTACATAATTTGTACTTATTAAGGTAAATTAAAATTTAATACATTATTTTTTGTTAAATTAAATTAGGTACCTAACCAAAAAAGTTACTATTTAAATAGTTTAGCAATTGGGTCATAGATGTCACTCTCTTTCAATCTGACATTGTTAACAACGCCATCTAGTAATACTTGTTTACACTACGTGAAATACCAGATTACAACAAATTGTCTTCATAGATGACGCTATTCTCAGCTGTCTCGAGTCGTAATCAATACAGATTTACAATGAAGATAGCATAATCATCAATGAATGAATGGCGCCTATATTATAGAAACCCAGTTATCTCTTCCCGAATACATAATCTTATAGATCATATCTACTACGCAATACATAACGTCGACAAGCCAAGACTAGACCTTGAAAATTTAAAAGATGTTCTCTTAGATAAAACACAACTTTTGTACAGATTTCTAATAGAAAAAATGTATTGTCGTTAATTAGATTCAATATTGGACTAATGTTCGAGAAGAAAAAACCGTCTAGAGAAGAGTATCAGATCCACTTGAATGAACGTTCATACTTTTCTATGAATAGCTAGTTTCTTTAATGGTAAACGGTGAATACTCTAACTAAAATGACATTGTTTTAGCGTCTAATGATGTCAAATTATCTTTTTTATTAAAAGTTGCACTTAACGAACTGAAAAATCGATATTTTCTACTGACGTACACCCCACACCGTCTCCTAGTTTGAAATTGCCGCGTGTGACGTCAGCCGGGCTGAATGACGTCACTGGGTCGCCCGCCTGACGGTGATCACTCTATCCTACTCCCTCTACCGTTAGACACATGAATCAGATAGAAAGAGACGGCGCGAATCGCGTAAAGGTTGTGAATTGAGTTCTTATTTTCATGAGCTTGTGTTGTTCAATTCAATCCCTACGAATTGATAAGAGAAACACTGATAAGAACGTCTGTCAACACCTGTTTGACGTTAGAGTAAGATCGTAATGATCGCTTATTAAAATTATCATGATTTGGTATTGAATTGTGCGATTAAATGTGAATTAAATATAAATTAAATAGTGTTTGTTAATGAAACATCGCGGGGCGCACATGAACATCCCAAAGCGAATGACGTGAGTGACAGTGGCGCCATTGCGGCAGTCGGCGCGAACTAACGCCAGTAGACGAATTTCGCTTGCAGGGTAATGTGAGGTTGAGCGAATTGTTACAAGTTTCTCACGAAATGGCCAGCAATATGAAGCCAATTCACAAAAGCAAACATTTCCCGATAGACCAGCTCGTATGTGTCGGCAATTACGAGCTGGAGAAAACGATTGGCACGGGAAATTTCGCTGTTGTAAAACTCGCTACACACATTATAACTAAGAGTAAGGTGCGTACCCTTTTGTCGTAATGTCGCGTATCACTGTGGTTTTAGTGTTCCATTCCTGTATTACACGTTTATAAAGTGTATTCGGAGGTGTCAGTGCGATCTCAGCAGTGTAGTGAGCGGCTCTGGTGTTGTGCTAAGTGGTTTTTTTCCATTCGTCCGAAGCCTGTCGTCGGCAGCGGTCAGGTTTGCCAAACATTACAATATAACCCGTTTTAATCTACAACTAGCTGATGTACGAGGGGCGAGAACGTGTTTGTTAAAAAAAATAACATTAAACAAACCAGTTTGATTGTATATTGTTTACTATGAACCGGCTAACATGGTCGACACATTCGCAATCAGTCGGATTATACCTACTACAACATTTTTGTAGAAAAAGTTCGAATGCTGAGGATTTTTGTTTTTCTGCCTTTGCCTTGTCTTAACTTTTTAATTCATGTTTCAAATACAAAATGGCGCGAATGGGTAATTTATTTTTGAGCGACCTTTTCATTGTTTTTTGCGTCAATTATGATCAATTGATGTCTCCATTCAGTAGTCACTTGATCAATTATCGTCGTTCCTTGTAACTGGTACTATATCGTTTAATGCGTACTATGTGAGACGATTCTGTTACATTACACAAAGTTTTGTTTCCATATCGATTTTTGAAGAACAAAGCAAAAAGTTGTAGATAACATTATTTGCTTAACTTTATCAATAACAAAACACTAAACATTCTTGAGATATCATCTAACATACTGATAGGTACTACACATTCTTGTTGATTCAAAATATTTTCGTTCTAAAATGTGTCGAGCAGTTTCTGAGAAAAGTCACTACATGGACCAACTAATTAATTTATGTCTGCACCACCAGATATTGCCTTAGGTATTAAGTCTGCCTCTGTACCTTTAAACATGAAATTTAAATAAAAAATCCTTATTATGTAACATTATGGTAGTTGTTGTAGTAGTTACCTAAATAGGTAAATTACATTAGTACCATTTTCTTATTACAGTGTTTCAAATATAAGAAGTGCAATTTGACACTTCTAACCTACTGAAGAATAGGGATTGGGTTAAAAAAATCGATTACTACAATATCCGATTTATACAAGATATTGATTTCTTATTTTTGTACTTTATAATCGATTTAAGTTACAGATTTATTTATTTTATGACTGTAAATTTCTGAATTTTAGATGAAAGAAATTCTCAAATTCTCACTTTCCAGTGTTGCCAAATTAAAAGAAAAAATATTTTATTGTCAAGACTTGAGCACGAGAGATTTTGCTTACAAAAACTTATTAAAATTATATTAACTATATGTTTAATTTTAAATATGCTTTTTCGTCAACATTTAGAAATCATCAAAAATATATTTAAATAATTAATGTCGCTTTCATTGAAAACGATCGTTATTAGTAAATTCGATTATTCGGTCATTTTTAACGATTATTGGTATACAAGTGAATTTGAAGAGTCACAACATTACGGTATCGTACCTTACTACGTGACTTTGACACGACGTCGAGAAAAAATATTATTTATTGTCAACAATGGTTATATTGCTTTGTTTGAAATTTTTTAATGTAAATTAAGTGATGAAGATTTGTGCAGTTTGTGATAAAATAAAAATTACTTTAAAATTACGTGGTTTTACGGAAGAAATAAATGTAAATTTTTAAGTTACGCATGTACAAAGTTGTGTCGTCATGAAAAGTATGAAACGTCAAATTGCACTTCTTATATTTGAAACATTGTAGAATCTCTTTGGTCATGGTCAAAGTCAAATGCTACCGACTTAGTATTGATCTTTTATCTTATCTAATAATAAAGCTGTAGAGATTTTTTGTTTGTCTTTTTGTTTGTTTAAACATACTAATCTCTGATAGTACCAGTGAAATTGGAAAACTCCTTATTAGCTATATTTATGGGAAATGAATAAATAAATAGATATTATTATATAATATGAAGATATGTCATGCTATGACCCACGGGAGCTAAGCAGAAACCTAAATTAACCTTTCGACGACTAAGCGACAGCCGGCTGTCGCACTGCTATTGTCTTTCTATTGTGACTTGAATCACATGTGTTTGAAAGATTAATACAAGTGGCACAGGGCCTGTCAGTTAATTTTTTTATTAGTTATGGCCTTGCTCTTGGTCCCAGACTAGCCCGAGGACATAGACATAAGTACATGTATGGTCAATTTTAAAGATGTTTTCCAACAGTAGATCAGCTGATTTTGTTTTTTTTTTTTACTATAATATTACCAATCTACCTACTTTTTTTTGGCTTTGAATAATAAATAAATAACTACCTATCTTTGAACAACTCACAATCGGCCATCTGATCTCAATTTAAGCAGAGCTTGTACTATGGTAACCAGACAACTGATAAACATACTTATATCTATATTATAAATGGGAAAGTGTGTCTGTCTGTCTGTATGTTTGTCTTTCTTTCACGACAAAACGGAGCTATAAATTGACGTGATTTTTTAAGTGGAGATAGTTGAAGAGGTGGAGAGTAACATAGGCTACTTTTTGTCTCTTTCTAACGCAAGCGAAGCCGCGGGCAGAAGCTAGTAATTTATAAATAGTACATGTTATAAATAAAATACACCTAGACACAGAACAAACAATCATGCTCATCACACAAAGTTGGTCCTGGGTGGGAATCGTACCCACAACCTCCTTGGTCAAGGTCCCTAACCGCTAGACCAACGGGCCAGTCTAAAATGACTTGAGACTATAGATATCAGAGCCCTGATAGGGGCAGTACTATCTTAGAGACAACACTGAAATGTCTCTTCCAGAGGCACATAGATCTTCATCTTCATCGTGAACCTCCCTCTGGGAGGTTTGGTTTCCGCACTTAGTCCTCTTAGGTAGGACCATTGTACGTGAGCGACGGCGACCGCTACTCCAGCCAGCCCACCTCCCTCCAGAAGCAGATCACCTTCCGTAGACTTCTCAGGGCATCCGGGAGTGAACTTGGGGAACCAAGAATCTCTTTCTGGATTTCGGTCACGCCTGTACATTTATGAAGTACATGTGCGACTGTCTCCTCGGCATCCTTACACATAGATTCTTCACACGGGTACACAGCAATGCTGCTTTGCGACAGAAGTAGGTGTACCACCACCCTGGACCAGCTGTCAGTTTAGATGTTACTTTGGGTGGACATAACATCTCCATCCCTTTTCAGCTATCACCATCCTTTAAAAACATAACCCCACAGGAAGAATCCAGGAAGAAATCATAGGGGATATGAGGCCTCCCTATCTGCAGGCAGGATCTTGGTTGATTACTAATTATCTTACTTATGTATCCGAAACGGCTTTACCGATTTTTACTAAATTGTATATGCATATTCAGTAGGTCTGAGAATCGGCTACAATCTATTTTTCAGGGATGCTATGGATATGAAATTTCGGATACGGATATAGGAATGATTAACGGTTATGGATACGGATATGAAATTATTTCGGATTATCCGTTAATTTCAGATAATTTCGGTTACGAATATTAAAATATTAAGGAATTTCAAAAGTAAAAAAAAAAGCTAATATAATGGTAATGGTTACGGGTATTTTTTTATATCGGATATCCGATAGTTACGGGTACGGAACTCCCTAACATCCCTGCTATTTTTCATACCCCTAAGTGATAAGGGTTGTTCATCCTTAACATTTTAAACGCGGGTGGAACCGCGGGAGGCAGCTAGTATTGTATAAAAGATACTCTCAAGCATATATATTTTACTGTTTATTTTTAAAAACAATATTGTCTGTTGGTTGTCTCGATGCTCGAATCTTTGATTTTAAACTATGTAGGTATTGAAATGATATAATTATTATGTATTTAAAAAAAATCTTATCTTTAAATCTTATCTTACAAACAACTTTTTGTTGCGTATGTTACTCGTTCACGCAAAAATTACTTAATCTCTGTCCATAACATCTACCAACTATCCGTACTAATACTATAAATGCGAAAGTAACTCTGTCTGCCTGTCTGTCTCATCTTCACGCCTAAACCACTGAACCGATTGGAGTGAAATTTGGTACAGATATAGTCAGGACCCGAGAAATGACATAGGATAGTTTTCATCCCGGAAATCCCCCGGGAACGGGAACTATTATTCCACGCGGACGAAGCAGCGGGCAAAAGCTAGTAGTAAATAAATATTCACAGACAACTCACACACGGCCATCTGATCCAAAACTAAGCAGAGTTTGTACTATGGTAACCAGACCACTGATAAACATACTTATACAGGGTGTCCCAAAACTCAACGTCAAGCCGAAACGGGGTGACAGGATTGATCATAACCATCACGAGAAAAATCTGAAAAAAATCTATCCCATGCAGTTTGAAAATTATGGGCATTTTAAGAAAAACCTAGAAATTTGATCAAACTGTACCATTTTTCGGTTATTGTGGTTATTATTTTTTATTTTTGTTCATTTGAACTTTAGAAACGTAATCCTAAATAACATTTCTAGAATCCCAATAAAAAATAATGACACAATTGCCTTAAGTTCCCGAGAATTGAGACTATTTGTTAAACTACGAATTTAAAATTTTCAAGATTCGTCGACTTTGACAGGCCCTCCTATAAAAAAAATGTACTAGAGTGCCTTGGCAAGTAGCATTAAAAGTTGGCGCATTTAATCAGAATTCTAAAATGGTACAATACTTGTTAGTTCCATACAATAGAAAAGAGTAAAAAAATTAAAACCTCAAGTAACCCGATTTTTGCTATCAGATTTTACTCAGTTAAAATGTTTTTAATTCGCACAAGCTCTAGGTAGGTTCTTAATTTTAAGGCAAAATGATGAGAGAGATGGATAATGGGTATGTTTGCCATGAGTGAGCGAGACAGATAGTGACGCCACGCATTGAGACGGAGATGCGTCGTTTAAACGAGTGCGAATGAAACAGATAGATGCTATGGCATCTATCTGTTTCATTCGCACTAGTTTCAGCCAAGCAAATGGCTACGCTACCAGTCCGACACCAACCAGTTAGTACGTTTCGCTCATTCGTCTACTGCGCACGTTCGTATTCGCTTGTGTTGATTAGTACTGACAACTTTGGCTTCTCTTTTTGGACTTGAATCTTTGTGAATTGGACTTGTTGATAACATACCGGCAACTTTGGCTTCTCTCTGGACTTTTGTGTTGGCATCCTTTTTATCTACCATGCCTACGCGCTACACTTCACAAGAATATGCGAACATGCACCTCATTTATGGGGAATGCAGATGCAACGCAAGTGCTGCCGCTAGACTTTATCGTGAAAGATATCCAAATTTAGAGCGCTACCCGGATCACCGCGTGTTTGTTAATGTGCACCGTTCACTCACAGAAGGCGGCCATTTCCCGAATCAAATACAGGCTGGAGGTAGACCTGTGTTTCCTTTCCAGGAAGAAGTATTGCAAGAGGTCGCACGTGACCGAAGTATTTCCGTACGTGGAATTGAAGAAAGAACGGGAATACCGAAAAGCACTGCTCATCGTATTTTACAAAGAGCCGAAATGCATCCGTTTCACGTACAACGAGTTCAAAGTCTTCTACCTCGAGATTATCAGGAAAGGATTTCTTTTTGTAGAACAATGCTACAGAGGCATAATGAGAATCCCCAATTCATCCAAAAAATTCTCTGGTCAGATGAATCGACATTTAAAAAAGATGGTTACATGAACTTGCACAATTATCACGAGTGGCATGTGGAGAATCCATATTTAATGCGAGAAGATAGATCCCAGTATCGTTTTAAAGTAAACCTGTGGACCGGAATTTTAAACGGTAAAATTATTGGGCCTATTGAACTGCCTGAGAACTTGAATGGAACTAATTACCTACATTTTTTAAGAGAAGATTTACCAACCCTGTTAGAGGACGTACCACTAGCAGATCTTCGCGACATGTGGTTTCAACAAGATGGCTGCCCAGCGCATTTCGCAGTGCAAGTAAGAGATTTCCTTGACCAGGAATATCCGGGAAGGTGGATTGGACGTTCGGGCACTATCTCGTGGCCCGCCCGTTCACCAGATTTAAATCCCCTGGATTTTTTCTATTGGGGAGTTCTCAAAGAAAAAGTTTACTCAAAGCCCATTGAGAACGTAGCCGACCTGCGTGAACGCATTTCTCAAGCAGCTGAGGCGATCAACTCTCGAAGATATGCCCGACTAATAAGTAGATCTTTTTTAAGAAGATGTAGGGCTTGTATTGAGGCTGATGGTAAACAATTTGAACATTTATTGTAATAAAAAACGTTATTTCTCTATCATCTGACTTTTATTCCAACAAACCTAATTATTTTACTAATTTTACTAACTTTTTTTCACTTTGGTAAAAGTGGCGTCACTATCTGTCTCGCTCACTCATGGCGAACATACCCATTATCCATCTCTCTCATCATTTTGTCTTAAAATTAAGAACCTACCTAGAGCTTGTGTGAATTAAAAACATTTTAACTGAGTAAAATGAGATAGCAAAAATCGGGTTACTTGAGGTTTTAATTTTTTTACTCTTTTCTATTGTATGTAACTAACAAGTATTGTACCATTTTAGAATTCTGATTAAATGCGCCAACTTTTAATGCCACGTGCCAAGGCACTCTAGTACATTTTTTTTATAGGAGGGCCTGTCAAAGTCGACGAATCTTGAAAATTTTAAATTCGTAGTTTAACAAATAGTCTCAATTCTCGGAAACTTGAGGCAATTGTGTCATTATTTTTTATTGGGATTCTAGAAATGTTATTTAGGATTACGTTTCCAAAGTTCAAATGAACAAAAATAAAAAAGAATAACCACAATAACCGAAAAATGGTACAGTTTGATCAAATTTCTAGGTTTTTCTTAAAATGCCCATAATTTTTAAACTGCATGGGATAGATTTTTTTTCAGATTTTTCTCGTGATGGTTATGATCAATCCTGTCACCCCGTTTCGGCTTGACGTTGAGTTTTGGGACACCCTGTATAATTTATAAAAACATAGTTACTTATAGATAAATAACACCCAGACTTAGAACAAACAATCATGCTCATCACACAAAGTTTGTTCTGGGTGGGAATCGAACACATATCCTCCAGCTTAGCAGTCAGGGTCACTAACCACTAGACCAACAAATTCCGCAACCCCGGCAGGCATTGGCCCTAGATACACATTAGATAGTACATTAATATTGCATTGTTAAGCCCGGATTCGAACTCAAAACCTTTACGCCGTGACGTCAGAGGCCGATAAACTAGTTCTAATATATTTTATATACTAGCCACGTGACAACAATAAATAAATATTTGAAACCTGGGCAATTAGCATAGCCATGCCGATTGGTGTTAATAAGGAAATTCCGCGAATATATGGCCCTGATCTGTAACGCATGACTGTTATAATCACGCTTATAGTTTACGGAGGTGGACAGTACCAGTGGCGTGGTTTTTGGACTAGGTAGACGGGCACTAGACCAATTGTTGTCTCCCCAGCCTTGTCTGTTTCCAGCCTTACCGGATTCAGCTGGATACAGTGTTTTACGTGAAGCAACTGCCTAACCTATCAGACCTCCACAACCCGATACACTATACCCCTTGGTTAGAGTGGTAACTTTTGACGACTGCCACTAGGTAGACAAAAATGGGTATAAAATTTTGTAATAGAATATTAAGGGATTGAAAATGGCCTATTTCACAAGCCCGTGGAGAACTCGATACGGACCTCTCCCTTTCTTATCTTCTTTCCCTTTTTATAGATTAAATGACTCCGCCCTTCTGGGCGTTGCGAAAAGAAGTGTCAGCTTTGTACTGACTAAAACCCGCCCGTGTTCCTTTTAAGCCCTTTGTGAGGTTGGCCGCGGTATCTGTTTCGAACAACCCGCAGCCCCGGCAGGCGTCGGCCCCTTGGTGGACTAATGGTCAGACTTTCTGGCTTCTGACTCCATGCAACAACCGTCAAACATCTACAAAACGACAGCTAACGATTTTTCTTGTTTTTTGAAGTTCGTGAGGGTTTGCCTAAAGGCCTGCGCCGACGAGGGGCAGTGACGGAGAAATATCCGCCGTGCGCTCTTATTATTACTGTAATTAGGTTGCTTTTGTTCGCTTGCAGTTTCCAGGCGAGGTGCGGTATTGCACGAACCAAGAGCAACCTTATTATAGTACTAATAAATGCGCACCGCAGACATTTTCCCCCGTCTGTGTAACCCTAAGGCTGAGGCTACACTAGGCTGCGACGCGAATTGCGACGCACGAGCGATTGAAACAAATACATTGATTCTCACTAAATGGCTACACCGTTCATCAAATATTACTACCGATCTTTGATTATTTCTGCGACAGGAACTACATTACTGTAATCGCGGCACCGGCCACATCGACGTGTCAGCGAAATTGAATCGAATATACGCCAGATTTTCGGTTATAATGTAGCCATTCCACGTTTATCTCGTTTCGCTCTTCCAGTCGCATCGCAAATCGCTGCCTACTGTAGCCTCTGCCTAAAGGAGATCAAACCTTTGAACACACGTGATTCGAGACACAATATAAAGACAATAGCAGCGCGACAGCCGGATGTCGGTTGGTCGTCGAAAGGTTAATATGATACTTAACCAAAAACTGTGAGATAACATTGGCATCAATCAAATGAGGATTTCCCCTTCATATTCATCTAAGGCTGCATTTATCTCACAAAGCACTGCTTTTACCGTAATCGATTGTAATCCTTCAGACTATACACATATGACATATTATCATTTGTGAAGTATACAAAATACCGCAGTATTCGTATAGACTTCGGAGTAGACATCTGCTGTGGAATACTTAGCAATACATATAAAAGATATAATTTATACATTATCTTGGGAAAACTTACACACGGCCATCTGATCCCGAGCTTAGCAGAGCTTTTGTTATGGTAACCAGATAACTGTTATACATACTTATAACATTTATAAATACGTACTTACATATTATTGATATAATTTACGAGTAACTACCAACCAGACACAGAACAAAAATCACGCTCAGGCTCACCACACAAAGTTTGTCCTGGGTTGAACACGAACCCACGACCTCCGGCGGCGTAGCAGTCAGGGTCACTAACCACTAGACCAACAGGCCCGTCAGTTAGGTATTTATTAGGTAATTATAATTCCTGCTTAACTACAATACATGCCTAACCATAGTACCTTATTTATTGTAAAATTAATTTAACTAATACCTTACCTTTTGTAGGTAAATTGATCCAATTCTCATTATGAACTAATCATTTAAATATTACGATGTTTTCCGCATTTTTTACAAAGCTGAATTCTATGTTGTTTTGTTTATTTTTCACGATTTTTTTGTACCACTGGGCAAAGGTCAGATAGTAAGCTGTGCCCTGCGTTTTTACTCGTGTTTTGTTGTCTTTAACCTTTCAACGACCAACCGAAAGCCGGCTGTCGGGCTGCTATTGTCTTTCTATTGTGTCTCAAATCTCGTGTGTTCGATGGTTTAATAGTGGTCCAGTTTACGTCAGCCTTCAAATTTCTTCATTTTTTTTTTAAAGTTCATGTCATTTCTTTCACTTTGCCATTTACAGGCACTTATGAATTGTCAAAGAGTCGGTCAGTTAGTCAGAAAAGTGACGCTAATTGCCTGTTCCAAAACGTAGATCTCTATGGAGAAGAACAGGCAAGAAACTCCACGGCCACTCTTCAAAAATTTATGTTTTACAACATCTTGGTTACCTTCTTTTGGTGCTTCTAATATGAAAACAATTTAGGAAAATAACAAAATAAACAATTGAAAAATAATTGTAAAAAGTCTTTATTATTGGCATTATTTTGTGGAAAACACACCACAATTCTGCCACGACCATGTTTATTTCACAATATCTCAAACGAAGAAAGATTTATAACAAAAATATAATTATGCAATATGACAGCGAAGGGCTCTTCTTTGTGAAGAAACCTGGTCCGTCAGAGCCTCGTCAGTGAATCAGCAGGGTGTACCACGTGCAGGTGAGGTTGGCTTTGATCCTGGAGGTGATGGTAGGGCCTCTACCATCACCTGTATCAGTGACGGTATCATCACCTGTGGTGTATCACTTACACGCATTGTAAAAAGTCATGGCAGTTAAAAGATAACCGATCTCAACTGACAGCGCCCGTTCACGAGCATGACGTGTTTTAACGAACAAACGTGAGGAGTCATCTCGTGTTTTTGGACATAAAAACACGTGTATGATCTCGATACTATTATTAATAACCGTACACTTATAAAATTATATAAAATATAATTTCCAACCAGGACATTGGCAGAAATCACCGAAAACTCGGTGAATTGCCATAATTAGGATAAAGTTGAAGTTGAACAAACGTGACTTTCTGCAGATATTAACACGGAACCTTCCGCGCGTGTTCGACTCGGACTTGACTCATATCATTGGTTGTCACGTAATGACAGGTAACCTAATTCACATAAATCTGGCTATCATAAATAGAGATGTTTTTCCCAAAGATTAGTTCGTATCAACAAAATATTGACCAAGTGCGTTGGACTACGTATCATGGGTTCTGTATAAACTTGTGTAATATATTATGTATATTATTGTATAATGACATGTAAGGCGGGATCTCGAGGAGATATTGAAACACCGAGAGTTAAATCAATACTGTCTTTATTATATCCATTAAACAATAATAAGGTTTGCCTTAACATGAAATAAGGCTGGTTACATATTATAAGGTTGCTTACACACTACAATATTCTGTAATTTATTTTAAAACTTTTTTTAGTAGTCTAACTACAAATCGGTTTTGAATTTTGATTTTTTTACTTGACTTACATGCTACATGACTTTTTTTACTTACTTCTTGCCAAATTTCGTGATTCCAGGTCAATCCGAATTACCTATCGAATATCTAAATATACGCATAAATGGCGGTATCACTTGATTGCAAACCTCAGTATTTCATACTAATTTCAGGAAGACATATTAACCCATTTCTGATAAAAATCTTGACAGACGAAAAACAAGACAATTCTAAAATGTTTTCGTTTTTGTTTTCATAAGGCGGAACCCTTTTAAAAAAGTTTTCGGACCAATAACATAAACATACATAAATAACAGTGTCTGAACACGTGGGTACTGATAGCAATGCCCTGATAACCGCGTATTTCCAGTCCTTCCCGGGTTTGTCCAGGAAAGACTGCAGGAAAACCCAGGCATTTATCTAGACCCACTAATGACGATGACATAATTGGCAAAGAATTATTGTAGCTATGTGACAGGATACGACTATCCTTTGCCTAGTTATCGTAAACGGGCCAGTACCGTGCAGTCTTCATCATCATCTCCCTAGCCTTTTCCCAACTATGTTGGGGTTAGCTTCCAGCCTAACTGGATTCAGCTGGATACCAGTGTTTTACGTGAAGCGACTGCCTATCAGACCTGCACAACCTAGTTACTGACACACGATACACCTTGGTTAGACTGGTCAGAATTTCCAAGATAAATTTTAGAAATGACATATGATTTGAATAGTCGCATAGGTACCTGCCCGGATCCCAACCCACAACCGCATACACGAGAGGCGGGCGCCATATCCTAGGCCATCACGATATGCAATACCGTGCGGTGATTAAATACAATAAACTATTATAGTTTTCGTATATCAGAGCCTGTAAAAAAAATTGTAGCATAATCATTTGATTTTTAAATATTTACATAGTTATAGATAAAATACAGCAGGACACAAAACAACCAATCATGCTGCACACACGAATTTTGTTCTGGGTGGGAGTCACCACGACCTTCGGCTTAGCAGTCAGCTCACTTACCACTAGACGAGTCGAGTGCAGAATCTAAATTAAAAGATTTTGGATTTAATCATCTCGAAAAATTTTTTAAACCATTCGAAAGTTTCCTAAATCAATATTTTTATAAACAACATTGCAATAATCGTTTGATGAAGAAAATCTTTCCATTGGCCTCCAATTTCAATCGATATGAAAATATTGATTTTTCCAATTGATTATAAAGTATTATTTTGGTTGGCGTTACTTCTGTGGAAGTTTATTTTGTTTGGAACCGGTGACAGGTTCAAAGATCGTGCGAAGTGAAATTAATTAATTTTGAGTAATTATTTCGTTTCGATAACAAACTTGCTATTGCCGACAAAAAATATTTATTTTGAAGTTAAAGACCCTACGTATTGATTCCTAAAATCTTTATGACTGATTGACGATATCAACGCACAGTCCAAACCGCTGCTCCTAGAGACTTGAAACTTGCAGGGTGTGTTTTTTGTGAAGAGTAGGTAGCCACTAAGAAAGGTTTTTTGGAAATTCAGACCCTTAAGGGGTAAAATAGGGGACAGAAATTTCGACAGCCACGCGGGCGAAAACTGGTGCTCTTCATTTAAATTTGATACAAACACCTTAAATAACGATATCGGGTACCTATAAATAAAGCGACTTCAAAAGACTAGTTTCTGTATTCGATTCATATGAGAGTGAAAATTTTCAATTCGATGGGTATTTTTTTTTACGTTTTACACCGATTACGCTGAGAGTTATGATCCGATTACAATGCTTCTTATTAAAGTTTGATCACAGATTAATAAATAGTTACTACAATAATTACGTGGTTTCGGCATTTTGATAGTCAGCGCTGTACCCGTGACGCGCGAGCACTCAGCCGGGCGCGCGACAGCCCGGTGTTCGTTGTACCGTCGACGGTACGCGAAGCGATAGGCATAAAACCCGTGGCCTTGAGCCAGTGACGGACTTCTGTTTGATGCAGAATAGTTGCCATTTGGTCCTGTAAAAAATGGCATAGTTTGGCCCAGTAGTTTTGATTTTATGTACATTTTTGTCTCGATTTAAATGATTTTTATATCGATGACGTGATGATGGTTAGTTTATCGTCAACCTATACTGTTATTTATTACTAAAAAGTAAAAAAAATAAACCTTCAAAAAATAACCGTCATCAAAAACTAAAAACAAAAAAATAACCTTAAATTGGGAAATCAGTGTCAATGCAAAACAACACAGAACGAGAGCCACCGGCTTCCAAATTTAAAAAAAAAATTTTTTTTAGTTTTTTAAGGCTATTATTAGGGTTCCGTAGTAAACTAGGAACCCTTATAGTTTCGCCATGTCTGTCTGTCTGTCCATCCGTCCTCGCTTAATCTCTGTGACCGTTAGCACTAGAAAGCTGAAATTTGGTACCAATATGTATATCAACCACGCCGAGAAAGTGGTAAAATAAAAATTGGAAAAAAATGCTTTATTAGGGTAGCCCCCCTATATGTAAAGAGGAAAGTGATTTTTTTTTTAAATTTCAACCCTGACGTGTGATATATTCTTGGATAGGTATTTAAAAATGAAAAGGGGTTTACTAAAATCAGTTTTTGATAATGTCAATAATATCGGAAATAATCGCTCCAAAAGGAAAAATTAAAGCGTCCCCCCCCTCTAACTTTTGACCCGTAGGTTTAAAAAATATAAAAAAAATCTGGAAAGTAGAACTTTATAAGTACTTTCTAGGAAAATTATTTTGAACTTGATAGAAAGAACAGTTTTTGTACAAAATAGACAAAAAGGTTGTACAAAATAATTTCTGCGTACTTAGTATGTCAACGTAACAAATAGCCTTTTTTTAACTTATAAGTGGGAATACTTATTGTGACGGACGGGAAGCCCGACACGCTCTTTTATTTATTTTATTTTATTTTGCTTTATTGGGACACAAAACAATTACATGTTAAAATATTACTATTTAAGCTATGATCTAAAGTGGTCTCTTGGCCGGTTTTTTTTTAAATGTCAATAACAATTAATAAACCTCAGCCGACCCCAACACGATTGGGAAAAGGCTAGGGAGATGATGATGAACAATTAATAAACCTGCCTCAACAGGCGAAGGCGGGTGCGAAACCACTGGGCCGTGACGACAGAGCAAACATTTAAGTAATAATTTGACTTACATAACAATGATATAATCATGGAATTTTACCCAGTAAATGGTAACTTCACTGCAGCCATGTGAACGGTACTAGGTAGTGTAAAAACTGACCTTAGTGGCTTGCCTTCAAGGTTGAAAGCAAGGAGAGTCGTTGACACCACTTTTTACTCGTTTTTTAGTGAATTTCCACTGGCTTGTGAAAGGGCTCGGTTGAAGTTTGCCCAACGACGCGATCTGGACATCCATCATCCGTACTAATATTATAAATGCGAAAGTAACTCTGTCTGTCTGTCTCTTCTTCACGCCAAAACCACTGAACCGATTCGAATGAAATTTAGGACCCGAGAAAGGACATAGGATAGTTTTCATCGCGGAAATCCCTGGGAACGGGAGCTATTAATCCACGCGGACGAAGTCGCAGGCAGAAGCTAGTTATTAACATTATAAATGGAAAAGTGTGTGTGTTTGTTCGTCCTTCCTTCACGGCTAACGGGGCGACCAATTGATAAGTGAAGGAAACCTTTCGACAACCAAGCGCATTACAACATCGAAAGGGATGGGTTAGGTTAGAAAAAAATATATGATACGATAGGTTAGTTTGATTGTGACAACACAACGATTTCCTCTAGCTTAATAAAATTATGCTTTACAATGTAATGCTTAGTCATTATTATGTTTACAGAAATTATGCCTAAAATTATGCGTAAGATGTTATGCGAAAACATAATTCTAAGGGCAAACAAGTATGCCAAATGCCAAGTTATATTAGGACTTTTAAATGGATAGGGAACACACACAAAAATGTCCACGTTTGCCCAACGCCTTATTCACCCCTGGACTATCCTTATCTACAAGTGAAAGCGGATGCCCCCAGACCCTGGGCTGCGAGCTCAATGCTACATCCTTGAGCACCAAGGTCCCGGCACGACCCTCTCTAAGGCTGTGACGTCAGCTGCGCACGCCATTTACAAATATTTTCGATTTGTTGTATTCTAAGCATATTACAAGGTTTATCTGTCGACGAGCCTGTTAGGATAGTGGTTAGTGGCTGCTAAGCTAGAAGTCATGGTGACTATCCAGGATGAACTTTGTGTGTGCAGCATTGATTGTTTGTTCTGTGTCTGGGTGTCATTATTTTTGACGGGCCTGTTGACCTAGTGGTTAGTGACCCTGACTGCTAAGCCGGAGGTCGTGGGTTCGATTCCCACCCAGAACAAACTTTGTGTGTTGAGCATGATTGTTTCTTCTGTGTCTGGGTGTAATTTATCTATAATATGTATGTATTTATAAATTATATAAGTATATTTATCAGTTGTCTGGTTACCATAGTACAAGCTCTGCTTAGTTTGGGATCAGATGACCGTGTGTGAGTTGTCCTAAGATATTTATTTATTATTTATTATCTAAAAGAAACACAATAATTTTGAGAAATAATGGACTAAATGTTTCGTCAAACTCTAACCCTAGTTTTAAATTTGGCAATGGACGACCGAGCGTCAAGGCATTTCTGAGCCGAGCGCGAGCACGTCTTCCAAATTTTTATAATACATAATTGTATTGCTTTTAAGAACAAACAGGCTACGCTTCTTATTCGCATGGGAGGCCTCGGTGTTCGCAAAATTTCAGGTCTATCTGCTTTAGTATTGGTCCACGGCCCTGAGAAATTGATAAGGTCTAACCTAGCTCCTACACTGGTTAATTGTTGGTCTGGAAAAATGCTTGCCCAAGTACTGATCCGCACGGCAACCCAACATCCCAGAGATGTTGGGATGAGCCGCTTTGCAGAGTAGTTCAGTATCATTTCTGCACGTCTGCTACTTCTGCGGAGCGTGTACGTCTGCTTGCTGTGGGCAGATGGTATCGGCTAAGAAAGGATTTATGGAAATCCACACCCTAAACCCATAGGAGTTTTGAAATAACAAATGACTTCTCCCGCCCTGGATGGGGCGGGAGGCAGTACCAGACTTTACTGACTAAAACCTACCTTTGGATCTTCGGTTGCTCTTTGTGTTCCGGGGTCGCGGTAACTATTACAACTATTCTATAACCGTAAAATAGGGGATGGAAGTTTCGATGAACCTAGAACTTTTAGAAAAACGTTTCTAATTCCTAGTCCTCCCAAAATAATCAACCAATACCAGATTTTTATTAAGAGAACAAAGTATAAAAGGTATTTATTTATTATTTTCAATAAATAACAACATTAAAAACTGATTAGAAAATAAAAACACGTATATAATGGTTTTACTACGTCCTAATTGAACATGTCTGCAATACCGGTATTGATACCGTGATAACTGCCAGTGGTGTCGATTCTCTTATTTACAAACTAACGTAAATTTAAGTTAAGTGCATCTTTCTCTTTTCATTTAATTAAGAAAAGGACAGAAGATAAAATATTAGTTCAGTCCTGTCAAATTTAGACACTCCATAGATAATTTAAACGCAATTTAAAAACATGGCGTCTAAATATACGTCAATTTTCTACAGGCGCTGTCTAATTTGACAGGATTAAACTAAAATGTATCTTCTGTCCTTTTCTTTAAGCAATGGAAAGAGAAAGATGCATTTAACTTAAATTAAGTTTGTGAACAAAAGAAACGGCACCAATATCTAACTACACTGGCACACAGTGACATATCCTTGTATTCAAATGACTTCTCCCGCCCTGAGCGGGGCGGGAGGCAGTACCAGACTTTACTGACTAAAACCTACCTTTGTTCTTCGGTTGCCAAGTGCCCTTTCTGTTCCGGGGCTGCGGTAACTATCAGAACTATTCCGCAATCCCGGCAGTGATAACTATACGGAATATTATAATGCTGCTTAGTGACAGAATTAAGTATGCTGCTAGTCCTTTCCCGGACACACATTTTGACGACTTAAACATAATCCACACGAATATTATAAACGGGAAAGTGTGTGTCTTTTTTTTTCTTTTTTTTTTCTATGGCTTATGGGCTTGCTCTTGGTCCCAGACTAGTCCGAGGGCATAGACGGGGCTTACGATGGAGCGAGCTCACCCAAAAGATGCCTATGCACTCTTCTCTTGAATACATCCGGGTTATATGCTTTTGGAAACACAGACGCCGGCAGAGAATTCCATTCCTTAATAAAGGATTTCGAAAAACGCTGCGAGCGGATTCGAGGAATATCGATTGACCATGAAAGGGTGGTATCCTGCCGTACGTCTGTTTCTGTTTGGCCTTTAACTGTCTTTCGCGGCAAAACTAGTGAACTGATTTAAATGTTTGGTACATAGGTAGCTCATTGTCTGAGAAAGGATATCTTCTTCTTCAGCCTATGTTTGTCCACTGCTGAACGAAGGCCTCTTCCATATCCTTCCACTTCCGGGGGTCTTGTGCCCTCTGCATCCAATCCTGGCCTGCGTGTCCTCTGTTGTCATCCACACAACGCATTGGTGAACGTCCGGGGGCGGTCTGGTGTTTGAGAAAGGATAACTAACCCGGATCCGGATCCGGGTTATAAGCATATAACCTGCACGCGTAGCATGATCGCCGTAGAAACAAGTTTTGTCTACGGAAGAATAGACAAAGTGACAGTTTGTAGAAAGATTTCTACCGACCTAAGCATGATGATATGACAACTTCGAGCACGACTGCCAATTTTTCTCTATTTGTCAAGTTGGATAGAAAGAACTTTGTCTATTCTTCGTAGAATAAAGATAGAATTGATCATGCTAAGGTATCTGGATGTATTCAAGAGAAGAGTGCATAGGCATCTTTTGGGTGAGCTCGCTCCATCGTAGGCCCCGTCTATGCCCTCGGACTAGTCTGGGACAAAGAGCAAGCCCAAAAGTTATAAAAAAAAAAAACTATAGGAGAGAAAAATCCTCCACTTTTTAAAGTCAAGGTTAATATAAAGGGTTGAGTCCCGTTGTCGTAAAGGGAAGGCTTGGGGTCGAGGGAGACATCTTTTGTATGCCATAACTTTGAAAGTGGAAACTTGAAACAAAACGAACTCGTACAAAGTCGAACTTATCGTTTGTTTATTAATTTTTTTCCTTAAGATTTTAATGAGTTGTTTGATAAATATTCGGACATACGCCCTGTTGTTTACGGCTCGTGACTAATAAACAAAAGATGTAACTTTTATCTCGATGCCGCGTGATTGTCGATTTTTGCGAGTAAGCACCTGTTTTTTTTAGTTTCTTCGTAACTTTCATCAAAATCGGTTCCATGGGATTACTAAGAAAAAACAGAGATACTTTTCCTCCCAATTCCATGTTAGGTTTTAGTTCGAAGTTTGATTCTTAGTGGCCAAGGGTCTGGCGGTATTGTACTCTTTCTGGCCAAGGGAAAGGCCAACCCTTAGGGTTCGCCGGGATTGAGGAATAGTTATAATAGTCACCGTGACCCCGGAACATAAAGGGCAACCGAAGGAAATTACTAATAAACTTATGTACCTATTAATATACTTGTGTGTATGTTAGATTAAGTTATTTATAAATGGGCCTATCCAGCCTAAAAAATAAAATTGGATTGGATTTGATTTGAAGGAATATGAGTGAGTTTTAGCCAGTAAAAGTCTGACACGGAGTGTGCAACAAGTCATTTGATGATTTCCCATCAACAAAAAAAAAGGCATTTTTTCAAACAGAGGCACATCCATTGATCACCACAGATAACCTATTTCCGACTCATGAACTGATACAAATCGCATCGGAATCAGCTCACTAGTTTCCGAGCTAAGTTATCACAAACTCCTTGAATCGTTATCAGCACATCTGTCATTAATATTATTCAGTAGCGTCGCGAGGTCACGTGACCTCTGAGGTCAAGGTTATGTTCAGAGCTGAAAAAATCTTTACTACAGCTGCTCTTTATACAGAAACGTGGGCACAGAGACAGATTCAGGGCAGGGCCGCGGGCCTCTAGTCCGGGGCCACGCACTATTTGATATTTAAATCTTTGAACACCCGTGATTCGAGACACATAGCAGCGCGACAGCCGGCTGTCGCTTGGTCGAAAGGTTAAGCATTGCATGTGGTTTACCGAAAACTGCATGAAACAATATACCATCGGTGGCCAAATTATTAGGGACAGTATTCACAGAGCATCATTTTTTTGTTCAAACACCTTTATCAAGAAAATAGATTATTTTACATAGGTTTTTCTGCTTTGGTTTTACTCCTGGCATCATTATTATTAATTTTGATATGTGATAGAACCGCGAGATCGAGCCATTTTTGAAAAAAGTGGTACAGCTTATAATTCATTGTAATTTTGATAACTTCTGTTGAAAATTACATTTCTTTCATAGATGGCAAAAAAAAATTTGGTTTTATTTTTACAAGATGTATCTGTTTAAACTAATCGAACCGCAAGTAATGTTTCTGATGGTGTTCTTTTTTTTTAAATTGAATACAAAATATTAAGTTTTTTAACGATGTTGCGTGATATTTTTAAAATTTCGCCTTTTTAAAATAGGCAAAGATTTAAACCCGTCTCCACTAAAGTTCATAAAAATGCAAACATTATTTCTGTATTTTAAACATTCTCAGAGAGATTTAACAGCTATATTAGGTGTCTGAAAGTCTGTAGTAAACAGTTTTAAACTAAAATCTGACCAGAACAAACTGCTGGAAATACAGACTGTAAAATCACATCAATGCCACATCTAGCATAAAATCAAAACGAATACATCCATGTTGTTATTGTATACGATCGAGTCAGTGTTATCCGCTTACCCACATTTTTTTTATTTATTTTTTGTTATACGCAAATCTGTGCGCTCTAACATTTAATTTAGTTTTAGTTATTATTTCTCTGTAAGTGAATAATTTAATTCTTAAGAGAAATAAATATATTCTTAAACCTTAAAAAAATGTGGCAGAAAATGGATCACAACTCTTCGTTCTGACCATAAAAACAGGAATACCTGCCTAAAACATGGCAAAAAGTGTATTGTCAGCCTGACTACGATTATAAACGAGGGATTAGGCAAGAAAGTAGAAGTATTCGATGGGGCAGTTTGATGGAGGTTGGCCGAGAAGAATTGGATAAATCGTCGACCGATCAAAAAATCGCGCCTCACCGAGACCATGAAGTAGAAACGACAGCAGTGGGCCAGGCAACACCGAGGTATGACTGTGGCAGACTGTAATCGGTTAATATTATTACTTTTAATATTGCTATATGTACGAAAAGCACTATTCAGTGATCATTGCATTATTTTTAGGTATGCTTCTCCGATGAATTGTTTCGGGTGTGGGTCGACAAAAGCTCATTTGTAGTCGCACACATCCTAGAACTAACTGTCCGAGAACAGCTTAATGCAGATTGCTTTTGGGGATAATTAAACATCCAGGTATCATCAGGGTGTGATTTGTGATCTCTACTAACAACATGGGGTGCCTATATATCGTGGAAATGACCATAAGGCAAGATTTGTACAAGCGAGAACTAGAAACTCAATTATTGCCGCAAGTCGAAAAATGGTTCCCTGGTTGTCGAAGAGTACATATTTATGGCCGATTCTGCATCGTGTCTCAAGGCCAATAGTATAACAGCATTCCTGGCTAAAAAAACAATAAATATTTTGCCCTGACCCGATTAATCCCCAGATACGAACTCTATTGAGGACATGCAGGAACTTACCAAGAGGGCTATTGCTAAGCATGTCATTGCCACCAAACACCAGCTCATTGCAGCTTTTATAAATGAGTGAAATCATAACACAAACCTTCAGCAGCTGTTAAATAATGTATAGAACGTATACCACGCCTTATAGGAGCTGATATGGCAGCAAAAGGAGGCATCACAAAATATTAAAATATACACAAAATAATTCCTTACAACTTATTAATGCGATATATTTTTTTATAAATTAACAGTTTTAATTTTGCCTCCACATTTATTGTTTTTATTATCTTAATTAACAAGGTTTTTGAATAAAAAATACCGCTTGGGCCTACATCCAATATTTTTACTGAAAAAATCAGTTCAACTTGATAATACAGAAATCTAGTAACTGTCCCTAATAATTTGGCCAGCTACTGTATATTAACTAACTGACTTTTCCCGCAACTTCGTACGCGCGTAAGTTTATATCGGGAATTGAATCATTACTTACCACCTATAAATGGCGATTTTTTTGACGAATGAATTGCAAATTTTTATTCGCTTATAATTTTTCTTTTCTAAATGTATGTGTCCTACCTAAGGATTAGGAATAGTGTGAATAAGAAACCAATGTAACAAAAAAGTGTAGAGTGCTCCCTAAGATATTATCAAAATGATTGTCCTTCTACTTATTTCTGTCAATAAAATGTTTATTATAAAACCATTACCACTATGCACCCCACGCTTTTCCACAATTTGTGTCTAGGCCCCCACTCCATAGCCGCCTCCGAACTTTTAAATCCGTCCCTGTGGAGTTAATAATAGTACTTTACAATGTACGGAGAACTGACGCGGGAATTCTCAGAAACAACGAACAACGATTGTTCCCCAAGAGCAGACTACTATGGAGGAGCACTGATAAAGGCTTCCCTAAACAGGAGCGATGTTATCGCTGTCGCAATGTTTTTCTTATATAATTTTGCCTTAAATTTTTGTGAGAGCTGGAGTCTTAACTAGGTTCAGGACCTGTATGAAAAATCTCCAGGCTCACACCTTTCAAAACATTATCGCATTATGCGACAACTACCTATACGTTAATCACATATTTATATGTAAAACACCAATAGCACAAACACTTTTTTAAATAGAGAGGTAGAAATAATGATAGATTCGTGAAATATTAATGTTATGCGAAAAACCTTTGTCAAAAAGTCCAGCACCAGTAAACAAATATAAAAAAGATATAATATTATAAGGTTAATAGATATTGGAGAAGTGTCATTGGTTTGCTGGAATTCATAAGTGGTAAAAAATCTGTGCTAATTTTGACCCCTAGGCATTCAATTATCCGGTGCTGCGGAATAGTTGTAATAGTTACCGCGGCCCCGGAACATAAAAGGCAAACGAAGGAACAAGGGTGGGTTATAGTCAGTAAAAGCCTGACACTCCCTCCCGCCCCGCCCAGGGCAGGAGAAATCCGGGGTTGCGGAATGTTTATAATAGTTACCGTGACCCTGGAACATAAAGGGCAATCGAAAGAACATGAGTGGGTTTTAGTCAGTAAGAGTCTGACACGTCCTCCCGCCGCACCCAGGGACGGGAGCAGTCATTGGATGATTTCCCACTCACCAAAAAAAAAAAAGGGCAGGAGAAATCATTTGATGATTTCTCATCATCAGATGAGAAATCATTTGATGATTTCTCATCTTCAAAAAAAGTGCATTCCATTATACATCTAACTACGACTAAAACCAATGCTACAAGAATTTATTTTGTTATCCATTTGAGACATTATCGCGACCGCGATAACATCGCTCGATTGTGGGGACACCTTAGGAATAAGGCTTTCATTCATAAATCGGTTTATACGCGTAGGCAGACAGAAGGTAGTGTAGGGTATCTTGTGTAGGTATTATCATTCTTGCTTATACTGCCTTCCCCAAGAGGTCGTTAACCTCCACACAGTCTATTTTCACTTTAAAGGTCATAGCTCATTAGAGCCACCCGGCACCAACTCCGCACCGACTCGCCTCCGGCGGCTAGTATTCTTCATATGGATTTGTATGGGCTGGGATAATTCGTGGACCAAGCGGCGTCAACTCGTTACGCCTCGGCGTTCACTTGTTGACCGCGGGTGGCCTACTGGTTGACCGCGGGTGGTCCACCTGACAACGAGTTGACGCCGTGCGTCGGGACGGTGCAGGGTGGCTGCCGGGTGGCTCTAATGAGCTATGACCTTAAAATTAAAAGTGATTGAAGTCAAAGTTAGCCATCTTTCTATCTCAGATAATTTTTAAATTAGCACAGTAAGTCTAATAGATTTTTCAACCCGAGCAAGCCTCTAATATTTACAGCTAAGTAAATAATAATAATACCAGTCTATTACTGTTCCACTGCAGGGCAAAGGCCTCTGCTCATACAGAGAAGGCACTAGCATTGATCACCACGCGCGTTCATGGCGGATTGACGATTTCGGAGTCATATTAACTACAAGTCTTTCTGATTAATTTCGTTGCGGGATCCAAGACAGTCGAATCGTTTCTCCGGGACTCGTCGAGCTTCATTGCTCGGCGCTTTTCTGGCGGACTCCACTGTTGATTCTGGCTTTCAGGAGTTGGAGTGGTTGGGAATAGTGTGGTGGGATTGTCCCAATAAAAAAAAAAAAAACTACAAGTCCAGGTTTCCTCACGATTAGTCACGATGTTTTCCTTCACCAATGTCAGTGATGTCCAAGATAAACTTTAGAAAGTACATATTAATTGAAAAAGACACATTGGTACTTGCCCGGATTTTAACCCAAGACCTCTTGTATTAATAAATAATTATTAGGTATTTTTTTAATTATTTGTTTATTAAGAGAATCTGCCATGATAGCCCAGTAGGTTATTCGCCTCCGTTTATATTCGGGTTCGAATCCGTTGGTCCCGGTTGTCATTCGCAGAACTTTGACAGTCGTTACGGGTACTCAGAAGCCAGAAAGTCTGACCAGTCTTACCGAGGGGTATCGTATCGCTTATTTATATTGACTATTTGACTGGAACTTGATCAATAGGATACTGTCATCAATCACAGAAGCCAGAAGACTCATAATCACAGTTTTTCATCACCATTCTTTTATTACAGAGTTGTACAAGTCTTGTTGTTATATAATTGTTATCTGCAAGATTACTTCTAGCCGATATTGTTATCTAGTTTGATATTTTTGATACCGACAAGCGCGTGTAATAGGGATGTTGACTACATCAAAAGAATGACATTCTGTTTAGTCCGTCTGTTAGACAGTCCAAAAATACTGGACACATATTTTTTGCTTGATCAAATTAATAACAAAATACAAAGATAAAGAGCATCAAAGTTCCGGAGAGGGGGCTTGTGACGTCACTTCTCAGTAAAAATTATACAAAGGCGTGACGTTTCACGAAACTTCAACGCACTGTAATAGGGTATTACACTCTTTTTTTTTAAGTATTTCAAATAACTCCTACAGTACTAAGAAACCACTAAAAAAAATCCTAAATTTTTATTTAAGCGCTAAGTACCCTAAAAACGCTTTTAAAAATTGTATTTTCAAATTTCGCGCGGCAATTTCCAAAAACGGAAAACGCCGTGGGCGTGGTTTTGCTTTGGCGATATGACGTCCTTACGTCATGTAAATAAACAAACGCGCTGTGACACTTTACATAATTTTTATTGTTTTTATCTCAAAAATTAGTTACTGTTCGACTTACCGTTGGTGTGCGTTTCGGAATGCAAGAACACAAGTGTGAAAACATCGGAATAATTGTGAATTCTAGTGTTAACTGATTCAAATTTAAGAAAAACTTAGTTAAAAGTTGTGGGAAGAGTATTCCAACTATTACACCATAAAAACCCGTTTGTACCGTTTGTACTGTTGTTGTGAATATCACTTTGATGTAAGTACACATGTGCATTAGCCATCTAAAATATCTTTCACAATAACTTCCATGAAAAAGTATATTTTTATAATAAAGATCGTATTATGAGGTTATAAATAAAACAAATAGTGACGTCTAGTTGACACTGTTGACAGTCGACAGCTGTCACTGTCTGTGGTCTGTATTTCGGTGTGTTCAAGAACAGGTAAAAAAAACTGAAAACTTTGAATTGAATTTAAAAAAATATTTTCTAGTTTTATGAACTAAAACTAACACTGTTCGGCTGCTTTTTGCTTAAGCTACCTCAATAATATATTTTTATATTTTTTCTCTTATACAGTGTAATACCCTATTGTCGTCATTTTCAGTTTACGAAAAAAAAGAAAAAAATACGTGTCCCAAATTTTTTGATTATCTAACTGACGGACTAATTACTTTTTTTTGTCGTCTCGCCTATTGAGACTCGTTTGTTACATCTGTTGTGGCTAAGTATCTGTTTATTATCTGAACTAACAATAATTTTAAAACGAAGAAAGATTTGTTTTGTTGTTCAAACCTTCGAAACACACGTGATTCGAGACAATAAAAAAGACAATGGTGCCGATTCTCTTATTCACAAACTAACGTAAATTTAAGTTAATTGCATCTTTCTCTTTCCATTTCATTAAGAAAAGGACAGAAAATAATATATTAGTTAAGTCCTGTCAAATTAAGACACTCCATAATTTAAACGCGATTTAAAAACATGGCAACTTAAAAAAAAATATGCGCCAATTTTCTTCAGGCGCTGTCAAATTTGACAGGATTAAACTAAAATGTGTCTTCTGTCGTTTTCTTTAAGAAATGGAAAGAGAAAAATGACCAAGCTTATTTCAATACTAGCTGCTGCCCGCGACGTCGTCTGCGTGAAGGCTTCAGCTCCGCCCCCGTAGGTGACAGCGTGATAATATATAATAATATGTAGCTTAAAATTATGTTGACCCGACCTCTTAGCAATATCCATGCAAAATTTTAAGTAAATCCATTCAGTCCTTTTAGAAATTAGCCCGGACATACATACAGACGAACAAACATCAAAAGATTATTTAACGTTCAAGCGAATTTCTTTAAAAATAGTCTCCCCCCTCTCTCAAAATTAAACGGCTGGTTCGAAAGAAAAAACATGATGGTAGTCCTTGGATTGATTCTTAAAAGAAAGCTATAACGGCTTAGATGAAATCGTTGTTAAATTTTTAATGCGATGTGTTTCGTTATGAAACCCTATTCTATGCGTGGCCTGACACGCACTTACCTATTTTTTTCTACATTCCACGATATAAAAAAATATTAACGATTGTGAATTGTTACAAAACTTCTCTGTAAACTGTAGTTGTGCTCTCAGCAGCCAAAATATACAGAGAATCAGGACTCGTGACACGGGAGCAAGCGACGTACGCTTCCCGTGTGAGAAGCAGCTCGTCCTGAGGTCGACACCCGCAGCCTTCAGCGTCTGGCGACTTGTTGACAGTCATGGCGAAGCACACACTCACAGGGAACTGCACGGCTTGAATTGGAAGGGGTACTGGTGCGGTATAAGAGGAATACGTGGTATAAACACTGCATCGCCGACGCCACAACCCGTCAGAATTTCCGCTTCAATTATATTCCTTTGCAGTGAGATGACTTTGAGCCAGGTCCCGTTACACAGCTTCGGAGGAGACAGGTTCCGAAGAAGCATGATCGGGACGCCGACCTTCAGCTTGATGGTGTGCGCTGGAAGTCCACTTGCTGTAAGGGAGTTTAGGAATTTTACGGGATAATGTGTAGCGTCATCTTGATCGACGTATAAACTACTTCGTTTCTCTCAATTTCCGAGAGAATGCTTTCGTTGATGGCTGCAGCTTGATCATTTTTGGGTGTTAAAATGGCAAGCTGGCACACCCAAGAATTCTGGTTGGTTTGGTATTCGACTGATGTTCCCATACACAGAACAAATGAGTTCTTCTAAGGACCACTCTACCAAAAGACTCTTGGAGCACCACCTGTTCACCTCTTTTCTTTGGTAGAGTGCCTTCTCCGAGACTTAGAAAGACATCTGAGAATTCTTGGGCACGTGGATTGCCACCGAGCTGAGTTCGTATATTGATGGTCAAGCGCAGCCTATGAATTTGTGACCACAACGAAGATCATTTCAACGAAGCATTCTCCTCGTCAGCCCTAGACCCCGCGTCACCACAGTGTTTGCCGGAAATCGCCACTGAACAGAACTGTAACACCACCCATCTAGTGTTCATTCCTGCGGTTGTCCTGCAGGGTTCTGTTCACGGCCTCCACTGCTTTCCTATTAGCCATCGACGCGTTTCTGAGAAAAAGGGTCTTGACACACGGACGAACGGACGGATGTGAACTAACTACAAATTTACGGCTTTCGGAGTTTTTCCTTTTCTTGTGCTACATGACCTTGTTTCTTGCCAAATTTCATGATTCTTAGTCAATGGGAAGTACCCCATAGGTTTTGAGTTTTGGTTCTCTTTCAAATGTCTAAATATGCAATATAAACCGCCGTATCTTTTTATTGCATTGATTTAGAAACTTGATTTTTTTACTGCTTTGAGAGACAGCAGCCCTGAGTATGTTATATTAATTACAGCTCGATATCTCGACGCGTTTCTGAGGAAAAAGGTCTTGACAGACGGATGAACGGACGGATGTGAACTAATACAAATTTACGGTTTTCGGAGTTTTTCATTTACTTGTGCTTCATGACCTTGCTTCTTGCCAAATTTCATGATTCTTGGTCAATGGGAAGTGCCCTATAGGTTTCAATTCCCTTACAAATGTCTAAATATGCAATATAAACCGCCGTAATATTTTGTTGCGTTGATTTAGAAACTTGATTTTTTCACTGCTTTGAGAGATAGCAGGCGAGAGAGAGTATATCATATTAATTTCAGCTGGATATCTCGACGTGTTTCTGAGAAAAAGAGTCTTGACAGACGGACGGACGGACGGACAACAAAATGATCCTATAAAGGTTCCGTTTTTACCTTTTGAGGTACGGAACCCTAAAAAACAGGTAGTTTTTTACATCACCATTTTACATCATCATCATCATAATTAGGTATATAACGACATGAACATTTATATTACTTACAAAGCAATAATCACACAGATAAATACCGAACAAAAGTATTAACAGTTAATGTTTATTCAGTACTAAAAACATGAAATTGATGAAGAAATGATCGATGACCGACTTCAAAAAAGTAGGTTCTCTGTTCGACCTGTTTGCATGGGCGTTTGGCTGAGCCGATTTTGATGCGATTTTCAATAAAGTGTTTTAACATTCTGAGGAATACAACACTAATGGATTTAACCGACTTTAAAAAAAGTAGGTTCTCTGTTCAACCTGTTTCTATGCATGTTTCGCCGCCTTCATGGTGTGGCGGTACTCCCAGCTTAAGATATTTTATAATTGAAATCAGTGATAGCTTTGATTTCCACATCAGCTGTTTCTAATCTTCGATTTTATAAACCAGGAAATGCCTATCAGACCTAACATCTTTTGCTAAGACGTCATTCTTATTTAATGTGTTATGGTGTAGTTAGGTGCTTGGAGTTCCACATTAGATGTTCTAGATTTTCAATTCAACAGAGAGTGCTCATCAGGCTGAACAACTTTTGCTAAGACGTCATTTTTTATGTTAGCTATAGTGGACGTAGCTGGGCTCATGGAAGTCCACAACAAGTGTTTCAGATCTTCAATTTTGATACGTCAACAGAGAGTGCTCATCAAGCTGAACAACTCCTGCTAAGACGTCATACTTGTATATGTTATAGTTTAGCTGGGCTCATAGAGTTCCACCTCAAGTGTTCCAGATCTTCAAATTTATTCTCTTAACAAAAATTGCTTATCACATGAAGCAATTTTTGCTGCGATACCATTTTTGTATCTCTTACAGTTTAGCTAGTCTGTTGCGGTCCTGCACCAGGGGTTGAAGTTTCCAGGATAAGTTATAGTCTATATGTCGCCCAGACTTAATACCTATACAACAAAAAAAAATATTGAAATCCGTTGAGTACTTCCGTAGATAGCTGCTGCCCGCGACATCGTCAGCGTGAAGGCTCCAGCTCCTCCCCCGTAGGTGATAGCGTGATAATTTGTAGCCTATGTTTTGACCCGACCTCTTAGTTATATCCCTGCAAAATTTGAACTAATTCCATGCAGTACTTTTTGAGTTTATCCCGGACATACATACAGACAAACAGACAAACAGATAAACAGAAAAACAGACAAAAATTCTAAAAACTATATTTTTGGCTTCGGTATCGATTGTAGATCACGCCCCAAGTATTCTTTTTAAAATATATTCAATGTACAGTTTTGACTTTCCTACGATTTTATTATATGTATAGATAGTGATTGAAAAAATAAGCATATTTTTTGCCATTATCTAGATAAAACACAAGAAAACATTATTTAATTTGTTAGAACAGTCGTGGGCGTAGAGTCGACAGTTAATGTGTTCACGTTTTTGTTCAAGAAAGGCGGAAGGCTCGATATTAGGACACTAGCTAATAATATTCAAATTAGCTGGTCATCTTATCG
Source organism: Athetis lepigone (assembly GCA_033675125.1). Lineage (NCBI taxonomy): Eukaryota > Metazoa > Arthropoda > Insecta > Lepidoptera > Noctuidae > Athetis > Athetis lepigone. The sequence continues at coordinate 1,307,610 of CM066223.1, forward strand.
TAATATTATTTGGTCGTTAACCTGTTAGGTTACCTCATCACCTCGCTCTTAGGCTGAGGCTACAGTAGGCAGCGATTTGCGATGCGACTGGAAGAGCGAAACGAGATAAACATGGAATGGCTACATTATAAAATTATAACCGAAAATCTGGCGTTTGTTCGATTCAATTTCGCTGATACGTCGATGTAGCCGGTGCCGCGATTACAGTAATGTAGTTTCTGTCGCAGAAATAATCAAAGATCGCTAGTAATATTTGATGAACGGTGTAGCCATTTAGTGAGAATCCATGTATTTGTTTCAATCGCTCGTGCGTCGCAGTTCGCGTCGCAACTTAGTGATCGCGCGATCAAAATCAATAATCGCGTTAAATATTGATAATGTACGAATTAGATTGACGAAGATTTTAAGATTTTTTTCTAAGGCACAGTAAATCTCGCTCCACGATCCGACCGATCCATAATAAATAGTATACATAATAAATTCCACTTTTTCTAGAGGATCTTACAGAGAGCGGTTTTAAATACTTAAAACTTATATTCAAAAGCTGTTATGAGTACTAAATTGTTTTTTTTGAGAATGGGAAATCATCAAATGACTTCTCCCGCTTTCGGCGGGTGAGTGTCAGCCTTTTACTGACTAAAATAAATAAATATCCTCGGACAACACACAGTCATCTGATCCCAAACTAAGCAGAGCTTGTACTATGGTAACCAGACAACTGATATACATACTTATAATATTTTTAAATAGAGACAGACACAGAACAAACATTCGTGCTCATCACACAAAGTTTGTCCCGGGTGGGAATCGAACCTAAAATCTACCCTTATCCTCTCGCTAGTCGGAACATTTTTCAAAAAGTTCCCTACGCCGCGCCAGTCGGAACATTCTTCAATAAATCCCTTAACTGTCGTCATTTTGTAAGATTTGGTGTATGGTGCGCGATCTGTTACGAGCACCCGTGTGTTTGCGCGACAGTTGTAGCCTTTTTTGAAGTTTTCCTTACGGGTTAAATTGTACACTTTGGCAAATCATTTGAAAAATCACTTGACCACTAAGGGACTCACACTTATTCAGCTCATGTCCATAGAAAGAAAGAAAAACAGTTTATTCACGCATAGTGAGCTACAAAATAAAACTTATATACCTACTAGAAATCAGCCTGTCTGAGGAATAAATATGGCAGTTTGACATATTTTCTATACAAAAGCTGTCAAAACGTTAAACATACTCTTCAAATAAAAATTATCTGGCGATTGAAATATCGGCCCTAAGAGAGCTAAGTAGCGTCACTACCGCGCGAAACGGCGAGCACTCTGCATAATGCCGTGACCCATACACAGGCACGAGTCCACGACGCTGGGTTTCAAAAATTTTTTACCATTGATTATTTAAAATTAAATTACAATATTTTTTAAATTAATTTCAATAATTTTTTTTTTGTTTTTTTTTAGCGCTAGCATAGTAAACAACGATTTTGTACGAATCTAAAAAGACGATGAAATTAGTTGAATAGGGCAGAATAAGTGCGTAGTCCCTGAGATCACACCATATACAATGTTTACAGAAAAACGGGATATTTGTGCTGATTCTCTTGTTCACAAACTAAACTAAATTTAAGTTAATTGCATCTTTCTCTTTCCATTTCTTAAAGAAAAGGACAGAGGATACATAATAGTTTAGTCCTGTCAAATTAGCCAGCGCCTAAAGTCAACGACGTATTTTAGTGGCCACGTTGTCTTAATTTGACAGCTCTTAACTTATATTTTATCTTCTGTCTTTTTCTTAATGAAGTGGAAAGAGAAAGATGCACTGTATTTAAAATTAGTTTTGTTTGTGAACAAAGATATCGGCGCCATTATAAGAGTCATAATATTAATTTATGTTTCTGTACATTTCAGGTAGCAATCAAAATTATAGACAAATCAAGATTAGATGAAGATAATTTGAAGAAAACGTTTAGAGAAATAGCAATTATGAAGAAATTAAGGCATCCACATATAGTAAGATTGTATCAGGTGAGAATGTTGCCTTTTTTAATATTATTCCATCGGTTTAGTTAATCAACTAAATGTGCTAATGTGCGAACTAAATCTTGACATCATTATATTTATATACTAGCTGTCTTCTGCGGTTTCACCCGCATTTTTCGTTACTGGTCCGCTCCCGTGGGTCGTAGCGTGATGGTATATAGCCTATCGCATTCCTCGATAAATGGGCTATCTAACACTGAAAGAATTTTTCAAATCGGACCAGTAGTTCCAAAGATTACCCGCTACATACAAACTTACAAACCTACAAACTTACAAATTTAAAATTTTTTTTACGTCAAGATTGTTTACATTTAGCAAATTACTAAACGGATAAGGTATAGTAATAGGCGAGACGACGAAAAAAAAGTAATTAGTCCGTCAGTGAGACTAATAAAAAATTTTGGACACGTATTTTTTCTTTTTTCTCGTAAACGAAAAATGACAACGATACAGTGCGTTAAAGTTGCGCGGGACGTCACGATCAGATACAATTTTTGCAGCACGGTGACGTCAAAAGCCCCCACTCCGGAACTTTGTTGCTCTTTTCCTTTATTTTTTTAAATACGTTGATCAAGCAAAAAATACGTGTCCCGTATTTTTGACCGATCTACAAGACAGACTAAACAGAATGCCATTTTTTAATGCTGTCGTCATCCCTATTCTATGCATTTTTCCTGTATGTGTTACTTCTCGACGAGCAAGCGACAGCCGGCTGTTGCGCTGCTATTGTGCCTCAAATCACGTGTGTTCGAAGGTTAATGGTATAATGTACATTTTTCAGGTGATGGAGAGTAGCCACACAATATATTTAGTAACAGAATATGCTCCCAATGGAGAGATTTTTGGTAAGTCTTTATTTTCAAGTTTTTATAGTAAACCACTATAGCCAGCATTCTGGTATAGCCAGATGGTAAAGATATATTTATTTCTAAGTATATGGTACACTGAGATCTTACATTAAATACTGATTCACATATAGTACCATTTCTGGTGTAGAAATATTAAATAAGCTAAGTCCATGCAAATCTTAGACAATACAACAGTTTTAATTTGACAATTATATTAATTTCGATTTAGGTTCATTAAAGATACATTTAATGATATATATAATTATTAATTAAACATAAATATTAATTATTATGTCAAAAATAAGTGCAATACCAAATTAAATAAATAAAAAATCTCATAAATATAAGTTCCAGTGTCAAAATATTAATCATAATGTCAAAATATTAATCATAATGTCAAAATATTAAAATAATAATGTCAAAAATTCTAATAGCATAAAATATTAATTACAATGACAAAAGGTATGATTTAAAAATTCATTCATGGAATAAAAACACATGATGTTTAACCGTGGCTGGTCTTCCTCAGATCACCTGGTGTCCCGGGGCCGCATGACGGAGGCCGAGGCGGCGCGGGCCTTCGCCCAGATGGTGGCGGCCGTGGGCTACTGCCACGCCAACGGGGTGGTGCACCGCGACCTCAAGGCAGAAAACCTGCTGCTCGACAAGAATATGAATATCAAGGTCAGGAATCTGCATTGTCTGGACAGCCCCCCTAGACAAGTAGCTGTGTAGAATAGATGGTGGAATAGAATAGATTGTCAAATGTATGGAGTTGACAAATGCTTGCACTGTCTGGACAGGTCCACTCAAATCTGTGTCCTTCTCTCATCAAGAGAGTGCCTCAGACATTAACCTCCATGGTTCTCGCACATTTTTGACCAATACGATTGTATGGACTTTAAAAGAGACTTTGACCTCTGAGTTTGTTTCGGATGTTTCTTCTCAGAGCAGTCCAGCTACGAAACACCGGTCCCATCGTTCGCTTAAAATAAATAAAAAAATAAAATATTGACGTGTAAAAGTGTTATATATGATTTTATGATTTTTTATTTCGCGAAAGCTTATGTCAACCCCAAACATTTGACAATCTATTCTATTCCACCATCTATTCTACAACGCCACTTGTCTAGGGGGGCTGATGTATGTGCTTCTCTCAGAGAGAGTGCCTCACATATGGTTAACTAGCTTCTGCCCGCGACTTCGTCCGCGTGGAATAGTTACCGTTCCCGCGGGATTTCCGGGATGAAAACTATCCTATGTCCTTTCTCGGGTCCCAGACTATATCTGTACCAAAGGGGAATGCCCATCGCCCATACAAGAAAATGCCTGAAATAGACAACAATGAAATCTACGCCAAATTGTACTTCAAATAAAAAAAAACCCAAAGACAATTTCAATAATTATCTAAAACTAGGGAGAACCTAGTTTGAAATGTTTTTGCTTAGAGAGGTTATGTCTCAAGCCGAGCCAAGTCGTCGTGTTAAGCAGGTCCTATTTAAGTTACTGTTCGTAATTAGGTACCAAGCACAGATGGCATATCAAAATCCTTAACATATGGCCTAAGTTGTCGTCAAATATCATAAAATACACACGTAACGTAACACAATCAAAACATCGAATTAAATATGTGATGAAAAAATTAAATGTCAAATCACAAGATATTGTCAAACTGCCAAGGCAAAGGACATGTTTCATGCTGCCTAGGTTACTTTCTCTGCCGTAGTTTTTAAAAATAATTTGATTCAGGTATATTGATAAGCATATTTAATTACTTAGATTATGAGATATAACAAAAGATGTTATTATTACTGTTTAAAAAAAGCTTTTTACGGATCTCTGAGGATTGTTTATAAGACCACAGACTAAAAATGTAAATGAATGCATGTCATTGAAGAACTGTGCTAAGACGGAAATCAAATTAAATACACAAATAATAATTTTATATATACCCCTAGTTAAACAAACTGGAAAATATATTAACGAGTTATATTTTATTCTAAATAGAATTTACAGCTACTGGTAATTACTGTCCATTCCAGGCATTTTCTTGGCATTCCCCTTTCATTCAAATCGGTTTAGAAGTTTATTTATTTTTTTATTTGTTTATTTGGTAAGGATCTCCAACAAAGGTTACACAGTTACATTCGTGACATCCGTGCAAAAAAGAATAAATTACTTGTGCTCCTTCAATTACAGGAGACCACATCATGCACATAATATATCTAGGTGAATACAAAAAAGAAATGAATTATGGTTAGTTTTAAAATCTAGTTTTCGGTATACAATTAAAATCATAGTTTTAGCGAGAAAGCGTAACAGACAGACAGACAGAGTTACTTTCGCATTTATAATATTAGTACGGATACCTGAGGTGGTTCTCGCATGATCTGACTGATACCATATTGGTCTGATATTTGTATTAAAATGATGTGATTAGTCCGTCAGATTATTTAAAAATTTGGACATGTTTTTTTTTATTTTCTCGTTAATGAAAAATGACGACGATACAGTGCGTTGAAGTTTCGCGTGACGTCATGCCTAGGTACAATTTTTACTGAACAGTGACGTCACAAACCCCACGCCGGACCTTTGATGCTATGTATCTTTGTTTTATTTCTTAACTAGCTTTTGCCCGCGACTTCGTCCGCGTGGAATAGGTCCCGTTCCCGCGGGATTTCCGGGATGAAAACTATCCTATGTCCTTTCTCGGGTCCCAGACTATATCTGTACCAAAATTCATTCAAATCGGTTCAGTAGTTTATAAATAAATAAATAAATATCTTCGGACAACTCACACACGGTCATCTGATCCCAAACTAAGCAGAGCTACTTATATATTTTTTTAAATACATACATAATATAGATAAAGTTAAAGCGGGAAAGCGTAACAGACAGACAGACAGAGTTACTTTCGCATTTATAATATTAGTATGCATACCTGAGGTGGTTCTAGCATGATCTGACTGAAAAAATATTAGTCTAGTATTTGTATTATAATGATGGGATTAGTCCGTCAGATTATCTCAAAATTTGGACATTTTTTTTTTCTCGTTAATGAAAAATGACGACGATACAGTGCGTTGATGTTTCGCGTGACGTCACGATCTGATACAATTTTTGCTGAACGGTGACGTCAAAAGACCCCACTCTAGAACTTTCATGCTATGTATCTTTGTTTTATTTATTAATTTGTTCAAGCTAAAATACTTGTCCAGTAATGAATAACGACAAAATTAAATAAATGCCATTTTTTTTATTTGGTCATCATCCGTATGATAAGGACTTAAAAACAGATCTGAGTTTGTTTCAATGTATCTTTCAGAGATTTTGTTGGCTAGGAAACACCGGTCTTTTCGTTCAAACACAAATTTTACGTGCAAAAGTGTTTAATTACTTAATAAAACAAATTGACTATGTTATGAAGAGGATACAGGAGAAAAAACTTTGTTAAATTATTTTCTAAGGCGTTAGTTATTAAGAAAGGCCTAATTCGCTGCGATTTTTGAGTGAATGATATGGATCGATATGGAATCTGAATGTCAATAGTAGGCCAAAAAAAGGCACTTTGAAACGTCATTTACAAAAGTGATTCTAGTTGCCCATTCCAAAATGTATATTCGTAAAAAAAAAACCGGCCAAGAGCGTGTCGGGCCACGCTCAATGTAGGGTTCCGTAGTTTCCCGTCCGTCACAATAAGTGTACCTACTTATAAGTTTAAAAAAGGCTATTTGTTACGTACGCAGAAATTATTTTGTACAACCTTTTTGTCTTTTTTGTACAAAAACTGTTCTTTCTATCAAGTTCAAAATAATTTTCCTAGAAAGTCCTTATAAAGTTCTACTTTTCAGATTTTTTTCATATTTTTTAAACCTACGGGTCAAAAGTTAGAGGGGGGGGGGACGCTTTGATTTTTTCCTTTTGGAGCGATTATTTCCGAAACTATTGACATTATCAAAAAATTATATCAGTAAACCCCTATTCATTTTTAAATACCTATCCAACAATATATCACACGTCAGGGTTGAAATTAAAAAAAAAAACCACTTCCCTATTTACATATAGGGGGGCTACCCTAATAAAACGTTTTTTTCCAATTTTTATTTTACTACTTTGTCGGCGTGATTGATTTATTTATTTATTTATTTATTTATTTATCCTTTCTCTGTTAACATTACAGGTTATTAAGACCCAATGCGATAACAGGGTATTTTAATACATTGCATATTTATCTACTTAAACTAAAACCATACACCATAATAAACTTAATACTAATTAAAACTTATTCAAACAAAAAATAAAGAAGACAGAAACAGCAGTCTTTCCAATACACTATTTACAAAAAAAAAAAAAAACAAATTATTACTTTAATTATTTATCTAAGTATCTCGATAACACAAATTATATAACAAAACCTTTGTGAATTCACTCGGCTGACATGTAAAAATATCTATTTGCTCGTGCACAACATTTATATTTCGGATAGCTTCCGCGACCGCGGATTTTGCCAGTAAATTCGTCCTAGCCACTGGCACCGCCAACAGAGGCGGACGCCGCCGCCTCCCTACATAGTTGTCTGGTACACAGAAACTGATTGTTTGAAGAACATCTGAGTTATGTACCAGTCCCCGAATCAATTTCACCAGATAAGTGGCAAGAGTAAACTCTCGACGCACCTTCAATTGATTGTACCCGACCATGCCCAAGACGAATAGAGAGGGATACATCAACGGATACAACGGGTACACTCCATACAACTTATAGTACAAGTGACGCGTGAATTTATTCTGAACGCGTTCTAGCATCAGTGCGTATTTACTTTCATGAGGCGCCCATATGATTGCACTGTGCTCCAAATGACTTCTGACTAATGCATCATATAGGGCCCGGACTGCAGAAATATTTGTGAAATCACGTGTTTGTCTCAATAAGAACCCTAGATTTCTATACGCTTTCTTACAAATTTTAATTATGTGCTCACGGAACAACAGCTCGGGGGTCATGTAAACACCTAAATCACGCACCTGTGTGACTCGTTGCAATGGTTTATTTTCGAGCATGTACTCATGAAGCAGAGGTGAACGCGCGCGAGTAAAACTTATCATTGAGCATTTTGATACATTGAAACACAACTTATTTTTATGACTCCATTGAACTATCCTATCAATGTCATCCTGTAAGAACTTGCAGTCTGTTTCACTCTTAATTTCAAGCAGCAACTTGAGGTCATCTGCAACCAACAAACAAGAGCCATGTTTGACCACTTCTGGTAAATTATTTATCATAATTAAAAATTCCAGAGGCCCCAAATTGCTGCCCTGACTCACTCCGGATCTGGTGTAATACGGATTAGATTCCCACCCATTGTAGTCGACATACTGCTGCCTACCTTTCATGTAACTAGCAAAAAACTGTACTAATTGTGGTTTGCACCCAACCTCGGCCAGCTTCCTTAATAAAATGTCATTATCCACGGTGTCAAATGCTTTTCTAAAATCAAAATAAGCCGCGTCAACCTGCACTCCAGCATCCACCGCTGGCACCACCCTCGTCATAAAGCTGAGAAGGTTGGTGGCTGTGCTGCGACCCGGTCTAAATCCGTGTTGTGCGTCCGACAGTTGTCCTTGTATCTGTGCCTGTAAGCAGCGCTGCAACGCTGACTCAAACACTTTAGCCGGAGTCGACAACACTGCCACTGGTCTATACCCATCAATGCTAGATCCTGCCTTACCTTTGGGTACTGGAATGACTCTAGTGATTTTCCAGCGGGTCGGAAAAGTGGCTGAGTTCAGGCTTGTGTTAAAAATATATCGCAGTGGCTCCGCTAGTACTCTACTACAGTCTTTAACAAGAAAAGCTGGTATACCATCCGGACCCGCCGATCGCTTGGCCTTTAAGCGTACCAGTGCACTGCGTACTTCCTCGACAGTAAGCTGCCCGATCTCCACCTCTGTACTGTTCCCCGTCTTCGCCGACGCTGACGCCTCTCGTGGATTCAGTCGTGGCGGTTCAGTACTATATACGGACTCAAAAAAGGCAGCAAACTGCTGAGCACATTCGCTGCCAGATAGATACTTACCGTCTTTAACAATGGCTTGTCTACCCTTTGCACCTCGCTGCGATCTTATAAACTGCCAAAACGACTTTGGATCCTTAGCAAATTGACATTGCATTTTAGTTTTGTGTTGTAAGTAAGCAGTGTTAATTGATTTCTTAATATGGGACCTGAATTCAGAGAAATTAGAGTAATCTACGCTACTTTTGTTTTGTTTATACCTTTTGTGAAGTGCCGCTTTTGTTTTTAACCCGCTAATTATTTCATTCGTATACCACACCGGATAAAAAAATTTTGATTCCCTACAATGTTTCCTTAGAGGGACACTTTCATCTAATATACTATAAATTTTATTATAAAAAAAGTCTAAGATATCTTCTAAATTGGTCATATCATACATTTCACTCCAGTCAGTAGACCCCAACATTGAATATAACAACTCATAATCCGCTCTATAAAAATTGTATTGTGACCTATTGTTGCGTGTATTTGAAAAAGGCGCGAGTGTGTTAGCGCTAACTATGGTGCAAGGAGTGACGGCGGCGGCGGCGGCGGCGTCACCAACCGCGGGTGGCATCACGGCGTCGCCCGGAGTCGGCGGCGACGGCGGTTCGCGGCCGCTTATTTCGATGTCGACTGCCAGCGCCGGGTGGTACGCGTCCACGGGCAGTATGCCCTCGTCCGCCGCAGACACGGACACGCCCGTGCTCGCGCTCAGCACGAGATCCAACTGTCTGTTGTTGCAGTTTGGAACCATATTACACTGAGTGAAATCACAAAATGAGACAAAATATTCAAAATAATTAACAATGTTGTTATTGCACGAATACAGATTAAAGTCTCCCACTATTATTAATTTATTTTTGTACTTTATACACCATTTTTCTAAAATATTAAACATTAACATATACTCATTTTCATCTGTCAGTGGTGGAATGTAAACAACACCACACGCAAATAAAAAACGATTATTCATATAAACAGCCGTACAAATTAGTTCAAACTTACATCTATTAATGTCAATATCACCTGGCACATGCACTTGTCTTAGCTCGAACCTAGGTCCAGCCACCACCAGTACACCTCCCTGTTTCCGGCCGTCCGCCCTGTCGCATCTCACTGCCTGGTACCCAGGAAGTAAGAATTCTGCATCTTGAATGGATTCATTTAAACCAGATTCCGTGATAGCGAATAAATCCGACTCCGACGACTCCAATAACGACAAGAACTGTGTAGTTTTAGTGCGTAGCCCTCTGACGTTTTGGTATAGAAGGCTGATGAGTCTACTCGGTTTGTAGTTTGTCCGGTTTGAGTGAGGGGCGAAACCAGACCCACTCACTAAATTCTACATTCACCGGCCAAACCTCGGGGTCACTAAGTTTTTCAAAATTACTTACTGTTGCCCCCACTTTGAATGAGGCATAGTCACGGTCAGTCCTAGGTTTAAGTTTTTCAACAAGAACTTCTTTGTCATCGCCATGTATCAGTTTAATATGTTCCTTTAACTGATCCTCCGTTGTGGATTTTTCCAGCCTCCACACATGTAAAAATCTTTTACGTTCTACAGCCTTTAAAGTAGCGATTGAATTATTGCCACCAATTTTTACAGGTTTTCTCTTGTTTTTATTATTTATAACTTCAACCCATTTGTTATCGTTGACGTTGTTTACTTTCGCCGCCGCGTCCTTCCGAGCCACCGCCGCGTAGCTAGCGGGACTCGGCACCGGCAGCGCGGACGCCTGCCCGTTGTTGCTGCTTGTGCTCGGCAATGTTACCGCGTTGCCATCCAAAGGACATTTTAAAGGCGTGTGCGTTGGCACATTCAAAGACATTGTAGTATCAATGTTACGTTTTAAATCCTTTTCTGTAGATAAAAATTTCTCGGATTCCCAACGTTTAATTTGCTGTTCATAAGCATTGCATTTCTTGTTCGCATCATTCAATTCCTGTCTAAGCTTACTATTTTCACTGGCCAACACGGCCACAGTAGTTTTAATTTCCTTTAGAATGTTCAGCTCAAAAGCACTAAGTTTTGCTATGATTACGCTGCTCACTTTATCTACCAATTCCTCCGATGTTAGCTGGACACTATCCTGGAAAGACTGATTCTGCTCCATTATATCTAATACGGAACCGGCGGCGGCACTGGCTCCGCGCACCGGTGTATCATCGGTTACTCGAATACGCTGGGTTACATTAGCGCACGATTGACATTTAAAAGACCGCTTTAATTGCACTTGGCCTTCTTTAAATGCGGCCGTAGTAATATTGACACATTTATAATGATAACTAGATTTGCATCCAACACATTTAATCAAGTCCACTGCATCAGTTTTTCTATTACAAGCTGCACAATTCATTGTAAAATCCAAAAATTCAACGTTAACACAGTGCGAGCGAGACACAGTTAGCCCATTCGCCCACGAATGAAAGAGTGCGACGCGACACTTCTCGCGCCACCCGCGCGTTGTTATTGTCACTGTCTTCCCGGGACACAACACAAAAATGTTTAGTTGGAAAAAGCGTCAAAACACACTCTATCACCGATATTATAACTGTTCTTCATAGTCTGTACTTAAATTAATGTGACACATTTACTTTAACACAATTTTTATTAAGTTACTCCGGATTATCGAATAACAATGTTTCAAATATAAGAAGTGCAATTTGACGTTTCATACTTTTCATGACGACACAACTTTGTACATGCGTAACTCAAAAATTGACATTTATTTCTTTTGTAAAACCACGTATTTTAAAGTTATTTTTATTTCATCACAAACTGCACAATTCTTAATCACTTAATTAATATTAAAAATTTTCAAACAAAGCAATATAACCATTGTTGACAATAAATAATATTTTTTCTCGACGTCGTGTCAAAGTCACGTAGTAAGGTACTATACCGTAGTGTTGTGACTCTTCAAATTCACTTGTATACCAATAATCGTTAAAAATGACCGAATAATCGAACTTACTAATAACGATCGTTTTCAATGAAAGCGACATTTATTGTTTAAATATATTTTTGATGATTTCTGAATGTCAACGAAAAAGCATATTTAAAATTAAACATATAGTTATTATAATTTTAATAAGTTTTTGTAAGCAAAATTGCTCGTGCTCAAGTCTTGACAAAAAAATATTTTTTCTTTTAATTTGGCAACACTGGCAAGTGAGAATTTGAGAATTTCTTTCATCTAAAATTCAGAAATTTACAGTCATAAAATAAATAAATCTGTAACTTAAATCGATTATAAATTACAAAGAAATGAAATCAATACCTCGTATAAATCGGATATTGTAGTAATCGATTTTTTTAACCCAATCCCTATTCTTCAGTAGGTTAGAAGTGTCAAATTGCACTTCTTAGATTTGAAACACTATAATATTAACAATATTCATACGAGTGACGCACTTCGCGCGCGCGTACCCGCCACATATTGGTACCAAATTTCAGCTTTCTCACACACACACAGAGTCACAGGTCACAGAGATTAAGCGAGGACAGACGGACAGACAGACAGACATGGCGAAACTATAAGGGTTCCTAGTTGACTACGGAACCCTAAAAATGGAGAAGAATGGGCAAGAAACTCCACACTTACTCTTTTAAAAATAATCGTGTCACAAAGTTTTTTTTTTACACGGTTAAATGTGAATTAGAATGAATATAATCCAAAAACCATTTCCGTCAAAAATTACATGTATATAATAAAAAAACAACTACTAATTTATATAAATTAGGAAAGGGAAGCTACATAATGTCAGCGAGCATAGTGTTCATAAGTTTACAAATAAACAACATTCCTCAAACAATGAAAATAATGTGTGAGCCAGCGCAATGTATAATATTAGAAGAGAAAAAAAAAGCAAGCGGCAGTTAATCATTATCTGTTTGAATTGAATGATATGGAATAGCTCGCTTATGCTAAACCTACTAATAGAAAATTCTCGCTAGCATTCCTTAACGCTTCAATAAATGCAATCTCTTAAACTCCACTGATTAAATTATCTGCTAGATATAAAACAAAAACGACAAAACGATTTATTGGTTCGGGAGCATCGTTTCATAGTTTCGGAAGTGCGTAGTTAGACAATTCCCCTGTTTCCCAATTCTCCTGTTTCCCTTTTGATTATTTATTACAATTATTCACGCGGCTTTGGATATTTTCGACACTAAAATATAATAATCGGGAATTCAAGGAACGAAAAATATGCATCAGTCATTTTATTAAACTTTAAAATATTTGATCAACAAATAAAAAAAAATTGTTTTTCTAAAACATTCGTTTTATTACCATTATTATCATCATACGTATAACCCTAGCACATTTGCTGGAAGATACACACACACGTTAGTCGCGCGGCGGGCAAAAGAATCTCAACTCTCTTTGTGCGTGCTTATGGTACATTTCTCCTCGCTGCAAACAGCTGGTATTATTATTCTGATTTTGTAGGCTATTATAGCGTAGGTATTTTAGTTTTTGTATTGGAGTGAAGTATCTGTTACGTAGTAACTATTTATTAATCTGTGCTGTAAGTTCTTTCTGAGGTACGAGCTTGACTCATCAGACACTTCTAAACTTCGTGGTGTTAGTGACGAACTCCTCATTGGAAAATCCAAGGATTCTGTCTCACCTGAGAACAGAATATCACGAGACCAATGCCCAAAAGATAATAAGGATGATGACAATATTAAAAAAAACCGGCCAAGTGCGAGTCGGACTCGCTCATGAAGGGTTCCGTTCCAATATACGGTTTATGACGTATTAAAAAAAAACTATTTACTAGATCTCATTCAAACCAATTTTCGGTGGAAGTTTACAGGGTAATGTACATCATATATTTTTTTTGATTTATCATACTCTTATCTTGGAAGTTACAGGGGGGGGGGGGGACCAACACTTTACCACTTTGAAAGTGTCTCTCGCGCAAACTATTCATTTTAGAGAAAAATGATATTAGAAACCTCAATATCATTTTTGAAGACCTATCCATAGATACCCCACACATAAGGGTAAGATGAAAAAAAAAAATTGAGTTTAAGTTCTATGTATGGGGACCCCCAAAATTTTTTATTTATTTTCTATTTTTGTATCAGAATCTTAATACGGTTTACAGAATACATCCACTCAGCAAGTTTCAACAGTATAGCTCTTATAGTTTCGGAAAAAAATGGCTGTGACATACGGACGGACAGACAGACAGACATGACGATCTATAAGGGTTCCGTTTTTGCCATTTGGCTACGGAACCCTAAAAACCGGCCAAGAGCGTGTCGGGCCACGCTCAAGGTAGGTTTCCGTAGTTTCCCGTCTGTGTCATTTTGTCTTTTTTGTACAAAAACGATTCTTTCCATTAAGTTCAAAATATTTTTTCTAGAAAGTCCTTATACTTTTGGAGCGATTATTTCTGAAATTATTGAAATTATAAAAAAATGATTTTAGTAGACCCCTATTCATATTTAAATACCTATCCAACAATATATCGCACGTTAGGTTTGAAATAAAAAAAAAAACACTTCCCACTTTACATATAGGGGGACTACCCTAATAAAACATTTTTTTCCAATTTTTATTTTACCACTTTGTCGGCGTAATTGATATACATATCGGTACCAAATTTTAGCTTTCTAGTGCTAACGGTCACAGAGATTAAGCGAGGACGGACAGACAGACATGGCGAAACTATAAGGGTCCCTAGTTGACTACGGAACCCTAAAAAAAGGCATTCTATCCAATCCGTTCGCTAGACCGTCCGTAATATCCGTAATACTAGACGGATCTTTTTCGCATGATGAAATTAATAAAAAAATACAAAGATAAAGAGCAGCAAAGTCCCGAAGTGGGGGCTTGTGACGTCTTTCAGTAAAAATTGTACAAAGGCTTGACGTCACGTGAAATTTCGACGCACTGTATCGTCGTCATTTTTCGTTTACGAGGAAAAATAAAAAATACGTGTCCAAAAATTTTTGATTAACAACTTACGGACTAATAACTTTTTTGGCGTATCGCCAACTGTCCCTCTTTTTGAAAAACTACATCCTTTGCTTTTTTTGGGATTGGAAATCATCAAATGACTCCTCCCGCTCTGCGCAGATCGGAAAGAGTGTCAGACTTGTACTGACTAAAACCCACCCATGTTACTTAGCCCTTTGTGTTTGGGGCCGCGGTATCTCTTTGTAACAATCCGCAGCCCTGGACTTACATTTGCCCTTCCTTTATGAATGAATGAATGAATGAATGAACGTATGAATGAATGAACGTATGAATGAATGAATGAAAATTTATTTGCTAGAATATAGGTTATACATGGTGACGACAATTTTAGAGTTTCACTATATTCGACATACATCAAGTCGTGTAAATATTTAGTGAAAATTGGGTCAAAACAATACATATTTAAACATGCATTACATTACATACACAATTAATAAAAAAAAATTCTTTATCTCTTGTTATTTTTTCTTCTTTCCTTCTCAGTTGGCAGACTTCGGGTTCAGCAACGAGTACACGGCGGGATCCCCGCTGGCGACGTGGTGTGGAAGCCCGCCGTACGCCGCGCCCGAGCTCTTCGAGGGTCGGCAGTACGATGGACCGAAGGCCGACATCTGGGTGAGTATTGAGAGGTTTTTGGAGTTCCTTGCTCGTTCTCCTTGGAACCTACTGTTTGGGCAGAGCGACTGTCTTCGATTTTCTGACAGACTGACGCCTTGACATTTAAATAAAGTAGTTTTGAGTTTGAGTGAGGGATGTAGAACTTTTTGGAAAAGAGCTCGTCTGAGGAAATACTATTTTATTTATTCATTGGTTAGTGTGATGTGTTCAGATTTTAAGAATAAGAGCTCTAATCTAATCTGCTCACCTCTGATATTACAAATGTGAATGTGAGGTGACCAGTGCCCGGGCGGCCTGTTAAAATGGTAATGGGCAAAATGGCCGGCCCCATCGTTCGCTTAAAATAAATAAAAAAACAAAATATTGACTTGTAAAAGTGTTATATATGTAACCTACTAGCTTCTGCCCGCGGCTTCGCTCGCGTTAGAAAGAGACAAAAAGTAGCCTATGTTACTCTCCATCCCTTCAACTATCTCCACTTAAAAAATCACGTCAATCCGTCGCTCCGTTTTGCCGTGAAAGAAAGACAAACAGACAGACACAGACAGACAGACAGACAGACAGACACACTTTCCCATTTATAATATTAGTATGGATTTACAAAATAAATATGATTTTATGATTTTATTTTTTATGAATGGGTCATGATTCCGATATACTATCGACAAATTGGAATGTCAAAATAACAAGACGTGACGAATGCCATTTTTAATAAATGTTCACGTGAATATCGACCTAATTGTATTTGAATGTCTGTAGGAAAATAAGCTTATGATGGGTCATGAATTCAATTTGTCGATAGTGCAGTCAGCACCAAAAGTCGATGAACAGAATTAATATAACAAAACACCTGTAAAATGCCATAAGTTAAAGTCGCAACTAGGAAATATATACAGTAAATATGTATAGATATAATTATGTATGTGTAAACATATATAGTAAATATGTATTTATTGTGAACAGGTGTTTTGTTATGTTGATTCTGTTCATCGACTTTTGGTGCTGAGTGTACATAAGTTTTATTTAAGTTTAGCTAGGTTGTATGTATTGTCCCCCAGTCGCTGGGCGTGGTGCTGTACGTGCTGGTGTGCGGCGCGCTGCCGTTCGACGGCAGCACGCTGCACGAGCTGCGCGCCGTCGTGCTCAGCGGGAAGTTCCGCATCCCCTACTTCATGTCGCAAGGTGAGGGGGGGGATGACATGCCGTGTGTATGGGACTCATTGAGGACCTGAGGACCAGGCAAAACAATGGATTATTCCGATCTGTCACCCCGTTTTGTCCCCACGAGTGACAGATAGGAAAAAAAAGTTCTATTTGTCCCCCAGTTAGCAATGTGTGGTACACATTTTCTATTAACCTCTTCACGCTACTGCGCGCCTAGTACTTTTGATTGATTTAAATACTAAATATCTCAGTATTCTCAGTATTTTACCAACCCATGGGGACAAAACGGGGGACAGATCGGAATAACCCAAAACAATTGGGTAGTTACCACCATTATCAATTGACGTACTTATTATGAGCTGTCAAAACGCAATTCTCCGATAGATTTTGTATGGCAATGACAACTTATGACGTCACTAAAATAAAAACTCAGTTGACTATCTATTTATTGATTTCAAAGCAACTAAAAATCAAATTTTATAGCAAATTGAAAATGAACCGAATTTATTGGGCTGAAATTAAAAGAGGCTTTATAGAATTTGTGTCTAACAGTTATTGGTTAATGGTGTAAACTACCCAATTATCTGATCGAGAGGTCCTTACAATAGTGCCGATTCTACTATTCACAAAGTAACCTAAATTTTAATTAAGTGAAAGAAAGAAAATTCATTTATTTTACACAGCAGTGCCGGTATGACAAATCAAAACATACACAACAGTCATAATAGTTAATAACCAAAAAATAAAGTACTTATAGTACGATTTTTAATTCGAGTCAGGAAAATGACATTTCCAGTGTTGCAGGTTTTTAGTCCCAAATAAATAGTGATGTGGTACAATCGAGTTTTTACAATTAAATCTTAGTCGAGAATACTTTTTTTGTTCAATATCAAATTGCCTTTAATTATAAAAAAAAATATTACACGTAATTTACGGTAATTAAATAGAAGACATACACGGTAGGTAATTTAATATTACATAAAACTCTTCTCTTTTGAGAAAATAAAGTTCTTAAACCATAAAACACTGTTGTATTATTTGTTTTTGGTATGGTCCATATATCTAAAATTGATTTATTTAAGACGGTATGTATTCAATATTTACAATAAAAAAAAACGCTTTGGTACCTAATAAAACAAAGCATGACTAAATGTCTAAGTCTATCGATTGCGGAACATCACTATTGTAGCGGGTCACCCTTTTTGGTAGCAGCGACAGTTGCACTTGTCATTTTTCTGACTCGAATTAAAAATCGTACTATAAGAGCGTTCTCGCAAAATTGTGTAACTCAAAAATCAGTTGCAACTGGCGGTGAGTGTGCCTGTGTGTGTGACGCACGCTTCTTGATACACACACGTGCAGAGACAGGGGTGCGTAACACGGTTCAGTTTACTTATGATTTAATTGAGAAAAAAATGCAAGATATGGAACGTGTTATTATGATAATGAAATAAAAATATTATAGGACAGTGAAACTTATAGCCTATAGTATAGGTAATGTAACTATATCTATCCTAACTTATATTATTAATGCGAAAGTGAGTTTGTTTTATTTTATTTTTACTTTATTATTCGAGACACGAACCTCACCAGGTTAGCAAGTGCATTTAATAAAAACATGAAATAGTTATTATAATACAATTTCTCTCAAGGACATCGATCTGGACTGTCTAGAATCTACAATTTCAGGGCGAATGCAAGCAGTATAAAATTTCTCCAAGTAGGTAGCACTTCTTTGATCCAGAATAGGTTATCTCTATTTTTTTTTGCAGTTTGTGTTGGAAATTCAGAGCCAGTTCACACGCCAAATAAACAAACATTTTTATTTGCTATGTGCAGCTGGCCTTGAATTTGATAAAACCAGACGTTTTTTATTAAAAACTACTGTGCCATTTCCTTTAATAAAGCATTTTATCAAACAATCTCCGCCCTGAAATGTGCCAGCATTTCACTAGTATCCGTACTAGTCACTCAATGGAAGACGGGCTAATGATGTGAGTGCTTGTGTCAAAATTGAGCCATCGACTAAGATTTCGGCAACTCGCGGGATTCCGTCCCTGCCGGGTAGTAGCTTTAAAATGCGGCCTCGCCGCCAATACAAGGGAGCCAGATTGGGCTCCTTCATAAGAACAATGTCCCCCTCTGCCGGAGGGTTAGTACGATCTGTCCATTTGACTCGCTGCTGCAGCAAGTAGAGATACTCGACGGACCAGCGCCTCCAGAAATCCTGACTCATCTGCTGCAGCATTTGAAAGAAAGAAAGAAAGAAAGAAAAAGAATTTATTTGGTACAGCACTGGCACAAGCACAATACACATAAAACAAAATAAGAAAAAAAAAATAACAAAAAGCTAAAAAGCTAAAAGGTATATTGTGCCCCATGGCTGCACCAAAATAGGTCCAGTTCAGCATAAATGCCAGACACCTAGTGTCTGACGCTGGTTTTCAACTGAACCTGTGGCTGTGACGCACGGACGTACAGCGGTTTTTTGCGTGCATACATAAATAAATAAATAAATCAGTGGTGGTTAAATAATACAATAAAAATAATACATACTATAAAAAATAGGGTTTTAATAAAGAGTGAATAGTGATGAACATGTGTAAGATAGTGTGTCTGTGTAGTGTCAGAATAATCAAACGAATAAAACAAAAAAGCAACAAAAAAAGATAAAGAGGATAAAATAAAGAATATGTTATTGACCAAATGCCTTAAACATCAAGCCCTAAAAACATCATCAAACGCGGCATATACCCTGGTATATTATATAATTGAGGTATTTTGTGCCACCATATCAAGCTTTCGTTGTGCATCGATCAGATATTGTCGCAGGTGTCTTCTAAACGTACCTATCGTGTTGGCCGCTCTGATCGGTGGTGGGACATTGTTCCACACTTTGGAACTCGCATAACGAAAGCTTCCCCTAAAAGCAGCTGTACCATGGGACCTGGTCGTAAGTTGCTGCGAGCACTGCCTTCTTTCGCAGTCCCGTCGGCTTGTAAGCCAACTCAGTTTGTTAAATAAGTAGTCCGGTTTCTGGTACTTAACAACACCGAACAGGAGACAAGCTAGGTGCAGTTTGCGTCTAGATTTCATCTTCAGCGTAAAGTGCTTGTTTAGATATGGCGTTACATGGGTTCTGCGAGAAATGTTGTAACAAAACCGAGCGCAAGCATTTTGTACCCTTTGGATGAGGCGATCTGTGCGAGCTAACAGGCGCGGGCCATATACCGTGTCTGCGTAGTTCAACCTAGAAAGAACTAGGGTTTCTACCAACTGCTCTCGTAATGCTTCTGACAAATACGGTCGCATCTTGTATAGAACTTTAAGGCGATAGAAACAATTTCTAACTGAGTCTGCTACGTGTTTCTCAAAACGCAAGTCTTTGTCCATAACTAGTCCCAAATTCCTCGCCTCATACACTCGCTCGATCTGCTGGCCCATTAGTTTAAGGTCAAATGATAATGGCAACTTAGCAAGCTGTTGTCTTGAGCCAAACACCAAATATTTGGTTTTTGTAGGATTTAATGACAAGCAGTTCTCCTCAGACCAAGCGGCAATTCTTTCTAGGTCATCGTTAAGCTGTTTAACGGCTTCACTGTAGTCATCTGGTCGGAAAAATATATAAACTTGGACATCATCTGCATATATGTGATATTTACATTTATGGAGACACTTAATGATGTCTGCACAGTACAGGATGAAAATAATCGGACCTAATACCTAATGCAATTAAAAAATGTCCAATCCAAATATTTAAAAAGAAACTTACAGCTCTTTTATTAGACAAATGCTACTACTCAGTGCATGATTTTTTAAATGACTCCTCTCTTCCAAAATAAATGTAACATATCGAAAATGACATGTAATAATTTAATGTTTTATTAAAATTTAATGTTTTATTCAAATGTAACTTCAAAATTTGCATGCCTAACTTTAGGTAGATAGTATAAGGGACTGATATTTTTGTAAACATCTATATTTTTGTATACCTACTTTCTATGCAAATAAATATTCTATTCTATTCTATTCTAAGATGGAGCCCTGAGGGACTCCTCTCTCTACTGCAATAAGTGACGATCTTAGAGTAGTGCCATCGCCTAAACGCAGATTGACAAACTGTTTTCTATTTGTGAGATAGCTGCGGAACCACTGCACGGCGCCAGGATCGAAACCGTAATAACTCAACTTGCGTAATAATAGCGGAATATTTATTGCGTCAAAGGCACGGGAAAAGTCCAGCAAGACGAGCATTGTACACATTCCCTGATCTTGAGCAGCCAAGATATTATCTGTAACGTCCAGTAGCGCAGTAGACGTACTGCGTTGCCTCCTGAACCCAGATTGTAAGTCGGGTAGAATATTATATTGTTCCAAATATTTATTTAATTGTTGGCAGACGACTTTCTCTAATACCTTGGACAGGCATGGCAAAATACTAATAGGACGTAGATATTTTAACTCGGTTGGATTTGAGTTTTTCGGTAATGGCCGAACGGAAGCTATTTTCCATTGTTCGGGAAACGTTGACGTCACTATGGAACAGTTAATTATTTTAGTAATAATGTTTAAAGTGTGCGGCAGTGTTATGCTAATCATGTCCAAAGTAATGTTGTCGTGGCCCTCGGCATTACTCTTAAGACTAGTCACAATACGTGAGATATCAGTCGGCTCTACTGGAGTGATAGCAAAAGTAGCTTCACCGTGTTTGTTTTCGTCATAAAACGTTAATAATGACGCGCTGGCTAAGGGGTTTCCTGGCACCATCAAAAAATTTTTATTTATTAAGTCAGGATCCGTAAATTGCGACGGTAGATCTTGAAAAGTTTTGAAGGGCAACAATGTGGATTTTAGATTTTTAATTTTATTGTTAATGTTATGCTTGAAGTACGCAACTTTTTCGTTATGTAATGAACTAATCACTAAGTGCTTTAGCTCCTTATAATATTTTATTTTTGTCTCGGTTTTAGTTTTCCTACAGGCACTTAGTGCGTCATCACGTAAACGCATCATAAGTTTTATGGTGTCGGTAATCCACGGATATGACTTTTCCTTAATCATGCAACACTTAACCGGCGCGTGAGCATCAAACAGGGAGATTATATGGGAGTTAAAGGCATTAACCATGTCGTTAACGCTGCCTAGTGATGAAATATACTCCAAACCCAAAAATAATAGGTCTTTGTTCAACCTGTCCGTGCAAACATCCTTAAGAGGCCGGAATGTTACCAAGTATGGTTTGAATTTATCACGCTTAATGTGGAATTCACCCACTATAATTGAATGGCCATTAAGACAGCCAAGTGATTCCACAGATACAAATCTTGCTCTCATGTCTGTACACAAAAGGTCAATGAGAGTTTCACTGGACGAAGTGAAGTGCGTGGGAGTAGTTACCAACTAGGTGAGGTTAAGACAATTTAGAAATTCGTTAATTTTATTTGTTTTTATCCCACTTGAGTCCAGCAAATTGACATTAAAGTCGCCAAGAAGAATGTAGTGGTCGCAGTCTCCCAGCGAGCTGATAGAATCTGTTATGGCGTCAAGGAATAGGACCAGGTCAAACCAAGGCGGTCGGTAGGCAGTTCCCACGGCGATTTTTTTCCCGTTCAATGTCAGTGTTAGCCACATTTGCTCGACTGATTCAAACCTGGGATCGACCGCGGTGGTACAAACACGCGCGCTCAGTCCCCGCCGAAGATAGAAGGCGACACCGCCACCGCGACCCGAGCGCACACTCGCTGGCCGTGGCGTGTGATGTAGTCGATAGCCCGGCACCACGGGGGCTCGTCCCTCCTGTCCCGGTCGCAACCAAGTCTCGTTAATGGCCATAACGTCAAAACAATGTCTGTCCATAGCACCAATCAAATTATCATGACCCGTACCTAATGATCCAGCATTAAAAAAACCAACTTTAAAAAACTTATCTCCTTTAGTTGTCATTGTAATAATAAAAAGTGTATCGTGTACATTTAATCACTTCGTAAAACAGTAGTAATAATAGTAATTGCCGTAGTTCAATAATTGTAAATAATAAATGTAAATTGTAAATAATAATAATTGTAAAAAATAATAAATGTTTAGTGTAAAAAATTAGTAGAAACAAAGAAAAAAACGTAAAAAGGGTGTAAATGTAAGTATAAATATGTGTTGTACTATAAAACCGACTTACGTTTACGTCACTGAGGAGCGCCATGAGACAAACACCTAGTGATACTAAACAATGCAAACAATAACAATATTCATATTTAAACACATAGAATAGAAAAATGCAACTAATTAATAAACAGGTTACTAAAGGTACAACAACCTTGAAATAAACATATAATAACATGTTTATATCCATTAATTTGAAAATACATACACGCAAAAAAGGTTCATAACTAACTAATAAAAAAGTTACAAGTATACTATACATAGAACAATTAATAATAGGCAAGTAAGAAATGTTAGAATAATATATTAGCATTAGCAAGTAGCACAAACGGGTCCCTAACCAAAAATCCGGCCAATGTCTGCCTCGCAACGGACACGCTCAGCTTTTATGCCATCCTTCTTTCGTGCCAAGATTCTCCCATCCTTCGTCCAGACATACCTCCAATTGCTTTGAGTCCCCGCTTGACGAGCGCGATAAAATAGTTGGCGGTTTGTTCGCGTTAGTCGCTCATTTAAGTAGACACGGTGCGCCTGCCCACTCATATCGAGGTCATGTGTACTCAGTCCGCGTCGCACCCGAGCCGCGCGCAGTAGTGCGTCGCGCGTAGCTCGCCTAGCGAAACGAACGCGCGGCCGCTGCGCTGTGGGGTCTGCAGAGATGGAGGTGTCGTCGGTTCGATTTCGAAGTGTGGATCCAACGCGCTCTACATGAACGACATCTTTCTCATCGACGATGACACCAAGTTTTGTCCCTATAACCTTAACTAGGTGCAGGGCGCTCTCATCCCTGCATTCTGGGATTCCCGAAATCTCGATGTCATTTAGCAGGAGGTCTTGATCTCGATCGTTTAGTTGGCACCTCAGTTCGTCGATGGTGTTCTCTAGATGACTTTTATCCGGCAGGGCTAGTTTTTTCTCCAACCTTTGCTCGAGAGAGCCTACTCGCACTTCCAAACTGTCCATACGCTCGTCAGATGTTTTAATAGACTCCTTTAGCTGCATCATTTCCGTGCGTAGTTGCTGGAACTCCTGATGCATCAGGCGAAATTCTCTACGGAGCTCCTCCTTAAACAGCCGTAGCTCGTCCGCGAAATCGGGAGATAAATGACTGGTGGCGTCCAGCGTCGTGCAGCTTATTGTGCTGGTCTCCATAAGCTCTTCAGAACTTATGGGCTCCTCAACCTGGGCAGCCCTGGTACGGACTGGTGTGTCTGCCTTGTTGTCTCTCACCTGGTTTTTATTGCATTCAGGGCAGCGCCAAGAAGGCTTGATGAAACCAGTGCTCGGAAGGCAAACACAAGCACGGTGATAAAAACCATTACACTGGTTGCATGTGGCGGCATCTACCGGCGACAAAAATTTCGCACAACCGCCGCACTTTGCTGTAGGCATGTTGGTGTCGTTAGCTCAGCGTTCACGTAGACAGTTATTGATCAACACAGTCGTTGCGCACAGTGACAATAGATGGCGTTGTAACAAAATTATAAGTGTTATGGTGTGATGGGGGCTACAGTATCTTGACACCATACGACTGTCACCGGGGTAAACAGAATAAGACGCACACGCTAAGGCAACACTTCACAGCTTGTTTTCTTTAAAGTTTACTTAAATTACTTAATATTTTTAATGTTAGGGGGTAGATTAATAGTCACTTGTATAAAGTTTTATGTTAAAACATAGATTAACTTATAATCACTGTACTTATACACTTGATAACACTTTGTGTAGCGAAATACTGTTTGCTAAACTTTTTTAATTAAGAATTGCTCGTATAGAATGGTCCGTTTTATTTATATCACCACTGACAACAACAAGGTGTACCGATCAACTTAACGTCCGTGACGTCACTCCCGTCCGTGACGTCACTCGTTTGCCAGCGCGATAGCCGAGAAGCCGCCAAGGATACTCTGGGAGGGCAGTAACCGGTTGCCCTATTAAGAAATGACCCGGTGTCAACACGTCGAGGTCATTTGGGTCCTGTGACTCTGGGCACAGTGGACGGGAGTTCAGAACGCCTCCACCAACTCAAAGTGGCCAACTCTTCAAATGTAAGAGTGGTCTCCCCCACTACTCGCCTCAAATGTGTCTTGGCCGATTTGACCGCGGCCTCAAATATTCCGCCCCATTGCGGACAGGCTGGTACCGAAAACCGCCAATCTACCCCGTTGGGCACAGAGCTGCCCAATTTGGTCACTGTGTTGCCCCAGGAACGCAGTGACTCCGGTAAACGGCCTTGTGCATTGTACTCGATCAGCCGGCAGATCTCCCATCTGTGGCTGCATTGTAGATGCTTTTGTCCGGTAGCAAGCTACGCACTTAAATATAACACTCCTGACCGCTCTCCTGGCGGACAGAATCCAAAAATCCCTTTGTAGGATTGCTAACATCCGGCCAGACGGTAGCCTAACCGTATGTGCCTGATAGAAGTTCTCACACTCCACATGGTCCGGATCCAGCCGTGACGCCATGGGAGGTTCCTCCACTTTCCAAAATCTGTGTATTACCCGTGCAATAGATACTCCTGTGAATGAATGAGCATCATCCGGCAGCTCATTTGTGTAGACCGGTCCAAATACAGCATGGCCCAGCCTCGTGGACACGGCCATGAGCGAGCTCGATCCCAGTCGAATTATCTCGCTCTTCAAAATACAACCAAGCACGTCCGAACCCAAGATCATATCCACCTGCTCTGGGACGTGAAAGTTGGGATCTGGCAGTCGTAAGCCCGCAACGAGAGAAGCCAACCCAGCTGGCAACTGTGTAGAGGGGTGACAGCCTACGACGGTATCCAGCACCGTCGCTGTAGCCCAAATCCTCCATCTTGTATCCGTATCAGCGGAGAGTGCGAAGTGTGTTCGTCCCGCAACACCTTGCACCTCCGTGCCTCCGACTCCGCTCATCGCCGTGGTAACGGGGAGTCGGGGCAGACCTAGCGTCTTAGCGACCCGAATTGACACCAGGGTGCCCTGCGACCCTGTGTCGCGGACGTAGCCCTCCTGCGGGCATCAAATGCGGACCGCCGCAGTTGGCAGCAGAACGGTAAGGAGCTCTGTTGCCTTCTGGTGACTATGGCAGGATAGTCACGCGTTGTGCTGACCCCCTGGAGAGGGTGGCCCCGGCCAGTAGGGCGCGCGTGACATATACGCCATTTGAGGCGGAGCATATCCCGCCGCCCTCCCATACCGATGATACGGGAGGTGGTACTCCAGCCTTGGATATTCATGGAGTGGGGGGGAGAACCGGCTCACCCCTGACTCCTGCGCCGGCTCCCGGGCTGGCGATGGTTGGTGCTGAACAACCTGGGGGAGCGGTGTCTGTGCCGCTGGAACCCTCACTGCAGCCGTTCCTGTAGCTGGTGTCGGCCCTTCCTGACAGGCCTGGATTGGGGCCCTCTGTTGGACGCTCGTTCACTTCCCGGTGGCTTCGTCCTGGCGGCCCCGCCCGTGGGGTGCTCCACTCCTCCAGTAGAAGCTTCATTCCTGTTACACAGGAGAGAATGATGTGGTCCTCCACACCCAGGGCACGGTGTGGCTCTGGAGCAGTCCCTATACGGGTGACTCCCGAAGCAGCCATAGCAGCGTTTGCCCTTCGGCGGCGCTAACCCACTTGCAGTCGTACAAACTGGGCAATCGACTTCCCACAGCCCAGACATTCGGCGTCTGGTCCCGCTGTCATGGCGAAAGCCTGTGTTGGCCCTCTGCGCTGTTGAGGGCGTGCCGTTCCCGAGTTGGAAGGAGTGTGTTCCGGCGCAGTCCGTCTGGCCGGTTCCGTCGATGTCTCCGCAACCCTGGCTTCCCACTCCAAGAATTTCAGGAGGTCCTCGAAGGTAGGGAGGTCCCGACTCCCAATGACCTGCTCCCGGTCGAACCTGGACTGCATCTCTGCTGGGATCCTGTCCAGCACCAGATGGACAAGTAGGTACGACCACTGATCCACCGGCAGGCCCAGCATCCGCAGCGTGTTGGTCGCGACCCTCACCGGAATGAGAATTTGCGACCTCAACTGCGAGCGGCTGGTCACCCTGGGCAGTGTGAAAAGACGCTTCTGATACCGTGACTCCAGCAGCTCCATCGCGGTATCATATGTGTCGTCCTCAACAGGCAGGTGCTGGATCAGCGACTTCGCCTCGTCCCGCACCACCAACATCATGGTAGGCCATTCGCTCGACCTTGGTAAGGTCCTCCCGTTGGTCCACCAGGGAGGTGAACATATTTTTGAAGGAGACCCAGTCCTCCACCTTACCGCTAAATTGTGGCACCTCCAGGGTGGGGAGGCGTCCCGCGACCCCCCTTCCCGTGGAGGGCCTCCCCGTCTTGTGGGAAGCCGAGGCCCCGGCTCGGCCTTCCCAAAGTCCAACTCTCCGACAGCAACAGCCTGGGTAATATCATCATAAAAGGTGAGAATCTGCTCGAAACCAGCCACGGCCTTGTCAGTCTCTAAGCCCTCTTCATGGGCATCCAACAGTTCCTGCAGGGCCCTTTCGGCCTGGGCGAGGCGCTCCGGGGCCTCACTGGCGCGCTTCCTGAGCGGGAGCTGCCTATCTGAGCGTCCTATTAACGCTCTAGCAGAAGAGAACCATCCCAGTTGCAAGGAGATCATACTGGTGGACCGCGTTGGTGCCATCTCGTAATGTCCAGCAGCGAGTCAAACACACAAATAAAATGTCCACACAAACCCGAGGAAACAAGAAAATGAATAACAAAACAAGAAACTGAAGATATCAAAATAATAATAAATCAGAAGTAATTTAATATTAAAACCAATATACCATACATAGGGCGATGACGGAATCCAGCTGTCACTCTAATAAAACGAATCGATTTCCCGGAATCGATTGTGAACTAAAATATTTAGTCGATCGATCGAGCAATCGATATTGAATTTAAATTCCGAACGGGAACAACACTATAGTACGCGGCGTGTATCCGAACTTAAAAACTACACGAACTGAAAAATTAAATAAGGTATCGTACCTTATTTAATTTTTACACGACTACTTACCATCGAATTTATTGAGTAGATACCAAGAAATAACCAGAATTTTCTATGGCAAACCACGTTCTGCTACCAAATGTTTGGGACTTTTAACCCGATTATCCCCAAATGTTTGAAAACTATTATTTTGTACACGCAGTGGAAGTCTTGTACTTTGGTTCTATCGGTAGCCGCGAAATTTACTTACATCGGTGCCTCGAGGTTATAATTAGAGTGAATAGGTACCCTAAGTGTGAAAATAAAGCATCAACACCAGCATCACCACCACCACCACCACCACCACCACCACCACCACCCCCATCACCACCACCACCATCCCCATCACCAGCCCCATCTTCTTCACCTCTCTTCATTTCTCAGCGGCTACAGAGTGATAGGGCTTCACCAGCATTGGCTCCTCCATCAGAGACCGGTGTAAACACACAGATTAGTAAAACCATCTTATTTACAGATGAATTAGGTTCAGGCTTTGGAAAAATTTTACTCAATTACCTTAGCCATAGTTTTACCAACCATAGCTACCATAATATTAATTTTAAGCAAATGGTTTTAAGAGTTAAGAATTTAAACCTAGACCATTATTCAACAATGGTTCTACTATTAGGAAATAGTAACGGTATAAATAAGAAGGACATAGTGGATGGTGTAAACGCCTTATTAAAATCAAATATAGGGAAAATAATGTTGTGTGCCTTTCCTTATTCTGATACTCTATCAGATTATGAAAACAATATTATTTATAAATTAAATAACACCTTATATACATTGACATGTTGTCATAGTGACAAATTATTATATTTTGACACTAATAAGTTTGTTAGTGGTTTTAAATTGACTAAGAGAACTTTATCTCTTTCTGGAGAATGTAGACATTCAATTGCTATGTTGATAGCATATAATATTAACCATGTTATAGGAAATATAACAAATTGTAGGATAAGTGACGAGCCTATGTTGTCTAGTTACACTAACAGCATAGTGACGAATTATTGTGATTCTTCAGTTGAATGCATTAATACAACTTTAAACTAGATTGTAAGACAACAGAGGTTACCCCTTTGAATAGTAATATATTGTTAGTAAATAATTCAAAGGTATCCTCTGGCAACTTAGCTTATAAGGGAAAGCAACATACTTTAACATTATTCAATCAAAACATTCAAGGTTGCTCTTCCAAATTGTTGGAGATAGAATTGTTTTTAGAAAAAACCAAGTTTGATATTATTTGTTTAACAGAACATTGGTTAAATGATAATCAAGTTATGTCCATTAATTATGAAAATTATTGTGTAGTTAGTCATTTTAGCCGAAAACGTATGATACATGGAGGCTCCTTAATATTAATAAAAACATCAATAAAATCAAAAGAACGCAAAGATATCGTCAGACTATCGGTTGAACACACTGTTGAGTTGTCCTGTGTTGAGCTTGATAAGCATGTCATTGTTTGTGTGTACAGACCCCCAAGTTACCAGAATTTGCCTTTGTTTGATTCTGTAATGGAAGATGTATTAAAAAAAGTAAGTACTAGTAGTAAATCCATAATCATATGTGGTGATTTTAATATTAATTTATTAGAAAATAACTCCAATAGTATCAGACTATTGGGTCTTTTTAGTTCATTTAATTTATCAAATGTTTTCATAGAACCTACTCGAGTGACAGCTTCTTCTGCCACTTGTATTGATAATATTTTTTGTAATTGTGAGTACTTACATAAAGACATTATTAACAAGCTGCCATCTGACCACAGTGGTCAAACAATAACTTTTTGCGCCTACTCACCTATACCAAAGATACAAATAAGGTTTAGGCCAATTACAGCTAAGAACTTAGAAAAATTTAATAATACTTTGGTCAGTGAATTATGTGTTCAGAGCTTTAATAATATTCATGTCCCCAGTGAGTTTTATGCCGAGTTCTTTTCAATATTAAACACGCAATTTAGTAGCACTTTTCCGGTAAAAACAAAATATATATATACAAAGTTCGTTTTTAGTGATTGGGCGACTCCCGGTATTCGTAAGAGCCGAGAAAAGCTATTCGAACTTTATGGCCTTAAGCAACATGTAATGAACACTAGTTTTCATCAGTATGTTGCGAAATACTCAAAACTATTTAAAAGTGTATGCAACACTGCTAAAGCTCTGTATATTAGTAATAAAATTAAAACAGCAGATGATAAAATAAAAACTACCTGGCAAATAATAAATAATGAAACAGGTAGGAAAAAACAGCGTAATACAGAGCTTACTTTAAATACTTGTCGCGGACCCATTCATTCGGATACAGATGTAGCTCAAGAATTCGAGAATTTCTTTGCAAATATTCCCCTTAAAACGACGGCAGCTTTAAATTCCTCTCCAGCGCTCTCTGCTGCCTTGCTTAAAAAGAATGTTCCCGCATGCTCTCTAGAGTTCAGATTTCGTCACACAAACCCCCAGGCCGTTGTAAAAGCCTTTAAAGATCTTAAAATTAAATCCACTGAAGATCTTTGGGGAATGTCGGTAAAAGTGTGTAAGTCGATTATCGACACTATTGCGCCGTATTTAGCTTTTATATTTAATACCAGTGCAGACCAAGGCGTCTTTCCGGATTTAATGAAACACAGTAAAGTCATACCATTGTTTAAATCCGGTGATAGTAAAGAACCTAATAATTATAGGCCTGTGTCGATTCTGCCAGTACTCAGTAAAGTGTTTGAAAAGTTAATGCTAAACCAAATGTTACATCACTTTAGTAAAAAAACATCTTTCATGAACAACAGTACGGTTTCACCAAAGGACGTTGTACAACAGACGCCGGTGTCACCCTTATAAAGAACATTTTTAACGCCTGGGAGGAAGCACAAGATGCCATTGGAATTTTCTGTGACCTCTCGAAGGCGTTTGATTGCGTTGACCATGAAACGCTTTTATTGAAACTGGAGCACTACGGGATTAGGGATATGTCTCTTGAGTTAATACGGTCCTATCTAAGAGGTAGGCAGGTTAAAGTTCAGATAAACGGCGTAAACTCACCAGGGTCTGAAATAACTATGGGCGTGCCTCAAGGTTCAATATTGGGTCCGTTCCTATTTCTTGTTTATATAAACGATTTACCCCTACTGCTACAAAATGAATCGAAAATGGTGTTATTTGCAGATGACACATCATTAATTTTTAAGATAAACAGACGATCACATAATCTTGACGATGTGAATAACGCTATTTTTCAAGTCCAAAACTGGTTTACAGTGAACAATTTGGCTCTAAATGAAAAGAAAACTAAATGTATTAGATTTATTTTGCCAAACGTTAGAAGTAGTAAATGTGACGTCATATTGAATGGACAAAAACTAGAATTTGTTAGTGAAACGGTTTTCTTAGGAATCACGCTAGACGAGAAGTTGCAATGGGGGCCTCACATAACATCTCTTGCGGGACGGCTAAGCTCAGCAGCTTATGCTGTAAGAAAGATACGGCAATTGACAGATGTAGAAACCGCACGATTGGTTTATTTTAGTTACTTTCACAGCATTATGTCTTATGGCATTTTACTGTGGGGTAGGGCTGCTGACATTGAATCTATTTTTATACTACAAAAAAGAGCTGTCAGAGCCATTTATAACTTACGTCGTTGCGGATCTCTTAGAGAACTGTTTAAAACGATAAATATAATGACGGTACCTTGCCAATTTATTTATGCGAACATCATGTATGTAAGAAAAAACAACATATCTTTAGTAAAGTAGGTGATAGACATAATTTTAATACCAGGAATAAAGATAAACTAGCTCAACCATATTTTAGACTGTCCAAAGTAAATACATCTTTCATGGGGTACTGTGTTAAATGTTACAACAAAATTCCTTGTGATATATTACAACTAAACGAAAGGAAATTTAAAACATATATTAAGAATAAATTATGTCAACAAGCATATTATAAATTGGAAGATTACATTCAAAATAAAAATGCTTGGAAGCATGCTGGTCCAGCTCCATAGGATATTTCATCCACAGTGTAGACAAAACCAAACTGGTGGCTAATTAAAACTGATAATGATTAACTACTTTTACTTTTACAATTATAAATTAGACACAATTCTTTTTCTAATAGTTGGAAGCGCTGGCTCACACATTATTTTTCATTTTTTGAGGTAGGTAATTTATTTGTAAATGTGTTACACTAAATGTTCGTGAACTCGATTAGCTTCCATTTCCTAATTAATTTTAATTTTTATTATGTTTATATACTCTTTTGACGGAAATGGTTTTGACATTATATACATTCTTCTCTTCACATTCAACAATGTACAATTAATAATATTGTAACAACATTATTTGAAAAGAGTAAGTATGGAGTTTCTTGCCCATTCTTCTCCATACGTAACAACATTTCCGAATGGGCGGTAGATTCACTTTTGTTTATAAGTATGACGTTTCAAAGTGCCTTTTTTGGCCTAATGGAAATAAATGATTTGACTTTGACTTTAAGCCCCTATGAACGTTGCGGAATGTTATGTTTATAACAGTTACCGTGACCCTGGAACATAAAAGGCAATCGAAGGAACATGAGTGGGTTTTAGTCAGTAAGAGTCTGACACACCCTCCCGCCGCACCCAGGACGGGAGCAGTCATTGGATGATTTCCCACTCACCAAAAAAAAAAAAAAAAAAGCCCCTATGAACCATCCACCTCAATCCAGACGGTCCAACGATGTGGCGATGGCGGCGTGTCCCGTACGACGCTCGTTGACTATGGACGCCCGGAATTAAGTGTCCAGCACTAATTATCACTAGTCACCGATATTAAACGTCTAAGGCATTGCCCGTATGCCAAACAAATAGGCCCCGGGCCTCAAAACACTGTTACAACAAAATACGCGTTTGTCCCGAAACCATGGCCGCAGTGGCCGCGCGCGGCGTTCAGCGAGAAGTCACAGCGGTGCTCCCAGTACAACGCTCCAGCGCATAATGACGTTCCAACTATGGCTGCGCTAGTGAGTTGCCAGCGCGAATGCGAAGTGCAGTTTATTCTAAACACACACGAACGACAAAACGAATAAGACATGTATCTTCTGTCCTTTTCTTAATGAAATGGAAAGAGAAAGATGCACCTAACTTAAGTTCAGATTAGTTTACGAACAAGAGAATCAACACCAATCTCGAATATTTATTCTGTTTCTCATCATTTTGAAGATTTAGTTGTAATATCTGTTCTCTCCTACAGACTGTGAACACCTGATCCGGCACATGTTAGTCGTGGAGCCCGAGAAGAGGCTTTCCCTTCGCAGTGTGGCGCGCCATCGCTGGCTCGCACAGCACCAGCCCGGGCCCGGGCCCGGACACTACGGTGAGTCACTCTCCGTCCGCAGCACATCCGGCACTGCTGGTGGAGCAGAGAAGAGGCTCTCCCTCCGCAGCGTGGCGCGCCATCGCTGTGAGCACAGCACCAGCCCGGGCCCGGGCCCGGACACTACGGTGAGTCACTCTCCGTCCGCAGCACATCCGGCACTGCTGGTGGAGCAGAGAAGAGGCTCTCCCTCCGCAGCGTGGCGCGCCATCGCTGTGAGCACAGCACCAGCCCGGGCCCGGGCCCGGACACTACGGTGAGTCACTCTCCGTCCGCAGCACATCCGGCACTGCTGGTGGAGCAGAGAAGAGGCTCTCCCTCCGCAGCGTGGCGCGCCATCGCTGTGAGCACAGCACCAGCCCGGGCCCGGGCCCGGACACTACGGTGAGTCACTCTCCGTCCGCAGCACATCCGGCACTGCTGGTGGAGCAGAGAAGAGGCTCTCCCTCCGCAGCGTGGCGCGCCATCGCTGTGAGCACAGCACCAGCCCGGGCCCGGGCCCGGACACTACGGTGAGTCACGAGCCGTTCGTAGTAGCAAAGAACCCAGCTCGAGTGGAGTTTTCTTGAATATCTGGAGTGCTGATGCCATAAATGAAGATGGTTTTGCCTTTTATCACAATATGTGTATTGTTTTCGTGTTTTTAGCGCTGTCCTTATGACGAAATTAGGTCGATTTCATAATCCAAGATGCCATTTGATGCTACTAATGCTATGACATTTTTCACAATATGTGTGTTGTTTTCATGGTTTTTTGCGGTGCTTCCTCCAATTTGAGTCGCTAATTGACCTCGTATGAATGTGTATTGCAGCAAGATATTAATTTCTTATTAATTCCCTCCACAGACGCATGGGGCGGCTGGTGCGCATGTCACGTGCGTGGCGCAGAGCGGAGCGACAGCGCGCAGAGAGACACCGTGGTGGCGCACATGCTCACTCTGCCCGGACTCACGCACCAGCACATCGAGCAGGTCAGTACTAGCGCAGAGAGACACCAGCACATCGAGCAGGTCAGTACTAGCGCAGAGAGACACCAGCACATCGAGCAGGTCAGTACTATCGCAGAGAGACACCAGCACATCGAGCAGGTCAGTACTAGCGCAGAGAGACACCAGCACATCGAGCAGGTCAGTACTAGCGCAGAGAGACACCAGC
Organism: Athetis lepigone; assembly: GCA_033675125.1. Classification (NCBI taxonomy): domain Eukaryota; kingdom Metazoa; phylum Arthropoda; class Insecta; order Lepidoptera; family Noctuidae; genus Athetis; species Athetis lepigone. Next base: position 1,341,970 of record CM066223.1, read on the forward strand.
ACATCGAGCAGGTCAGTACTAGCGCAGAGAGACACCAGCACATCGAGCAGGTCAGTACTAGCGCAGAGAGACACCAGCACATCGAGCAGGTCAGTACTAGCGCAGAGAGACACCAGCACATCGAGCAGGTCAGTACTATCGCAGAGAGACACCAGCACATCGAGCAGGTCAGTACTAGCGCAGAGAGACACCAGCACATCGAGCAGGTCAGTACTAGCGCAGAGAGACACCAGCACATCGAGCAGGTCAGTACTAGCGCAGAGAGACACCAGCACATCGAGCAGGTCAGTACTAGCGCAGAGAGACACCAGCACATCGAGCAGGTCAGTACTAGCGCAGAGAGACACCAGCACATCGAGCAGGTCAGTACTAGCGCAGAGAGACACCAGCACATCGAGCAGGTCAGTACTAGCGCAGAGAGACACCAGCACATCGAGCAGGTCAGTACTATCGCAGAGAGACACCAGCACATCGAGCAGGTCAGTACTAGCGCAGAGAGACACCAGCACATCGAGCAGGTCAGTACTAGCGCAAAGAGACACCAGCACATCGAGCAGGTCAGTACTAGCGCAGAGAGACACCAGCACATCGAGCAGGTCAGTACTAGCGCAGAGAGACACCAGCACATCGAGCAGGTCAGTACTAGCGCAGAGAGACACCAGCACATCGAGCAGGTCAGTACTAGCGCAGAGAGACACCAGCACATCGAGCAGGTCAGTACTAGCGCAGAGAGACACCAGCACATCGAGCAGGTCAGTACTAGCGCAGAGAGACACCAGCACATCGAGCAGGTCAGTACTAGCGCAGAGAGACACCAGCACATCGAGCAGGTCAGTACTAGCGCAGAGAGACACCAGCACATCGAGCAGGTCAGTACTAGCGCAGAGAGACACCAGCACATCGAGCAGGTCAGTACTAGCGCAGAGAGACACCAGCACATCGAGCAGGTCAGTACTAGCTGCAGCTTCTGGTCAAGAAAGAAAATACTTTTATTAATACACTGCCTCGAAAACAGGCTCTTATCACCCTATGATTAGTATATATCATCCTCGTTTTTTTGTATTTTATCCGTGTAAGGGATTTTGTTTTTTTTATTGCAAGCCAGTTTTTATTCCTTTTTAATTTAAAGGATTTTTTCTTCAAGTAAAATAGTCCTAGGCCCATTGAAACTTTCCACCCTGTATATCGCATGAAAAAGGTATCGTGGAATTGTGTATCATGTAACTATGTACCGTGTATCGTGTAACTACGTAACGTGTATCATATAGAGTTCATATGAAAATGGGCGAAGACGCAAGAAAAAGTTAGTTCTATAATAAAATGAGTACGTTTCTCGCAGGCCATCCAGGAGGACAGGTTCGACCACATCTCTGCGATCTATCACCTGCTCATGGACAAGCTGCAGCAGCGCTCCAGCGCCAGGAACAGCCTGCAGCACAGAGGTAACAGCTATATTCTTAAATTAAATTGCTATTAAATTGCCTTCTCTCGCCCTGCGCGTGGCGGGTGGGAGTGTCAGACTATTACTGACTAAAACCCAGCTTCTCTCACTTGTAATCGCCCCTTTGTGCCTATTGGCCTAGTTCTGTTCTGTCTCCTGTTTGTTATGGAGGGAAGTGGAAAACATATTTTTGCTTACTCCTCCGCTGTTCTTTTCTGATTAATTTCGTTGCGGGATCCAAGACAGTTGAATCGTGTCTCCGGGACTCGTCGAGCTTCATTGCTCGGCGCTTTTCTGGCGGACTCCACTGTTGATTCTGGCTTTCAGGAGTTGCAGTGGTTGGGAATAGTGTGGCGGGATTGTGACTAGACCAACTTTGTTTCTTCGAATGTATAAGAGAATCGGCACCATTATTCAATTTTTTATTATTTACAAGCTCTGTTTAGCTTGGGATCAGATGACCGTGTGTGACTTGTCCCAAGATATTTATTATTTTTTGACGGGCCTGTTATTCGAGTGGTTAGTGACCCTGACTGCTAAGCCGGAGGTCGTGGAATCGATTCCCACTCAGGACAGACTTTGTGTGAAGAGCATGAATGTTTGTTCTATCTGGATGTGATTTATCTATGTATGTTTTTTTAAAATTATATAAGTATGTTTATCATTTGTCTGGTTACCATAGTACAAGCTCTGCTTAGTTTAGGATCAGATGGCCGTGTCTGAGCTGTCCCAATTATTTATTTAAGAGGTCCCTCGATAGTTACGTAACACAATAAAAACCAGTAGGTGGCGCTGCTGCCAGTAATAAATAAATAAATAGATTGTTTTCTCGTTTCTTACAGATTCACTAGACTCTACGACCGGCCAACCATTGGATCTCACTAGCTGTAAGGTAAGATACCACCAAAAAAAAAACACCTTTAAATTTTATCTTTCTTTCTGCCACAATGAACCAAGTAACTTATGTAAAAATAAATGTAATAAAATTAACACAATTTAAAATTTTCTTTGCTATTATTATTAAATACTGGCCACTTATTGCATCTAATATTTAGTAGTTTTTAAAAGTGAATAATAATATTTTTTTTTAATGTTTTCATTGGTATATCATATTCATTGGTATTGGTATGTTAGAAAATCTATAAATAAATACCTTTATTTAAGAAAAGTAAGTTATTTAGTCTCATTTTTTTATTGTAGCCAGACATAGATTCTTCTGAACACTTCTCTTCTGTTCTAGAACGTGGAAGAAGAGCAGATGGAAGCAGAAGAGTCGACGTCATCCGACTGTCTCGTCACCGTGCCGTGTGAGCTCGACTATCTCACCGACCAGCCCGACAACCTCGAGAAGGTATGCCATTAACACCTTTATTGACATGTAGTTAGAGGCTACATTGTGTACATGTTTGACGGATAACATGTAACAGTGTGTCAAGCAACTTGCACCTTTATTTACATGGTGTAAAAAGGTAAAATTGTGTACATACTTGAGTGACAGATTGGGATAACATGTAACAGTGTAGCATGCGACTTGTATCTTTATGTACAGTCAGCAAAGTAGATATGTATCCAGGGCCGTCATATACAATTGAGGTTTTTAAATTTAACCCAATTCAAGAATTAGTTAGAGCTATCCACTATAGTTTAAATTTTTATTGAAAATATCCGTGGGTTTTTGAGAAAACTAAAATTGTATCTGACGGCCCTGGATACTTATCTGCTTTGCTGACTGTACATTGTGTTAAAGGCTGAAATTATAAAGATTTTTGAGCAGTTTCTGTTGGAATTAAAATGTAATAGTGCATCATCCAATTGCACCTTTAAAAACATTATGTTGGGGGCTGCAATTGTGTACATGTTTAAATAGTTACAATCATTTACATATTTAAGTCATACTGCTTAAGTATACATATTAGCTATTTTTTTTTGTTTATATGTGTAAAAAAATTATTCTCGTCTCCAGTTCGGTTCCACTGTAGCTCCCGTGGTTGAGGAGCCACCTTCTCAAGCAGCAGTCAGCAGCACAGCAGAGACCCACGCGACCAGGAGACACACAGTAGGACCTGGAGACTGTCGCCACACCCAGGTAATGAGCACCAGCTTCCAGGAGTTCCAGGAGTGCTGAGGATCCACCTTCTCACACTATACTCCATTTGCGTTAAGATTAGACATTTAAAAATCTTTTTTTACTGTCCATTCAACAGATTTTGAGTTTTATTACGTTGGCGGAATGACAAATGATGGCTGCAGTATATAGTTGGTTTGTAAGCGACTTTTGTAATGCCACCCTTACGTGTACGGAATAGAAGTTAAAATCGGTTGAGCAAACCGTAAAAATGTTTGTTTTAAGTGTCTAATCTTTACGCGAAGTATAATATCTCAGTTTTACATGAACAACTACTGTAACTCGGTACCGTTTGACTATAGTGACCTCAATGTATGTCAGTCGGTTTTCTTTTAATTAAGTTTTCAAGAAGCGCTACACCGCTACTCATAAATATGGGGCCCACTCTGAACCATAACCTACTTAACAAAAAAAGAACCATCAAAATCCATTCCTAATTGGCGGAGAAATCACGTAACAAAATATTTAAAAAAGTCGAATTGATAACTTCCTCCTTTTTGGCTTTTCCCTAAAGTGAGATTTCAGTTCAGTCAAGTCAGCAACTTCCATTATTTTAGCCCGATAGAATACGGTATTTTCCACCATTATTAATTGACGTACTTTTTATGAGCTGTCAAAACGCCATTCTCCAATAGATTTTGTACGGCAATGTCAACTTATGACATCACTAAAATAGCAACTCAGTTGACTATCTATTTATTGATTTCAAAGCAACTAAAAATAAAATTTTATAGCAAATTGAAAATGAATCGAATTTATTGGGCTGAAATTAAAAGAGGTTTTATAGAAATTGTGTCTAACATTTAGTGGTTAATAGTGTGAACTACCCTGTGTTATATCATATGTGTTTACCCTCTTGTTGCTAACGTGTGTTATATAAATGTGTTTATTCCAGGGCGGAGAGCTGGGCGTGTGCGGCGCCGCGTCCGCAGACCTCAGGCCTTCGCCCCTGTACGGCTCTGCGCACTTCAATGTGAGTATCATACACACGACGATTTAATACTAGCAGAAATAAACGGGCTTATTTGAAAAATAATAGTTAAATATTTGTGAATTGCATACTAAAAGTTACATAAAAAATGTTGAATATGACAACTTTATGCAATCTCAAAACTATAGTGTCCGACCGAAACTAGTTTTACGACCGAAACCGAAACCGAAAACGAATTTCGGCAACGGTGTCTATTTCGGCCGAAACCGAAACCGAAACCGAAACTTTCTTACAAGACTCATATTTTGAGGGAAAAATAAAGAAAATGTTATTATAATCAGTCAGTCTTTATTGTTTTCTCTTTAAATCACATAGATTTCTTTATCATATATCATAGGGTCTTTTACCTTAATAATTTCTCAAAACAAAATTGGTAGTACGTAAGTTAGTATCTACTGTACTTGCCACTTGAATACCTTGGTGATAAATACTAAAATGAACTTTGAAACTCTGAATCCATAATATTATCACCATGAAATTTTTATTTATTTATTTATTTATTTATTATCTCCCTTACAATACCATTACAGGCTTACGCCCAATGCGATAAAGTGGCTTATTCTAATTACAAATTAAAAATACTAAACTACTTACTTAATTATAAAATTACAATTATAACTTACTAATAAAAAGAAAAACATCAACAAAAACATAAACATAAATTAAAACATACCTATATAAAATAAAATAACCAAAACTACTCCCGTTCGTAACATAAAATAAATAACAATACCTTTGCGAATTCACTCAAAGGAGCTGTGAGCACATCAATTTTCGTGTGTAGGCTATTTATTGTACGAATGGCACGAGTTAGCGGTGCCTTAGAGAGAAGGTTAGTCCTTGCAGTCGGCACATCCAGCAGCGGCGGGCGACGACGTCTCCACACATAGCGGTCCGGTACACATATACTCAGGCGGCACAGTACTCCTGGGTTATGCTCAACGCCACGGAGTAACCTCACCAAGCAAGCTACAATTGCAAAGTCTCGTCGCACGCTCAGTTGGTTGTAACCTACCATACCAATTACAAATAAAGTGGGGTACATTAGTGGGTAAAATGGATATACCCCATAAAGTTTCTTGTATAGGTAACGCGTAAACTTGTTCTGAACCCTCTCCAACATTACCGAGTACTTAACCTCATTCGGCGCCCATATGACTGCACTATGTTCCAGATGACTCCTGACTAGTGCGTCATACAGGACCCTGATTGTAGCAATGCTGGTAAAATGTTGCGTCTGTCTCAGTACAAATCCCAAATTTCTGAATGCCCGCTTGCATATGGGCGTATTCCAAAAAAGTTGTACCTTGAAAAAAGTCAGTGTCCGACCACTTTAAGAATAAATTATCGAATTTTATAAAAGTTTTTATTACATATTATTTATTTTAACAATAAAGTAACATATAGTCTCATAAATCAAATAAAAATAACGTCTGAATCTGTTATAAATCAAAAATAAAATCAAAATAAGTAAAATGAGGGCGATGTTTTTGGTATGTCCCACACCTACTGTGTCAAGTTCAGAGTCACATAATATGGTCGTGTTATATTATTATTCAAATGTTTTGCATTTAACTGGTCATTTATGACCGTAACTTCAATTTTAAACCGTAAAATGTACATGTTACGGTTGAAAATTATTGTAAAGTACCAGATTTTAGGTTGTCCTGCAAAATGGCGTATGATGGAATTTCCGCGTACGTGACCGCATTTTCAACGACTTCCAAAAAAAAATACCACCAATTCAATACATTTTCCCAAATATAGCAACATTATTAGTCTATGGTGGCTGCCATATTTATTTTTTGACAGCCAGTTTGCCAACAAAACGTACTTGAAGTGGTCGTCTCGACTCATGTGAAAAAAATATTTCCACAAACGATACTGCTTTTCTCCAGGTAAAGTATTCATGTGTATTTCATTCTATTGTCTATTATACATGTTAATTTATTGTTATTTGAAATGTTAAGTTATATTGAACAAAAGTTTGATAAATAAGTAGTAAATTCATTTGAAAATTTTATTGGCATGGTTACGTTACCTCCATTAACGCTACTATCGCATGAATGGAACTCAAAAGTGACGTAATGGAATCCTAAAGGTCGGTTCATAAAGCCATCGTTTTAATTAGTGTTCTAAAGTCTAAATAAATAAGTATGAATAAAATAATTATGAAATGCCTCGAATTTTTTAAATGAATTGCTGCTTATTACTTAATTTCGTGTGTAAATCAAACAAGCTTTTTAACCGACTTCAAAACAAAAAGTAGGTTCTCTGTTCGACCTGTATGTATGTATGTATGTATGTATGTTTGTCCGCGATTATCTCGCGTTTGGCTGAACCGATTTTGATGCGGTTTGCAGCAAAGTGTTTGTTACATTCTGGGGAAGGTTTTAGTATATAACACTAATGGATATCCCGTGACGTTGTCCGCATAGATCGCGTTTTGCTTTCTTGGATTGTAGATTTTCAAAGACGATTGTATGTTTGACCGCGATTATCTCGCGTTTAGCTATACCGATTTCGATGCGGTTTTCAGAAAAGTCTTTGTAACATTCCGTGAAAGGTTTTGGTATATAACACTAAAAAAACGGATAATAAATATGGATATCCTGTGACGTTGTGCGCATAGTGCCGTTTTCATTTTATAAGATTATAAGTTTATTTTGAGAGCTACCCTAAAAGTCAGACACTGAGACTCTAACTAAAAAGTTAAAAATAAAAAGCTTTTTTAAAAAAAAGATAACCGACTTCAAAAACTAAAAGCTCAAAAATAACTATTTCGGAAGTCGGTGGCTTCTCTTCTGCCGGTCGAATTGTGTTGCCACCGACTTCCGAAATAGTTATTTTTGAGCTTTTAGTTTTTGAAGTCGGTTACCTTTTTTTCGAGTAGGTATTTCGGCTCAAAACACTCCATTCAGGATAACATTAGAAAAATAACAGTGAAATAACGAAAGTTTATTGCGTTATATGGTTGAAATGGCTGCGTTTAGTGTTCAATTTTAATGGTATCCTGAATGAATGTTTTTTTTTGTTTTTTGCGTGAATTGATCGTCAAAATGTATGTGATATAAACAGTTATCACATTTTGTTTCGACAATTATTTCACCCAAAGCTTTTTGTAAATCTATATAATTTTTTTCACAAAAATTTGAGATTTTTCGTACGGGGTACATTATGATAACTCACTATTGTTTTTAGGCTTAAATATGCCCTTGACGGCTGCAGAAAAATCAAAACGGTACCGAGAAAAAATTAAACAAAACCCTGAAAAATATGAAGAATTTAAGAAGAAGGAATTACAAAGACAAAAAAGACACCAAAAGAAGATTAAAGAGCTCACTGAGGACGAGAAAATAGAAAAAAGAAAACTCTGGAGGGAACAAAAACGAAAACAAAAAAAAAACAAAATCACTCAACCGAATCCACAATCAGGGCAATCACGTGACGCATCCAATACTTCAGTTTCACATTCATTAAAAATTAGGTATCGAAAATTGTTAAATAACTATAAAAAGGCTTTAAAGACGATTCGTCAATATAATACAACAGTACAGACTCTGAGAAAGAAATTATACCGAATGAAAAAAAAACATGAAACCGAATTTGAATTATTGAACACAGAAAACAATAAATTGAAAGCAAGACAAGAAATAATGGAAATATCAATTCGTAGTACGTACAGGAATTGTAAGAAAAATAAAGAAAAACAATTACTTAAAAACGTGATTAGGAAACAGGCGCAAATATTGGAAAAAGCACCTGAAAGTAAGATTTTAGGTCTTAAAGGAAGAATCAGGAAAAGGATTAATGTACAACGACCAATAAATAAGAAGACTCAGGAAGAAATAGTTAGTTTTTATTTGAGAGACGACGTAAGTAAAAGCACAGCTGGTAAGAAGGAAACCAGGTCCAAAGACAAACAAAAAGCACAAATAAGATACTTAGTCGACACACTGAAAAACGTATACGAAATTTATAAAAAAGACGGTGGGTCATGCGGCTTCACCACCTTTTACAGATACAAGCCTTATTATGTACTGTCTCCAAGTATCAATAATAGAGAAACCTGCTTATGTATTAAGCACAGTAACTTTGAGTACATGTTTAATGCACTGAAATGCAAAGGTGTCATAACTTACAAGAATATAAAGGAGCTCTTAAACATCGTTGCATGTGATATTACGCGTTATGACTGCATGTACAATAAATGTAAAGATTGTAAGAGTATTTCATATGATGAACAAAAACTCGATTCTGCTATATCATGGTTCAAATGGGCTAGGGTAAATCATGAATATGAAAAATCTGGCAAAGTATATACAACTAAGAAGACCACCAAACAACAAGTAAAAGGAACTGTACTTGATATCATCACCAACTTTCAGAACGAGCTACCGGCGTTTAAAACTCATTTCTATAATTGGATTGAACAACAACGTCAATACAGAAATTGTATCAAGAACATGAAAGATGACGAGATACTCATTTTATGTGACTTTTCGGAGAATTTTGAATGTAAATATAGTGAAGAAGTCCAATCAATGCACTTTGGTGCCTCCAAAAACACGATCACTTTACATTGTGGTGTAATTTTTTGGAAAAATCTATCCCAATCATTTGTATCTGTTTCAGATAATAATTGCCATGAGCCGAATGCCATCTGGGCACACTTGATGCCAGTTATCAAACTTGCAAAAGAAATGAACCCTCATATCAAAGTTATACACTTTTTTTCAGACGGCCCATGCAGCCAGTACCGTCAAAAAAAGAATTTTTATCTTTTGAGTTTATTCACCCCAAAATTGAAACTATCATATTCAACATGGTCATTTTCGGAGGCAGGTCATGGCAAAAGTATGGCAGATGGGATTGGGGGTGCCGTTAAGAGACAATTGGATAAAAGGATTTCTTATGGTCATGATGTTACTAACGCCACTGAAGCATTTCAAATTTTAGAGAACAGCATGAAGACAGTTAAGTGCTTTTACATAAGTAATCAAGATATTGAAAACATAAACCAACTTATTCCCAACGGCATTCAAGCTGTTCCTGGTACAATGCAATTGCATCAAATATCATCTACACAATGTAACCAGATTAAATATCGGCAACTGAGTTGTTTTTGTGGGGAATATCGTGGTTTGTGCAGTTGCTATTGTCCCAAAATACATAATTTTGTTAAACCATCAAAAGAAACTGCCGAATTGAGTGTTGAGGCCTTAATGGTTCCTGGGACGTCAAAAGACAACATGAACGTTACTCCTTGTTATTCGAGCCTGAGCATTGCGCCCCACAAAATGAATACGGCAATTGATTATGAATTTCCAGAAAATACCCGACAGATAAGCAGTTCCCCTATTGAGGTTATTCCTGATCACATGCTCCAAGATTTAGAAACATACCAAAGTGATAATGAAGAAAACATATTTTTTGATTTGCATGTGGGTCAAATGGATGAAACTCCAATTTTTTCCTTAGAAGACAACAACATTTCTGGACCACTCATAGAGATAACTTCTCTGACCGATAATCAGAGATTAGTTGAACCTAAATCTGATAGCATAATTCCAACCCTGGAAAATTCATGCATGACAGCTTCAGAACACATTCTTGGTAATACCCAAAATAAACAGCTCAAAGAGAATCTTGCATCTCTTGAATGTCAGCCCTCTAAGAAGAGAAAAATAAATATATCGAACGACAACAAACATAACGGAAGAGAATTTAAGTCATCAAGGACTTTTTTGTGCTCTATTTGCAAGGAGCGTCAGCCTTTTGTTATACAAAGAATGGTAAAATGTAATGCATGTAAAAATTGGGTTTGCCTGATATGCAGCGGAACAACCTTTTTTGATTACATTTGTTCGATTTGTCTTGGGACTGATGAATAGTGTTGATTGATCTCAAATGTGATTTTTCGTATTGTTTTTTTTTAAGTGTTGTTTAAGTTACGTACTTTTTTACTTTTTTTACTCTTTTTTGTTACAGTTTAAGACCGTTTACAACGTACGGCATTTCATACAAACTATCAAGTCTTTATTTTTCGAAATAAATTAACCGATTTTAATGAAACTTCCTACGAATAAGTAGGATATATAGGTCCAAAAAGTTAATGAGATCTTTTTCCATAGAAACAGATATTTCCAATTATCTTGTTTTAAATAAGAAATTTCGAAAATGTTCTTTACTAACTTTTGGCTTATGTTTAACTGATCACGAGATATAGTAATATAACAGTCAAAAATAGTAAATGGTCACCAAAAATAGTAAATGATCACCAAAACGGCTAACGTCGACGTTAGCTATATGTATATAGCCTATATCTGGGTAGTTAAAAAAAAAATAACCACGAAGGGGATGGCGGGGTCTTGCAGACCCCGCCATCCCCTTCCAACCTAATCTGTCCGAGTCGGGGTGCCCCAAGTCCCGAGCTAGCTCTTGTATCCTAAAAAAGCGGTTTTAATTTTGGTGATCATTTACAAATTTTGGTGACCATTTACTATTTTTGACTGTTATATTTTACTATAATTGGTGATAAGTTATACAAGAGCTTAGGGTATCAACGTATTTTTTGGTGGTCATTATATTTAATCCCCTAACTTTTTAGAGCTGTGTCCTGCTTATGCGTATGAAGTTTCATTAAAATCGGTTCATGCATTTCGAAAACAAGAACTTGAAAGTTTGTATGAAATGCCGTACGTTGTAAACGCTCTTAAATGACATACTAGTAATATTATGTTTAATACGATAAGTTACAAGTTACCATGATTGTTGTCATAATTCAGAGTCATATAAACGTTGCCTTATAGTTCCTAAACGTCATTTTCGAATTCCATTAACGTCACTGTCCTATTATTACTGTGATTTATTTTCTAAGACTAATTAATAGATCTCAAAGAAATTTTACTGTTTTTGTTCAATATAGTTTATTATTAATTTTTAATTTGTTATAATTAAACTTTGGAAAGAATATTTGTCATATTTGACGTTTTAGGATGAAAAACATATAGTACAAAGTACCCAAAAGTAGCGTAAGGAATATCTTTGTTAAAACATTTTTTGATTAGATATATTAAGCTGAATTATCAATATTTTTTAGAAGACTGATTGTGTTTATTTTTCATAAATAAAGTTAAAAATACTGAACTTCTATTAGTTTTCATGAAAACTATTTTAAAATTAGTAACGTAATGGAATTTCTTGAGAACATAACTTAATTAAAATTGTAATTATTTTCAAAATTCATTATTATTTTCTTAAAAAAATACTATTTTCATACTGCTCATACTATATTTTATCAATTTAATTACATTTTGAAGCTAAATGTTAAAATTCACATAAGTGGAATTCTAATTACGTCACCGACAATTTTTTTGAAAAACGCCCATATACCAGTTACATGATTCCGGAATAGCAAGTCAGGAGTCATAGAAACCCCCAAATCACGTACTTGGGTGACTCGTTGCATAGGTGTGGCCTCCAACACATACTCATAAAGTAGTGGAGAACGTGCGCGAGTGAAGCTCATCACCGAGCACTTCGACACGTTGAAGTAGAGCTTGTTTCTATGACTCCATTCTACAATTCTATTTATGTCCTCCTGTAAGCGTTCGTTCGTAAATGCACTATTGTCATTACTAACTACCTAACTAATGTTTGTTTACGAGATAAAACTTACCAAATTTAAAATAAATCACTCGAAAACTCGCCACTACAACAAAACAAAACGAACAGCAAACAAACAAGCGAGCGAATCACGACATTGGCTCTGTAGCCGGATTCACGTAAAATCAAAAGATAGAACGACAATTCGATCGTAATTCAACAATCTGTCAACCACATATTGTCAATTACATTATTATTGATAATATGTGATTGACAGATCGTTGAATTACGATCGAATTGTCGTTCTATCGTTTGATTTTACGTAAATCGGGCTACTGATCGGATTCATTCACTCATTCAACGCGCCGAACATGACCGATAGCAGCGCGGAAACTCCCGAATGCACATTCGGTTTCGGTCGTAGTTTCGGCAAGTTTGCCGCCGAAAACGAAACTAAACCGAAACTCGTGTTTTTACCGAAACTAAACCGAAAACGAAACCGAAACCGAACATTCGGTCGGACACTACAAAACTAATATTTACTTCGATTTTAAATTTACACCATGCAAAATTACACTGCGCCAACTAATATTACTCTACACCAAAATTACACTACACCTCAGGTTATGCCAAAAAACACTTCCAAAATTATATTAACATTCGACGACCAACCGACAGCCGACTGTCGCGCTGCTATTGTCTTTCTATTGTGTCTCGAATCACGTGTGGTGGAAGGTTTAAGCTAGTAACTGACCTTGTCTGTCCAGCAACAAGCCACTGCCAACGTGTCAATGTTGCCGAACACAAACTTGGCTGCCAAGCTGCCCGCGGTGCAGCATCAGCCTCCGAGGTACTTCAGCGTCAAGGACCAGCATCTGTTGAAGCCTCCTCACGCGATGCAGACGCAAGGTAACCTTACTTATTGCAACTTTATATTATTTACTAGCGACCCACCCCACCTCCCCCCTCTCTTACGTCCGAGCTGTAGTACAGTCACGAGCATAAACATGTATACACTACGCAAATATTATAATCAATTTTCTCTTAGATATAACGATTGCAACATTCAGTTTTAGGACATATTTAATAGTAGTTTATGATATGATTACTGTAAAATATGTTTTAACTAAAAGTTATGGCTAATTTAAGAGATAAATGATTTAAATGTACCACATAAAACGGCACTATTTAACAAAAGTTTCTTTGGCATGGCATCAAAATTATACAACAAAATAAGATTTCCTAAATTGTTGACCAATTATTAATTCCATTGCCAATACCTACCCATGTAATTATTGTATGCCTATTAGGCAGGAATATAGTGTTAAGATCTGTAAATTACATCTTCTTCTTCTTCCTGCCCTTACCCCATTTTACTTGTACATATGCCCACAATAAAGATACTTTGACTTCAATGTTTGCGTAGTGTATACATGTTTATACACGTACAATCCCGGCTATAATATAACATCCCCGCAGCGTCGTCGTTCGGTCGGCGCGCGTCGGACGGCGGAGCGCACGTGGCGCGCGAGCGAGCTTGTTGTCACTCCGCGCCCGCACACCATGTGAGTACAGCTATTTATATAATTATGTATAAAAGGTGGATAGTTTATAACAGTTTTAAATTTTAAATCTTTAAGATTAACAATTTTACTTAAAGGTTTCTTTAACCTTTCGATGACCAACCGACAGCCGGCTGTCGGGCGGCTATTGTCTTTCTATTGTGTCTCGAATCACGTGTGTTCAATGGATTAAAATAAAACTAAAAATATTGTTAAATTAGCTTCTCAATCGCATTAGATTTAAGCTTGAAAAGATAGTTAGATAGTAAGTAAGATAAATAAATAATAAAAAAAAAAATATTTTTAAAAATTAACAAAATGGCATTCAACAATTTTCGGAATGTCGCTTACAACACTCAGGAATCGAACCGGTTACCTATGGACACGACAGTATATCGTGAGAGCTCCACTAAAAACAACAGGATTCACAACAATGTTGTCTACACCAGCACAATAGGGATGACGACAACATAAAAAAATGGCATTCTGTTTAGTCCGTCTTGTAGATCGGCCAAGAATACGGGACACGTATTTTTTGCTTCATCAAAATAATAAAAAAATACAAAGATAAAGAGCAACAAAGTTCTGGAGTGGGGGCATAGTGGGGGCTTTTGACGTCACCGTAATGCAAATATTGTATCAGATCGTGACGTCACGCACAACTTCAACGCACTGTATCGTCGTCATTTTTCGTTTTCGAGAAAAAAGAAAAAATAAGTGTCCAAAATTTTTTAATAATCTCAATGACAGACTAATTACTTTTATTTCGTCGTGTCGCCTATTAAAACTATCTTATAATATAAAAAAAAATCGGCTTAAGCACCTCCTGGACGCAGACACGCTGGGTACAAAAGCATTATATCATGTTGTTATAGTCTACTTACATGAGATTTAAGTTTTAAAATAAATAATCGTCAACAAAAACCAATGAATAACTTTCTAATGTAAATACTAATTAAAATAGAAAAATAAGTTCTTAAATTAATTTACAATTCATTCGGTGTTAAAAAATAGTAGATTGTATTACAAGGGCGCAAAGTAATATTTTTACGGCGAGGGCGTTTTTTGAATCCAGAGCGAAGTGAGGGATTCTAGAGTAGAATCCCGAGCTTTATAAAACGGCGTAAAACATGCAAAGACGCTCCAAATTCAAAAAGTGCGATTAAAAGTTACTTTTAGGCGCACTTTTTGAATTTGGAGCGTCATTATTGCCCGCTGAAAGTTTCTTATAGAAAACACCAACTTTGGGCGTTCTTAAAGAGGAACAAAGTCGTCTTTTTCGAATAGGTGGGATGAAAAATAAATTATAGCCGTACCAGGCTCCAGTGTTATTCAGTAAATTTATATTACGCTACCCCTACAGGTATCGGACAGCGGCACTCCGGCGAGGGCGGAGGACTCTGAACAGTCTGAAGAACAGAGCACCGACTCTGCTTACAACACCAACTTATGCAGGTGAGATAATAAATATAACACCAGCCTATTACGACATTTACGAAGAAGTCAATTACTTGTTCAATAAGATAAGATGATCATTTATTTGCTTAAACTTAAGTGCAATATTATATTATACTAGCATTTGTCCGCGACTTCGTCCGCGTGGAATAATAGTTCCCTTTCCCAGGGATTTTTTGGGATGAAAACTATCCTATGTCCTTTCTAGAGTCCTAGACTATATCTGTACCAAATTTCATTTAAATCGGTTCAGTGGCTTAGGCGTGAAGAAGAGACAGACAGACAGACAGAGTTACTTTCGCATTAATAATATAAGTACGGATTTGTTTGTGTACAGGTATATGATGAACCGCGGCAGCAGTAAGCGACACACGATGGCGACACCGGAGGACGCCGCCAATGTCGTCACATCCAGCACTGGCTCTATGGTACGTTGTCTATGACTTATATACATAAGGTTGATGAAACTCCATGAACACCCCTAAAATCTATTTAATATTACAAAATAAAGGTTACATCATGTTTATTATAAAAAAAATGAGTATTGACGTTATATAGTTAGTTACAAAGTCAAATACAAATTGTTTAAATTACTATCAGACCATGAAGGCACTTTGGAACGTCAATTACAGTAGTTGGTTCTAGTCGCGCATTCCAAATGAAAAAGCTGTCATGTTTACGCGGTAAATAGTGTTTTGTTGTGAAATGGTAGACGTGAAAGTAAACACTACAATACTTAGGCCACGTCCGCACAGGCAGGTGGCTTGCTTAGCGCCCAGAGCCTAGCGGCTTGCATCCTGGCTACTTGCTTGGATACACGGGTGGCCGCACATGAGGTGGTTTGCGTGGTAGGTCGCTAGGTGCCTTGGGCATTTGCTTGTCGCCACGTTGACGAGATGTCGCTTTCAAAAATAGCTCTAAAACTACTACTCACAGAAAATTCATCTTTAAAATATAGTTCACGGCCTTATCCGTCATGTTGGGTTCATGATATAAATAAATCACGGTCAAGTTATGGGGAGTTTAATGTTCTATATAAACAATTGCGTAATTTTGACGATAAATTTTATTAATATTTGCGGATGACCAGGGAAACATTTGATCTACTTCTCAGTAAAGTTAAAGGGAAACTAGCTCATTTGGATACTCAGCTTAGAAAAAGGTTCCACAAAGGTTTTCTTTTGAAAACTGAAACAATCAATATTTCATCCATTGTTTTCTTCTAACCTCCTATAGTATTACAAAAATCCGAGTTAAGTTTTCACCCAGTGGCTACTTTTCAACCTGGCGCCTCGCAACAAAAAACCAACACGTTTGTTTACATGGATGCACGCCAAGCGACTAGCTAGGCGCTAAGCGCGCAGTGCAGCCGGTCGCGTTCATTTTAGAACGTTTGTTTTACTAAGCTACTAGCTAGGTGACGCGCTAGACACTAGGCGCTAAGCAAGCCGCCTGCCTGTGCGGACGTGGCCTTAGTGTATTTATGGTCTTGCTCAACCTGCTAGGAGATGATTCTACCCATGAAAACAAACAGCTTTTATTATGGAACCAACTCTGAAATCGCGACGAAAATATCAGCTGCTCTAACAAAAGTTCAATGCCCTCCCGACCATAAACCGACCATGTATGAAACAGCTGATATTTTTTTCAAGATTTCAGAGTTGGTTCCATAATAAAAGTTGTTTGTTTTCATGGAAAGAATCATCTCCTAGCGGGTTTTGCTAAACAAAAAAAGCACCTAGTATAAGCTGTATAGCTAACTAAATAAGGCTCAGTGTTGTCTAAATTAACAAAATTATATTTTTCTTATTATTTCTGTAGCAAAGTACATCACCATCATCCACAACCAGTATTAGAGTGAGAAGAACTGGTCTTCTGACGGTGACAGAGCGACCACCCGGTGAGTTTATTATCTAGCTTTAATAATATGTATGTTACTGCACTTGTGACACTTCGGCTTTTAGACAGAGACGTGTTATGTGTGTGAGAGGGATAGAGCTTTACTAAGGACGAAAGATACATTTTGAGTTGTCGACAATGTTGCCTACTTAGCTATTATTGCTTATTTGGTAATCTTACCTGCTTTCGTCAATGTTGACCACTTTCTACACCGTGTTAGGTAAAGTAAGTAATCGTTACTTAGCACTGGTTTTGGCTTAGCCATGTCCCGTCTCTATCGTGCACTTGACGTTTGACAGTTGTGTAACAGAGACAGGTATAGTGTTTAGCGGAAGTATTATTGCTAAGTAACATCTATTTATCTTGACATCATTCTAAATATGTTAAAAAAACAATACTTTAATTTTTTACCAAATGCCTCATAAAATTAATAAATCCGCGCGCTAGATACAATCGAAAGAAGAACGGATCATACCTACTTCACTCTCTTATCATAGTTTAGTTTGTGCTCTTTTAAGTGCGATAATGTAACTACGGCTTTCTCTACTATTTATATTGTTTTATTATTAACATTTTACACATATTACTCATACGTGAGCATATATTATTGCGTCCTTGAATATGACCCTCGACTTTGGCTATAAGCCTTACTTTTTCTAAAACTCGAAGTGTCACATTTATAGCATCTTTGTTGATGCAATGTTAGTGTATTAGTGTTAGTTGATACTTGTTTGTTTTTGAAGAATTTTGAGATTTTTTCAGTGTGTTTAGTGTTATTCAATTTTAAACCTTCGAACACACGCGATTTGAGACACAATAGAAAGACAATAGCATGTTACTCGTCGAAAAGTTTAATAAGTTTAATTTAATAGTTTTATGGTTGACTTACATTTCACCGCGTTGTTTTCGGATTGCATTTTAAACTGTAAAATGTATATTTTGTTCTATCTGTAGGTTATCATGGATGCATACAGAGTTTTCCTTTAGGTTCAAGGTTACTCTGTATCTTTTTTTTCGACTTAACCTTGAGAGACACTCACTGTGAAAAAAATCTCAACAATTCAATGATTTTTAAGTCTGAATCAAGTAGTTAATGTTAGCATGCTGCTAGTGACTTGCATCGATTTTTTTGCTACAGTTTCTTATATAATTTTTTTGCTTAAATTTTTTACAATGTTTTTTTTTGCTATTTTGTTTTACTTTATTTTATTTCGTTATTATTTTTTAGTAATTAGCCCCGAATTAGTTATGGAGGTCGAAGCACGGATGAAGAGGAATTATTTACCGCCTTCTATGCAATACCAGAGTGGATACCAGAGTCCTCCGACCCCCACTGGGCCTCCAAACCCAGTCCCACAATCCCCTACCCAGGGGTCAATCACTGCTGGAACCCCTAACTTCAACCAGAATTCTGGGAATCAGAAATCTATGAAACCGTCTCTTCAGACAATACCCCAAGGCAGTATAATGGGAACAAAGGGGTCTATAATGTCTGGGACGCCTATAAGCCAAGCGGTGTCCCCATATACTCCATCTATGGGGCAATTTTCCCCAAGCCATGGGACTGTCGGTCAGAATGCCGGTTCCATCACTAGTGGTACACCTGTGAACCAAGGGTCAATAATGTCTGGGACCCCAAGCTATGACACAACGAAAACCTTCAACTTTGGTACCAATAATAACTTCGGAGCCTCTACTGGTTGTTATAACGCTCAGAATAATACTTTCGGCTCTATCATGAGTGGTACGCCTATGAACCAGAATTATCAAAATGCTTCTATGGGACAAGGTTCGATATCTGGCGGTACACCTATAAACCAGGGCCAATTTCCATCTTCGTCCCAGTGCTCTTATCAAAGTATGGACCAATATGATTCATTCTCTGGACCACCTGTTAAAAAGGGGTCAATTACTGATGGTACACCTATCACACAGTACCCTTTCCAGGGCACACAAATGAACCAGAGCTCGTACCAAAATCAAACTCCATTCTCAAGC
Source organism: Athetis lepigone (assembly GCA_033675125.1). Lineage (NCBI taxonomy): Eukaryota > Metazoa > Arthropoda > Insecta > Lepidoptera > Noctuidae > Athetis > Athetis lepigone. Next base: position 1,361,049 of record CM066223.1, read on the forward strand.
ACTCCTATCAAAAAGGGGTCTATCACTGACGGAACCCCCATTACCTCTTTTCAGAACCAAGGATCATTCCAAAGCCCTTTAATCCAAGGCTCAATGACCGGGTCATTCTCTAACCCAGCAATACACCAGACTTTTGAAAGCACCCCTATATACCAAAGTAACTTTACCTCAGACTCGTTTATTTCACCCCCCGTCAAAAAGGGGTCAATCACTGAAGGAACCCCTGTTCAAGGACAAAGCTTTTTTACAAATCAAGAATCATTTTCTGCTCCAATGAATCAAAGTCCGTACCAAAACACCCCAATGGGTACGACCCCTTCAAACCAACCCCCTATAAGTATAACCCCTATGAACCAGGCCTACCAAACCCCTCCGCCAAACCAAGGGTCTTTAATGAACCAAAGTTCTTTCCCCAATCCTACGGGAAGTCCGATCACGGGAAATTCGCCGTTCACACAAAACAATCAGGGGTCAATATCGAGTGGATCTGTGAATCAAGGCTCGATGAACCAGTACCAGAATACTTCGGGAACAGTTCCGATGCAGACTGGTTCGATAACAGCCGGTACGCCGTTACAAATACCAGTCAGCACTGGTTACAACCCCGCCCAGTATAACACGAAGCAGAGGAAGTACTCCGGCCCGCAGAGGGTTAAGTTGCAAATGTTGGCTACTGTGCAGGAAATGGGTAATTTTGACTTTTTTTAACCTTTTTTAGGCAGGTGATGGGTTGATTTTTAGAATGGAATAGAATTTTTTTGGGTTCCGAAAAGGAGGGCTTAGTATTGAATAAATTTAGAGTACTTTAATGAAAATAGACGGGGATCTTTACATAGATTGAAAGTGAAAATAGAGAGGGATATAGGTATTTTTGAAAATACTTTTACTAACAATTTATTCCACTAAACACTCGCGTGCCAAAAAACTGTATACCAACAGTTTATACGCGATTATTAAAGTTGAAAATTCAGAAAAATATTTAATATAAATAATATAGCTTTGTGCGATAATGTAGTTTTCTAATGAAAAAGAATTTATGAGATCGGTCCAGTAGTTTTTGAGTTTATTCGTTACATACAAAATTACAAATCTTTCCTCTTTATAATCTATATACATATAAAAGGAAGTCGTGTTACTTACACATTTTATAACTCAAGAACGGCAGAACCGATTTGGCTGAAAATTGGTGGGGATGTAGCTTAGGACCAGGGGACGGACACAGAATACTTTTTATCTTCTTTTTTTAGTAACCAAATATCTGATATAACGCGGGTGAAACCGCGGGGGACAGCTAGTATTAGTATAGACGACTAAAGTGGAACATTTTAATAACTAATTAATAAAATGGTGAAGGTTATTTCAATTAATTTAATTGTTTTCAGTAAAATATCGCCGAAGGTAATTGGTTTACATGTTTTTTTTTGTAGTGTGTACAGTTTTTTGTGCATGCGAGTGTAATTGTGTGTGTTTTTTGTTGTATGTGTGTGCGTTATGTAGTAGTTGTGTGTGCACTGTTGTGTGTTTGTAGTTGTTGTTGTTTTACACTTAAGACTTTTTTATATTTTTTTATTGATGAAATAGGTAGGTACTTCTTAGTTCAAGAAATTTTGAGCTATCTTTTTTTTTGTAAACTTTATTTATGGTCTAATCAATAAATTGTCATTTGTTCGAATCAGTAAAGTTTGGGTCTGAAAAAAAAGGAGTTTGTAATTATAATAGTATATTATGACACTCATACGATTTTTTATCGAAAATCGATACACTTGTGAGAAAAATAAATATAATATTCTTGCCGAGTGCGTGTTCAATATTTTTTTAGATATCCATAGTGATATTCACTCGGAAACTAAATAAAAATTACAACTAACGAAATATACGAAACAGTTGTTTTTTACAAGTTTATTATTTCTAAAACAAAAAAATATAAATGATAAGTTTTTTTTATTTGTTTACCTTTTAAAAAAAATACAGAATTTTTCATATTAATCCTTCGAACACACGTGATTCGAGACACAATAGAAATACAATAGCAGCGCGACAGCCGGCTGTCGTGTTGCAAACTTGTAAATAGCTCGTGGTAGGAGAGAGTATCAATATTGATAAAAATATGAGTTGTCACATATGTATGTTATTTTAAATAAAGAAGAAACAATAACAATACAGAATGAACTTACATTAAAAGTTAAAGCATAGCTAATAGTTCATATTACATGTCGCGACGAAAGGTTAAATAGTAAGACGATAGATAAGAAAAAGAAACAACTAATGTTGTGTTACAAGTGACATGGTTACAAGTTACATGGTTACACGTTACATGGTTACAAGTTACGCGCTACATGGTTACATTGCTCGCTCACAGCGCGCGAGCACGCAGAGCGCTACTCGCCGGTGCGGCGCGCGGAGTGCTCGCCGCCGCGCGCCGCTCACGACCTCGCCTCCGCGCGCGCAGAGTACCAGCAGCTACAGGTAATTATTGTTATCCCTTCCAGACATACAGATATAAAAAGAAAAAAAAATCGTCCAGATAAACATGAATTGTGATCAAATTATGTATCTTATAAATAGGCTGGAAAAAGGGTGGCCCTGGAAGAAAACTAGCCATATTATTGATCTTACAAATACTAATCTAAAAACCCAATCCCGCCCTCGTGTTGAAGTTGAAGGTTCGTGAAACGTCACGCCTAGGTACAATTTTGACTGAGAAGTGACGTCACAAGCCTACGTTTATTGCCCCGAACTTTGATGCTTTTTATCTTTGTATTTTGTTAATAATTTAATCAAGCAAAAAATGTTTGTTCAGTATTTTTGGACGGTCTAACAGACTGACTAAACAGAATGTCTTTTTTTATGTAGTCAACATCTGTCGAAGATCTTCGAATGACTTGAGCTTTACGTCATACGTGCCTTCTTAGACAATGGTGCCGATTCTCTTATTCACAAAAGAACCTAAATTTAATTTAAGTTCATCTTTCTCTTTCCATTAAAATAAGGAAAGGACAGAAGATAAAATATTAGTCCTGTGAAATTTAGTCACTCCATAGATAATTTAGACGCGATTAAAAACATGGTGACTAAATATACGCCAATTTTCTTAAGGCGCTGTCTAATTTGACAGGATTTAACTAAAATGTATCTTCTGTCCTTTTCTTCAAGAAATGGAAAGAGAAAGATGCATTTTACTTAGATTTAGTTAAGTTTGTAAACAAGAGAATCGCATCAATGACTATCCTTTAATTATTACTAGCTTTTGCCCGCGGCTTCGCTCGCGTTAGAAAGAGACAAAAAGTATGTTATGTTACTCTCCATCCCTTCAACTATCTCCACTTAAAAAATCACGTCAATCTGTCGCTTCGTTTTGCCGTGAAAGAAAGACAAACAGACAGACAGACACACTTTCCCATTTATAATATTAGTATGGATTTTGCAGCGTGGCTTAGAGCGACGTAGCGGCGGGCCTGGGGCTTCGCCGCCGCACGCCGAAGTCAGGCTGCACACGCCCGGGACCTCTATGCCAGGTATTTTAATATTTTTACATGTTGTCAATTCTTAATTAGATCTAGTTAATTATTCCTATATGTCATTTTTTAACTAGCTCTGATCTAGATTTATAATTTGCTGCCTCTGAGAAGAAAATTAAATGGAGAATTATAACTCTGGGATCATTTTCTTCCAAACTATTCGGGACATCTCGCCCACGAATTTGACCTGTGAACCAAATGTCCGTTTTATAAAATGTGCCATCCTTAAAAAAAGAATAGCTCTCCTAGTCGGTCTGTATGAATAGAATTTGTGGAAAAGGCCTATTTATTATTATTATTGTAACTATTTGGCTTGTGTTTAACACCGCTCAAAAACGTACCTATTTTACTACCAAAAAAATTCTAAACGGTTACCAAAATTGATAAATGGTCACCAAATAATGTTTCCTAATATATGAAAATAATCCAACTCCGTTTATAAATGAAACGATAATTTGACTGAAAACTGAAACTTTATATGAATCACTAGTAGATCTGGCGTTGTGTGGTCACAGTTCTAACCTAACAGGTGATCATTAATTCATTTTGGTAGGCAAAAAGATTTTTTTTTAAGAAATAAATCCGTTAAATTTACTTTATCTCCTCCCCCCAGGCTCTCCCATCCACCAGCACGGCGCCTCTCCCCTGGACCTGAACACCGTCTCCCCTGAAGCGGCGCGCGCCGTACTGCTGGCCGTCAGGAACATCATCACCGACCCCGCCGCCCTCGAGCTGCACACCTCGCTCGTGTTGACGCAGGTCAGTACTGCCCCAGGTCCTGCAGACACTCCCCCAGGTCCTGCAGCCGTCAGGAACATCATCACCGACCCCGCCGCCCTCGAGCTGCACACCTCGCTCGTGTTGACGCAGGTCAGTACTGCCCCAGGTCCTGCAGACACTCCCCCAGGTCCTGCAGCCGTCAGGAACATCATCACCGACCCCGCCGCCCTCGAGCTGCACACCTCGCTCGTGTTGACGCAGGTCAGTACTGCCCCAGGTCCTGCAGACACTCCCCCAGGTCCTGCAGCCGTCAGGAACATCATCACCGACCCCGCCGCCCTCGAGCTGCACACCTCGCTCGTGTTGACGCAGGTCAGTACTGCCCCAGGTCCTGCAGACACTCCCCCAGGTCCTGCAGCCGTCAGGAACATCATCACCGACCCCGCCGCCCTCGAGCTGCACACCTCGCTCGTGTTGACGCAGGTCAGTACTGCCCCAGGTCCTGCAGACACTCCCCCAGGTCCTGCAGCCGTCAGGAACATCATCACCGACCCCGCCGCCCTCGAGCTGCACACCTCGCTCGTGTTGACGCAGGTCAGTACTGCCCCAGGTCCTGCAGACACTCCCCCAGGTCCTGCAGCCGTCAGGAACATCATCACCGACCCCCGCCGCCCTCGAGCTGCACACCTCGCTCGTGTTGACGCAGGTCAGTACTGCCCCAGGTCCTGCAGACACTCCCCCAGGTCCTGCAGCCGTCAGGAACATCATCACCGACCCCGCCGCCCTCGAGCTGCACACCTCGCTCGTGTTGACGCAGGTCAGTACTGCCCCAGGTCCTGCAGACACTCCCCCAGGTCCTGCAGCCGTCAGGAACATCATCACCGACCCCGCCGCCCTCGAGCTGCACACCTCGCTCGTGTTGACGCAGGTCAGTACTGCCCCAGGTCCTGCAGACACTCCCCCAGGTCCTGCAGCCGTCAGGAACATCATCACCGACCCCGCCGCCCTCGAGCTGCACACCTCGCTCGTGTTGACGCAGGTCAGTACTGCCCCAGGTCCTGCAGACACTCCCCCAGGTCCTGCAGCCGTCAGGAACATCATCACCGACCCCGCCGCCCTCGAGCTGCACACCTCGCTCGTGTTGACGCAGGTCAGTACTGCCCCAGGTCCTGCAGACACTCCCCCAGGTCCTGCAGCCGTCAGGAACATCATCACCGACCCCGCCGCCCTCGAGCTGCACACCTCGCTCGTGTTGACGCAGGTCAGTACTGCCCCAGGTCCTGCAGACACTCCCCCAGGTCCTGCAGCCGTCAGGAACATCATCACCGACCCCGCCGCCCTCGAGCTGCACACCTCGCTCGTGTTGACGCAGGTCAGTACTGCCCCAGGTCCTGCAGACACTCCCCCAGGTCCTGCAGCCGTCAGGAACATCATCACCGACCCCGCCGCCCTCGAGCTGCACACCTCGCTCGTGTTGACGCAGGTCAGTACTGCCCCAGGTCCTGCAGACACTCCCCCAGGTCCTGCAGCCGTCAGGAACATCATCACCGACCCCGCCGCCCTCGAGCTGCACACCTCGCTCGTGTTGACGCAGGTCAGTACTGCCCCAGGTCCTGCAGACACTCCCCCAGGTCCTGCAGCCGTCAGGAACATCATCACCGACCCCGCCGCCCTCGAGCTGCACACCTCGCTCGTGTTGACGCAGGTCAGTACTGCCCCAGGTCCTGCAGACACTCCCCCAGGTCCTGCAGCCGTCAGGAACATCATCACCGACCCCGCCGCCCTCGAGCTGCACACCTCGCTCGTGTTGACGCAGGTCAGTACTGCCCCAGGTCCTGCAGCAACATCCACTCACTGCTGGCACAAAGTAAATAATTATTCTAACCTATAATGTACCAAAGTGCTGTAGCATCAGTTTATTATCCCATTCTTAGTTTATACCTGTAAAAAATCAAGCTATCCCCAATTTTATTTACAAAACAAAGATCTCCATCTCTTACACCAAAGACACCAAAATCCTAAACATAACCAAATCTTCCACAGGACATAGCGCTGAAGATTGGCATCAACCTCCACGCGCTCTACTCGCCACACGTCAACATCTCGCAAGAGATCCTCAAGGCCATCCACTCGTACAACAACTTCGCCCTCCTCTCCGGGCACACTTCCCCGGCGAGCCCCGGCTCCCCTCTGCACCAGATCACGGAGGGTCTGAGCTACCTGCACACCGGCTCCATCACGAGAGGAACTCCTCAGGCGCCCGCGACTCCTCTCGACCTCCGGAGCAACGTAGACATGGACACAGGCCAGTACCAACAACTACACCCTCTAGTCCACTCACAACTTCACATGGTCGCCCACAGGTCCTTAAACAACTCACCTATCTCCAACCCAGGCTCACCCCTAGACATGATACAAGAAGAAATAGGAAACGGCACGCATTTAGACAGGGTATTTCAAGAAAACATGAGGTTTATACCTTCCTTCGCACCAACACATCCTCAAATCAGCCTAACTGACTGCTTAGGCTCGGAGATTACGCTTGTAGCATCGTCTTCTGAAGACAGCATGGATAGCCTGGAGAATACTAAGTACTCCTTACCACAGTTTGTGATTTCTGAGCCTTCGGACTTGGATGATAGACCGTCGATAACGAAAGGAATAGGCAGAAAAGTCAGTCAGGAGACGGAACAGACTGAGCCTAAAGAGGAGACTATTACGGACAAGGATGCAGAGATGCAATCTCCTAAAGAAAGCGTTGATGAAACAGCAAAGTTTCTAAGCGAAGAAATTAATAAGTACCCGAGACGAGGAAGCGATAAGTCCTTAGGTTTTAGCGATGATTCCTTAAGCAATGATTCGGCGAATGTCTCCCCGAATTGCGAGCACAACGTCCAGTCTATGTACTCCAATATAGTCTCTATAAGTTCAGGCTTCAGCGAGAACAGAGGCAGTTTCTCTGAACACAGAGAATCGTTCTCTTTTTCTGACAGAGGGAGCTTCTCTGAAAGAGGAGACTTCGGACGGTCCTCGTTTTCGGAAAAAAGCGATCTTGGACGAGGAAGCTTTTCTGAGAAGGGGGAAACGCCGCGGTCTTCCTTCTCCGCACAAGGAACGCTTGGAGAAGTTAAGGAATATTATGAAGATGTGTATATGTCTAAAGACAGTAGTAGGCACTGTCTGGAGAAATGTGATGAAGAAGGAACGCCCCCTAGCGAAGAAATTGAGAAACTACAAAGGTCCACTATGGACTTAAGGCTAACAGAAATATGCAGGCCTGAAGCGAGTCCGAATATTCCTATTCTTTTAAGTCCTCAAAAAGTTTCGTGCGTACAAGAATATTATGAAGTTACGTTATCAACTGTTTGTTCGAAATTGGACTCGCAACGAATAGTGGAGTTATTAAAAGAAGCCATAAATACTAGAGTCCCGCCACAGAGTATATTTGTGGAAACTGACCAGAAAGATGGCGATGGCAGTTTGACGGGGTATTTGAATTTAGAATATTCGGGCGGGATACAAATCGAGCTTGTTTTGTGTGAAAATAAGGCGATGGAGAAAAAAGGTTTGAAGATGCGCCGGATATCCGGCGATCAGAGAGAATATGGGAAGCTTTGCGAACAACTCATTACTAGTTTGACCGTCTGAATATGTTTTCCTACTAGAGAAAAAAAAACAAATCTCAGCTGTCAAAAATTTTGACAGCTGTCATTTAATGGTTTTTGAAACGGGTTCTTTTCCGTTTAGTGCATTTATATGTTTGCGGTTTTCATTCCTGAATTGTGAATTTCTGATGTATACACATATCAGTAGATATGTTAATGTTTTTTTGGAAAATAATGCTCGCTCGACCCGGGACTTAAATTGTTTGAGAAACATGATTTAAAGTAACTCAGTAATGGTTTACTAAAGAATTTATTTTCTGTTTAACAAATTTCAAAGAAAAAGATGTTATAATATTCGATTTTTTTATCCTGTCCTTGGATACGAGCGAAGCAAGGCGATAAAATAAGTGATACTTGTGCAATATTAGTTACGAAATAATTTGAGTAGGTACAGTTAGCGAAAGACGGACAAATTTTATTAAAATATTCACACAAAACTCCAAAATGTAACAAAAATGCCTTTCTTATCCGGAGATTTTTAGAAAAATCTCTAGATAAATTACCTCATGTATGTATGTATGGAAATAGTAAGTTAGAATGAAAAAAAAAACGACAAAGTCGCTATCTGTACCAAAACTATTGGATATTTAAATATGTAATAATAATTCCTATATCTTGGAATATAACATTCCGTCTCAATCGTTCTATATTTAAAAGTGACAGTTTGGAGTTACAAACTGTCATGGCGGACTTGTCAAGCTTGTGTCAAAGTGACAGATCGCCTTTTTAAAGTTCTCAGCATTGTTACAATTATGTAGAATGCTATTGAAAATAATGTTTATCCTCTGGTAAATTCAAATCTTTGATAAGCCACAGGAAGCATTTCAAAGTAATATAGACTTAATGCTTCAGTGATAAAGTTGAAAATATATTAAAGAATGGCAGAATGTACATATCGTACACGCCAGCACATCATCTAGTTGAAGGCATTTTTATCACTCTAAAGTACACTACAAAAATCCTATGAAATGCTTAAGTTTATTGGAATATAAACTTTATTTTCTAAGAAATAAGGTACAAATTTCTATGAAATGCTTACGATGCTTCATAAATCTGTATATTAATCTTATCTGCGATGTGATTGGTTGACTGAATTTAGAATTTCCAATCGTTCCAATAAGATTTGAGAACAGATATATTAAAAAAGATTTGAATACCACAGGCTATACAAATGTAAATACAAATTTGACGAATAAAAAATACTGGATTTACGCATAATGCAGATTGTACATAATAGCATAGTGTACGGTTCTATTTTAAATTAGTTACGGTATTTTTTTAAGTTACGGTTTTTCAAAACGACTGTATAAATAAAATAAATAACCAATTTCAAATAAAACCGTATTTATATCCAAAAAACAATTTAGAAGTTTTGCACATATTTGTATATTACGTAAAATTTATTTATTATTCCATATAATTAATTATATAATTATTAAAAAAATCCTTTTTCTCCTAGAATTATAAATTCCATTTTGAGAGGATCATAGAATTGGTACGATGTACTGAAAATGTTTTCGACAAAGTTACTCGACTGGAATTAAAACAAAAAAATATCTTAAATAAATATCTCGGGACAACTCTCACACGGTCATCTGATCCCAAACTAAGCAGAGCTTGTACTATGGTAACCAGACAACTGATAAACATACTTATATAATTTGTAAATACATACATATTATAGATAAATGACACCCAGACACAGAACAAACAATCACGCTGCACACACAAAGATATGTCCTGTCCTGTATAAGTTTTGGCAAGTTCCGAAAAAGTAACTTAACATTCAGTTTTTTTTTTGTAATTTTCCCAATTATACTTTCCTTTTCAATATTTACAACACTTACTATTAATTCATAACAAACCAGATTTTTTTAAATATCGTCAATTAATATTATTGTAAGTTTGTAAGATTTCACACATCATAGTAGTGCGCTTTTCCATAATTTTGTGGGTAACGACCTAGTGTTGGTATCACTGAGAGCTTTATTTGTGTAGCGTAAATACATTCGGCTCACGCACACATACATGATGAATTTGCATTACTTTATCGCTTTTATTTTGTTTGGGATGCGGCTTCTATGCGTTATTATTCTAAGGAAAAACAATACTTTTCTTTTCTTTTGACAGGCCTGTTGGTCTAGTGGTTAGTGACTCTGACTGCTAAGCTGGAAGTCGTGGGTTCGATTCCCATTCAGAACAAACTTTGTGTGTGAAGCATAATTGTTTGCTTTGTGTCTGGGTGTAATTTATCCATAACTAGCTGTTCCCCGCGGTTTCATACGCGTTATATCAGATTTTTGGTTACTAAAAAAGAAGATAAAAAGTATTGTATGTCGGTCCCCTGGAGCCCAATTCTCGTGCGTTAGATAAATATCGAAATCGATATTTATCAAATTAAAATGGCGGATATCGAGTTATTTGGATAAATCGGTATTCTCAGTTTATCGAGTGAGATAATTATCTAACCATTTCATTCATTTGTCATAAATTTTTTGATATTTTTGATTGATATAAGACTCTCGATATCTTATCGAATTCTATATTATATCACATAAACCGAGAATTAGGTCCCTGGTCCTAAGCTACTTCCCCACCAATTTTCAGCCAAATCGGTTCTGCCGTTCTTGAGTTATAAAATGTGTAACCAACACGACTTTGTTTTATATATATAAATATGTGTGTATTTATAAATTATATTAGTTGTCTGATTACCATAGTACAAGCTCTGCTTAGTTTGGGATCAGATGACCGTGTGTGAGTCCATGATACTTAAAAAAAACTGTTTATTATTAAATATTTTTAATTGAATTTCGCTGAACTTAAAACACACATATATTGTTTAAAAATAAACCTTTCTTTTGTCACAGCTTGTCGAGTAAAAAAATCATTTTTGTCGAACATATTTTCAGTCCAATGCCTCAAGAACTCTGTAAATACTACTTATATATAAGCGTAGATATAATTGAAAATATATTTTAATTTTTTACATGAACACATTCTAAATACTACATCTCAGTGGCCAAACGATTGGCTTCTACTCTACGAGGCGCGGGTTTGAAAACAATTGTTAAGCCTATAGATATGAAAATTATAGTTCATGTAACAAATTCTTGATATATTTTCTAAAAACAATGATTTTTCTATTCAATCGAATGTGAGATGAATTTTAGTTAAAAAAACGTTATAAATAGGCCAATTTGTTCCATTGTGTAAAGACCACTGGCCTAGCCTGTACAATTTCCTACGTAAAATCATCTGTCATACGATTATAGAACTAATATTTATTAGTTGTAAGTGTCATATTGCCATAAGTAATAAAAACTTAGGATATTCGTTAAACCGAAATTGTAAATAGTACTTTAATAAATTCCGATTCCATAATGTTTTTGAGATGGTTTTATTTTACATATCTGTACAACCTTATTTTACGACAAAAGGTAAAAAGGTACGCTTCAGTCCGTCTGTCTGTCGAGACCGAAACTGCTGAAACTGTTGGAGGTAATCCATACTAATATTGTAAATGGGAAAGTGTGTCTGTCTGTTTGTCTTTCTTTCACGGCAAAACGGAGCGACGGATTGACGTGATTTTTTAAGTGGAGATAGTTGAAGGGATGGTGAGTAACATAGGCTACTTTTTGTCTGTTTCTAACGCGAGCGAAGCCGCGGGCAAAAGCTAGTGATATTATAAGTAAATAATTGTAGATAGGTTATATGCAGTCAAAAAGTGGCACTTTAAAAGTTTGCCATTTGGCCAACATGATACTCAGTACCGCGTCGACATTTGACGTTTATCTCTTTTTCACTCGCACTACTTCAATCATGTCATCCTACTTTGACGTGTAATGTATGTGTGCGTTAGTGTGCCGTTTTTGAAGATAGAATTTGAGGTATCAAATTTAAAAATATCCTTACCAATATTTTGATGGGAAAGTGTGTGTGTATATTTGTCCGTCTTTCACGATAAAACGGAGCGATGAATCGAAAAAACATTTTTTTTAGCGGAGGCAGTTGAATGGAGGGAGTGACATGGGCTACTTTTGGTCTCTTTCTAAAGCGAGCGAAGCCGCGGGGAAAAGCTAGTTACGAAATGAATCCACAATCCTTCGAACTTTGAAGCTTTGAGCAAAATCAAAGTTGTGAGTCAACGTATTAAAGCCGCTTAACCTTGTTTTTCATTCGCAAGGAAACAGAATCCCGCAGAAACTAGCCATTGACTAGATAAGTTTTTTTGTTTACCGAAACTGTTAAAGGTACGGCAAAACGGTAGATCTTGAAGTTTATTACGATTTCCGCAGCGCCGGAGATCTTCAAAAACAATTTATTTGTCTACACTAATATTGTAAAGAGAAAACCTTTGTATGTTTGTAATGAATAGGCTCAAAAACTACTGGACCGATTTTAAAAATTCTTTCACCATTCGAAAGCTACATTGTCCATGAGTTACATAGGCTATATAATATCACGCTATGTCCCACGGGAGCGAAGCAGTAACCAAAAACCTAACGTAACGTGGATGAAAATGAAACCGCATGGAACAGCTAGTAACGTGGATGAAAATGAAACCGCGAGGAACAGCTAGTAAAACATAAATACGTAATGGTAATAAAGCTTGTTTTCTGAAGTACCTACGGCAATTTTACCAGCAATTTCCATACTTAACCCGGGTTACAGAACATACAAAGAATTTATACTTATAAAGAACTGCCTATTTCCTAAATCAACCCCTCGCGCCCAGCAGTTAGTTCCTGTTTTCAGAGGGATTTAAGAACGACCGTACCAGGGGCGAGCCGAGCCAGGATTTGGTATACCCTATATGTTTAGGTATTTAAAGGTACAGTGCATCTTTATCTTCCCATTTCATAAAGATAAAATTCGGTTACGTCCTGTCGGAAAAAAAGAAACGAGGGTGATACACACAGCATATCGAGCCTAATAAAGTAGGGTGGATCACTTATAAATGTCGTAGCTCATAACAGCCACCCGGCAGCCACTCCGCACCGACTCGCCTTATAACCGAGGCGATCCGGTGACGGTACGGAGTTGATATAGTGAGCGCATGCCCATACAAATCCATATAAAGAATACTAGCTGCAGGAGGCGAGTCGGTGCGGAGTGGCTGCCGGGTGGCTCTAATGAGCTATGACCTTTAATTGGAAGAGAGTCGGTCGGTTAGTCAGAAAGGTGACACTAGCTGCCCGTTCCAAAACGTAAATCTCTATGGAGAAGAACAAGTAAGAAACTCCACTCTTTTTAAAACTTCATATCTTACAAAAACTTGGTTACATTATTTTCGTTACATTAATTTAAAAAAAACCTGTTGACATGTACCCGTAATTGTCAACAGGTTTTTTTTGGGTCCCAAAGGGTTTGTTCGGGTTGCCAAAATTTTAAAGATGGCAACTTTATTTTTGGGGTCCCTGTAGTTGCGGGGCCTAATTAAAATGAGCCAGTCTAGCTACGTCCCTGGCGCTATTACTCCAAAAAAGTGTACCCTACTTACGTCACAAAAATACGTGCAGTGCAAATATTTTGGGCGACAGGAAATGCCGCCACACACCCACTTTCTTCATCCCACACACGGAAATGAGACAAACGCACAGTGGGACATCCTTTTTATTGTTCGGAGGAACCGGAAGTGCACGGCGGTGCCCGCCGGAGGATATTATACCATGTTTTGCATACACTTCCCGTCAATTGAGCGCCTATTAAATTATTGTTTAATTTTTCTGTTAATTGTTTTGTTATGTTGTTTCGTGGTTAATCTTTCGACGACCAGTGACAGCCGACTGTATCGCACTGCTATTGACTTTATATTGTGTCTCGAATCACGTGTGTTCAAAGGTTAAGGCGCCAGCCTCTCATGTTAACGGTTGTGGGTTCAAATCGGTGATGTGACTTTTTCAATTCATTATGTATTTTTTAAAGTTTTTCTTGGACATTTGACATGTAATCCAGTCACTCGGTGCGCACGTGAAGCCGTCAAACCCAACCCTTTTATTTTTATTTATTATTTTATTATCAAGTACTTAATGATTACCGAATTACAGCGTTGTATCGATATGTTTGACAGTCACCCTTTGTATTTGACTGGAAGCCGACCCTAACATAGTTGGAAAACGATAAGACACATGATGACGATATTATATTGTTACCATCTTTATACTGGACTGATATCCTACTAATATTTTAAATGTGAAAGTTTGCATGTGTGTATGGATATTTGTTACTCTTTCACGCAAAAACTGCTGAACGGGTGTTGATGAAACTACAGTATTATAAGCTTATACATATCAGAATCACCATGACCTTAAACTTAACTTAAGGTACTCAGATAAAACCACGCTAGTATTTCGGTTTTTTTTTAATTATTAAGTTTTGTTTCCTTTACAATGAGAGGCTCATGGGTAAGTTCATAATTAATGATTAACCTTGTCGTTTTAAGGTAAAACTCAGAGTCAACATAAAGAAACAAAATTATAGAGATTCATAAAACGTGCAGATAATTTCATAAAAATTCTCTTCTATTTTTTAATATATCTGATATTTCAACCAAATCTCATGCCAAAGCATGCTAAGACAGACCCAAGAGGTCTAATTGTCTGCCTTGTCTTAAAAATAGGAACTAGTATTTTATAAAAAGAAAATAAGGTCATTATGACAGGCTCTTAATTTGTAAATTACGTAACACTCGCTTTTGCCCGCGGCTTCGCTCGCGTTAGAAAGAGACAAAAAGTAGCCTATGTTACTCCCCATCTCTTCAACTATCTCCACTTAAAAAATCACGTCTATTCGTCGCTCCGTTTTGCCGTGAAAGAAAGACAAACATACAGACAGACAGACAGACAGACTTTCCCATTTATAATATTAGTATGGATGTTACGTCTTGCCAATCCTCAAGGAAGCCACTAAGTCGTCTCGCCATCTCTTTCGTAGTCCGGGGTTGCAAGCGAAGGAACGGGAAAGGGTGGGTTTTAGTCAGTAAAAGTCTGACACAAGGGCAGGAGAAGTCATTTGATGATTTCAGTAGGACACTACGGGCTAGTTATTAATCATCATCATCTCCCTAGCCTTTTCCCAACTATGTCGGGGTCGTTAGTAGTGTTTTACGTGAAGCGACTGTCTATCAGACCTCCACAACCCAGTAACTGGGCGACACGATAACCCTTAGTTTGACAGGCTTCTGACTACACGTAACTACTGTCAAAGTTATACAAATGACAAACGGCTTTACGTGCTTAAAACTTTGTATGTGTATGGGGAAGTTTGTCACTCTTTCACGTAAAAACTGCAGAACGGATTTTGATAAAACTTTACAGAAATATAGCTTACACATACAGGCTTACACAACATGCTTTGACAGCTAGTTTGGTAATATAAGTAAGTATATGGGTTTGTATCATATCTGTAGAAAAGATTTATTCCCATCTGTCCCCTAGCTTGCCACCGGAGTGGCGGTTAGCACTAATTTAATGGCGTTTACCACCCCGGTGGTCAGTGGTACCTATTTAATTTCATCTGCCCCCTTCGTAGTACATGGGTTTATTTGCTTTTCATATTGGATATTATCAATAGAAATTTAAAATCTTAAGGGGGATATACCTAGAAAATTTCCTAAAACGCCAGAACGACGATTGTTATCGTATCGACAGGACACAATAGTCCCAGTACCAATAAAAATAATAGCCAAGCGTAGTACCTTGATGAAATGCGATAACAAAAACACATAAATATAAACCTTATCACTTCCTTATTAGATTGTTAATACAACGACAGGAAAATGCTTTCCGTCAAGATTTCAATCTAATAAAGAAAGCGGAAATAACGAGGAATTCGTGTCATCCTGGCACAGTATGGCCGTTTGTCCACCACCGCCAACGTCAACGTCACGTCAACGAGATAACGGCGAACCGAGTTTAGAATGAGGTATCGTGACGTGCGGTGGACACGCGGCTGTAGTAAATGTGTGAATCGCCACTTGTCTTTGATCCCGTAACGAAAGTAATCAGAAAAGATTAGCGGAGGAGTAAGAAAAATAATTATGTTTTCTACTTCCCTCTGTAACAAGCAGGAGACAGAACAGAACTAAGCCAATAGGCACAAAGGGGCGATTACAACCTTTAGGCAATGTCACACCACCAACTATCAAACTCGGAACTCGTGTCGAGGAATCCTTGGAGGAAAATCCCAATAACTTCATGCCCGACACAGGACATTCAGTATTAACGCTAGACTAACGAACAATAGACGAAAACGAAACAATTTTTTTGACTCTACAAAATACAGGAAGCAACATAATTCATGAACTCTTAATCATTAGTGTAAAACAAAAGACTAATAGAAAGGACTTTATTATTAAAGCATTAGGATATAAAATGCAATGGGAGGAGATGAAATGTTTAAAATGCACATACAAAAAAGGTTGTTTTAGTAAATGGCCGCCACGTGTAGGCTGCAAGCCACACGCTCCTGCCTCCTTCAAAGAAAAAAAAGAATGTGCAGGGAAGTGTAACCTTTGTTTCTAGCAGCTACGCCTGTCTTTTTTTCCTCTTTAGGAATTAAATTTTTAAAGATCGCTGCTTCTTCCTTTACGTTATAATATACTATGCCATGATTCGAGGTTCAGTAGTTTTGTCTGTCCGTTGATTACATTACATACATATTCAAGCTAAACAGATGTTTAATTTTAAAGTTCATATAGGAGGGTGCTATTCCATTGTCTTTCAATAATAGGGATGACGACAACATTAAAAAAATGGCCTTCTGTTTAGTCCGTCTGATAAATCGGCCAAAAATACGGAACACGTATTTTTTGCTAGATCAAATTAATAAAAAAATACAAAGATAAAGAGCAACAAAGTTTCCGAGTAGGGGCTTTTGACGTCACCGTCCTGCAAAAATTGTATCACATCGTGACGGCATGCGCAACTTCAACGCACTGTATCGTCGTCATTCTTCGTTTACGAGAAAAATTAAAAAATGTGTCCAAAATTTTTTGATAATCTATCTGACGGACTAATTACTTTTTTTTTTGTCGTCTCGCCTATTCATCTGCTTTAATTATGTTTGAATGGTCCGTCATTAATATTAGCCTATGAGAAAGAGGTTTAATGTAAGATCAAACAAAAGTATACCCACAAAAATGTTGACAACACCCCAATTTTTTGCACAACCGACAACCTGTCAAACTGTGACAGCCGAGCTCGACGGATGCGTGCAATCTCTCATTTATCACTCCGGAATAAGCTGTTGTGCCCAAATCCGGCTTTACGCAAGATTTGTGACGAAAATAAGATCCTATTTAGGGCTTATTGTCGCTACAATAAAAGATTTTTTGTCCTCTGTCATTCTATACTTTCCCGCCGTTTCCGTTATGACAGCATTTTTTTTTATTGAACGTGTGTCGGCAATGATCATGGTTATTATGCCTTTGGAACCGGAAGTGATTTTACGGTCATCTGGTGTAATATTATTAGGCTAGATAATAGAGAAGCAGAGTAATCGCTAAGTAAATAATCTATATGTATTACTATTATTTAGTAATATTATTATAAACAAGGTTAGAATTCAATTAAGGCGCACATATCGCATTGTGCTAGTCTATTAGGATAAATGTAGGTAAATATATAAATAAATAAAATTCTTCATTTGAGCTGCAGAGTTCGTTTGAGCCTTTTGTGGAACTTGCGTGGTCCGATGATTATAAAATATTGTATGTTATGCTGGCCATTTAATTGCGGAAGGTCGTAGGCTTTATAGCATAACGCTATAACAATGGGAGCGAAGCAGTAGCTAAAGTCGTATATAGCTATCTTTATTGAAATGTGAGTGGTTATTACGGAGCAAGAGCGGGATAGGGCACAACTAAAACACAGTTCTACGATTGCATAGTGAATTTAATTTATTAAATTACTCACAATACTGTAATCATTGTATCATGTTAATAATAAAGTACAGAGATACTTAATATTGCGTCCGGCCATGTTGACAGCAAAAAGGAAGAAGGAAGTATCTATGTCAAAGAGAAATATAGAACAGTGTGTCATAGATAATTATAGATTAATGTTTTAGGTATACACGGTAAAATAATGTCCTTATTTTTTAACACTTCCCCTTATACCTAATAGCATTTAGTCAAATACAACCATAACATTGTAACAAACTTAAAAAGAAAATATTTGACACAACAACACACAAAATAAATCATAATAATAACTACTTATGTAGATATAGCAGGTGTCACAATATACCTTTAATAAAAGTATAATGCTTTTCTTTACACAAAGCTTTAGTCAGAACATCAACATTACTATTTTTAGTCAATTTACAATTTAATTGCATAGGGGTACTCACTGGTTTACAATTCTCCATATTAAATCTCCTTAACAATTTTCTTATGTACTCTATTTGATCTAAGTTCAATGTACCATTTTTCTTATCTCTAGTAACTCTCATACCTAAACAGTTTTTCAGTGGTCCTAGATTTTTAATATTAAATTGCATATTTAGCACATTTAACAACTGCTCTTTAATTGAACTATTTTTAGAGTAAAATACATAGAAATCGTCAACATAAACTGCAATTATAACAAAGTCTTTATCTAATTTCTTAGTATAAATGCATGGTTCACACAAAGATTGTTTAAAACCAATTTCAACTAATACATTATGTAATTTTTCATTCCACATTTTACTAGCTTGTTTTAATCCATACAAACTTTTCTGTAGTAAACAAACTTTGTTTGAATTATTACTGAATCCTAAAGGTTGTTCCATATATATGACCTCATTAAGATTACCATTAAGAAAAGCTGTTGTGACATCAATGTGGTCAATTTCTAAGTCCATTTCATTTGCCAATGAAAACAAAATTCTCATAGAAGAATGTCTAACCACTGGAGAAAAAGTCTCGCTATAATCGATACCTTGTTTTTGAGTGAAACCTCTGGCAACCAGCCTAGCCTTAAACCTATCAAACTTCCCATCAGCATCATGCTTAAGTTTGTAAATCCATTTGCATTTCACAAAATTGGTGTTAGTAGGTCTATCAACCAATTTCCAAACCTGGTTTTCTAAAAGGGAGTTGTACTCACTTCTCATAGCTGACATCCAATCCTCACAGTGAGGTGAAGATATGGCTTCCTCATATGTTCAACAGTGGGAGATCTATTTTTAAGATAAATAGCAGTCATTACTGCTTCAGCCCAATAGCGCCTACAAAGACCAGATTCTGCCAGCATACACCTAACCTTGTCCATCAATGTGCGATTAAGGCGTTCACTAACCCCGTTTTGTTGTGGACAGTAGGGCACGGTACTTTGATGTAGAATACCTTCCCTCTGTAAATATTCTGAGAATCTTTTACTGAAATATTCTCCACCATTATCAGTTCTCAACATTTTAATTTGCAACCCCAACTGTTTTTCTACGTGTGACTTGAAAGTAATAAAATGGTTCATTACCTCAGATTTTTCTTTCATCACGTAACCATAGGTCTTGCGAGTGTAGTCGTCCGTGAAGGTGACAAGATATCTCGCCCCTCCCCAGCTAGGCTCCGGCATGGGCCCGCAAACGTCACTGTGTATCAGCTGCAGTGGCTTAGTTGCTCGCTGTGCCTGTCCATTAGGATAAGATGCGGCCGACATCTTCCCTTGAAGACAAGGCTCACAGCTGCTCAAATCTTCATGCTGAAACATAACAGCACCTTCCCGTAGTTGTTTCATACCTGACATACTCAAGTGACCGAGGCGTCTATGCCACAATTCTGCCGGTAAACTTGCTGCTACTGCGGCTCTCGAAGATTCCTGGCTACCATTATTCGTTACTCTTTACTCTTTGAATCATTGAGTAAGCGACCGACTGAGCGAAAGCGACAGGGAAGATCCTTACGAGACTTGGAAGACATCATCTGTTTATTTAAGGAGACAGATCCTGAAGTGATCCCGATTTTTGTGGCTAGAAGATTAGAAAAATTGCCGCCTGTAACCTTCGACCTAAAAAGATAGTTCTACTCGAAAAAAATATCCAGGATTTTCAACATCAGTTTGCTACCAAAAGTGAATTAAATGACCGGATTGAGGAATATTATAAAGCTTCTTCTTTTATAAATCAAGAAAGAAATGTAAACATGAGAAGAGGTGGAGGTAGCTTTAAATTGTTTGACAGTGGGCCGATGGCATTACCGACACTAAGCGGTGATGAATCAGCGGTTGAGCGCAATGTCACTGCGCACTATCCATCTCTTTCCCCCGAGCATCAACCGCCTCTTGCGTCATCGCCGCCGCCGGCTACGGCTAACGAGCCTGAGACGAGTGTGAATGAGACGACATATAAATGCGACCCATAGACTGATAAAGACGAGCTGTTGCGTTCCTGCTCTGCGCCGCTGTCATCCGCACCGATTAATGAAGCAGCTGATCAATGTAAACAAACAACCAATCAAACAACCGTTACAAATGAGAATCGTCCCTTGTTTTCAGAGGTTATTCAGAGGGACGGTAAATTGAATACGTCAAATACTGAAAAATGGACCGTGGTACAGAATCGGAGACATAAAAATTTGTTTTTAAGTCAAAGAGGTAGTGCGGTAATTGATTCAGAAGATAAAAGTATGCAGTTTAGAGCGGCGGATACGAAAGTGCCGCTATTTATATCGAATGTATATAAGGCGGTGTCAGAGCAGGCTATTGTAAACTATGTCTATGGGAAGACTGGAGAGCGAGTTACATTAGTCAAAATCAAAATGAAACAAGAAAAAGACTATAATGCTTACAAGCTGTTTGTAACAAAACATAAAATTGATTCTTTTTTAGATGACAAGTTGTGGCCGTCTGGAGTATCATTTAGGCGGTTTGTGCACTATCATATGAGGCAAAGCGATGATAAAAATATAGCTATCAAAAATGGACAGTCTTAGTAAGATTGTAAGCTTTAATTGTAAATCACTGAAAAGGTCCATTGAAGGTGTAAGGGAAATATGTCAGTTGGCGGACGTGGTAGCCCTCCAAGAGACTTGGTTACTGCCACACGATTTGCCGTTACTTAGCACGGTTGACGACAGCTTCGGGTGCACCGGGACGTCGGCTGTGGACACCTCAGCGGGCCTTTTGTCGGGAAGGCCATACGGTGGCGTCGCGTTATTGTGGCGTAAAAGTGCGTTTGAGACAGTGTTGCCGATTAAGTGTAATAATGTGCGAGTGTGCGCGGTCAACATAACCGTAAGTACTATATCTGTAGTGGTTATCAGTGTCTACATACCCACTAACTCAAATGACAATCTCCCGGAGTTTACAGCCTGTCTAGGTACTATTCGTTCAGTAATAGAGGTAGAAGAGAATAAAGGTGTTGAGGCTTTTTATATTATAGGAGACTTTAATGCACATCCAAGTGAATTGTTTTACAATGAAATGATGAATTTTTGTTCGGATCAAAGATGGATCTGTGTAGATATGAATATGTGTAACCGAAATACTTACACCTTTACCAGTGAATCACATGGCTGCAATAGATGGTTGGACCACTGCATCGTAACTGAATCTGCGCAGCGATCAGTCGTTAGTGTATCAGTGTTG
Source organism: Athetis lepigone (assembly GCA_033675125.1). Lineage (NCBI taxonomy): Eukaryota > Metazoa > Arthropoda > Insecta > Lepidoptera > Noctuidae > Athetis > Athetis lepigone. The sequence continues at coordinate 1,382,523 of CM066223.1, forward strand.
TATGACGTGTATTGGTCTGACCACTTTCCGATTGTGATTGAATGTGATTTACATAAAATTACACCTAAAATTCAAAGTAATGTACTACATAATGATAATTTTGTTAATCGTGTTATGTGGGGCGAGAGGACGTCGGAGCAGATTAGCGAATACCGCGGCCTCTGTCACTCGCAACTTAAGCTTATAGGTATACCTCAGGAGCTGAATGACTGTTGTGATAAATTCTGTGGTCACAGAGAACATTGCTCAGTTCTTGATGAAATGTATCGAAATATTATTGATGTGCTCGCACGGTCCGCCGCGCAGACTTATAAGATCAAGTGTCGAAGGAAGGGGGGCTATGTCACTGGGTGGAACAAATATGTCGCTGATGCTCACCGTAGGGCGCGGCTTCAGTTTCAGGCTTGGACATTGGCTGGTCGACCGACTAGTGGCCGTGTATTTACTGAAATGACGGAGGCGAGGAAACATTTTAAGGCCAAGCTCAAATGGTGTCATAATAGGCAGGATCAGCTTAAAATGGACCTACTCGCGACGAATCATACTGCTAAAAACTTTAAGCTTTTTTGGAAAAACACTAATAAAATGAATGTTAGGCCGAGTCTTCCGGTGAGTGTCGGAGGTATCACTGACCACAAGAATATTGCGGATGCTTTTAGGGACCACTTCTCTGTAAAGTCACCCTTGAGTCCGGCGTCTGGTGAGGTGGACGGTGCTGCGGCTATCGTGACAGAACGGAACGCAAAAATACCAGCTAAGACAGTGGCCACAATTATCTCTAGAATGCAGCGCGGAAAGTCACCGGGTCACGATGGCCTCAGTATCGAACACTTTAAACATGCAGGAGTCCATCTGCCTAGAGTCTTGTCACTGTTTTTCACTCTGTGCTTAGGTCACTCTTATCTGCCGGAACCGCTCATGCGGACGATAGTTGTGCCTGTAGTTAAAAACAAAACGGGTGATACATCCGACATGAACAACTATCGACCCATCTCGCTCGCTACCACCACTGCTAAGGTGCTAGACGGTGTGTTGAATGGATGCCTCACAGATTGCGTAGACGTGCATGATGCCCAGTTCGGGTTCAAGGCGGGAGTGTCTACAGAGAGTGCCATCCTTAGTCTGAAACACACCGTTAAGTACTATACAGCGAGGTGGACGCCGGTGTACGCGTGTTTCTGTAAGCTTTCGATCTTGTCTCATACAACGTGCTGTGGGACAAGTTGAGGGACACGGGTGTGCCGGCGGAGTATACAACCCTTCTCAGGTACTGGTATGCTCACCAGACAAACCGGGTGAAGTGGGTCGGTACTCTGTCGGATGCGTACAGAGTGGAATGTGGTGTGAGACAGGGGGATTGAGTTCGCCTCTGTTATTTAATATATATATCAATCAGCTTATCGAACGACTGAGCAGCACACATGTTGGCTGTCACATAGACGGTACGTGTGTCAATAACATAAGTTATGCGGACGACATGGTGTTGCTCAGTCCGTCGATAGGCGGACTGAGGGAGCTGCTATCGATCTGCGAGACGTATGCGGAGGTGCATGGCCTTAAATACAACTCTAAGAAGAGTGAGGTCTTAGTGTTTAAAGCACCTAAACAACAGCCACGTCGTGTACCTCCGGTATATCTCAATGGGGTATCAGGACACATGCGCGAAAGACATTTCCGCGAAAGACACTTGCGCGCGGCCGTTTGGGCGAATGGACACATGCGCGAATGGACGTTTGCGCCCATAGACATTTCCGCGAATGGACACTTGCGCGACTAGACGTTTCCGCGCCAAACCACTTGCGCGAAGCCCTTTGCGCGACGGACACTTGCGCGCCAGACAGTTCCGCGAGAGACGTTTGCGCCCAAACACTTCCGCGACTAGACACTTGCGCGAACTTTTTTCCAAAGGACATTGGGCAAATTTAAAAATATTATTAAGGGGTACCAATATTTTTTTATTTAGTTTTTATTATATGGCGTCCACATACCTACCGTGGGTGGTAAGTCGTTTTCAAAAGCAAGATGGCGGCCATGATATTATTCACAAAATACGTCACGGGTGTCAATTTCAAGGTTTTTTAGGGTGCTAAGGTCGAAAATGAGGTCCATTTGAGAATCCAAGATGGCGGTCGTGACCTTTCTCACAATATGCATCATGGGTGTCGTTTTCATGGTTTTTTGGGGTGCTAAGGTCGAAAATGAGGTCGATTTGAGAATCCAAGATGGCGGCCGTGACCTTTCTCACAATATGCGTCATGGGTGTCGTTTTCATGGTTTTTTGATGTGCTAAGGTCGAAAATGAGGTCGATTTGAGAATCCAAGATGGCGGCCGTGACCTTTCTCACAATATGCGTCATGGGTGTCGTTTTCATGGTTTTTTGGGGTGCTAAGGTCGAAAATGAGGTCCATTTGAGAATCCAAGATGGCGGCCGTGACCTTTCTCACAATATGCGTCATGGGTGTCGTTTTCATGGTTTTTTGGGGTGCTAAGGTCGAAAATGAGGTCGATTTGAGAATCCAAGATGGCGGCCGTGACCTTTCTCACAATATGCGTCATGGGTGTCGTTTTCATGGTTTTTTGGGGTGCTAAGGTCGAAAATGAGGTCGATTTGAGAATCCAAGATGGCGGTCGTGACCTTTTACACAATATGCGTCATGGGTGTCGTTTTCATGGTTTTTTGGGGTGCTAAGGTCATTAATGAGGTCAATTTGAGAATCCAAGATGGCGGCCGTGACCTTTCTCACAATATGCATTATGGGTGTCATTTTCACGGTTTCTTGGGGCGCTAAGGTTGAAAATGAGGTCGATTTGAGAATCCAAGATGGCGGCCGTGACCTTTCTCACAATATGCATCATGGGTGTCGTTTTCATGGTTTTTTGAGGTGCTAAGGTCGAAAATGAGGTCGATTTGAGAATCCAAGATGGCGGCCGAGACCTTTCTCACAATATGCGTCATGGGTGTCGTTTTCATGGTTTTTTGGGGTGCTAAGGTCGAAAATGAGGTCAATTTGAGAATCCAAGATGGCGGCCGTAACCTTTCTCACAATATGCATCATGGATGTCGTTTTCATGACGTCGACGTCGACCTTTTATACTCGCGTGTATTACCTTACTGAGAGCCGCGTATTTTAAGCCATTTCGCTCGTCAAATTTCGTCAAGCCAAGATCTGTTTTGCCCCCTCTTTATTTATTTCCTTTCAAGATATTTACATGAAATTTGTACAGGATTTACGCACTTATGTTCGGGAAAGCCGACTATTCGGCCACTATCGTAGTCGGCGACTAGTCGGCGATTAGTCAGCAAAAAGCGCCGACTTTCCGGCTTGTTATTATAATCGTATGTAAACCGTGAAAACGACACCCATAATGCATATTGTGAGAAAGGTCACGGCCGCCATCTTGGATTCTCAATTCGACCTCATTTTCGACCTTAGCACCCCAAAAAACCATGAAAACGACACCCATGATGCATATTGTGAGAAAGGTCACGGCCGCCATCTCGGATTCTCAAATCGACCTCATTTTCGACCTTAGCACCCCAAAAAACCATGAAAACGACACCCATGACGCATATTGTGAGAAAGGTCACGGCCGCCATCTTGGATTCTCAAACCGACCTCATTTTCGACCTTAGCACCCCAAAAAACCATGAAAACGACACCCATGTCGCATATTGTGAGAAAGGTCACGGCCGCCATCTTGGATTCTCAAATCGACCTCATTTTCGACCTTAGCACCCCAAAAAACCATGAAAACGACACCCATGACGCATATTGTGAAAAATATCATGGCCGCCATCTTGCTTTCGAATACGACTTACCACCCACGGTAGGTATGTGGACGCCATATAATAAAAATTAAGTAAATAAAAAAATATTGGTACCCCTTAATAATATTTTTAAATTTGCCCAATGTCCTTTGGAAAAAAGTTCGCGCAAGTGTCTAGTCGCGGAAGTGTTTGGGCGCAAACGTCTCTCGCGGAACTGTCTGGCGCGCAAGTGTCCGTCGCGCAAAGGGCTTCGCGCAAGTGGTTTGGCGCGGAAACATCTAGTCGCGCAAGTGTCCATTCGCGGAAATGTCTATGGGCGCAAACGTCCATTCGCGCATGTGTCCATTCGCCCAAACGGCCGCGCGCAAGTGTCTTTCGCGCAAATGTCTTTCGCGCAAGTGTACCAGATCCTCTCAATGGCATAGTACTCAATGTGGTTGATAGTTTTAAGTACCTGGGTCATGTTGTCACTAGTAACCTATGTGATGATGGTGACATAGAGCGTGAGCGTAGGGCGTTGGCGGTGCGGGGCAATATGCTTGCCCGTAGGTTCGCTCGCTGCACGGCAGACGTCAAAGTGAGTTTATTCAGGGCGTTCTGCCAGTCTTTCTACTCGAGCGGCCTGTGGGTATCATATACGCGCCGAGCTTACAACGTCCTGCGCGTACAATACAATAACGCTTTCAGGATGCTGTTGCGGCTGCCGCGACGTTGCAGTGCGTCGGGAATGTTTGCTGCAGCTCACACGGATGGCTTTCACGCCATTATGCGTAAGAAAGCAGCTTCCTTACTGCAACGGTTGCGTAGCAGTCGTAACAGCATCCTGAAAATGATTGCTGGTAGACAAGATTGCCCCTTCCAAAGACACTGGGTGGAATTAGCTTTAGGATTGCATAATTAGTACTAACAACACTAACATAGTATATTAAATACATTCTGTTACTAACTCACTAACAGCGTTATGGACACTTTGGGTCTGAAATAAAGATATTTTATTTATTATTATTTATTATCCAGGAACAAGGAGTGCTCCTCTGACGAAGCCTTATCACTCTCCACATCAACACAGACACACATCTTATATAGACCATGCCTTCATGCAACACATGCAATTGGGTTGCCAGTTGTTTTACCTTTGTGATAAAGTGAACAGCCCTTTTCATTAAAGACAATAGAATAGTCTTTCTCAACTAATTTGGAGACAGAAATTAAATTACTGGATAGATCGGGGACGTACAAAGCATTAGACAAAATCAATGGACTCACCTGATTAGTAACAGTTAACTTTATAGTGCCTACTCCCTGGCTAGTAATCTGCTCATTGTTGGCAACCTTAATCACTGTACTACATGGCCTTAAATCCTGAAAATAGTCTTTGCTGTTCACCATGTGATTACTCACACCACTATCTAAGTAAAAGTTTTTATCTGGAACATCTGTCAAGAATGCTGACGCCAAATGTGTCTCATTATTTACACTTGCAATTGCTGCTTTGCTTGCCTTTTTCTCCCTTTTCAATTTGAAGCAACGGGCCTTGACATGTCCTTTTTTACCACAATGATTGCAAACTATGTTCACGTTAATATTTTTCTTTGAAATAAAAGCTGACCCGCACTCATTAGACACCTTTCTTGAGTATTCTTGTAAGAGTCTTGACTTCACAAGCTCACTTGAGAGTTGGTTGGTAGCGGTGACAGCAGCCATACTCGAAACAATGGTATCATAGTCCGACGATAGTCCACTAAGTAAAATCTCGGCGACCTCTGCATCTTCTATGCTTTTTCCAATGTCGAGAAGCTGTTGCACAAGAGTAGTAACCTCTTCGATGTAAGAACTCATGGAGTCAAAGTCAGTGAACTGAATTCTATGCAATCTTCTTAATAGTAATACACGCCTGTACAAACCCTTGTCTTCAAAAACGTCAATAAGATTTTTCCATGCTTCTGCAGCTGTCTTGGCATTTCTTACATCTGTATATATAAAACGCTTCCGTTACTGACTGACTGACAGACAACGCACAGCCGAAACTATTGGTCGTAGAAAGCTGAAATTTGGCATGTGTGTTTGTTTGGGAGTGTAAGCGCGTACTAAGAGAGGATTTTTGGAAATTCCACCCCATGGGGGAGAAAAGGGGGTAAATTGATTTTTTTAATTTCTTTATGAATTCACTTAAAACTTTGTGAGTAGGTTCCACCAGTGATGAAATTAAGCACTGAGAGAAATTTTTTTGGAAATTCTCCCCCATGGGAAAGAAAAGGGGGTAAAAGGGGGTTTTTATTTCTTTATGGATTCACTTAAAACTTTGTATGTAGGTTCCACCAGTGACGAAACTGAGAACTGAGAGAGGATTTTTTGGAATTCCCCCCCCCCCCCCCCCATGGGGAAGAAAAGGGGGGGAAAACTGTTTTTTTTTTCTTTATGGAGTCACTTAAAACTTTGTATGTAGGTTCCACCATTGAAGCAAGTGAGCACTAAAAGAGGATTTCTGTATTTTTTTCCTGTCATAAGGCTGTATCTCATGCACCATGATAGTCGGATAGTTATCTGTTGCCGCTATAACAACATCCTCAGCATATAAGTGCCCCCTGAGCTGAGCAAAGGCTTCTTCTCACGTGGAGAAGGTTAGAGCATTAATAACCACTTGCTTGCTTAAGGTGGTTTGGCGATTTAAACTTATGATTTGAAATTCAGGTTTCCTTAGGATGTTTTCGCCGCCTGTCAGTGGTGTCCAAATACTAGAAAGTACATATAACTCGGAAAAAATCATATTGGTACTTGCTATGAGAGGCAGGCCTTAACCTCCGGACTACCATGACGCGTATAACAACAAATACTAAAAACAGGTTAAAATAATAATTTAAGGGGGCTACCATACAAAAAACAGACTGTCATTACATACATTTATCATTGTCAAACACACAGATTATAACAATAACACATAGGTAACTCAGACAACAAATCAAGCTACCCATCATCCTCAATTCTCAATTCTTTATTCCATTCTACAATGTAAGACTTAGGTGGTAAACATTAAAAAGTAACAATCATGGACCCTGATCGTGAATGATCCTATATCAGTTCGTATTTTATGGCCACTGAGAAAAACAAGTGAGTATACATCACTCAAACTTAAACGCAGAGCTCATTCTGTTGATTTTTGAAGAGTTCCCTGAAATATCTTTCACTTTTATAATCAGTCTTTGACTAAATTTTTATAGGACACTAACACTTGCTGCGTCTATTAACGATATACTTTTAAAGGTCATTCGACGGAGAAGAAAAAAAAAATTACAAACAAATCAATAGACACACCATGCCATGTAAATGACGCTATTAATTATCCGGTAGAATTCCTAAATTCCCTAAAACCAGACGGTCTCCCATACCATAGGCTTGCACTGGGTACACCGGTAATGTTGCTAAAAACCTGAAACCGCCGAAATTGTGTAACCGCACGAGGTTGCAAGTCAAAGCCTTACACAAAAAAATGTTTTGTTTTAAATAATGTAATGTGACAGGATGTGCTCGAGGAGAAACGGTGTTCGTCCCACGCATTCCTCTAATAATCTTCCATTTGAAGTTTAGAGCCTTCAATTTCCTCTGAAAGTTTGCTTTGCGATACGATAAATAAATCACAAGGGCAAACTTTCATAGTCGCAGGTGTTGATCTAAGAGAAGATTGCTATTCTCATAGACAACTGCGTGTCGCTTGCTCACATGTCAGCTCTCTCCCTCTAACCTCAGTGCTGGACATAGGCCTGCCCAAAGACATCTCTACGATAGTCAGTCCTGTGCTAAATGGTGTCAGCAACTTCCAGCGACTTTCACTGCACCGTCCTCCAAGCGTCGCGTCGTGTTCTCTTCGTCATGTATAAATTCTTATTATTATTTTCTTCTTTTTTGTGGACTATGGAAAAGGCGATAACTAATTGAAAAATCCAAATTTTGCCAGCAGTCATTATTCCACGCGGACGAAGTCGCGGGCAAAAGCTAGTATTGGTATAAACTTGGCTTCAAAGCAAGGCAAATGCGTGCCAGAGCACGCTGTCCACTCGCAGCATCAATCTCGCGATTATCCTGAATTATATCCCAGAGTCCCTTCAAAATTTTGCATTGTGAATTTCCAAGTATGGAAATTTTGTGGGCCGTCTAGCTTCTCCATTGCCAGTCCCGATGCCATCACGTGGCTCGACCTCGCCGCTCCAGATGCCGTATCGGGCATATTTTGAAACGTAGCGTTGGGCCGGAACGCAAAATATTAACGTAAAAAAATGGTTGCCTGTAAAGTCGGTTTTACGGGCGAAGATTTTACGTGACAACGTCTTTCATATCGATCATAGTTGAGTGGGAGAGAGACGCAAGGCATTCGGCGGGCCTCTCTCTCGTTCGGTGACTCATCGTAACGTTACCGAGCGTTACACTTTTTCATAAGTGACTCCCAGCCGCAACCTAATTTAAGACGTTGTCACGTCAAAAACGTAACGATGAATGAGTAAATGTGAAATACTAACAAATCATTTGATGCATACTAGTATTTAATAGTTGGCACCTAAACCCACGCTCTCGCCATACTGGGCCCATAACCTATTGAAATGTGAGTGGTTATTACGGAGCAAAAGCGGGATAGGGCACAACTAAAACACAGTTCTACGATTGCATAGTGAATTTAATTTATTAAATTACTCACAATACTGTAATCATTGTATCATGTTAATAATAAAGTACAGAGATACTTAATATTGCGTCCGGCCATGTTGACAGCAAAAAGGAAGAAGGAAGTATCTATGTCAAAGAGAAATATAGAACAGTGTGTCATAGATAATTATAGATTAATGTTTTAGGTATACACGGTAAAATAATGTCCTTATTTTTTAACAATCTTAACGCAAGTAAAACCGCAGTATAAACACATGTTTTTTTTATATTCAAGCTTTAAATGTATGCCTATGGAAGCCTATTTGCGGTTCCGTAGCAAAATCGTACAAAAAGTACTTATTATGGTTTCGCCATGTTCGTATGTCTGTTTGTTCGCTAGTTAGCTCCGAGACCATTAGTGTTAGGTATAGGATGCTGCGCGATTATATGTATTTTGTAAACCATGATTATTTTAAAAAGAGTGCCGTGGAGTTTCTTGCCTGTTCTTCTCCATAGAGATCTACGTTTTGGAACAGGCAATTAGCGTAACTTTTCTTACTAACTGACCGACTCTTTGACCCTTACTTTGACCATTCATAAGTACCTGTAAATGATGTAAGTGAAATAAATACCTTGCACTTTGATTTTTTTTTAATTTTGTCATACTTTGTAAAATTTTGTATTAATAAGATTCTTGACCATTATTTTTAATACAAAACTATGTAGGTATTATAAACTTATTAAATGGTCGACTATATTAATTTCTTTTACATACTTCCACATGTTAAATAGATATAATCTACGTGACTACCACTTTTCACTACGGTTTCTGAACGTGATTTTGAACAATGGAACAAATGCTAGAAAACTAGGTAACAAAATATCTTTCATACCTTTGAACCGTCAATTATCCAATAATAAAGAAACCCAAACCTAAATAAACAAAAAACGTAGACACATCAATACTGAAACGTGCTGTAACAAAAGCTACCAAACTACCTCATTTTTACAATAATATTTGACAATATAACACGGCTATTGTCCAGCCGGAAGTCCGGTGTAGCCGGATGTCGTTCACAAACAACTTTACCGGTGTTTTTTCGGTTTTCGGACCTCACGTGTGAGTGAATGATTTAGTAATCTGTGGCTGCAGGTGATGTCGAATGAAGTTTTTTCTGTTATAGTTTGTTCCGGTTTGAGGTAGGTTAAGGTCTGAAAGACGTGAGGAAATGGTCACGTATCAAAGTTTTGGTTTATGGAGTTTTATAGGCAATTGTGCCCAATGATTCCCTTATTCATTAACTAAACCAAATTTAAGCTGAGTGCATCCATTTCAAAGGAAAGGACAAAAGATAAAATATTAGTTTACTCCTGACAAATTAAGACACTGCATAGATTATTTACGCGATTAACAACATGGTCACTAAAATACGTCGTTGACTTTAGGCGCTGGCTAATGTGGCAGGACAGGACTAAACTAATATGTATCTTCTGTCCTTTTCTTATTGAAATGGAAAGAGAAAGATGCACTTAACTTAAATTTGGTTTAGTTTGTGAAAGTGAGGATCAGCATCAATATGGAATCCTTAGATAAAGTATATATTATGGATCAGGTGATTAATGATGCAGGCATTATTAATAATCTACGAACATTAAGAATAATGTCTATTATTATGATATATACGCACAGACCAAACCGCTGGACTTAGAGTTATGAACCACGGGATCTAGTACTCTTTGACGGGACTGTCATTCGTTACAAACGAATGCCTGTCCCGAAAATAAGTCCGGAAATAAGTATATACTTATATTCACAATACAACTTTTTATAAAATTGTCTTCCCGTAGGCAGATTCACAGAAAAAAGAGTGTGAAATATCCGGCAACACCTTTATCTTATTTCAAAACTATAAAACGTAATACCCAAATAAAAGTCTAAAGACAAAAAATAACTACAAAACACCCCAACAGACGAACGGACGCCGGCCGCCGTCACTATAAAAGTTAAACATTTTTATTATAAGATCTGTCCGTCTGTCCGGAAACCGTTCGAAACGGATGTCCACAGTAAACAATACTGAGCCATATTTGTTAAGACTTTTGTTATATAATAAGCGTAATAAAAGGATTTTTTATAGTTTCCTTCGGGAAGAGGTCTTCCTTCCTTGTTTTTGTTTAAAGTATTTTTATTATGATGGTTTTGAGAAATGGGTTGTGTGACAGAATGACTTCTGTGTTGTTTAAATCTGTTTTTTTGACGGGAGGTATTCCCGGTTAGTAAAGGTGTTGATTTTCTTGTTTACAAGGTAAACTTAATTTAAAATAAGTGCACCTTTCTCTTTCCATTTTATAAAGAAAAGGGCACAAGATACATTTTAGTATAATCCTGTCAAATAAGACAGCAACTGAAGTAGTAAATCGACGCATGCCCATGCCCACACAGTGGCCATGTTTTTAATAGCGTCTAAATTATCTATGGAGTGTCTTTTTGACAGGTCAAAACTAATATTTTATCTTCTGTCTTTTTCTTAATGAAATGGAAAGAAAAAGATGTATTGAACTGAAATTTAGTTTAGTTTGTTAATAAGGGAATCGTCACCATATTGACTCGTCATCTTTTTCCAAAGTATGTTAGGATTGGACTATGTAAAAATAGTTTAACTGAAAACAGCTGACTATCAGTATTGTACATGGAGCGACTGCCTTCACAGCCCAGCCCCCCTATACAAGTGACGTTGTGGAATAGATAGTGGAATAGAATAGATTGTTAAATGTATGGAAATATCAAATTACTTAGCGAAAGCTTATGTCAATTCCAAACGTTTGACAGTCTATTCTATTCCACCATCTATTTTACAATGCCACTTGTCTAGGCCCTCAGATACTGACACGATACCCCTTGGGTAGACTGACTGTCAGACTTAAAGGCTTCTGACTACCCGTAACAATTTGTCAAACATCTACAAACGGGACCGATAGCTTAGTAATGTCCTAAATATACTTGTTGTTGATACTTGCCCTTCGAACTTTGAACCAGCAATCTAATGAATGAGAGGTAAGCGTTTTAACCATGGGCTATCACAACACTCCTATTAGCCTTCCTTTAACGGGACTGTTGGTTAATGACCCTTACTGCTTAGCCGGAGGCCGTGGTTTCGATTCCCACCCAGGACAAACTTTAAGTGATGAGTATATTGTTTGGTCTATGTCTGGTCTGGGTATAATTTATCTATAATATGATGTTATCAGTTATCTGGGTACCGTTAGCTCTGCTTAGATTGGGATCAGATGACCGTGTGTGAGTTGTCCCCAGCAATTTCACCCGCATTATGTTAAGTTGTTTGGTTACTGCTCTACTCCCGTGGGTCATAGCGTGATGTTAAATAAATAAATAAAATAAATAAATATACTGGGACAACTCACTCACGGTCATCTGATCCCAAGTTAAGTCTGCTTAGAGCTTGTGTTATGGTAACCAGACAACTGATATACATACTTATATAAAAAGAGAGTGGCCTCTCTGATGCATCGTGTGCGGGGCAGCCCCAGCAGCCTTCTGAACACCATAGTAGAAAATGTTGAGTGTCCTATAGTGCGGCACTGGAATAAGGTACACAGCTCAGGCTGTGTTCTTTTCAATGTAAAATAAATAAACAATAGCAGTTATAAGTTACTAACATAGTTTTAAGTCTTACTAACAATTCTATATGGAATTAATATGTTCTGAAATAAATGATATAATAATAATAATAATAAACCCGCAGGGCAGCTTGTGGCGAGCTGTCGGGCAGTAGCGACCCCGTGGACCCGACCTCCTGGGAAACCCTTTGTTCTTCATCTCTGGCTTGCCTTAACTGGCCGGCCAGAGTGAGCACTGACGAGGAACAAGGCTCCTACCTCACTCTTGCCTTAATTGGCTGGTTTGAGTGGAGATTCGCAAGAGCAAATTTGCTCGGGGGAAGGAAGTATTCCAGTAAGATGCTGGTAGGGATCTTGACCGTACTTCCGGGATTGTCCTGATAGCCGTGGAATACCTCTCCACTCCTCCAGCACCTCGATATATGTTGCCCCCTTGTCACTACGTCACTATGTGCTAGCGGCCGTTTTCGGGGGCCCATTTACTGAGTGTGCAAGTCACCCCCTGCCTTTTTATCCGTGTATACAAGCATTGGTTAGGCAGGGGCCATAGCCATTCAATAGTTTCAGATAAGTAATCCATCTTAGCAACCCAAACCCATAGTCCAATACTTTCTTTATTCCATGACCTGCAATAGACCACCACCGGGGGTTGACCTTAGGTGCACTTGAGTGGTGCATAAAGGGATTATCGCCGGTTGGTGTCCCACTTCATATAATAAAGCTTTATTTAAGGGGCCTCTGCGAGTTGGCTTCGGCCCCTCGTACGCCTTTCAAAGGTCCGGGACCTCAGGGTCCCGAGTAACGTAAAGTTTAAAGATAATAATAATAATAATTGTATAAATACATACATATTATAGATAAATTACACCCAGACACAGAACAAACTATCATGCTCATCACACAAAGTTTGTTCTGGGTGAGAAACGAACCCACGACCTCCGGCTTAGCAGTCAGAGCTACTAACCACTACACCAACAGGCCCGTCAAATCAAATGTTATGTAATGCAACCTATATCTTATTCCGATGTATAAGCTATATTCCTGTAAAGTTTTATTAAAATCCGTTCAGTAGTTTTTGCGTGAAAGAGTAACAAACATAAATACGTACAAATCTTTCCTCTTTAGGATATTAGTATAGATATTTCCACATTCGACACAAAGTATGGGATAAAATAAAAGTTCATTAATCCTTCGAACACTCGTGATTTGAGACACAATAGAAAGACGATGGGAGCCCGACAGCCGGCTGTCGGTCGGTCGTTAAAAGGAACCGCTATGTCAAACATCTTGTTTGTAACACGATCGTATAGTTTAGGCCACGCGCAATACTGCAAGGTGTTAGTGCCCTGTTTTTTTAGGGTTCCGTACCTCAAAAGGTACAAACGGAACCCTTATAGGATCACTTTGTTGTCCGTCTGTCCGTCCGTCCGTCTGTCAAGACCCTTTTTCTCAGGAACTTGTCGAGATATCAAGCTGAAATTAATATCACATACTCAGGTCTGCTATCTCTTAAAGCAGTGAAAAAATAAGTTTCTAAATCAACGCAATAAAAAGATACGGTGGTTTATATTGTATATTTAGACGTTTGCAAGGGAATCAAAACCTATAGGGTACTTTCCATTGACCAAGAATCATGAAATTTGGCAAGAAGCAAGGTCATGTGGCGCAAGTAAAGGGAAAACTCCGAAAACCGTAAATTTGTAGTTAGGTCACGTCAGTCGTCCGTCTGTCCGTCCGTCTCTCAAGAGCCTTTTTCTCAGGAACGCGTCGAGATATCAAGCTGAAATTACATACTCAGGTCTGCTATCTCTTAAAGCAGTGAAAAAATCAAGTTTCTAAATCAACGAAATAAAAAGATACGGCCGTTTATATTGCATATTTAAACATTTTCAAGTGAATCAAAACTCAAAACCTATAGGGTACTTCCCATTGACCTAGAATCATAAAATTTGGCAAGAAGCAAGGTCATGTAGCACAAGTAAAGGGAAAACTCCGAAACCGTGAATTTGTAGTTAGTTAACATCCGTCCGTCATTACGTTTATCCGTTTGTCAAGACCCTTTTTCTCAGAAACGCGTAGAGATATCAAGCTGAAATTAATATCACATACTCAGGTTTGCAATCTCTCAAAGCAGTGAAAAAATCAAGTTTTTAAACCAACGCTATAAAAAGACACGGCGGTTTTTATTGTATTTAGACATTTGCGAGGGATTCAAAACCTATAGGGTACTTTCCATTGACCAGGAATCATGAAATTGGGCAAGAAGCAAGGTCATGTATCACAAGTAAAGGAAAAACTCCTAAAACCGTAAATTTGTAGTTATTTCATAAAAAAATAACGGAACCCTCGTTGCGCGAGTCCAACTCGCTCTTGACCGGTTTTTTTTTTATTTAAAGACAGGTGTGATCGCGACATATGGAGACGACACGAGCTTGACTAACTTGAAGTTGAACGAATGCAAGAACGGTTTGGGGTCTTTCTTTGATACCTGTGGTTTTTCTCAGTAGCCAGCTGGAGCTAGATATTAATGAATTGAGGGCCCTAGTTATACCGCTATAATTATGTAATCACAAATGCTACTGATTTAGGATTTTCTTAAATTATTTAGCAAATTCATCCTGGTCAATTTTTCCTATCAGAAAAACTGCACAAGATACTTAGTTGTCCAAAAAGAAAATTATTCAAGCCCATTTTAAGTATAACATGTCCTTTGTAAATAAAAAATATTAACCCAGAGATAGTACTTACTGTCATTTAGGCTATGCCATTTTATGCAAGCAGCAGGACCGAGGACCCAAGTTTTATAATCATACAGCTTTTATTCACGTTTAAGAAATGTGTGACTATTTATTTTGAGTTTTTACTATTTTAACTAAATTCCCTATAGGTCTTATTTATTTTGGAAAGGGTTCAAATAATGGTCTCTACATTCAGATTAACGGCGATGTAACACATTTGACCTAGTGGCTATAGTGACTGGCTGCTAAGCCAACGGTCGTGGAATCGATTCCCACCCGGGACAAACTTTGTATAATGAGCATGATTGTTTGGTCTGTGTCTGGGTGTGATTTATCTATAATATTTATGTAGGTATTTATAAATTATATAAGTATGTTTATCAGTTGTCTAATTACCATAACACAAGCTCTGCTTAGTTTGGAATCAGCCCGTGTATTAGTTGTCCTACCCATGATATTAATTAATTTATTTATATTATTGTCATTTTGCCAAACAGCCAAATACAAAAATACGTTTTAGAAAAACGAATCATACAAATATTGTACCGTATGTCAGGATTTTTGTTACTCCCCGCAGAAACTATTAAAAGGATTTTATTGAAAACTAGCTTTTGCCTGCGACTTAGGCCGCGTGGAAGTTCCCGTTCCCGGGGAATTTCCGGGATGAAAACTATCCTATGTCCTTTCTCGGGTCCGATACTATATCTGTAGGTACTAAATTTCATCAAAATCGGCTTAGTGGTTTAGGCGTGAAGAAGAGATAGACAGACAGACAGAGTTACTTTCGCATTTAGAATATTAGTACGGATTAACAGTAATATTTTCTATCTCTTTTCTTATCAGAATTACGAATACGCTACATCATGCTATGACAGCTTGCATAAATTAATAATCACAGTGCAGCATTATTAAAAAAAAACTGTTTACGAAGTGCGTAATCATCTCTAATGAAGGCTTTATAAAAAAAACATAATTGCCATGAAGTATCATGAAAAAAGGTCATTCAAAATTGTGCCCGCCATCCGGTGTTCGACGAAACATATTTGCGCGGGAAACCGAAAATAGCGTCCGCATCGGAAACGCGCGTCCCTAATTACGTTAACATCATAATTTTAAACGTATTCTGCAAAAAAAAGTTCAAGCAAATATCAACCTTATGACTTTACAACAGTGCTTAAACTCACTTCTAAAATTTCAAGAGTTAAGCTGTTTTTAAATGCTTCAATTACGCGGAAACGATTAGTTTCAGAGGCACATGCTGACAGGCAGGATGTGAGAAATTCATTATCGATTTTTAAAAGCAAAACCTTTTGTCTCGTTCACTCTATTACGTATTTCAATCAGTGAAAGCGAGACAGAATTTATAATCCCGCCGCATTGGCGCATGCTTGCAAATATTGGTATGAACTAGAAATGTCAAATGTGCTAGCTGTATTTAAGCGAAAATATCCCTTATGTTAAGGAAATACAGCGTAGAATTGTATGAAAAATATCGAATGAAAGACTGTTTACGGTCGTATGTTTGCGTCAGACATCTGCATTCATTCAAAGGTTGAAGAACGAACGACCGAGCATCATTCAACGTTCGACGCTTGCCGAGTGCGGAGGTGTTAAAAAACCGTAAAATTTACGCGATTTTTATTATTGACGATATCGTGTTGGATTCGTGACGAACTGTTTTAAGTGATTTTGTGATACGAACTATTATTATTAGTGAAAATAAGGATTGCTTCCGTATTTTTTTCTTGAGCAATTGGTAAGTCTATTTAATGATTACATTATTTATTATTGATTGTTTACATTTTACAATTTAATGTTGTTTAAATAAACCATGATTTTAATGTTTAGTAATTTATGAAAATATTTTTTGCCGCATTGTTTTAAATAGCTGTATAATAGTTTTATATAATTATATTAGTTTTATTATAATAGTGACTATTTTTTTTTAATATTAGTACGTCAATTGATTAAAACCGTAAATAAAAACTTGACAAGTTAATAATACGGTAGTTTCCACCATTATCAAACTGACGTACTTTTTATGAGCTGTCAAAACGCAATTCTCCAATAGATTTTGTATGGCAATGGCAACTTATGACGTCACTAAAATAACAACTCGGTTGATAATCTATTTATTGATTTCAAAGCAACTAAAAATAAAATTTTATAGCAAATTGAAAATGAACCGAATTTGTTGGGCTGAAATTAAAAGAGGTTTTATAGAAATTGTGTCTAACATTTATTGGTTAATTCGTTAAACTACCCAATTTTCTCAATTTGGCAAGTCAATTTATGATCCAATAAATAAATCATTAATTATATTTCAATTAAAAGTAGGTAGCTTAGTTCTGCATCTGCGTTTAATTCCAGACCTCTTTCAAGCTCTCTGAACGCAAAAATCTTGCAGATTTACTTTAATAACGTAGTAACGTAATAACGTAGGGAAAAACATCGTTATTAATAATGTAAAATTGTAAACATCTGATTAAAAGGTACTTGTTAAAAGAGTATGTTTGTGGCGGTGAAATATTATAATTACAAATACCTATATGAGACATAACTTCTTTATCTCTGGAAAGGCAACGCATGTACTCCTCTAGTATTGCTGATGGTCCGTCAGAATTATTGACAAATATTCAAGGCCGGATCCAACCGTCAAATCGGAGGGAGGGTACAGTCAAAGTTTAAGCCATTACGTAAGGTTCAAGAAATCGCGTTGGATATGTTTTTATTTTAATAGTAATTTCTTGAATTTGAACCATAAATTCTACCAGCAATAGTAAAAGATGCTTCAAAATATTCATATGGGGTCAAAGTTCAGTGAAAATAAGTAATCGTATAACAGATTAACATAATTACTGCTTGTTGATATAGGTATCAATCAACACGCAGCCAAAACCGATGGTCCTAGAGATATGAAACTTGCAGGATGGTGTTCTTCGTAAAGCATCATCAACGCGTCATGCTCGTGAACGGGCGCTGTCAGTTGAGATCGGTCATCTCTTAACTGCCATGACTTTATATTATTATTCTTATATTTAAATCCATCGTTTTTTTTGTTATTTATCTACATTGATTTCACATATAGAAGCACCAAAAAGAACTTGTAAATCATGATTATTTTAAAAAGAGTGTCCGTGGAGTTTCTTGCCTGTTCTTCTCCATAGAGATCTACGTTTTGGAACAGGCAATTAGCGTCACTTTTCTAACTAACCGACAGACTCTTTGACAATTCATAAGTACCTGTAAATGGTCTAAGTGAAATAAATACCTTGAATTTTGAATTTTGCATAGTATCCACTAAGAAAGGATTTTTGGAAATTCCAACCTCAAAAGGGTAAAATAGGGGTTGAAAGTTTCGACATTCACGCTAACGAAGTTGCAGGAATTTCATACAAAAACTAGTTTTTGTATGAAATTATCAATACTCAGGTTAGGTGTCTTCCACACCAATAAGACCTCCCAAAAATTCGCATTCAAAAGCAGTAATGCTACTTTCAAACTACGTTTCCTAACAAAAAACCTCTTACATCTTATTCAGAGCATGACTCGCCGATCTCAACATTATTCGATACTGTAACAAAATCTGTTTAAATCATTTGTCAATATCGGAACAGTTGACCGATTCACATTCCAATTTCTTTGCGAAACGTTTCACAAGTTAAATCGCAATTTTAATTAAAATATTTCTTAATTATTTAACCTCGAGCCGTTGTTGAAATGTTCCCAAGCGTTGTGACATGTTGTTTAACAATAATTGTTACAGACACAGAGTGTCGCGTTTTTTCGTTTGGTTTTGTTAACTTTTAAATCTTGAACGTCATTGTCACATGGGTGTCAAACGAGCACGTATAATCCGTACAAATATTATAAATGCGAAAGTAATTCTGTCTGTCTGTCTGCCTGTCTCTTCTTCACGCTTAAACCACTGAATCGATTTGAGTGAAATTTGGCACAGATATAGTCTGGAACTCGAGAAAGGACATAGGATAGTTTTCATCCCGGAAATCCCCCGGGAACGGGAACTATTTTTCCACGCGTACGAAGTCGCGGGCAAAAGCTAGTGACATAAATATGTGACAAATAATGTGGTACTACGAACAAGCAAACAAACAAGAAAATCATTATATGTTTGTATATTCTTTTATCCAAAAAATAATAATTGCGGAATTCGCTGTGAAAGACAAATTAAAAAAAAATGAGGATTACCAAGGGTGTCTTTCGTTGTTTATAAGATGCGCAAAGTCTTTGGAATCCCTGTTTCTATTTGTAGACCCTTGAGGCGATTTTGTGCTTTGGCGCAATAAAAAAATCTCAAAATAGTACACACCACGAAAAAATACTGACAGATTAAATTGACATTACCTTCGCATGTGAATCGAGACACTATAGAAAGACAATAGCAGCGCGAGAGCCGGCTGTCGCTTGGTCGTCGAAAGGTTTAAAAAAATGGCGGAAGAAATTCTTCACCAATTATTCTCAATTTTTACTCTCTAAACAATTCCTAGTCAAATTAAACATTGTACAGGAAGCGTAGCATCCCATCCGTTGCGGCACGAAGCTTATAAAACAGCTATCATTAAATTCAGCTTTCTAATCTGCCATCTTACCAAAATGGCTGCAATTTCATAGTAATTACACCATTGTGTCTTAGTCTTCCCGCCATTATTTCGCTTTCCCGCGCTTTCCGACTTCCTGTGTGAATATGTGTCAGAAACAATGGCGGGAATTGTTTTTTTTTTTCGTGAATAATGAGGCAAAGGTATCATGTGTGTTTTTATGTTAAGACGTGTGAAATGTTATTTTAAATGCTTTAAGATTTGGTTCTACGTTTCTTAAAGAGAATTAAAAAAGTGCCGGTAGTATTATTCACGTGTTACAATATTCTTTACATAGTGTAATATGAAGTTTCCTGCCTGCCTGTATACATGTACGCTACATCCTTTGAACTACGATACATCAATGGATAGAATGATACAATTACAAAATACAGGAAAATAATGCATAAAGGAAATTGAAAAAAACATACAGTGTGAAGTTGAGGGTCACTACTATAGATGCTGGCGGGAAAAATTCCGAAACATTCCCGTCGAATACTTCGGAAGTATTCCGAAATATTCTGAAACTTTGGGAATATTTCAACTGCCAAAAAAAAACCCGGTGAAATTGTATTAATCCATTAAAAGCCACTGTACTCGATTGAGTACAGCGTAATGAAGTAAAATAATAAGGTGTATAACCTAAAAACAAGATCTGTTATTTATACTTCGGAATAATGCTGTACTCAATCGAGTACAGCAGTTACCTCTAATGGGTTCATAGGGAATATAGCCTACTAGCTGTCCCCCGCGGTTTTATCCGCGTTTTTCCTTTGGTTACTTCTTAGCCCCCCTTAAACCGTTTATTCAGCGCACGCAACAAAAGTCCTCAAATGTGAATAATTTTCCCCGTTTTTGCAACATTTCTCACTGACGCTTCGCTCCTATTGGTCGCAGCGTAATGTTATATAGCCTAATACCTTCCTCTATAAATGGACTTTAAAAAACAAAGAATTTCTCTAATCGGATCAGTAGTTCCTGAGATTAGCGCGTTTAAACAAACAAACAAACTCCTCCGCATTATAATATTAGTAGTAGCTTTCCAACAGTGAAAGAATTTTTGAAAGCGACACAATAGTTTTTGAGTTTATTTATTAGGTTTTCCTTTATTTAGTAATAGATATCTATGTGACTCGCGAATACTTAGCGATGCGAACAGCAGAGCTATATACAAACTAACCAAAAACATAGGTAACCCTTTTTCAAAAAACAAATCAAATATGCTCGGCCTGGTTTGTTTTTTATTCCACAACTAACATTTTGAAAAATAGCATTCGACTTCGATATAACCTACATAAAAACAAAAAAATAAAAATCCTGTTAATTGCAGGATAACATATTATGTAGATATGTTATCCCGCGATTAAAGGGATTTTTATTTTTTTATAATAATATTAACAAATATACTTAATCGATCAGATTTATAATAAAATAAACATTTATATTTTACTAACTTATGTGCCACTGAAAAATAATTAATTCACCCACCACACAAAAAATAAACACGTTTATTCTTATTGAAATATTCGGGCGAAATATTCCGCGGAAACTTTCGATTGCGGGGTATGAATCTTTCTGAAAACTTCTCCGGGGGGAGAGCATCTCCCCTCTCACCGCACCCCGCACCGCCATCGCCTTCGTGCACACAGTCAGGCGGCGGCGATCGACGGTCGATGCAAAATTCCATTCGATATTTAAAAAAATATAAATAAATTTTGCAAAAAAATACAATTCTAAATTTAAATTCATTTTGAATAATTCTGATTTAAAGAAACTTTCCCAGAAGTATTCCGGAATTATTTCGAATTTTTCAGAAGTTTTGCAACTATAGTCACTACTCCAACTCCCTACTAGTAAACTACGTAAAGTCGAAACTACTGAAACTGGAATTGTTTCTTTTTATGACGTATGCGCGTTTATATGGCGCATTAAGATGATTTTTTTGGAAATGTTGTCATGTTGTGAAAATCTTTCGAATACACGTGATTCAGAACACAATAGAATGACAAGTGGCTTGGTTGTCAAAAGGTGACTTAAAAAGGAATCGTATGGGATGTAAGTTTGTTTGAAAATTGCAGAAAATAGGTGATTCGTTATAAATAACCACTAGGCCTTTAAGACAGACGGGCAGTATTTGATTCATTGATGATAAATTATTTAATACCAGTTTTCGCCTATGGTTTTGCATGTGTGTCTGTCGATACTTTCATCCACTATTCTAACAGGGTTGGAATTTCCAGAAATCCTTTCTAATGGATACTCGCTGTTCACAAAGGTCATACCCTCCTTCTATGTCTCTCAGTTTAGGCTGTGCGTTGACATAACAACAGTCAGTGAATCAGTATCACAGTTTACCATGTTTTGTTTCCGCTATACAGCCGAATCCAGGGACACGGCTTGTCATAAACAATCAGTAGATAGTTAGTTTTACGAGGGAAATGTGTAATTAAACCACAATAGCAAGTGCTTGCCCAGAAATGAACACGGATGCAGAATGGCGTGCGTCGCCGCCTACTCACTGTGCAAACAGCGTGAACGATCCAAATAAGAAAGTACAAATGGAAAACTGTTTTGAATGTCTAACTTTGAGTCGGCGTTGAATAACGATGGCTTATTAGCTTTTTCTCATCACAAGCAATACATCTTATTTAGATTGTAGTGATAGCCCAGTGGGCATGGCGCCCGACTCTCGCAAAGAGGTTGTGTGTTTCGGGCAAGTACCAATGTGACTTTTACAATTCATATGTAAGTACTTTCTAAAGTTTTTCTTGGATATCACTGGCATTCCGTGTCTCGGAAAGCATGTAAAGCCGTTAGTCCCAGTTGTCATTTGTAAAACTTTGACAGTCTTTACAGGACAGAAAATCTGACTGAATTTAAACTGTCGACGACCTTTCTATTGTTAAGTATGAATTTAATATTTAGACAGCATTTAATGTTTGAAAGTCAACAAGGAAAAGGAATAATTTGAATCCAATTGCCCCTTCTACTCGTATAACTTAGTTTCCTAAGTACTTCCGGGTTAAGAGAAAAAACCCGGAAATTCTTCCCAGGATCACATACATCGTAATGTACAACTTTACACACGTGTGAGTAACATTATGTAGTTGGAATAACAGCTGTCACACACACAAATAAACTCTGAGATTGTAAATAATAAAGAGTTTTTACGGTGCGTCTGAAAACGATACAACCAAAAATAAAGAAGTTTCTAAAAGCAAGCTATATTCTGCACATTTAGAGCGAATTTTATCAAACGTTTAATCGTTGGATAATAAAACATAATTGGGCCATAAAATATAATTTTATCGATTTGCGACTGTCAAGGTGACAATTTTATAAATTACAACCAGGTATAGAAATTTAGTGAAATTGGCCCTTAAAGGAGGACTGTTAAAAATTATTTTGGTGTATTATTGAAAAGAGCAGTTTAAATTTATTTGGGTGTACAATTGAACATTATTTGCACCTAGTTCGCATAAGAAACATTAATGCAAAATTTCATGCTTTCACTCCAGTTTTGCCGTTTTTTGCCAGTGTCTTCTTAAACAGAAACAGAAGCACTGATTTGGGACAATACAATTATAAGCAAACATTGATTAGTCATTGCCGCGTATTTACGTGACTCACTGACACAATAGTCTGATGCTTCCTGTTATTATCAGATGCCTGTTACCGTCTGATTGCCGGACAAACGCCTCTTCTCATCTCATACAGAGAACACCGCATTAATCACCAACACTCTCTGCGCACCGTACTCGTGAAAACATACAACATCCCAAAAAAATAAAGTATCCAATTAATTTAATAGATGCGCCGAATCTTGGTTTTAGTAATGAAAAATACTTAAATTCCTATATAAAAGTTGATTTGGATATGTTAAAATAATTATTATATGTATGAGTATAAAATATGTGTTAAAGTGTCGGTTACTAATTAAATGAAATTTTTTTAGGTTTGGAGTATAACTAAATTAATCAGAAAACAACAGCGGAGGAGCAGATAAAATATAAATTCCAGCTGTCCTAAAAAATAATTCAATATCGCGTTATCGATATTTCACACTGCGCTCATCAAATCATTAAATTTGGTAATACTGAACCCACAGATCAAGGATCTGTCTAATCCTATGACGTTTATATGCCCAAAATTATTATTAAAAAGTGTTTAATGGCGGAAAAATTATCATTAAACATCTATAACTTTCTTAATCATCAAAAAATTTCGAGCTTACGGCCCACGAACATCTGTCAAATAAATACATAATTAAGGGTTCAATAAATAATTGTTTTTCATTAAAAAGTCGCTGTATTGAGCGGAAGCGCGCGCGCCACCGTCTTCCCGCCAAACGGACGGACGCGCCATAATCGAAATCGACACTTCCGCCCGTTTCAAAAAAGGAACGCATTGTCGGTTTTTTTATTATTATCCGCTGGCAAAGATATTACGTTTGTCTGCCTAGTAGCATCCTCCTTTTGAATGGGCCCTTTATTTTATTAATGGCCCTCCAATTATGTAATTGTTTGGGTGTTGTTATCTTCTAAAATGATGGGCTGATTTGGATGTTTTTAGTTGTTGTGTATGTTTATTTGGAGTTAGGTTGGAGTGTGGTAATTAAGAACTCTTTAATTAACTGGCTAAGTTTAATGTTCATCAACCAATTATTAAATCTACATGTGCGTATTTATCAGCTAGATGTACGTTAGTTTCAACTCCTAAATCTATACTTTTATACTAGTAATATAAAGAGGAAAGATTTGTATTTTTGTATGTAACAAATAAACTAAAAACATAGGCTATATGATATCACGCTATGTCCCACGGGAGCGAAGCAGTAACCATAAACCTAACGTAACGCGGGTGAAACCGCGAGGAACAAGCTAATGCAAAAGTATTGTCTTGTGCGTTTGCGGGAGGAAGTTCCTTTGAAATTGACATAACCGTTTGTAAAGTAAAATTGCGAACAAAATTCCAAAAGATTACTTTCTGTTGAAACTATTTTAAGATAGAAAGAGTAATAGTAGAGCTTATAACTAACATTAGATGAACCAGCAGTTTGTTTGCCATTCAAAAAAATAACTTTTCAAAAAACAACCCCTGACTGGTTTACGTTCGATTTGTCACCAATCGCCCAACATGGTGATCTACATAATAAATTGACATCCAACATCTCACAATCAGAGATTGGCGCGATATTAGCATGTTGTGTCCCGATAACAACGGACGGGGTAGTAGTCCGTTATAAGTAATTGTGACAAACAAGAAAATTCGGTTTTTTCAAAAGGATGAGGATTTTTACTCTCTGTTCCTCTTACAAATAGAATGAATAGAAGCAAAGCCAATGAAAACCATTACAATTATATTATGTAAATACACAATTGGTTTAAATTCGTCAAATAAAGGCCGATCCCTGGCGGATATAGGACAAAAATCGGGAAATAACCCACAATGGGCTAAACGCAACAAAACCCATTCAAGATGGCGGATGGCGGGCATTTTGCTACCGGAAACGGATGCGGCGAACGCTAATAGTTGTAAATGGCGACATTTTTGTGTGTTACATAATTATATAGGATGCGGGTTGTTGTAAACATTACGAATTAAATAAATAATAGAACGGATGGATCGATTGTGGGCTTGTGAACTGGGAGCAGATTTTCAATTGCATACAAATTCAATTGGCCACTGCAAAATATCTGAAGAGACTGAAATTTGAATAGAAATGTGATTGGAGTTTCCTCTCTATTTGCCTAGTTTTGGCACAAGCAACTATAATAGTTGGTTGAATATAACATGACCAAATTGTTATTGTTTATTTTATTGCTATTGTTATTTTAACCAAACCATGGAGACGGTGTTTCCTAGCTGACTACTCTGAGAAGAGACATCCAAAAAAATAATAATTCAATAACCAAAAAAACTCAACTGCCATTTAGGATAGGAAGTACGTGACTTTGTTTCTGTTTCACGTAGTTGCCACCATGCCACGTTTTTAATTATTTCATTATTATTTTTTTATAATAAATTAATATACCCTATCCTACCTTACCCTGCCTTTTGTTCAAATTAATATATTTTATATCACTCGCACAACTGAGATAAATTCAATGACACCACATATGTCGTAATCCGTTACACGGTTTAAGCTGCCAAAAATCATAACCCTCCTTTTGGCATTCGGAGTTTAATTTGACCACCATTCATATTAAGCAAGTTATTTGTATTACTTTCAGATCCAGCAGGACGATGCCTACTCAAGCTCGATGTGATAGAGTTCCACCTCCTCACGCCAAATGGGACGCCCTTGACCTCAGGGTGTTGCAGGAAGACGACCTTCCACTCGGTGAGTCTTGACAACAGAGATAGGTTAACATTATCTTCCTAGCTTTTTGCCCAACTACCCAACTCTGTCTTCAGTCAGGTTCCAGCTGAATACCAGTTTTTTACAAAGAGTCTGCCTATCAGATTTTCACAGCTTTTACTGGGTATACAGGGTGTCCCACGGCAATGCCACATGGAGGGAAAGTACCTTAAATATTGTAGATAGAGCATTTTACTGAAAGAAGACATTACTTGAATTTTGAAAACATTTTAAACTGCATTCATAAAAATTTAAATAATTACATAGTTGAACCGGGAATCGAACCTGTTACTCGAGAAAATTAATCAGCTTGTAGTTTTATCCTACAGATCGAAAGGCTTCATCACAAGGATTATTTTTTGCTAAATAACATAGTGTCTAAAATAAAAGAAAGACCACGAGTTTTAACATTTTTAATACAAAATAAGTCAATTTTCCAAATGCTCAAAACTAGTCCCTTCTTCTTGAATACAAAGTGATAACTTTTGATTATTTCGTTCCCTGACAATTTTTTGGTCTTGTTGTGGTGGATATTTATTTATTTAAATGATGCGTACTACTCAAGTGGGTAGATTAATTAGTAATAAGTAGTTATGATTGCCAATTGTATGTCCTTACGGCAATGTAAGCTTTTAACTTTGCAGAACAAAATTTTACATCAAATGTTATAATTCACGGTCTTCCTTTAATTTGTGACACTATGTTATTTAGCAAAAAATAATCCTTATGATGAAACCTTTCGATTGGTATGATAAAACTACAGGGTGATTATTTTTTCTCGAGGAACAAGTTCGATTCCCGGTCCAACCATTTAACTATTTAAAAATCTATGAATGCAATTTAAATTGTTTTTAAAATTCAAATAATGTCTTCTTTCAGTAAAATGTTCTATCTACAAGATTTAAGGTACTTTCCCTCCATGTGGCATAGCCGTGGGACACCCTGTATATACCTCTTGGTTAGATTGCCAGACTCATAAGCTACTGCCTGTAATAAGCGTCAAAGATTTACGAATGTCAACCGGATAAACTTTTGAAAGTACGTATGAATTGAAAAAGTCACATTGGTAATGCCCGGATCTAACCCACAACCTATTACACGAGAGGAGTCGCCTTATACACTGGGCCATCACGACTTTTCTAACATAGATAAACTTCAGAGAGCCGTACGACTTAAACGTATTTTTTGCTTCATCAAAATAATAAAAAAATACAAAGATAAAGAGCAACAAAGTTCTAGAGTGGGGGCATAGTGGGGGCTTTTGACGCGACCGTAATGCAAAAATTGTATCCGATCGTGACGTGACGTCACGCACAACTTCAACGCACTGTATCGTCGTCATTTTTCGTTTACGAGAAAAAAGAAAAAATACGTGTCCAAAATTTTTTAATAATCTCAATGACGGACTAATTACTTTTTTTTTGTCGTCTCGCCTATTCAAGACGCAATAGAAAGACAATAGCAGCGCGACAGCCGGCTGTCGCTTGGTCATCGAAAGGCCGGATTCGAAGCTAAAAGCTGCTTATGTTAACCCAATGTTTCTCCCTTCCCCAGACCCTCGGTCATGGGGTCGCGCCGAGGTGGGCACGTGGGTGGCGCGGCGTGGGGGTCTCCCGGAGCGGTTCCCCATGAACGGGAAGGCGCTATGTCTCATGTCTAAAGACATGTTCGCCTCCAGAGTGCCTCATAGCGGTCATGCTTTACATCAGGTGAGTGATTTAAAAGAAAGATAAAGTGAAAGTTTTCAACAGGGTAGATTTCAGCCAGATTCTTAATCTGGGAAGAGTTAGGTTACAATGAGGACGAGATTACAATTCTTCTTAAAAAAACCTGACTGGTCTGTTAGTGTCCCTGACTGCTAAGTTAGGAGGTCGAGGGTTCGATTCCCATTCAGGACCAATCTTTGTGTGACGAGCATGATTATTTATTCTGTATCGTGTGGGTGTAATTTCAATAAAAGCTTTTTTTAAAAAAAGATAACCGACTTCAAAAACTAAAAGCTCAAAAATAACTATTTCGGAAGTCGGTGGCAACACAAATCGACCGGCAGAAGAGAAGCCACCGACTTCCGAAATAGTTATTTTTGAGCTTTTAGTTTTTGAAGTCGGTTATCTTTTTTTAAAAAAAGCTTTTATTTTTTACTTTTTAGTTAGAGTCTCAAGTGTCTGACTACGTTTTAGGGTAGCTCTCAAAATAAACTTATAATCTTATAAAAATCTACAATCCAAGAAAGCAAAACGCAATCTATGCGGGCAACGTCACGGGATATCTATTAGTGTTATATACTAAAACCTTCCCCAGAATGTAACAAACACTTTGCTGAAAACCGCATCAAAATCGGTTCAGCCAAACGCGAGATAATCGCGGACAAACATACATACATACATACATACATACATACATACAGGTCGAACAGAGAACCTACTTTTTTTTTGAAGTCGGTTAAAAATACATACTTACAGTAGAGAGGTAAAAGACGTATGAATAATTTACTAGCTATTTCCTGTGACCTCACCCGCCAACCCATATTTATCTGATTAGGGGTTGAATTTTCAAAAACCACTTTTGACTGGGTAAATTTGATATATCAGTAGTTTCAAGTGTGCGTTGGAAAGCCTAGGCTTTATCAGCTGCATCTTTATTTATGACTAATCCTAACATTTATTTGTTTCAGGACTTCAGAAGAAGACTAGCGAAGGCCTTAGCGCTGCAAGAACTCATCGAGAAGATGTCTGCACACTGATCTCAAAACATTTAACATAATAGTCTCCTTAACGTTCTAAAATGCATGAATGCGTTATGATAACCTCCATCCCTTTAGCTGGAGTCGGTTTGGCAATCACAGGCCTTGAGTGAACCACAGATAAAACCTTCGCACACACGTGATTTGAGACACAATAGAAAGACAATAGCAGCGCGACAGCCGGCAGTCACTTGGTCGTTAAAAGAAACAACAAAATGACAGTGATCGGGTCAATTTTGCGTGGCGACACGACACCTGACATAAATGACAGCTGTCACATTGACATTTGGTCAGATCTGTGGCTATGAAGGATAATATATTGTGGCGACATCTATTGCCCAGTATGTGAACAACAGGCGTTCTGCATCGCGCAATCAGAGTTTGACGCGACATTACCATGATATAAGATCTTGCTCGCTTGCTTGGTAAACGCAGCGTGGGCAGGCCTCCCGCAAGATGGACCGATGATCTCATCAAGATCGCCGGGTCCCGCTGGATGCGGGTGGCGCAGGACCGATGCATGTGGAAATCTTTGGGGGAGGCCTTTGTCCAGCAGTGGACGTCTATAGGCTGATAATGATGATGATGATGATGATGAAGATCTTGCTCACCAGCAGTAGGCAGTAGACCACCAGACACAACACCCGGCTGCTCGGAAAATTTTGGGTTTTCAATGGAGAATGAGGAATTTTCGTATCATGGATGGCATAATTATGTTTGAACATCACGCTAATACTGAACAGATTCTGTTAAAATGTTGCAAGAGTGTTTAGTACAATCGCGATTTCACAGCTTTTATAAGGTATCACGTATTGTAATCATGGGTCATCAAAATTGGCATTCAAGACCGTCCTGTAAAAATACAGGATACATCTTTTATGCTTGATCAAATTAATAAGAAAATACAAAGATAAGGAACATCAAAGTTCTGGAGGCTTGTGATGTTACCGTTTAGTAAAAATTCTGATTGTAGAAAAAAGAAAAAATACGCGTCCATAGTTTTTAGACAATCTACTTACCTGGCGGACTAGTTTTTTTTAATGACTCGCCTATTGTTCTGGTCATATGTAACGTCTTACTCCTAAACGGCTAAACCGATTGACCGGGAATTTTGTGTGTATTCCAATCGTTTCCCGAGCGCTTTTGAAGCAAAAAATATTTTAAAAAATCACTTCAATACTTTCGCAGCTTAAAATTCACGCAAAATAGATGCCAACCTTGACATGCTACATTGAGTAAATTCTTGAAGTCGAATGAGCACATCAACATTCGAAAATAACTGTGCAATCAACCTTGAATACTTATATCCTCAGCTTTCTCCCAAAGTTGGGGTCGACATCCAGCATCTGAACCTAGATGCTGGAAGGGATGATATTAAGGATCTGGGAACCAACAGGGCCAACGCCTGCCGGGGTTGCGGAATGTTTATAATAGTTACCGTGACCCTGGAACATAAAGGAACATGAGTGGGTTTTAGTCAGTAGAAGTCTCAAACGCCCTCCCGCCGCCACGACGGGAGAAGTCATTTGATGATTTCCCACTCCCCAAAAAAAAAAATATTAAGGATTATGATCATACATACAGGATGATATTAATCCTTCGAACACGCGTGATTTGAGACACAATAGAAAGACAATAGCAGCCCGACAGCCGGCTGTCGGTGGGTCGTTGAAAGGTTAAGCAATAGCTGGATTCCGCAGTCTTATCTGCTTAGAGCTGTGGTTACTGCTCCGTTCTCGTGGGTCATTGCGTGATATTATCAATCCCAAGTTAGTGACGTCAACGAGAAGGATATGACAGCGAGCCGTGTTTAGTATGAAGTGACATGACGCGCGGTGGACACGCGGCTATAGTTAATGTATGTATCGCCGCTTCGACGCGTTGGATTATTCCGATCTGTCACCCCGTTTTGTCCCCACGGGTGACAGATAGTAAAAAAAAGTTCGATTTGTCCCCCAGTTAGCAATGTGTGGAACACATATTCTATTAACCTCTTCAAGCTACTGCGCGCCTAGTACTTTTGATTGATTTAAATACTAAGTAGTATTTTCAGTATTTTACCAACCCATGGGGACAAAACGGGGTGACAGATCGGAATAACCCGACGCGTTCATCTCGTTCTCGTTGACGTTAGGGTGACGGCGGCAGTGGACAAACGGCCTTAAACCAAACTATTATAAACTTTTTTACCGTAAAGTTTTAATAGAATCCGTTCAGTAGTTTAGTGAAAGTGTAACAATCTACCCATCCTTCTTTACAAATATTCACATTAATTTATAATGTTAAATATAAATAGGATAATTATATTGTTAATACTTGCTGCACTTATGTTCCTATAAGTTAGATAATTTTGTACATTTTAGTCAAATTACTTATATAAAGGTGTAATTCCATTGCTACGAGTAACAAAGAGATTAACGTCCTAACTATGAACTATTTTAAAAAGTTAGTTACTACCTAAAGACAGTCAGCGTCAAAAATATCAGGACGAATACTGTTCAAAATAACGAAACAACTATGAAAATTAAACTTTAACTCAATGACACAAGGAATATTTCAGAATGACAGTACACGACTACTGCAATTCTGACAATAATTTGTATTTGTAATTTGTTAAAGTTGTTTTGTTTTTGTTGCTTTATTTTGAACAGTCTGTTCATCCTGATATTTTTGACGCTGGCTGTACTTATATTATTTATTTTTCTTTTCAAATCTAGAATCAATACTAAAATTTACTTTTCTAACCGATATGCATTATGCGCGTATTTCAATCAAAGGTCAGCATCGTTCGCACCAATGGAACTACACCTTTCTTGCAGTACCTACACTTGGAATTCTGCTCGTACTGTACAAGATAAACAGCTAAAGAACTAAACTACACAAAATTTAAGTTAGTGCATCTTTCTCTTTCCATTTCATTAAGAAAAGGACAGAAGATACATATTAGTTCAGTCTTGTCAAATTAGCCAGTGCTTGAAGTAAATCGACGTATTTTTAGTCGCCATGTTTTTAATCGCGTATTATCCATGGACTGTTTTAATTTGACAGGACTAAACTAATATTTATCATCTGTAAGTACTATTTTTAATGAAATGGGAAGAAAATGCACTGTTTGGTTTTTGAATAAAGGAATCGGCACCTTTATTGTTTAATTGTTTGGCTGACCTTTTGGTGATTCCAGGATGGTTTACCTAACTTTATACCTATTTTGTCAAATTCTATTTGGTTCCGATAAAATGCTGATTTCTTTTTTAATTTCTTGTATGTATGTTAACTACAGATCAAATATTCGGATGCATTTTTTACAGTTGATTTGGCCGGTCTGGAATGCGCTTCGTATCGAACAAATTCTGCGGTTCGGAATACGGTATTTTTTTATGATCCTGACATTTTTTACAAAAAAAGTATTTTTATAAAAAGAAACACTTTTGGTAAATATGCATCCGAATCGCCGATGAGTAAATAATATCCGACATAATGTTAAATATCAGTATTATTACACCAATTGTTGTTAAATAAATAGTTAATAATGTAAGTTGTGTTTGTATATTAGCATTGTACTTCTAGTCAAGGATGTAAATATAATTATATACTGAAGATTATTAATGGTTTTTATTTTATTTATTACCTTTGGTATATGTTCTGTTATAAGTAATGATATTTCAAAATTATTAAACTTTGTTTAGTAGTACTAAAGTCGTGATGGCCTAGTGGTTAAGGCGCCCGCCTCTTATGTTTCGAACCCGCAAGAGGTTGCGGGTTCGAAACCGGGCAAATACCAAAGTGACTTTTTCAATTCATATGTAGGTACTTTTTAAAGTTTATCTTGGACATCACAGACATCGGTGAAGAAAAACATCGTGAGGAAACCTGAACTTGTAGTTAATATAAGTCCGTAATTGCCAATCCGCCTTGAGCGCGCGTAGTGATCAATGCTCGTGCCTTCTCTATATGAGAAGAGGCCTTTGCCTTGCAGTGGGAGTCATAGGCTGGTATTTTTAGTAGTACTAGGACTTTCTCTTCTCAATTTTCATCCTAATTTTCCTCATTGTTGTACCCACAAGGGAAGTTGGTACCTATTACTTCCATGCATGCAAAAAGTATTGCGCGCCTTTTTTAATTACCAGCTGTCTATCACCTATCTTGTTATATATTAGTAATCTGTGCAAATTACAACATTTTTGTAAATATTTTTACATTGATAAAATTTTATAAGTAGGTACATATAATAATACATTATTTTTAATAGTTAGGGTTTAGCCTCTAACTTCAAATATAAAAAGCTACGAATGGAAACCGCCTTCGCTAATATAGAGAAGCAAGGAAAAAATGACGCTGACAACTTAATCAAGTGGATGAAAGATTGTAAGTGAACCCTCCGCCAATTCCTATTGATGTTGCGACTATAGATGCTGGCGGGAAAAATTCCGAATCATTCCCGTCGAATACTTCGGAAGTATTCTGAAATATTCTGAAACTTTGGGAATATTTCAACTGCCAAAAAAAAACCCAGTGAAATTGTATTAATCCATTAAAAGCCACTGTACTCGATTGAGTACAGCGTAATGAAGTAAAATAATAAGGTGTATCACCTAAAATTTACAAGATCTGTCATTTACACTTCGGAATAATTCTGTACTCAATCGAGTACAGCAGTTACCTCTAATGGGTTCATAGGGAATATAGCCTACTAGCTGTCCCCCGCGGTTTTATCCGCGTTTAATTTCCTTTGGTTACTTCTTAGCCCCCCGTAAACCGTTTATGCAGCGCACGCAACAAAAGTCCTCATTAATGTGAATAATTTTCTCCGTTTTTGCAACATTTCTCACTGACGCTTCGCTCCTATTGGTCGCAGCGTAATGTTATATAGCCTAATATACCTTCCTCTATAAATGGACTTTAAAAAACAAAGAATTTCTCTAATCAGATCAGTAGTTCCTGAGATTAGCGCGTTTAAACAAACAAACTCCTCCGCATTATAATATTAGTAGTAGCTTTCCAATAGTGAAAGAATTTTTGAAAGCGACACAATAGTTTTTGAGTTTATTTATTAGGTTTTCCTTTATTTAGTAATACCTATCTATGTGACTCGCGAATACTTAGCGATGCGAACAGCAGAGCTATATACAAACAAACTAACCAAAAACATAGGTAACCCTTTTTCAAAAACAAATCAAATATGCTCGGCCTGGTTTTTTATTCCACAACTAACATTTTGAAAAATAGCATTCGACTTCGAAGTAACCTACATAAAAACAAAAAAATAAAAATCCTGTTAATCGCAGGATAACATTATGTAGATATGTTATCCCGCGATTAAAGGGATTTTTATTTTTTTATAAAAATATTAACAAATATACTTAATCGATCAGATTTATAATAAAATAAACATTTAATATTTTACTAACTTATGTGCCACTGAAAAATAATTACTTAATTCACCCACCACACAAAAAATAAACACGTTTATTCTTATTGAATAATTCGGGCGAAATATTCCGCGGAAACATTCGATTGCGGGGTATGAATCTTTCTGAAAACTTCTCCGGGGGGGAGCATCTCCCCTCTTACCGGACCCCGCACCGCCATCGCCTGCGTGCACACAGTCGGGCGGCGGCGATCGACGGTCGATGCAAAATTCCATTCTATATTTAAAGAAATATAAAAATATTTTGCAAAAAAATACAAATTCTAAATTTAAATTCATTTTGAATAATTCTGATTTAAAGAAACTTTCCCAGAAGTATTCCGGAATTATTTCGAATTTTTCAGAAGTTTTGCAACTATAGTTGCGACAGTAGCCTGGACCAAGCCTGGACCTTATTCCCTCATACAGTCACTTATATTTTGCTAAGGATCAATTTGCCCAGCTTCACACGGAGATTACAATATATGAAAATCCCCGCTTTTCTTCATTATAACTAGTGTTGTGTCACTGTCCACGGTGGCGTAACGTATTCGTCATTATACGCTGCTTGCTTGCAGCTTACCTACACACATCAAAAGTGTCTAGGGATATTTCAATTAAACCTAAACAACTAAAATTCTATTAACTTTTTGTTTAACACATTAAAATAAACCTTGTTTAATAGCCTATCTAATCTGATAATAAACATTTAGATAAAGTTAAATTAAAAAAAAACTTAGAAGAAGAGGAAAAAATCAAACAAAATTTCAATCTTAACTTTATTTTTGAAACATCAAAACCTAAACCAAAAAAAACTATTTTTTTTACAAAAATTGTTGAAAACATAGAATTAATAATCCGTGAATCCACCTAAGACTATCCTGACACATCTGCAGCGGTTCTGCATACTCAAAACAAGGTGTCAATATCCTGTTGTGGAATACTGTCCAAAGTCCTTTTATGATGCAAGAAAAGCTGGTTTTCATCCTCAATATCTTTAGGGAAATTCCTAAGAGCTCTTCTCAGAAGCATATCACAGGCATGCTCAATAGGATTTAAGTCAGAAGATTGTGCAGGCCAGTCTTAAGCTTAGATATCATGCTGTTGTAACCAACTTGTGACGATACGCGCCGTATGGGGACTGGCATTGTCGTGCATTAGCTGGAAATTTTGTTCCATTTGTTGTCTGTGGGGCAAAATTACAGGCTTTAGCATCTCATCTCGGTATTTTAGAGCAGTCACATTGCCTTGTATCCAAACGAGGTCCGTTCTACCGCCGAGACGAATTCCTGCCCAAACCATAATCGTGCCACCTTGATATGCATGAACTTGTTGTAGGTGCTGCAGTCGATTCCAACGTCCAGGTTCTCTCCAAACGCGTACTCTTCGCGAATCAGGATGAAATCCAAACCTGGATTCATCAGTGAAAAGCACAAGTGACCATTGAGAATGGTTCCAGTTTTCGTGTGCAATAGCCCATTGTAATCTTCTTCCTCGATTACCTCTCCTTAGTGCTGATACCCAAAATGGCCTACGAGCACGTAGATTGACTTCATGCAGTCGTCTTCTCAAAGTTTGACCGCTTACCAGCAAACCATACTCTCTCTGTAGCCTTTGAACCAATTGCATTGCCGTTACATTTGGTTGACTTCGTGCAGCATTTACTATGAATCGGTCCTGTACATGTGTTTTAATGCGTTGAGGTCCTCGGTGCCGTTCCACCACTTCCCCCGTGACACGATAACGTGACCAAAGCCCGGATATAACGCTCTGACTGGTCCTCGTGGCTTCAGAAACCGCAATTTGGGACAGTATTCCACAACAGGATATTGACACCCTTGTTTTGAGTATACAGAACCGCTGCAGATGTGTCAGGAGAGTCTTAGGTGGATCCACGGATTATTAATTTTAAGTTATCAACAATTTTTATTAAAAAAAAAATGTTGTTTTGTTTAGGTTTTGATGTTTCAAAAATAAAGTTTAGATTGAAATTTTGTGAGTTTTTCCTGTTCTTCTAAGTTTTTTTTTTATTTAACTTTATCTAAAAGTTTATTATCAGATTAGATAGGCTATTAGACAAGGTTTATTTTAAAGTGTAGGTGTCTTAAAAAAAAGTTAATAAATTTTTTGTTGTTTAGGTTTAATTGAAATATCCCTAGACACTTTTGATGTGTGTATATACCAAACTGAGCGTAGGTACTACGTGTACACTTCGTCGACAGTGTCATAGTTTTGTATGAAAGCTGCAAGCAAGCTTTACACCAAGCGTATAACGATGATTTTATTTATTACTAGCTTTTGCCTACGACTTCGTCCGCGTGGAATAATAGCTCCCGTTCCCGTGGGTTTTCCGGGATGAAAACTATCCTATGTCCTTTATCGGGTCCCAGACTATATCTGTACCAAATTTCATTTAAATCGATTCAGTGGTTTAGGCGTGAAGAAGAGATAGACAGCCAGAGTTACTTTCGCATTTATAATATTAGTACGGGGTGTAGAGACTAGTTTTCACCCGCGTCTTCGACTTACCTTAAATATTTCCCTCGGCTTCGCGGTGTACCTATACAGGTATATTCTCTAAGGTTTATTATCTTGTAGCAAAAGTGATTGGTCAGACAAAGGACGAGGAGCAGAAAGTTCGCAAGTTGTTCGAAGACGCGGGGGCCTCCAACCAGGTCACGCTCGATCAGTTCAAAGGTAACTCATTGTTCACCAATTATTTAGTGATATTTAGTTTTTATTTTGCCAGAATATAAAGCCTTGGAAGCATGACGCAGCACCGCTCTTCTGCATGCAAAGAATTACCCATATAGATGGGTAATTCTACACCAAAATTTTAACTACATACCACCACAACATAAAACGCATCGAACTGTTAAGCTGGGCATTGACGATCATTTTCGCATCAGTCTAGTCGAAAACTTGATCGTGAGTGTCAAATCGTCACTCCAAATGGTTTAGGCGGCCAAACAACTCTGGAGTTACGATTTTACACTCACGATCAAATTTTGGATGGACGTCAGTTCAACTGACGCGGAAAAATGACCGTCAATGCCCAGCTTTAGGGCTCTTTCAATTAAGACGTTTCGTGTCGTACGCGCCAGGCCACACGGTGCGGTGCGGCTCCGGCCAAGGGCGGATCCAGCTTTTTCACCAGGGGGGGGTCACATAGCCGTGGTAGTAGGTACGGGTAATAAGTAGGTACTTTGTTCATGTATGTATAATACTGTACCTCAAATGTCTATTCACGCCCGACAGCCGGCTGTCGCTTGGCCGTCGAAAGGTTATAAAAAAACTAAAAAAAAAACTTTCCCCTAAAACGCGTTATCACTTGCATCTGCTTTTAATGGGTACGTTTTGACGGAAGTGGAAAAGTGCCAGTCCCAGTGGTGGTTGGTGGCATTTGCCATAGACCCCGTGCCTCTAACGGGCCTCGCGCCTCAGACTTTTTCAGAAAAAGACACACACGGCGGCTTTATTACAGCGCTTTGATGTGTGCTTTGAAGTCAGTGACTTTTTTTTAATAATTATTTTGGCTCGTCTGTATCTTCATAATTTGGAGTAATTCCAAATGATGGGTGTTCAAAACTCTCTAAATAATCGTTTCTTTCAATAAAGACCGCTTTACCATATCAGCCTATTACCGTCCATTGCTGAACGATAGGCCTTCCCCAGAAAGCTACAGTATTCCCAGTCTTGGGCAGCTCGCATCCACGAAATGCTCGTCACCTTCTGTAAATCATTGGTCCATCGTGTGGTAGGATGACCATCACCATTCGTTTTTAAAGAGGTCTCCACGCTAAAACATGTCTAGTCCACCATCGTCTGTCCTTCTCCAGAATGGCCGGTTTACTTCCATTTGAGTGTACTGACTCTGCGAGTAATGCCGGTGATGCTAGTTCTTTGGATTGTTCTCTGTTCAGCTACATGAGTTATTACCTGTCATCTCATGGTTAAAGGATTGTGCGGAATAGAGACAGTAAATGTCGCAACCTAGGGCTGGGCATGCCGTAATAGCCTTCTTTGAGGAGTGGCTGGAGACGCGTCACGGCGCTCTCACGTATCGCTTGACACAGTTCAACGGACACGGTCAGTTTGGGAAGTTCCTGTGTCGAATTTGGGCGGAAGCGACGCCTAGGTGTCACCACTGCAGCAGCGGTCGCCTGGAGGACACGGTCGAGCACACGGTTGAGGTGTGCCCCGCTTGGGCGAGCCATCGCCGTGTCCTCGCAGAGGCGATCGGCAGTGGTGACCTCTCGCGCCCGGCGCTGGTTCAGGCCATGCTCCGGGGCGAGACTGAATGGAAGCCGTCGCCTCCTTCTGCGAAACAGTTATGCTGGTGAAGAAAGTGGCGGCGCGCGCGAGGCAGCGTCAAACCTCGCGCCCCGGACAGAGAACCAGGCGTAAACGTCGAGAGTCGCAAGACGACTAGTGGCCACTATAGGTGCGGGTCTGCGGACGGCGAGTGATGGGTAGCTCGCCGCTGGGTAGGACCAGGCCCGCATCGACGGCGCGTTGTGTTCCACGCGCGCCTCAATGAGCAGTCAGCACGAGAATAGGCCCTCTGTTGGGCAAACTCCTGCCGGGGTTACGGAATAGTTATAATAGTTACCGTGACCCCGGCACATGGGCACAACGTAAGGGCAACCGAAGGAACATGAGTGGGTTTTAGTCAGTAAAAGTCTGACATGCCTTCCCGCCCCGCCCAAGACTGGAGAAGTCATTCGCTCTTCAAGTTGTGCCAACCCAGTTAAATTATTTGTCCAAGATATATTCTTACATCAACTCGAGAGTAGCGCCATTTTCACATACGGGAAACACTCGGAAACGGCCATCTACACGACTTTAGTTCCATCCAAGTTCATTCCAAAGCACCCTTTGAGGGTCTGTCATGTCATACATTGACCGTCGATATTTTGGCCATGGGCCTCCAAAGCGTCGGTAAAACTTGAGATTTTAGTATAATCTTCAGATTATATTAACTCAAGATGGGTGGCGCAGGACCGATGCATGTAAAAATCTTTGGGGGAGACCTTTGTCTAGCAGTGGACGTCTATCTGCTGATGATGATATTAATCTCAAGTTTTATAAGTTAATTAACTCCCTGTCTTACCTTCCGACGGAGTTGGAGTGGTTTTGTGCACTGTTCTTTCACTTAGATGTTCATTGTTGTGGCCTCGTACAGAGATTTCAACACTTCGATATAATTATTATCTCATCTTTCAATTCGATCTCCCTAGCCTTTTCTTCGGGTTTGGGAACAAGATACAGTTGCAGATGGTTAATTGTAGAGCCTTCTCTTGGTTTTGGTTATAATTAGATTTTTATACAAAAATAAGCAATCAAAATTCACTTTTTACAGTCTCCTCCTCTTACCAAGAGTCAAAAATGATAGCAGCAAATAAAAAAAAAACAGTCATCAAACTTCCGTAGTAACGCAATACCCTGAAGTTAACACGTTATCGTTTTAACTTCAGGGAAAAAAATTAAATAAAAGCTATACGAGATAATGTAGATTTGTTTTTTTTTTTTAAAACTAAAATTCCTTTGGCTAGGCCACAGGCCCCGCACCAGATTAATCCGGCAGTCGGTAGTCGGTACTGGCCGGTGAGAAGTTTTTCAACATTGTTTTTAGTAACGCTGAGAAAGACATTTCTGCTGTGGCTACACAAACTGGTAGTGTAGCAATATTTTTCTTTTCATATACTAGGATACATAATTATTATCTCAATATCGTAATTTAAAATAGGGTCACTTCACTATCCACATCTGATATTCGTTTTCAACAACAGAAACTGGAGTATCAATCTAGTAACAGTATTGAAGGTACTTACATAAAATTTATTGTGACAACAATATTTTTATATCATGTTACTCAATTTTTATCAGTGGCTATGAGCCGGTTCCAGGACCTAGGCAACTAGGTTCTGGAACCGGCTCAGGGGAGGGTCATGACCCCCATGACCCCCCCCCTGGATCCGCCCTTGGCTCCGGCGCGGCGCCTGAGCGGTGCCGCAACGGTTTGCTACATATAAAATTGGATGGTATGCCACACTGTACGTCCGGCACCGCTCCGGCGCCGCACCGCAGGCTCACCGGACAACGGCGCGAGGCAGACGAGGCGGGGAGGGATGCAAGCAGTGCGGTGCCGCAGCGGCGCCGCTCAGTTCATGGGGATGGCAGTACAGTACTTTGAGCTTGTTGCGGTGCCGCAGCGGCGCCGTGTGGCGCCGCACTGCTCGTGTGGCCGCCAGTGCGGGGCGGAGTAATGCGGTGCGGCGCGTTGCCGCACCGTGTGGCCTGGCACTACGGCTTATATTAACACACACCCAGGCACTGAGCTGCAAATCCCAAAAATACGTAAGAAAATTTGAATTTCGGGGGCTACCTTGAACATCCCCCTTAAGGCGGAACCACATTACCGTGTCGTGGCGCGCCATGATGCTTACTGGCGTGGCGGTGAGTGTGCACACTTACGTGTCGTGTCGTGGCGCATTCTGGCGTTTTTTCTGAACAGTACTTAACGAACCTTTGCAGCGTTCAAACGTACATAATGTTTTCTTTTGATGAACACTTACAATTTCTGTTAGCGTTGAAATTTCTTCAGACCAAAAAAATAAAAGAAAATACTAGGTTCACCCTATTTTATTTTATTCAGAAAGGAACTCCAACAAAGGATACACATTACATGCATTATTATACAAAGTTATTTGAAGATGTGTGAAACAATTGAATAGTAAAATTTAAAAAAAATTAAACATTAAAATATTCTAAAACAAAAATATTACAATGAAAGAGAAAAAAAAAACAGAGATAAACAGAGGATTGTTAATTTTGTATAATTATTTATTTATCCCTTTTTATTAAATAAATAATAAAGTAATATATTATTTTATTAACTTTCAAAATTTCAGTAATTCCATTCAATAAGATCGTCAGTAATTTTGCTGCAAATATTAATAAATCCAAAAGTGCCCGCCAGATGTTCGGTTCGCGCCACGAGCCACGCGCCGGTACAGAAACACATTTTGCCCGTGTGTCGTGTCGCGTCATAAACCCCCACCACCGCTCTGGCGCAATCCGTGGCGAGCAGTCGGCGACACGGCCGAACGTGTCGCGCCACGACACGCCATACAAGTGTGTCTCTAACCATACTAAATGTATGAAACCGATATGCTTCTGGCGCGCCACGACACGGTAATGTGGTTCCGCCTTTATGCGAAATAAAATCTTAAATTAATTCTCAACCGCTTTCTGCAAAATACCGCCTGACAGTAGTTATCAATTCCAAGGTGTGATGCAGAAGGTATCGGACGAGTCCAAGAAGAACCTGGACGGCATGATGAAGCAGCTCGGTGACAGTGCACCCAAGCTGATGCAGGAGCTGGCACAGGGCGCGTCGGATGCTGCATCCAGCATCAAGGGCGCCGTCGAAGGGGTTATGAAGAATCTTGGTAAATAAGTGATCGATGTCAATAAACTATTGCTGAAATTTTGAGTTTTTGTTTTATGTAGAAAACTAGCGACCCGCTCCAGTTTTACTCGTCGTGGTGGCCTAGTGGTTTAGGCACCTGCCTCTCATACAAGAGGTTGTGAAGTTCTAATCCGGGAAAGTACCAATGTGACTTTTTCAATCCATTTATGTACTATCGACAAATCGTTTGAAGCTGTCAAAATAATAAGACTCGACGTGTGACATTTTTAATACATGTTGACTTGACGCGATTGTCGACCTAATTGTATTAGAATGTCTGTAGGAAAATAAGCTTATGGTGGGTCATGATTCCATTTGGTCGATTGTACTTTCTAAAATGTATCTTGGACACTAACATGACCAATATTTATCATTGGACATGTGTGATGTGACCCGGTGACATCGGGCGATGTCGGACGACATTGCCGCGACATTGTTGCAACTGTTATTTTTATTGACTGTGCGACAAGGGCTAAATATCACTTTTTGCGTTTGACCGATTGGACAATATTTTCATCAATATTCATAAGGATTACCAAAGGATTTTCAAAGAATCCATACTTCTATACTAATATTATAAATGGGAGAGTGTGTCTGTCTGTATGTTTGTCTTTCTTTCACGGCAAAACGGAACGACGAATTGACGTGATTTTTTAAGTGGAGATAGTTGAAGGGATGGAGAGTAACATAGGCTACTTTTTGTCTCTTTTTAACGCGAGCGAAGCCGCGGGCAAAAGCTAGTCCATACTAATATTATAAATGGGAAAGTGTGTCTGTCTGTCTGTCTGTTTGTCTTTCTTTCACGGCAAAACGGAGCGACGAATTGACGTGATTTTTTAAGTGGAGATAGTTGAAGGGATGGTGAGTAACATAGGTTACTTTTTGTCTCTTTCTAACGCGAGCGAAGCCGCGGGCAGAAGCTAGTATATTATAAATGGGAAAGTGTGTCTGTCTGTCTGTATGTTTGTCTTTCTTTCACGGCAAAACGGAGCGACAAATTGACGTGATTATTTAAGTGGAGATAGTTGAAGGGATGGAGAGTAACATAGGCTACTTTTTCTCTTTCTAACGCGAACGGGCGAAAGCTAGTACCTAATAAATAAAACAAGCAATAATGTAAACATAATAGTTTTATTAGCTTACGTTACGGTAAGGCATCGAAGGTAGGACGCGACAATTTGTACTGACAGTACCACTGTTGCTTATACTCCAGACTGGAGAAATAAGAGACATATCACATTCACTTTACATTAGAGAAAACATTGTTACAGCAACTGTTGCAAGATACACGTTGCTTGTATCACGATACATGTTGCAGCAAGAATTGAGCATTTGTCACTATTACCAAAAAAATCCACACCATTGACCATTGAACCAAATTCTAAAGTAATATCATGTTCATGAATCATGTAGTCCGAAATAAAGAAATAATAGTAATATACAATTTTTGAGCTGAAATCTCAATTTATTTTTAATTAGCAGTAAAATTATATTTGTGGTGGCTTTAAAAACAATTTATAGATAATCAATTGGTTGTGTCAAATACCCAATTACCCGACTATCCAGGGCTTTTAGCTCAGATTTACATTTTTTTTAGGCTTATCTAAATAGTACCCTCAGCAAAGAGATAAGTATGCAGGGCCGTAGATATAATTAATTTAATGGATGTATACTTTCAGCTTTAATTAGAATTTGTCTTAGAAGACTATCCGTTGATTTAAATTTTTCCTCATTTCGTATGAGAAGGGGCCTTAGGCCTACAGTGGGGCCGCAATAGGCTGGTATTTTTATTAATTGATTATTCTTTTTGACGGCTGAATACTTATCTACTTGGCCGGTAATACACTTTCATACCCAGACACAATATTGGTACTGACTTCAAAAACAACAATTTGTGACAAAGAGGAAAAGCTATCGGTACTCTTCTAACTCAGAACATTACGTATAAAAGAGAGAGACGTAGATATTTTTCAAAATTTCTCTTATTCCTCAAATCTGAAATTCACGAATTCAATGTGCTGTTAATACAATTATTAAGCATTTTTTTTTCATAAAAACTTTGCTAGCTTATTAACCATTTGCATATTATTATCAAGATTTAGACAAAATATTTTATTTATTATTTATTTTATTCAAAGCTTTATACAGATACGTTAATATAGTTTTTTATTGTGTAGTGTCAACAGCACATAGAATGAAATTCTTAAACGATCGTATTAAAATATTTACTGATATGTAATAATTATTGTTTATCGTGAACTACAACTAAACGTGTTGCGATTGCAAAATTACAAGAATACACGTATTACTTACCAATAGGAATTATATTTATTTCTTACGGCTCGTCCCAGCTACGCACAGATATATATTTTTTTTTAATCTTGTCTTCGCTTTGCGCTATATACCTTCCTCTTAAAATCACTTAATCTATTGATGAGAACTGCGTTAAAATCTGTATCGTAGTTCAGACCTAAACGTAAATAATCAATATAACCTGGTTCAATAAAGAAAGGAATCTTAAATGGCGGCGCTTATCATGTTCTCTCGCTCGCACACTAGTGCCGTCTATACTCACTCGAACGCGTACCGTCAACATAAAAAAAAGTCTTGATTTGCTTCCACGCTGCTTTGACGCGCTCAGAGATCCTTTTTACGAATATCTTGTTATAGTTTTCTGTTTTTTTTTTGGCTGTTACCTGTTTGTTATTGTTGTATAAGTAGGCACTGTTTCCGTTGAAAAAAAATAAAAAATATTTAATATATTTTTGATTGGAAAAAAAAAACTTTAACTTTAAATTTTATATGCTGACTGTACTATCTGTCAACGCAAGTACATGCCGCCATTTAAGATTCCTTTCTTTAATGCACCGGCTTATACTGTTGCAGCAACACTTTTGAGTTGCTAGTTACACGTTGCAAAAGAAACATATTGCTGCAACATTTTTCTCAACTTCAATGCCAGAAATACAAGGCTTTTAATCCGTATGCAAAAGCCCTTAAATATAATTCCAATTGATAAGCACTCAAACAGTGATTTAATGCAAAAATAGATGCAGATCTACTTTACTAATAATAACTATAAGAATAACATTTATATTTTGTTTTCTTTAAAGTTATATTTTTGTAGAATTATTTACTATTTAGCCAAGGACGCGATAATATATTTTAACCTGTCTTTTAGATTACCAATGAATATTGGACACGTATATTTTTGTTTGTCCTATAAACTCAAAAGAAAGAATGCGGTTAATTTCATGTTACGTCACTTGTCGGTACATATTTTACTAACCTATGACGTTACAAGCCCCACTTTAGAACTAAAATGCGTTATATCTTAGGCATCGTCATTTCTATTGTTTTGAAAAATTAAAAAAAAAAAAAAGTTTTCAACAATTTTTGCTAATTAAAATATGGACTATTTAGAATTCTTTATTTTGAACCCGGTTGTCTTTTGATCAGATAGATGTATTCCACATCAAATACCTCTATTTACCCTCCATATAGAATGCAGGCGTAATAATACATTTTCTACAAAAATATAACTTTACAGGCACAAACTAACATACACATTGTTATACTGTATTTACAAATTCACTAATTTTTTATTTC
Source organism: Athetis lepigone (assembly GCA_033675125.1). Classification (NCBI taxonomy): domain Eukaryota; kingdom Metazoa; phylum Arthropoda; class Insecta; order Lepidoptera; family Noctuidae; genus Athetis; species Athetis lepigone. The sequence goes on from CM066223.1 coordinate 1,427,497, forward strand.
ATTTTAAGATTTAAGCCGATATTTGCAAATTTTTGTTTCGTATATGTTTAAGGTTTAAAATTACATACATTTTGAATATTTTTGCTGGATAAGTTTTAAACTTATCTAGAGAAGCTGAGGATATTTATATTTAGTCTTTAATGTATGTAACATTAAACAAATTGAGTACATAACTGGAGAAATAGCCGTTCATGCGTCATACAATATAAAAGAAAAAGTATTGCCATCCCCGTCCAAAAGTATTCTATTCTATTTCTTATTATGGCAATCAGAACCGATGTCGACTATTCTGCCAATGTCAAAAGTGATTTGACAATGCAAGAGTGGAGAGAGAGAAAAAAAAAGACTTTTACAATGTAAAATGTGTTCCTAATGCAGTTGGGAGTTAATGTAGACATTGCTGAGTTAGTACAGGGGGCGTACCACAAGCCCTTATAGCAGTATTACTTTGATATTACTTTCAGTGGGAAAGAGACGGCGCTAGACAACGTGTCTAACGCTGTCACTTGCACACTCCTGATCAGGAATAAAACAATCTTACTTTAAGCGTCATGGTAAGGGGGCAGGACATCCAAAAGTAACCTCAACTCTTTATTAATGGCATAAGTGGAAAAGACACCACAATTCTGCCACGACCATGTTTATTTTACACTATCTCAATCGAAGAAAGATCTATAACACAAATATATGCAATAAGACTGCGAAGGTCTCGTCTTTGTGAAGAGACCTGGGCCGTCAGAGCCTCGTCAGTGAATCAGCAAGGTGTACCACGTGCAGGTGAGGTTGGCGTTGATCCTGGAGGTGATTTGACAGCTGTCAAAACCAAAACTGACAGATGGCAGAATAGACTTGACAGATATCTGAATCGGATTTGACAGATGTCAGAATTTCAGTTGATGATGTCATAATCGAAGTTCTTCTTCGTCTCGTGGCAATTAAGTCGACATCAAGTAGTCGACTTTATGATAATGGTGACACTAATACTTCCGCCAATCTCATCTTAAGAATCTTAGGATCAAAGTTTCGTGAGAGTACAAGTGATTTAAATTATTCAAATAAAGAATCGAAGTCGATAGATATTAGAATCGAATTTGGCACCTGTCAGAATGAAATTTGACACCTGTCAAAATGCGTCCTATCGCACTATGAGAGTGAAGAAAAAGGAAGTATTCCTGTGCAAATTAGTTGTAAATATCCTAGTTATTGTATGACACACAAACGTCAATCTATGAGTATATATAGTAAAGCATTATTTGGTCGGACTGTATTATTTAATACTAGGGAGGTAGAACATACATTTCCATACATCTCGCGAGTTCGTATCTTCTCGGCTAAGTTCGGCAATGATCGTTACCGGACGATACGAAACTCGCTGTAATATCATATACACTTAGAATACTTAAGTACTAAGTTTAAAACTTATAATACAGAGAATAGGCAAGCTCCCTGACTATACTGTTTAAGAGATACATGGACAAAATTTTAACCGACTTACAAATAAAAGATATTGTAACTAGGACCATACATTGATTTTTTATGTTTGTGTTTCTTACAAACATACACAGAACAAATACCTATAGGACAAAAATTTTTATCCCATGCAGGTAACGAACTCGTGACGCACAGTACAGCAGCTAAACATTCAGCCACTGAGCCGTCCGTGCTTTTGAGATATTTATTAGAATATTTATCTTGCAGAGAATCAACGTTCAAATACGAATTACTTCTATATAGTAGGTAGCTTATATTAAAAACTTGATTATTCCTCATATAATGTTTTGATACAAGTTCATTACCTCTTCTTTGTAAATCGGATATAATTCACTATGTATAATGAGTTGGCCGAATATTAAGCGACGAAAGCCGAATACTCTATGGGGTAGGCCGAATATTGGGTTGGTATTTTAAACACATTTTTATGCCAGATAAAGCTTTCAAATATAAATATTAAAATAAATGATTTAAAAAACATACAAGTGTAGTTATTTTAGACAATTTATTGGTGCCGATACCTTGTTTCAAACTAAATATTAGTTCAGTGCATCTTTTTCTTTCCATTTCATCAAGAAAAGGACAAAAGATAAAATATAACTTTATGAGCTGTAAAATTAAGACACTTCATAGATAATTTAGAAGTGAGTAAAAACACGGCCACAAAAAATACGTCGATTTACTTTACGCGCTGTCTAATTGTACTGGAATTAACTAAAATGTATCTTCTGTCCTTTTCTTTATGAAATGGAAAATGATGCACTTTACCTCAATTTGCTTTAGTATGTGAACAAGAGGATCAGGAGCTCAGGACCAGTGACCCAAATAAAACGTAATAAGGATAATTTAATAAATATTCGGCTTTAACAACTATTCGGCTTTCGGCAAATATTTTAAGCCGAAAACTCATTGTGATGGCACTTCAACAAATATATCAGTTTCCACAAATTTAACATTGAAAATGATTTTAATAAAACAACGATTTTGTGCTAAATAACAAGATATGATTGTGGTACATAAGCGATTTGTCGCATTGAGAAATTGTGTCGCATTGTCGACTTAAAAGTCGAGCATTCTTCTGTGATTTTTAAACTTCGTAGAGATGTTTTTGTTGCACTCAAAGATATCATTTTTTATGTAGGTATAATGTACTAGATTCTTTATTCTTCATATATTGTACGGTGGGTATCAAGCTATACAAAACCAGTATAAGCTGACTTCTGATTGTACGAAAAACATACACAAAGGGAGGTCAGCTAAAACTGGTTTTATATAGCGTGAAGTGTAGCCGTGTGTACGTTAATAATCTTGCTTTTAATAACATCAATACATATTTTAGTAAGGATTTAAGCAATTTTTTGCATACTTTTAATATTAAAGTAAAACAATAATCACTTTTAATTAAATGTCATCTCTGATTGCGACTTTCATACCGAATTTCAGAAGACTACGACAAGTCTGCGACAATCATATACAACAGTGAAGATATACATATAATAATAACTACACAACAATATAACGTATTAATGAAATGCCCTCTGAACTATACGACTTATTAATAAGGCAGAAAATTTATAAGTTTGTCGAGATTGCGATTATTTTGTCGCACAGCACTTTTTATACGCATTTAAAGAGATAATTTTGCGCTTTTTTGTAACAATTTAGGGGTTCCTAATTCTCGACCGGTCGTAAAGCACAAGAAATTAAAACAATCTTAAAATTTTGAGATGCAAGAATTTTGCGACTGATCTGTCGCATTAAAAAGTAACAAGGACGGCGAAAACGCAACAAGATACGATTGTGTCGTACGACAAAAACCGCAACGACTAAAGACCGAAACGCAACTAAAATTATTTTATATTTACAAATGAGTATCACTAATGTTGCTATACAATAAAAATATTATTATATTATAATTATGGCAACACAAAAGCTTAGTTAAATTGTTCATTATCGCAATGCAAACACTCGTTGTGACGTCATTCAAAAGAAAAGTTTTTTCATAAAACCGGTTATTTCCCATTATTAGCAATAACCGGTTATCGTTAGCGTTATTAACGTTGCTGTCAACAGCTAAATAGTATAAAAAATAAATGTCGCGGGTTGTGCGATCGGTTTCGAGTCGAAATAGGATCGATTACGCTTCGAATTCGATCATCGAACATCGATTGATCGCAATATCGCATCGATATAAATAATAGTGTTCCTGGGTGTCTCTGGCCTAAGTCACGCTTAAGTTGCGAGTTAATGGTACAGCGATGTACAGTCGCAAGAATAAACGTATAAAAACTTAGCAATTTTTAAAAGCAATTTAATCTTATAATACCTACAGTAACTTTTAGTTACAACATATTTTATTTATTAGAATGCTTTTAAATTTTGCCAAATGCTCACGACTGTACGTTTTGACGTCACAACGTGCGTGCACTGCGCGTTATTCCTATACTACGTGTATCGTATTGGTGCTAGGTGGCGGTACGACACGACAGCGGGACAACATTTCTAATTAATATTTTTTTATTTTATCTAGTTTAACCTTTGAGCTATTCAAAGATCAATCTTTACATTTTTGTAATAAACTTGTTCAGGGCGTTTTTCGTTAAAAACAGCAACTTCCACTTTTGTAAATCAACGTGATCCAGAGGTTATTTCTTACAAACAGGATAAACCAATACATGCTTTTTTTTTGGTGAGTGGGAAATCATCCAATGACTGCTCCCGTCCTGGGTGCGGCGCGAGGGCGTGTCAGACTCTTACTGACTAAAACCCACTCATGTTCCTTCGATTGCCCTTTATGTTCCAGGGTCACGGTAACCACTATAAATATTCCGCAACCCCGGCAGGCAATACATGCTTTACTTCTTACTCTATCAGCGTAGAAATCTATATCGACAAATATTATTAAGAAGTAAAGTTTGTGAGAAGTAATGTAATAAAGCCACATTATTCGTGAGTATAGGCTATATTTTACGCTGTAGCTTACGGGAGCCTAGCAGTAACCATCTAATAAAAAGCGGGGGAAACCGCGCGGAACAGCTAGTTCATTATATAAGTATAAATATCATCACCCTATCATATCATCCGCCACCACAAGTCTAAGGCACTATAACTATAATACGGTGGTACCGTTTAAACTATACACTTAGTGCTTACCCATCCATTTCGCGACCTCATCTATAGCTGCTTAACCTCATAACTGGTTACAATGGCAAGATTGGGTAACCCATTCATTTTGTAGCTGCTTAACTCATAAAGATTATAAACCAATGATTGGTATCAACTGAGTAAAAAAATGTTAATATTTTTTAACTGGCGTGTTCAACTGGTTTAAAAAAAGTTTAAATATTTCTTGAACTGGCGTATTTAAAACTGGTATAATAAAAGTCATATGTAATTAATCATGTGTAATTAAATTAAATGAAAACCCAAAATGGAGTCCTTGAAATTATAATTATGATTAACTATTATTATGGAATTACGCCTAAAACAAACAAATCCATCTTTTTTATACACTGTAGAATTCTCTGAACATAAATGTATGTATTGATCTGATTTTATTTATCTATCGACGCGACTTCGTCTGGTTTATATTATTTTATATGCGCGGTACTCATTATTCTACAATAAAAGTAGTCTAAGTTTCTCCTTATAACATTAGTTATCTGCCTCTGAAAGTCAAGTCGAAATCGGTCCAGCCGTTTTGAAAAAATAACTTGGATTAAGCATTCAGGAAATTAAATGGACAATAATTGGATTCTGTCTGAGTTTTCATTTAGTTTAATTACACCTTGTAGAAACGATGTTTTGAAGATAACTCCGAGAATATCAATTAAATAACTGTTTTAGATAAAGCTGCCAAAACCAAGGCTCTCATGTCGGTTAGATTTTTAAACCTTTATTTACTCGTGGCTTAACCTTTTTCGGTTTGTCAAATTAAAGTGGTTTTAAAAGGAAAGTTTCATGTAACCTTTTTTGTACTAACCGGTTTTGGTCAATAAAAACCGGTTAAACGACTCGTTCTTACCGGGATTAGAAAAAAATGGGTATTTTGAACGCCTGTTATAGAAATGGCGTTAGCTTTTTGTTAGTAGTAAAAACTATGTTTTGTTTGGAACAAAACGTTACGTTAATTTAAACATTAAATTCATAAAAAGTCCTTTGGGGTCCGATTGAAACTTGAATTTACTATACTAGTTCCGAGCCTTGGCGAAAATGAATTTTTAAGTATTTTTCATATATTCCTGTACGTTTTACCAAAACGAGCCAACCTTCAATATCACATTGGTTCAACAGTAAAAGTAATTTAATTTGCAGTACAAGCAGATCCATGTTTAAAAACGAATGCTTAAAATAGATTTAAAATTAATAAGCGTTACAATATTCAAAATTATTACATTAACATTGAAAGCTAAGAAAATATTGACGGTTGGATCATTTTGGCAAAACTAAACATATTTTGAAGTAATTTTATAATATCTATTTTTCAACAAAGTTGCTAATAATTTTGAAACAATAAAATTCATCTTTTGTAAAAATAAAGCTACTAAAGTGCTTTAACAATAAAACGTGCTTTTTACAAATAACCGGTTATTAACAGTTAATAGCGGTATCGTTAGCGTTAACATCACTATCAATAGCCGGTAAATTATTTATAATAGAACTTATACTTTGAACGTTATTCATATTGGAATCGTTATTAACCGTTTCCGGCGTTTGTGACGTGTTATTATTATTCGTTACAGAAGCGTTATGTACACCGATACTGGTTGAAGAACCGTTATTCCTCGTTACGTTATTGGGTCGCCGGTTATCTTCAGTACTGGAAATAGCAGCTATCGACCTGTCTCTAACACTAGCGTTATTCCCGTTATTTTCAACGTTACTGGATGAAGACTCACCGTTTGAAGCCGTTGCGTTGGTACCGGAACTTCCCGGGTTTGAGCTTGATGCGGTACCGGTTCTAGAGGCTTGAGAACCGGTATTACTACCGGTTCCTGAGGCAAGCTCATCGTAGCAGGGCGGCATTTCGACGTTATTCCTCGCTTCTTCATCAACCCTTGCGTTTAATCCTTCGCGGCTTAAATACTCGGGTGGAGGCCCAAAGAATTTACACCTCATAGCTTCATTGTACGGCGGAGGCCTAGTACCGTCGGGCAGAACCGGATAATTCTCAAAGTTAGCGCCTAAAAGACGTATAGTGCGTCCGTTTAACGTGTAAGTGTCGTGGGAAGTCATTCTAACGAAATCTAAATCGTCTATATTTATTTCTGCGACGTTGGGCGTGTCTGGTCGCCGGTCGCTTTCGGCCCTGCGACCAAAACGCGGTATTGTTAACTGAAAACGACCAAGTTGTAAAGTCAACCTCTGCCTATCCAACTGGTCAATGACCCTTTCTAAAGTGTTGCTAGAATTCCTACGCATATATTCGACCGGTGTTGCCATGTAATTTAAATCTCTAGCGAAATCCCCAGTTTCTGGGTTCGTGAAGTAGAACTCTGAGGCGTTGAGATCACAGTATGTCGGACTGCGGTAGTTGTCTATGGTTCGGTTCCTGGTCGGTGAATTGTTGAGAGATGTGGAGCGTACGTTTGTTAGTTCTACGTCGCTTTGTGTTGGTACCTGAGGAAGAGATATTGAAAAATCATATATTTTTTTGTAAATTAGTTAAATATGTTACTTTTACAGGTCAGTATAATTTATTGCTCGTTTTAAGCGAACGATGGAGCCGGTGTTTCTTAGCTGACTATTTTGAGAAGAAAACTCAGAGGTCCAATTTTGTCTTTATTATACAGGGTAGAAATTTTCAGCGGGGCAGGGAACTTCTTTACCTGTCGCAGCAACACGAAAATGGTCCTATTCAAAACTTTTCGTGTAATTTTCTTACCCATTTACAGATTTTTAATAAATGTTTTCCACCACTGTTGGGGGCTATGTAAGCTTAAAGTTGTCTAAATACCATACAATTTTCACTACTAGGTGAAAAAAAAATATTCACTCAGAAAAAAGTTATGACTGTTTTAAAAATACGACTTTTTATTATTTAACTGCTTATTCTTTTCGCACATAGCCATATTTAAAGTAGTAAAAACGCATAGCCTGTGTTCTGTAATGCGTTCAAATCGTCGGCAAAGTGTACAATGATAACGTTAGCGTAGCTTGTATCAGATTGAAGTAGCAAGAGATAGAATGCATTTAGTGAAATAGTTGATTTTTGCATTGAACCTGATAAGTGCAATGTTACTACACGCAAGAATACAATCCCGACACACATGTGCAAGACTAGATTACTCTGGTACGTAATGATCCGTAGTCGCGAAATCATTTCGTACTACTACAGTTCTTGTCTTTCTAGAATGCGAACTGTGGGTTGCTGTGCCCACGTCATGGTAATTATATGGTATTTTGGATGGGCGAGACACGAAACCACAATTCTACTTGCAGCTGCGAATCTGGATAATGTTATTGTCGATGAAAACATAATTATGAGATGTACTCTTTTAAGGACAGACCCCAAACTGTGTGACATAAATAAATAAAACTATTGTAAAATATTTAATAGGTATAAGACGTTTCATTTGATCATGATAGAGTTAGATTTTCTTTCACATTGAAAGTTTAGTTTGGTTTTTTTGACGCAGCGAAGTGCCTACTAGGTTTTTATTTTGGTGTCATATAGCTTATATCAACCAGAATAACGTGTGAGTTACAACGAAATGTCATACACCTAAATCAATAGAGCAGTTTAATAAATATAGTAAAATAAAGAAGCGAAATAAGGTTTTAAATTGCAAGTTTTCATGGGGTCATAACTTTGTACTGAGTAAATATTTTTGGTTGCGGTCTTCATATAATGATTCAGTACGCAGTACTCTATCATATGCCATAGTTCTTATTGGTGGTGGAAATTTGGACCAAGCTCCATACATTTTTGCCCAATCCCCAAGCAAAGTCTTTTTTAATAACAAAGGTCCTCATTTTATTTCTAAATATAGACAGTTGCAAGATCTTTTCTTGATGCCAATGGATCCTGTTTCTAATATTTATCTTAGGTACTAAAAAGGTTTGAAATTGTGTGAGTTTTAATATTGTGCTCAAATTATACACCAGTTTTATCCATGAATATCCATTCAATTTTCAATTTCAAAAACTTTTAACACCAAAACCATCACTAGAGTATTAAAGTCAGATACCACAATCACTTTAAGTCTCTCACCTGTCGGTACCGTGAAGAGAAGATAGCAGAGAGCCTGGCGAGACCGAAGCCCTGGCGCTCCGGCGTCGCTTCTGCCTCTCCGGCTGCTTCAGGCGTAGTGCACTCTGCGTTACACTGTAGAAAAGAGATTAGTTTATAAAGAAAGGTTAAGCTATAAGATTTTTACCAATACAAATATCTTTTTTTAGGGTTCCGTACCTCAAAAGGTAAAAACGGAACCCTTATAGGATCACTTTGTTGTCCGTCTGTCCGTCCGTCCGGCTGTCAAGACCCTTTTTCTCAGAAACGCGTCGAGATATCAAGCTGAAATTAATATCACATACTCAAGTCTGCTATCTCTTAAAGCAGTGAAAAAATCAAGTTTTTAAATCAACGCAATAAAAAGATACGGCGGTTTATATTGCAAATTTGGACATTTGCAAAGAAATCAAAACCTATAGGGTACTTCCCATTGACCTAGAATCATGAAATTTGGCAAAAGGCAAGGTCATGTAGCACAAGTAAAGGGAAAACTCCGAAAACCGTAAATTTGTAGTTAGTTGACATCAGGCGTCCGTCTGTCCGTCTGTCTGTCAAGAACCTTTTTCTCAGAAACGCGTCGAGATATCAAGCTGAAATTAATATCACATACTCAGGTCTGCTATCTCTCAAAGCAGTGAAAAAATCAAGTTTCTAAATCAACGCAATAAAAAGATACGGCGGTTTATATTGCATATTTAGACATTTTCAAGGGAATCAAAACTCAAAACCTATAGGGTACTTCCCATTGACCTAGAATCGTGAAATTTGGCAAGAAGCAAGGTCATGTAGCACAAGTAAAGAGAAAACTCCGAAAACCGTAAATTTGTAGTTATTTCACTAAAAAACAAATTAACGGAACCCTCGTTGCGCGAGTAGAACTCGCACTTGACCGGTTTTTTTTATTTGTTCGACATAGCAAGGTTGCAGATCTTCCTAAGTTTAAAATAAACAACAATATAGTATACCTGTAGAGCGGGTTCGGGCTGATCGCGTGCCTCGCGCGCATCCTCGAGCAGTCGCGAGGCTTCGTAGCACGGCGGGAAGCGGTGCGTCTGTGACACATAAGATCAATGTTACCAATTTGATATTTTTAACTACACACATCAAAAGTGTCTAGGGATATTTTAATTAAACCTAAATAACTAAAATTCTATTAACTTTTTGTTAAGACACCTACACTTTAAAATAAACCTTGTTTAATTGCATAACTAATCTGATAATAAACTTTTAGATAAAGTTAAATTAAAAAAAAAACTTAGAAGAAGAGGAAAAACTCAACAAAATTTCAATTTAACTTTATTTTTGAAATTTCAAAACCTAAACAACAAAACAATTTTTTTTATAAAAATTGTTAAAAACTTAAAATTAATAATTCGTGGATCCACCTAAGACTCTCCTGACACATCTGGAGCGGTTCTGCATACTCAAAACAAGGGTGTCAATATCCTGTTGTGGATTACTGTCCCAAATCCTGCTAAGATGCAAGAAAAGCTGGTTCCTATGCACAATATCAACAGGGAAATTCCTACGAGCTCTTCTCTGAAGCATATTCCAGGCATGCTCAATAGGATTTAAGTCAGGGGATTGTGCAGGCCGGTCTAAAGCTTGGATAACATGCTGTTGTAACCAACTTGTAACGATACGCGCCGTATGTGGACGGGCATTGTCGTGCATTAGCTGGAAATTTTGTCCCATTTGCTGTTTGTGGGGCAAGATTACAGGCTCTAGCACCTCATCTCGGTATTTTCGAGCAGTCATATTGCCTTGTATCCAAACGAGGTCCGTTCTACCGCCGAGACGAATTCCTGCCCAAACCATAATCGTGCCACCTTAATATGCATGAACTTGTTGTGGGTGCTGCAGTCGTTTCCAACGTCATGGTTTTCTCCAAACGCGTACTCTTCGCGATTCAGGATGAAATCCAAACCTAGATTCATCAGTGAAAAGCACAAGTGACCATTGAGAATGGTTCCAGTTTTCGTGTGCAATAGCCCATTGTAATCTTCTTCCTCGATTACCTCTCCTTAGTGCTGATACCCAAAATGGCCTACGAGCACGTAGATTGACTTCATGCAGTCGCCTTCTCAAAGTTTGACCGCTTACCAGCAAACCATACTCTCTGTAGCCTTTGAACCAATTGCATCGCCGCTGCATTTAGTTGACTTCGTGCAGCATTTACTATGAATCGGTCCTGTACATGTGTTGTAATGCGTTGAGGTCCTCGGTGCTGTTCCACCACTTCCTCCGTGACACGATAACATGACCAAAGCCTGGATATAACGCTCTGACTGGTCTTCATGGCTTCAGAAACGGCAATTATGGGACAGTATTCCACAACAGGATATTGACACCCTTGTTTTGAGTATGCAGAACCGCTGCAGATGTGTCAGGAGAGTCTTAGGTGGATCCACGGAATATTAATTTTAAGTTTTCAAGAATTTTTATTAAAAAAGTTGTTGTTTTGTTTAAGTTTTGATGTTTCAAAAATAAAGTTAAGATTGAAATTTTGTTTGAGTTGTTCCTCTTCTTCTAAGTTTTTTTTAAATTTAACTTTATCTAAAAGTTTATTATCAGATTAAATAGTCTATTAAACAAGGTTTATTTTAATGTGTACATGTTTTAACAAAAAGTTAATAGAATTTTAGTAATTTAGGTTTAATTGAAATATCCCTAGACACTTTTGATGTGTGTATTTAGCTTGGCAAAAGCTTTTATTAGAAGGCTTGTTCTAATTATACTCTTGTTCAAAAATGACTGTTTCTGAAATCTTACTAGAGAAAAAGAGAGAAAAATAACAATACAATTGCCATTCTGGAACCATTTTCAACTTCGACTAAGATGTGTTGAGTTTCTTAGAAATTACTTATCAGCAAAAATTAATTTGTTTATATTTCTGAGACAAAGAACCTATTCATGAGTACGCGCCTGCCCTCCGTTCAGATTTTCATACGCCCCGTTCGTGTGCTAGGAACTAGTCACATTACTTCCAAATAATATAAAGGTTAAAATAAAAGTCTCAATTGAAAGTTAACCGTAAAAGTGAAGTTTAATTATTCCCATTCACCTAATAAATTAATAAGATGATGATGAAGTAGTGTTAAGATTCACTAGTGAGGTGTTGAAGTAGGGTGTACAATAGGGTGTACAGTCACGAGCATAAACATGTATACACTACGCAAAGATTTTAATAAATTTTCTCTGAAATGAGCAATAATTTTCAGTTAAAACTTATTTTATAGTGATTGTATCATAGACTGCTATAAAATGTGGCCTAAAACTAAATATTATTATAGATATTCTAAGATAAATTTGATATTAATGTTAGCGTGGTGTATACATGTTTATACACGTGACTGTACAGTAGGTACAGTAGGGTGTACAGTAGGTACAGTGGTACAGGGTGTACAGTGTACGATAAGGTGTAGGGTGTATCTCTCACCTGCGCGTATTACTTGCGAGTAGGGTGTAAAGTAGGGTGTACAGTAGGTACAGTAGGGTGTACAGTAGAGTGTACAGGGTGTATCTCTCACCTGAGCGTACTGCATAGAGTAGTGTTGCCTGGTGGCGCGCTCGGCGTGCGCGTACGAGCGCAGCGCGGCGCGCTTCATGTGCATCTTACAGATCGCTGACACTAGTAGTACCACCGCGATCATGAAGATTAGCGCGCAGGCTGTTAGAGATAAAACAGAATCATATGAGAACTAGTTTAAAAAAAAACCCGAACGCATTTTAATTTGACATTTTTCAATACTAATATATTATTAAGTATGTATAATTGTAATAATTCTGTGACATTTTAAATTGTAATTTTATTTTGATATACTTAGCTTGTAAACAAGTTTAAAAAAAATTTGCGTGCCTATTTCCAGGCAGAATGTACTTGGCTCACTTCTATCTACTCCACCTGTATTTTAATGTAACCTACATTCGTTGCAAATAAATAATTTGATTGATTGATTGAACACGATTGGAGGGGTTATTCCGATCTGTCACCCCGTTTTGTCCCCATGTGTTGGTAAAATACTGAGAATACTGAGATACTTAGTATTTAAATCAATCAAAAGTACTAGGCGCGTAGTAGAGTGAAGAGGTTAATAGAAAATGTGTTCCACACATTGCTAACTGGGGGACAAATCGAACTTTTTTTTCCTATCTGTCACCCGTGGGGACAAAACGGGATGACAGATCGGAATAATCCGATTCGAGACACGATAGAAAGACGGAGAAGTCATTTGATGATTTCCAAATCCATAAAAAAAAGATACATTTTGATTTTCGGCTTGCAAAATACTATTGCTGAAATAATCATAATGATAGATGAACCATAAGACAAGAATAAACACGTACATAAATATTTATCAGCATTATCGTGTATGCTTAATACGTCAAACAAATGTCATGTCAAGCCAATATTACAGAAAGAGATGAGCTGACCCTTTTTTGAATGACTTTTTCTGCCCTTAGTGTCTCTCAATTTATAAACTAACCCTACACAAAGTCAAGCAAAGTCTGAAACCTTGGCTACTCTCTTTGAATTATGATGAAACAGAGAATATTATCAGAACTATTTCTTAACCCCTCCTGGCCAATCACACCCTCACAAACAACCTGACACACACTCACATACATACACAGCCAAACACACACACACACACACCATTTTGCTATTTTAACTGTTTTAGTAATATACATTTTTTTTTCTTTTTGTTGTTACCATTTTCTTTTTCATTTTTATTTTTTGTTAATCTTGTTGCATAAGATTATGTAATTTCTCCTCCGGAGAGGACACTGGCTCCTGTAACACAGGTTAACCACCTAGCACGGGAGTCAGGGACTTCAAACTTTGTAACTATTTCTTGTGTAATAAAGATTATTATTATTATTTATTTTTTTACATTTTCGTATCTCGGGACCTTGGGGTCCCGGACCTTTGGAAGGCATACGAGGGGCCGAAGCCAACTCGCAGAGGCCCCTTAGATAAAGTTTTATAATATTAAGTGGGACACCAACCGGCGATTATCCCTATATGCACCACTCAAGTGCACCTAAGGTCAACCCCCGGTTGGTGGTGGTCTATTGCAGGTCATGGAATAAAGAAAGTATTGGTCTATGGGTTTGGGTTGCTAAGATGGATTACTTATCTGAAACTATTGAATGGCTATGGCCCCTGCCTAACCAATGCTTGTGTACACGGATAAAAAGGCAGGGGGTGACTTGCACACTCAGTAAATGGGCCCCCGAAAACGGCCGCTAGCACATAGTGACGTAGCGACAAGGGGGCAACATATATCGAGGTGCTGGAGGAGTGGAGAGGTATTCCACGGCTATCAGGACAATCCCGGAAGTACGGTCAAGATCCCTACCAGCATCTTACTGGAATACTTCCTTCCTCTTGCGATTCTCCACTCAAACCAGGCAATGAAGGCAAAAGTGAGGTGGGAGCCTTGTTCCTCGTCAGTGCTCACTCTGGCCGGCCAGTTAAGGCAAGCCAGAGATGAAGAACAAAGGGTCTCCCAGGAGGTCAGGTCCGCGGGGGTCGCTACTGCCCGACAGCTCGCCACAAGCTGCCCTGCGGGTTTATTATTATTATTATTATAGTGTCAGACTTTTGCTGGCTAAAACCCACCCTTGTTCCAACCGACCCTTTATGTTCCGGGGCCGCGGTAACTATTACAATTATTCCCAACCTATATAGCTGACGCTGTGACCTTCATAGGACATCCATAATTCTGTTTACTCAGTTATGTAAATGACATGGAACTGTTGAAGACTAATCCATGTCATTTATACAGTTGAACATCATTTACACAGCTGACTCAAAACCCAAAAGACCAGACATTGGTGCCGATTCTATTGTGCACAAACTAACGTAAATTTAAGTTAAGTGCATCTTTCTCTTTCCGTTTAATTAAGAAAAGGACAGAAGATCAAATATTAGTTAAGTCTTGTCAAATTTAGACACTCCATAGATAATTTAGACGCAATTTAAAAACATGGCGTCTAAATATACGTCAATTTTCATCAGGCGGTGTCTAATTTGACAGGATTAAACTAAAATGTATCTTCTGTCCTTTTCTTTAAGAAATGGAAAGAGAAAGATGCACTTAACTTAAATTTACGTTAGTTTGTGCACAAGAAAATCGGCACCATTGTGTGCTTGCGCACATTTTATAGTCCTACGAGCCATCAACTCAGGCCACAAACTCAAGACATTGACTGAATTGTACAATACTGTGTCACAGTAGAAAGTACCTCAAATATTTTAGATAGAACATTTTACTGAAAGAAGACAATGGTGCAGTTTAGTCCATTTTTACCGACTTCACAAAAAGGAGGAGGTACTATGTTCGGCTGTTTGTATGTTTTTTTTTTTTTTGTATGTTTGTTCATCGATTACTCCGTCAATTGTCAACGGATTTTGATGGTTCTTTTTTTGTTTGATAAGTCATGATTCAGGGGTGGTCCCATATAAATTTTGTGGCGATCGGTTCAGTGCTTCTCGAAAAATTCACCAAGAACAAAAAAAAAATGACGAAATTTTCATAGACGATGTGTGCTTTGTCTTCAAGTTTCTATTTTCGTTTTATAAGATTGTTAGTAGTTTTATTTTGAAAATAAATTACTTTGAAAGATACTATACACAGTCAAACATTGGGAGTCGACACTAAAAAGTAATAAATAAAAAACTTTTTTAAAAAAAAAATAACCGCCTTCAAAAACTAAAAACCCAATAATAACTAAAATTTCGGAAGTCGGTGGTTTCTCTTCTGCCATTCAATTTGTGTTGCCACCGACTTCCGAAGTTTTAGTTATTATTGGGTTTTTAGTTTTTGAAGGCGGTTATTTTTTTTTGAAAAAAGTTTTTTTCTCTTTCCATTTCATTAAGAAATGAACAGAAGATGATAAAATATTAGTCAAGTCTTGTCCTGTCCTGAGTAACATAGGCTATATGATATCACGCTATGTCCCACGGGAGCGTAGCAGTAACCAAAAACCTAAAGGAACGAGAAACAGCTAGTAGAATATAAGATTCAACAAGATAACATAAAAAAAAACCAAATGTAACCACTCTATTTGAATGTGAATAAATGAATTTTGAATTTTTTTATGACATCTTGAGTTATCAATGCATGCAGGATCCTCATTGCGTTTTATTTTAAACTAGCTGCTGCCCGCGACTTTGTCCGCGTGGAATAGTTCCCGTTCCCGCGGGATTTCCGGGATGAAAACTATCCTATGTTCTTTCTCGGGTCCCAGACTACATCTGTACTAAATTTCATTCAAATCGGTTCAGTAGTTTAAGCGGGAAAGCGTAACAGACAGACAGAGTTACTTTCGCATTTATAATATTAGTATGGATATGGATAAATACTAGCTGCCTCCCGCGGTTTGAACAACCCTTATCACTTAGGGGTATGAAAAATAGATGGTAGCCGATTCTCAGACCTACTGAATATGCAAATAAAATTTGGTAAAAATCGGTAAAGCCGTCTTGTAGGAGTAAGGTAACTAACATTTTATATATGTTACGGCTAATACCCGAAGTGCGGCTACACCTAGTTTTAGCCGGTTAGAACTAGGTGTAGCCACTTACTCTTGGTTAAACCTAGTACGAGCCGATTGTTTTCGGGTAAAACTAGGTCTAGCCTTCATCATGCCGGCTACAACTAGGTCCCGCCATTCCCTGTTGGATAAAACTAGATGTTACTTTATAAAAGTGTGATTTATAAATTATAATAACATTCTTTAAAATATAATATGCAACTACTTATTGTCTGTTGTTAAAAAAATGTTCCTGATTGTTCCTATTATATTAAAAATTGTCAAATCAAATCAAATCAAATAGTTTATTGCAATCCATAATGTACACTTACAGGTGGTAAATATAATAATATAACATAGAAACAATTATGGACCCTGTTGGGCACAGCAAGTTTTAAATAAGTAGGAGAGAGGAAGAGCGCTTCATTAGTTTTTTGTTATTAGTTACATATAAGGTACTTTTTATGATTCTATTTATCTATTTATTTGGTTCTATTTAATTTCTGTTCATTAATTTTGTACTCCTAATAATTTGTGTTAATTATTACAATGTGATTGTCTGGACCTAGTTCTAGCCGGAATGATATCGGATAGATCTAGTTTTATCCAACAGGGAATGGCGGGACCTAGTTGTAGCCGGCATGATGAAGGCTAGACCTAGTTTTACCCAAAAACAATCGGCTCGTACTAGGTTTAACCAAGAGTAAGTGGCTACACCTAGTTCTAACCGGCTAAAACTAGGTGTAGCCGCACTTCGGGTATTAGCCGTAACATATATAAGATATGATGCACAAACATACACTCACCAGTAACAGTGTATATAGTGGACTGTATGAACCCGTAGTCGTCTCCCGCGTGACGATCTTCGAACAGCGGAGGATATTCCACGTCTACATAACCTGAGAATAAAATCTAGATTCAATCAAAATGTAGTCAGATCGGGATCAAATTTGACGGGCCTGTTGGTCTAGTGGTTAGTGAGCTGACTGCTAAGCCGGAGGTCGTGGTGTCTCCCACCCAGGACACATCTTTGTGTGTGCAGCATAGTTTGTTCTGTGTCTGGGAGTCATTTAGCTTTAATTATTTAGGTATGTATTTATAAATGTGACGTGTTTTTATTATTTTATATTATTTCAACTCAAGTTGAAATGACCAGACTGAGGAAATAGAGGAGCAGCGGAAGAGCGGAGAAAGAGAAGAGGAAGAGATGGTATAAGCGGAGAAAGGGAGGAGCGAAGGGGAGGGAGACGTAATGGGAAGGAGTAAAACGGGGAAGAGGAGCGGATGAGAAGAGCAAGGAAGGGTATGAAAGGACCGGGGAGAGGGGAGATGACCGATGGGGGGTAAAAGGCGCAAGGTAGAGAAAGAAAGGATGGGAAAAGAAGTAACGCGGAAAGGGAGCTGAGGAAGAAAGAAGTGAGGGTGGGCAAAAAGGCAAAAAAGTAGAAAGAAGGAGGTGAGGAGGGGATGGTGGTGTGTACCCTCGTGGCGCTCATAGCGGACGTGCAGCAGGCGGGCTGCTGGCACAGCGGCGCAGCACAGTTGTGTATCAGTGCTCACACGTACCCTCGTGGCGCGAGTAGCGGACGTGCAGCAGGCGGGCTGCTGGCACAGCGGCGCAGCACAGTTGTGTATCAGTGCTCACACGTACCCTCGTGGCGCGAGTAGCGGACGTGCAGCAGGCGGGCTGCTGGCACAGCGGCGCAGCACAGTTGTGTATCAGTGCTCACACGTACCCTCGTGGCGCGAGTAGCGGACGTGCAGCAGGCGGGCTGCTGGCACAGCGGCGCAGCACAGTTGTGTATCAGTGCTCACACGTACCCTCGTGGCGCGAGTAGCGGACGTGCAGCAGGCGGGCTGCTGGCACAGCGGCGCAGCACAGTTGTGTATCAGTGCTCACACGTACCCTCGTGGCGCGAGTAGCGGACGTGCAGCAGGCGGGCTGCTGGCACAGCGGCGCAGCACAGTTGTGTATCAGTGCTCACACGTACCCTCGTGGCGCGAGTAGCGGACGTGCAGCAGGCGGGCTGCTGGCACAGCGGCGCAGCACAGTTGTGTATCAGTGCTCACACGTACCCTCGTGGCGCGAGTAGCGGACGTGCAGCAGGCGGGCTGCTGGCACAGCGGCGCAGCACAGTTGTGTATCAGTGCTCACACGTACCCTCGTGGCGCGAGTAGCGGACGTGCAGCAGGCGGGCTGCTGGCACAGCGGCGCAGCACAGTTGTGTATCAGTGCTCACACGTACCCTCGTGGCGCGAGTAGCGGACGTGCAGCAGGCGGGCTGCTGGCACAGCGGCGCAGCACAGTTGTGTATCAGTGCTCACACGTACCCTCGTGGCGCGAGTAGCGGACGTGCAGCAGGCGGGCTGCTGGCACAGCGGCGCAGCACAGTTGTGTATCAGTGCTCACACGTACCCTCGTGGCGCGAGTAGCGGACGTGCAGCAGGCGGGCTGCTGGCACAGCGGCGCAGCACAGTTGTGTATCAGTGCTCACACGTACCCTCGTGGCGCGAGTAGCGGACGTGCAGCAGGCGGGCTGCTGGCACAGCGGCGCAGCACAGTTGTGTATCAGTGCTCACACGTACCCTCGTGGCGCGAGTAGCGGACGTGCAGCAGGCGGGCTGCTGGCACAGCGGCGCAGCACAGTTGTGTATCAGTGCTCACACGTACCCTCGTGGCGCGAGTAGCGGACGTGCAGCAGGCGGGCTGCTGGCACAGCGGCGCAGCACAGTTGTGTATCAGTGCTCACACGTACCCTCGTGGCGCGAGTAGCGGACGTGTTCGTCGCAGCAGGCGGGCTGCTGGCACAGCGGCGCGGGCGCGGCGCAGCAGGCCTGCGCGGGGATGCAGCGCCCGCTGGAACAGTTGAGGCGGCCGGCCTGGGCGCAGACTCCGAGCCCGCACAGCGCCGGGGACTCGTCCTCGCCGGCGGCGCAGTCGCGGCGCCCGTCGCACACGTACTGCGCCGCCATGCAGCGCTGCCCGCACCAGAAGGCGCCGCGCCCGCAGTATTTTGGACCTGCAGGTAACGGGAGTGTGAAGAAAGAGATCGCTTTTAAAGTGTCTTAGATCCGGCTCGAAGGACCATAAGTAATTGGTGTTACTTATGGTCCTTCGAGCCGGATCTAAGACACGTTACTTATGACGAAGACATTTAATCATTCGGTAAAAGGTGACCAATAAGATATTCAGTAAATTAATAGCGCTATTCTGAAATTGGTTCTCATAGTATATAGTGCCTATTGGTTATAAATTTTGAACTAAAATTGCTATAGTTTCTTATTCATTATTATTAAATTGCTGCGCTAAAGTTGCTCTACCCGAAAACCGAAGAAAACATATGTTTCCCTATTTATCGTTTGATCTTTAAAGCGTTGAAAAATATAAACAGTTTATTGAGATCATTATAACTTTCTTATATACATATTATTATATTATTTATATATTTTCCCTTTAGTTAGTAATTAGAAGTCTCTTATCTCATCGATACTGGAAATAATACAGAAATGACGAAACAAGTTTCTGATTAGTCTGTCTGCCAGTAAATAAAATAAAGTTACTCACCCCTAGTCTGCACGAGTATATACTTGGTGACACTGAAGGGCGGCGCCGAGCACATGTACTGGCCGCTGTCCGACTCCTGAAGGTCCTGCTTCGAGAGCGAACTGCTCAGCGTCGGCCCTTTCGGCTCGCCTTTTAGGATACTGGGGAAAATAACAACATAATATATTTTTGTGTATTGTGCAATCGACCAAATGGGAACATGACCCACCATAAGCTTATTTTCCTACAGACATTAAAATACAATTAGGTCGACAATCGTGTAAATATGTATTAAAAATGTCACACGTCTAGTCTTATTATTTTGACAGCTTCAAACGATTTGTCGTCGAAATGGGTCATGATTCAATTTTGTCGATAGTACATCAAGCAAGCACAATTTGACTTCACTGATAGTATAACTACATACATATCTATACTAATATTATAAAGAGGAAAGATTTGTATTTTTGTATGTATCGAATAAACTCAAAAACTATTGCACCAATTTCAAAAAATCTTTTATCTTTAGAAAGCTACATTATCCCTGAGTAATAAAGGCTATTTAATATCACGCTATGTCCCACGGGAGCGAAGCAGTAAACAAAAACCTAACGAAACGTAACGCGGGTGAAACCGTGCGGAACAGCTAGTTATATAACAGCTAGATAGATAAATTATACTCAGGCACAGATCAAACTATCAGGCTCATCAAACAAAGTTTGTCCTGGGTAGGAATTAATTAATTTGGGGGGGAATCGAACCCACGAGATCTGGCTTAGCAATCAGGGACACTGACCACAACACAGGCCCGCTTTATGCCATTTTTTTTGGGGAGTGGGAAATCTCCCAATGACTGCTCCCGTCCTGGGTGCGGCGGGAGGGCGGGTCAGACTTTTACTGACTAAAACCCAATCATGTTCCTTCGGTTGCCCTTTAATGTCCGGGGTCGCGGTAACTATTATCATATAACCCGGAAGTATTTAAAAAACGAGTGCATAGGCATCTATTGGGTAAGCTCGCTCCATCGTAGGCCCCGTCTATGCCCTCGGGCTAGTCTGGGACCAAGAGCAAGCCCATAATAATAATAAAAAAAAAATATAAAAATTCCGCAACCCCGGCAGGCGCTGGCCCTGTTGGGCCCCCTCCCCTCGCTTTATGCCATGCCTTGAGAAACAATGGGTTGGATACGGGTTAAGTTTCGAACCGGCATCATGTACTTGTCGCAAAATCGTTTTACTTAATAGGTTTTCGGAGATTAAATTCTTCAATATTTTCCGTTCTTTAGTTCTGACCAAATAGATACAAAACGGTATTTCACCGGTACATTATTATCCTATTTAAAGCTATGTCGGAAAACCTGTTAAACATGCTTTACTAGGCCTACAGTATAGGATCAATTTCTAATTGATAGTCAGAAATAAAACATTTAAAAAATAATAGTGTGTAGTAGATTTTATAATAATACTAGCTTTTGCCCGCGGCTTCGCTTGCGTTAGAAAGAGACAAAAAGTAGCCTATGTTACTCTCTATCCCTTCAACTATCTCCACTTAAAAAATCACGTCAATCCGTCGCTCCGTTTTGCCGTGAAAGAAAGACAAACATACAGACAGACATACACACTTTCCCATTTATAATATTAGTATGGATGGATTAGTATTGTGTTTTAGGTTATTTATTGTAATTGGTGTATAACCGTTTTAATTAACTATAAATAAATGGGTTTTGAAGTCCTTCTCCTAAGTATTGTAGAGACACTGGCTGATAGTGTCATAGTAAAACCTTTTTACATGCGTTGTCCATGATGAGATGAAATATATTTAAAATAAGAAAGACTTGACAGCCCCTAAGGCTGACAAGCAAGTCGCTATAAAAATAATTTAAAGAGAAAAATATAAAATAATTATTAAAAGCATCTTTATTTAAAGTATAATAGTTGTCCCGGTACAGTAGAGGTCCCTCCGGCCTCTACAAGTGGTGGAGGCGCCGCCGTCTCCACATTTTTTTCAGGTGGAGATTCCCCCATATTAGCGCATATGGAGCGCACATAGCGAATTGTACGCAAGAAATATTAATTATAATTATATGTTACGAACGTAAAAGTGAGTATTAGAAGATTCAGGCGAAAAAGAAGACGCCAAAGAAGATTGAATAAGCTAAAGAAGCTAAGTATTATTATTATTTATTTAAAATGTTTAGTATACCGAATTGGATGCGTGTGCCTCCATATTTTGAAGGATCAGGTGGCGTATGTGTAGAAGATTTTATAGATGAATTTAAGGTTTGTGCCTTTGGTGGTTTTGCACTTCGGGGATCAATCAGGTATACGTTGGTAATGTTGTTAAGTGCACATTGGCACATGATAATTTGTTGACAACAGTGAGAATAAGAAGCTGTTATGTCGTACTACCTGAGTTGAACCATCTCTAAAGGGACTGTCCTTAGTATTCCACCATAGGTAGTCTCTAGGGTTAGGTAGGCTATATTTCATCTCATTTCCTTCTGAATAGTTTATCACTACGTTCACACTATTCTTCAGGGTGGGCGTAGCTGATGTAGAGACACTGGCTGATAGTGTCATAGTAAAACCTTTTTACATGCGTTGTCCATGATGAGATGAAATATATTTAAAATAAGAAAGACTTGACAGCCCCTAAGGCTGACAAGCAAGTCGCTATAAAAATAATTTAAAGAGAAAAATATAAAATAATTATTAAAAGCATCTTTATTTAAAGTATAATAGTTGTCCCGGTACAGTAGAGGTCCCTCCGGCCTCTACAGTATCTTACCATGTATGGCAACACCCAGGGACGTGCGGTCCTTATAGGCAGAAAGGCACTGCCGACCCTAGACCAATTCACCCAGACCCAGTAGATGCAAATCCTAATATTTTAAAACTAAAAAGTATGAAACAAATAAAAAAAATTGTAAAAGTCTCTAAGATAAAGGAATAGCAATAAATCATAGTGTTCAAATTTCGCGCCGCGTTCGTAACAGGCGCGCCAGCGCCGCGTCTCGTTGAACGGCTGTAGGCAGAGTTAGATTCTGCCTAAATCTCATTCATAAATGTGCACATGTAGTGGTACATTTCGTGTCTGTGAAATGCACACATCAACGCGCGTACATTACAAGTAGTTCCCCAGCTAGGCCGTGCCTAACAGCCAATCACGAGCCACTTCGTGACGTGGACTACAACGACAACCACTCTATTGGTTGACACATTTCAAATATTTCGCCTGTTGGCTGTCACCGAGAGATTATACGCTAAGTTGAAAAAGTCATTTGCTAAGTACAATGTCGGTTGAAATTGATGCAACTTTATTTGTCAACATTTTATCCATCAAAATTTAGAATATTGCTTAATGTAAAAGGGTCCATGTTGTTTATTTGTTTTGAAAAGCAAATATTTAGGTCGATTTGTTGCTAAATTCGATTACTAGTTTAATTAAACGTTTTTACAAGTTATGTTTGTTCTGTTTATAAAATATTGTGAAATGTTGTTCGATTGTGAGGTTTGTGTTGACAATGTGAGTTTGTTACAAGTTATGATGTTAGGTTTACGAATTACGAAATTATTGAAAACTTCAAATAAGTAGCTAGGTGGTATCGAAAGTGTATCGAGATTATTCGAGATGTGTACCTGAATTACGAGAATTAACCCAGAAAAAAGGTAATAGCTATAACCCCTAAATTTAATAAGTGAATGTAAGAATTACGAAATAAATTACTCGCTGCGTGTTTGTGTACACACAATGAAATTATTTTGCTTTACGTGTCTGTTATTTAACCTTTCGCGACCAAGCGACAGCCGGCTGTCGCGTTGCTATTGTCTTTCTATTGTGTCTTGAATCACTTGTTTTCGAAGGTTGAATAGTTAATAACGTCAAAAAATCGTATTTAAAAACGGGTAGGCGTGTAGATTTAGATTATAAATGAGTTGGTTTACTTAATTATTTCAATTGTTACAAAACCAAACCAGTAGGTAGGTAGGTAGGTATTTAGTTTTCTTATTTAAACTATAAATACTTTTAATCATCTAGTGAGTTTTTTTACTATCTCGGCAATAGCGAAAAACTTTTTTATTTTTTCGAAAAAAAGCTGCCTACCCTGTCATAAAACCCTATGCACGCCACTGGCAACACCTTATGCACATTTAGAAATAAAATGGATTTAATGTGATAATTAAGTATCATTGGGAACCTAGCCTTCAACTTCGAATATCGATTTTAGAGGAACTGAACGAGGCCGCGGTTTAAAAATAGCTAAATGTCCTACACCAAGGTCTAATCTGGCTGTACAACTAAATTTATCAAAATCGGTTCAGTGGTTTATGTATAAAGGCTTAACAGATTTTCCCAGTATAGTATGGATTAAATAAAAGATAACTCAATGATAAACAAGGCAGATTATAAATTATTAATATTTTTGTACCTAATATTTTGTGCCTAAACTCTATGGAGGGGGATTCCCCAGTCAATGTACTTTCGAAAGCGATTATGCCGGGGGTTTTAACACAAGGCGAAGCCTCGGGTACAAAGCAGTCGCATAGGGTCTCCCCACATTTATCGACGCGGAATCAGCTACCACCGGTCAAAAAAGCCTTTATGTCTACGGAATACGGGTGTTAATACCATTCGCATCGGCTCGGCTCGGACGACGCGCCACGACGCCGGCCGACGGCGATACGAGTCGTTTGCCTATTAGCTGATCGCATCTGTACGGTGCTGTGGTGATATGCACTCGGCTTAAGCCGATTCCGCGTCGATAAATGTGGGTAGACACTAAATTCATCGTAAGAAGCTCGTCCACAATCATCATATGTATCTTTTTAATACATTTCAAAAATCGGTTTAAGTCTAGTTTTTCTAGGTATCTCACTAGTATTACTCCTCTTGAGGTCCCGGTATTCAAATTGTACGAGTCAGGGGTCTGTCTTCACTTGGAGCATGGGGCATCTTGCCCTATTTTTACACCACTATAAGAAATCTACATAAAAACAACCAACACACACATAAGCTCCACTATCGTTCATGTAGTTCCACACAGATTCTCGGGAACAACTACTGTAAATGTTTGTATGTGTGTTTATTACTCTTTCACGTAAAAACAACTAAACAGATTCTGATGAAACTTTACAGTAGTATAGCTTAAACATCAGAATTACACATATACAGTAGCTGGCCATATTATTAGGGACAGTGTCATGATTTTTGTATTATGAAGTTGGATTGATTTTTTTTAGAAAAAATATTGGATGTAGACTCCAGAGGTATTTTTCATTCAAAAACCTTATTATTTAAGATTATAAAAATAAGAAATATGAAGGTGAAATTAAACCTGACAAATTATAAAAAAAAAATAACGCGTTAATAAGTTGTAAGTAAATATTTTGTGTATAACTTAATATTTTGTAACTCAGCCTTGCTGTAATAACAGCTCCTATAAGACGATTTATACGTTCCATACATTATATAACAGACTGTTTAGGCTTGTGTTATGATAAAACTCATTTATTAGAAATGCAATGAGCTGGTGTTTGGTGGTAATGAAGTGCTTAGTGATAGCCTTCTTGATGAGCTTCTGCATGTACTCAATAGAGTTCGTATCTGGTGAATTATCTGGTTAGTGCAAAATATTTATTTATTTTTCAGACGGGAATGCTGTAACACTCTTGGCCTTGGGATACGATGTAGAATCGTGCATAAAAATTTACTTTTCGGCTACTGCGGACCCATTCTTCGACTTGCGGCCATAATTCAGTTCTAGTACTCACTTGTACAGATCTTGCCTGGCAGTCACTTTCGCGATATATAGGCACCCCATGCTTTTAGCTGAGATGACAAATCACACCATGATGATACCTGGTTGTTTAATTTTCCCTACAGAGCAATCTGCATGGAGCTGTTCTCGGACAACTCCACGATGTATACGACTACAAATGAGCTCTTATCGACCTCCACCAAAAAAATATTCGTCGGAGAAGCATACACAGAAAATAATGCAATAATAACTGTATAGTGTTTTTCAGACGTATTGCAATATTAAGAGTAATATTATTAACCGATTCCAGTCTGCCACAGTCATCTGCCACAGTTTACTGGCCCACTGCAGGCGTTTCTACTTCATGGTCTCGGTGAGGCGCGATTTTTTGATCGGCCGACAATTTATCCAATTCTTCTAGGCCAACCTCCGTCAAACTGCCCCATCGAATACTTCTATTTTCTTGTCTAATCTCTAGTTTGTAATCTTAGTCAGGCAGATAATACACTTTTTACCATGTTTTAGCCAGATATCCCTGTTTTTATGGTAAGAACGAAGAGTGGTGATTCGATTTCTGCAACATTTTTTGACAGTCTCTGTTTTCAAAAGTTTGTTTTGATCAGATTTTACTTCAATACTGTTTACTACAGACTTTCAGACATCTGTAATAGCTATTAAATCTCTCTGAGAATGTGTAAAATACAGAAATAACGTTTGTATTTTTATAAACTTTAGTGGACACGGGTTTAAAGCTTTGACCATTTTAAAAAGGCGAAATTTTAAGAATGTCACGCAACATCGTTACCAAAACTTAAAATTTTGTATTCAATTTAAAAAAAAAGGCTACCATCAGAAACATTACTTGTGGTTCGATTAGTTTAAACAGATACATCTAGTAAAATAAAAACCAAAAAATTTTTTTGCCATCAATGAAATAAACGTAATTTTCAACAGAAGTTATCAAAATTACTATAAATTATAAACTATACCACTTTTTTCAAAAATGGCTAGATCTTGTGGTGCTGTCACATATCAAAATTAATAATAATGATACCAGGAGTAAAACCAAAATAGAAAAACCTATGTAAAATTATTAATTTTCTTGATAAAGGTGTTTGAACAAAAAAATGTTGCTCTATGAATACTGTCCCTAATAATTTGGCCACCGATGGTATAATGATAGAATAGAATAGAATGATTTATTTTTGTAAATAGGTAAAAAATTACACTTTTACACGTCATTTTTTTTCTTATTTTAATCGAACGGTGGGGCCGGTGTTTCCTAGCTGGACTACTCTGAGAAAAACAACCGAAACAAACTCAGAGGTCAAAGTCTCTTTTAAAGTCCATACAATATTGTATTGGTCAAATTATGCGAGGACCGTGAAGGTAATAACTGAAGTGATCTCTTGATGAGAGAAGCACACAGATTTGAGTGGACCTGTCCAAACAGTGCAAGCATTTGTCAAAAGTCGTTTAGCTCAACTAAAACGTAAGGAGCCTAACGTCTTGACGAACAATACCAAAGTAGGGACATTCGGGTAGGTCGCATTAGATACTCAAACCGTCAGTAGTTGTAAAACATACTAGTAACCTAACAGCCCACATAGTCCTCACACTCACAATAAATATAGTGTAAAAAAAATATAATATACTTATAAAAGTACACAAATGTCAGATTCAATAATTAACATGTCAAATAGGGAAAAAAAAAATGGTATACAAAATAATATACTTATAAAAGTACACATCAATGTCAAATAATGATAATATCAATGTCAATGAAGGAAATTATGTAAACATAAATGTCAATATAGGCCCATGATTATCATTGAAGCAGCTCAATTCCAAGCATTTGAGTCCTCAATATACTCTTTAACAGAATAGAAAGCATTTCGGCATAATTTACGTTTTACAAATAATTTAAATTTGGTAATATTAAGTTCTTGAATCTGGATTGGAAGTTTATTATAAAAGTGTATATGTCGCAGTCATCTGGTTGAATCAGCTATTTAATTGTATGGCTAGCGCGTTAACTGAATAGCGACATTTAATTGAATGACTAGGCCGAACGTTGATTGAACAAGAGTCGCTCAACGTCCAACTAGATAGCGGATTGAAACATAGCTCTTTGAACAGAGCGGACGTAAAATCAGTCAGGTGATTGAAATTTAGTTCATTTTTTTCCCACTGTGGCGTTAGTAGTCACCAAAACAAATATGGCGTAAAACAGCTTGTGTAGATAGCACTGTCTTGATATTTTTTTGACAAAATTTATATTAAAGTGACTTATTAGTAATAAAATAGCGTGACCTCCAAATAAGATTTATTTTGCTTTAGCTTCAAAACGTATTTACGGTCTATAGTCACTCTAAGATTCGGTTAACAAGTTAATTCCGCTACTTGATCACAGATGGCGCTATTCTCAGAGGTCGCAATTATCAACTTAATTGCATTATACATACGGCTGACATTTGCGTGATCGGTCGAATTCAGCTCCTACTCGGTCAAGGCTGCACCACGTAGCATATTATAATTCTTTATCGATATCGATAGATACCCGATATTTTGATCAATTAGCATAAATAAGACTTCTTGCGAGTACTTACATTTATTTATTTGGTACACAAACCGCTGTTTAATTTAAAACAATAATTAATAGATAATTATAGATAGACAGGTAAATTTAAAATAAAATAAAAGTGCTGGTATACTTGTATATTTAAATTTTACACAATTACTGCAACGTTATGAATAATGTATTTATTGCTCTTGAAATAAAATATATTAATTGTTAGGTTTCTTATTAACTTTCGCATTATTTGTTTTATCGCCACTTCTTTTCAAAAAACTTTTAAGTAAACACTAATTATTCTTTGTATCGATATCAATCGACAAATTCAATATTCGACTTGACCACATCACTACTTGAGTAGCGCAGTTGTACTATTGTAATAAATCAATCCAAAATAAACTTTCTCGTAATGGAATAAGGTTGATTTTGACTAACTGTTCTAATAAATATTAGTAAATTGAAACAAAATAAGATTTTTATTGGAAAACAGTGAAAATCATACATAACGATAATACGAAATACCTCCATTTTTAAATTTATTCTCCTACTATCATTTTTGCTCTCTAATACGTAACAATACGGCATAGCTAGGGAAATATGAATTTGTGGCGAGACAAGCAACTCGTCGCGATGTCAGAACGCGACTGGTATCGGTTAAGAGTTACAACGCTTAATTGTGCCATGCGTGCCACGCCTACTTAGCACTTCCACTATTTTCAAAGTCGGCTATATCCCATTCAACGACAACGCTAAATGACGTTCAGTCAAGACGTTGAACGTTACATTAAACAACTTGACGGATTGTCCTTTAGTCATTCAATTAAATGTCGCTATTCAGTTAACACGCTAGCTATACAATCAAATGGCCGATTCAACCAGATGACTGCGACATATACATTGACATTTAAAGGAACCACCTATTTTCCTAAGCCTAGTTGAAGGAACAATATATTTGTCCTTGTTTCGTGTGTTAATATTGTGGATATCACTGTATTTTTTAAACTGATTAATATTTTTATGTGCAAACAACAGATTTTCATATATGTATTGACAGGGCACAGTCATAATATTAATCTCTTTGAATTTGTCTCTGAGGGAGTATCGGGGACTCAATTTATAAATTGCACGAATAGCCCTTTTTTGTAACACAAATATTGTCTGAATATCGGCGGCATTTCCCCACAATAGAATGCCGTATGACATCACACTGTGAAAATAACTAAAATAAACTAAACGGGCTGTCTCTAAATCAGTTAAACAACGAATTTTCCTAACGGCGTATGCTGCCGAACTTAGTTTCTTTGACAGTTTATCTATATGGGGGCCCCACTGAAGTTTGGCATCCAAAGTTATTCCTAAGAATACTGTGGAAGCCTCGGGTTTCAATTCCTCCCCCTTTAATAATATTCTGGTTTCTACTTGTCTAACATGAGGCAGTGTAAACTTAATGACTTTAGTTTTTTTCTCGTTTAGAAGTAAATTGTTTACGTTAAACCAGTTAACAATCGATGCTAAGGAACTGTTTATAACATCAGCACATAGTTGTTGACGTTTAGGCTCAATTCACACGTACCACAACCACACCACAGCGACAACCACACCACAACGCCGCGATGTGGTCGGGCGTAAATTTTGTATTGAAAATGAATATTACAATTCACACGCACCACATTTTGTGGTTGTTATCGACCACCTGTGTAATACGACTACATCGCAACCACATCGCGACGGCAACGCGGCGGCAGCGCGGCCACATCGCCACGACATGACGTCCACGCGCGCCTAGCTGGCGCCTGCGCTAACCACATCGACATTTTGTGGCTACCACAACGCAGCTGCAAAAAGCCGCTGCGACACTATTCACACGTAACCACATCTTGACCACATTTTGTCGCTGCGACGTGGTGTGGTTGTGGTACGTGTGAATTGACGCTTAATCTTAAATAAAAGTGAAGTGTCGTATGCTACATAACATCACGTTATGACCCACGGGAGCAGAGCAGTAACCAAAAACTTAACATAATGCGAGTAACATTACATTATCCATACTAATATTATAAATGCGAAAGTAACTCTGTCTGTATATCTGTCTGTCTGTCTCTTCTTCACGCCTCAACCACGGAACCGATTTGTATGAAATTTGGTACAGATATAGTCTGGAACCCGAGAAAGGACATAGGATAGTTTTCATCCCGGAAATCCCCCGGGAACAGGAACTATCATTCCACGCGGACGAAGTCCCGGGCAAAAGCTAGTTTCTTATAATGCGTCAATAAAGATTTACTTTACTTTACTTTTACTTTAACACCGCGAGGGACAGCTAGTTTTTTATTTCATTATTACATATGGGCTTGCTCTTGGTCCCAGACTAGCCCGAGGGCATAGACGGGGCCTACGATGGAGCGAGCTCACCCAAAAGATGCCTATGCACTCGTCTCTTCAATACATCCGGGTTATATGGTTTATTATTTAAATGAATAAACTCACACATCAGCATTGCTCCCGTTATCGTTCATGTAGTTCCACACATAGATCCTGGGTGACACGTCTCCCCGGAGCTCACACACCAGAGTGAGGTTGTCGTGGACCCTCCTCACGAGGACGTCTGTGTACTCCGGCTCTCCGGGGAGGTAAAGGACAAGTGAAGGGGGGGTGGGGATGTCGCCGCAGCCTGGAATGAAAAATGAAATTGTTTATTTTACAAGAAGGATTGAAAAAATTCTTTTATATGGCAAGCAGACTGTGAGCAGACAAAAAGCAACCTAATAATAAGAGTCCTATGTCAGAAGACACACTGAAATAAGAGACATATTGTAACGAAACATATTTTCTTTTTCTAGATTAACTTTTGCATTGTCAATTATTTCAGAATAAAGGCTTTATTATTATTATTTGCATTCGTTTTAATTTCTCGGGACCCGGGGGTCCCGGACCTTTGGAAGGCGTGCGAGGGGCCGAAGCCAACTCGCAGAGGCCCCTAGATCAAGACCTTATATTATTATGTATTATTATAATAATAAGAGTCATTGGTGCTGATTCTCTTGTTCTCATTCTTAACTAAATATAAGTTCAGTGAATCACGTTCTTTCCATTTTATTAAGAAAAGGATAGAAGATAAAATATTAGTTTAGACTGGCTGGCCACTAACCACTAGACCAACAGGCCCGTCAGAAATAACCTTGAGCGCGCCCCTGTTTGACATGATAGTCCAAATCTATTCCCGTTACAAGTTTGTGGTAAACAATTTAAAAAAAATCGGCCAAGTGCGAGTCCGACTCGCGCACAATGGGTTCCGTACTATCCATACTAATATTATAAATGGGAAAGTGTGTCTGTCTGTCTGTTTGTCTTTCTTTCACGGCAAAACGGAGCGACGGATTGACGTGATTTTTTAAGTGGAGATAGTTGAAGGGATGGAGAGTAACATAGGCTACTTTTTATCTCTTTCTAACGCGAGCGAAGCCGCGAGCAGAAGCTAGTCATCTATAATAGACAAGTTTCTACCTGTTTATTAAGATGGATTAAAAATTGCCTAAAAATTATGTTTGTTGCATGGGAGCCAGCCTTTAATATTTACTTTATTCTTATTTAATTTTTTATTTTGAAAGGTAATATACAAGTATAATAAATATTCTGTGAAAATTTGAAGCGTCTACCTGTTACCATTTTTAATAATGAGCAAAAAAAATACGAAAAAAAAAACACGTTTATTGTATGGGGACGCCCCTTAATATTTTATTTTTGATAATTATTAGTATTTGTTGTTATAGCGGCAACAGAAATACATAATTTGTGACAATTTCAGATTTCTAGCTATCGCGGTTTATGAGTTACAGCCCAAAGATCTTGTTTTACTATTTGGGTATGGAACCTTAAAAAAAAACTTTTCAAAAAATATAGTTCATTTTTAATTTTAATTCATTTCATTTTTTAATTTTAATTTTAAAAAATGTTTCAAACAAGATACTGAATCAAGTCATAACTTGTCTATTCAGTTATCTTCGAAGCAGTAAACATACATAGGATAAACTTAGTCATACTACTTATCATACGCAGCAATTATAACACCTGGGCTTTACTTAATTATTATCTTCCTGTGACTCAGAGCATCACTATGCCATAAGAACAATACTTAAGTAATTTGATACTATGTGATACATTCCAATAATTAATATTGAAATGTACGTTTGTAGTATCAAATTGCAGCTTTTATATTTTATTTACATTACATGATGGTATGTACCAAAGTATATACATTTTTTTTTATGTTGTCAGCTTGCCTATTCTGGGTTATCTCCAAAACAATTAAACCAAATTTCATGGGATTTTTATAGGCAGATAGTTAATGATATAAGGAGTAACTTAGACATTCTTGAAAAAGCTTTAGGGAAATACCCCTTTTTGTGCACACCCTAACATATGACTGAAACGGGGCAAGACATAGAAGGCATATATTTCTTCGGAGTTTATAAAGGCAAATAAATAGTCAGTGGAACGTCTAGAGGTCAAAAGTAGTTCAAGACTCAAGACATAATATGTGCGTTACACTGTGGAGTTAAGGTTGAATTTGTTTTGTTCAGTTTTGGATAGACGCTTCGATGCTCTTTGTCTCTGCGCTAGTACAAATTGACCCTTAGCAAGCCAGCAAATTATTAAGGCATTTTTCCAATAGCTACATCTTTTAAATATTATGAATGCTGGTTTTTTATTTTATTAGAAAGTCAAACAATAAATCTTAGATATGCTTATTCAAAATAGTTTCAGCCATTTCAAACTCTTTTGTTAGCAGCTGTGGCAACAACTTGGGGTCGGGGGTTTTTTAATTTTTTATTTACACTTGTATAGCCATAATAAAGTTAAAAATCGATATTCAAACCTAACATTAGTTTAGAATAACAACAAACACGAAATTTAACAAACATTAACTATAATATAGTGTTTTTTTTTAAAAAGAAACCATGATTGTTGTTTTCTCAACATTCAGTTAATTATCTAAACCCGAGAGTATAGTTTACTGATCCTACCATGCTAACTCACACTCAGATGAACCCGGAAACGGATTCTTTTTGGAAAAATAATTTTTTTGTGCCGTTATCTGATTGCTATTGTTTGACTTCACTTTGAAATATGACATGACCAAGATAACATGGGGTTGACCTTATTAGTTCAAGGTATAACATATTAAATAATATATTAAATAAGGCATGTCACATAGTTACGATGTAAGACTTTATGTTTTATATTACTACTAGCTTTTGCCCGCGGCTTCGCTCGCGTTAGAAAGAGACAAAAAGTAGCCTATGTTACTCTACATCCCTTCAACTATCTCCACTTAAAAAATCACGTCAATCCGTCGCTCCGTTTTGCCGTGAAAGAAAGACAAACAGACAGACACACTTTCCCATTTATAATATTAGTATGGATCCAAATTCTCTCTCATGAGTCGTACAAAGTAATTAATGTTATAAAAAATTTTATTGCGATTTACGAACAAAATTATAATTACATTTTTTGTAACAAATAAATAAATAAATAGCCTTGTTTAGAAAGAAAATTAGAAACTTCAAATGATTAACCAAATCAGTTTTGTTATGAATTTATTATTGCCTATATTTTGTCAATTATGTAAACAAAACAAAAAGAAGAGTGGGGCAAAAGAGAAAGGATCTATTTCCATGTTAAAATTACCGTTAGATGCCTTCGAAAAATTTTGGGTAGAAAAATGTATGCAGCATCAAATTGTTTTTTGCCGATGCTTTTTGAGATACACTTAATGCGATTAGCAACGAACCTTGTCCTTAATTGATAAGCTAAGCTAACAACCACGGTCAAAACAAATTTCAAGGCTAAAAACCTGTATTGTACTAAAAAAAATAATTTGAAGATGCCAAATTTTCCCAAAAAAAAAGTCTCACTATTGTTATTGTAACAGCGGTTTTACAAACAATACTTACATGTTTTTGAACTATACAGTAGGAGGATAACACACGGCAATAAACAATTGTACAATGAAAACATTTTTATTTACTTTTTACACATTTTCAACTATTGACATTCAACAAATTACGCCATTTTTGTTTCGTTAGGTATTTTTTACGTTCCGATTTCCGAATATCAGAGATCGACAATCGCAGCAAATGTAAGAAATACTTTGGAGATGAGTTTTACTTATATTTTAGAAATGATTTTTAATTTTACAGTAAAAAGAAGCGCTTCATTAAAATCATATATTTTCAGCTTTTAACAAATCAAAAGGTTTTTGGTTTACAATTCAATTTTGTATTATCCGCTTGAGCCGGAATGTTATAAGAGAAAAAGAGCTACTCAATCTACGCTATAGGCTATAATCACGTATTGCATGTCAACATTTTGAACAAATGAATGCATAAGTAACATTTAAGTATTGCTCTTAAATTAATATGCCATAATAATTTTGAAGTCATATCTTGGAAATATTTAGTACAAAAAATACATTATGTCTTACTGAGAGTTTAAATTAACAATTCGAAATTTGCGTAGAATAGAACGTAACAAGAGAATGACATATTGAACTGTGACATTGACATTTAGATACAGGATCACGTTCCAATGCTTTCGGATTCTTGATCTTTAGCGTTTGTTTAAGTTAGAGTGAGATAGCTAGTCATCCATTTCTAAGTAGTTAAACAAAGACAACTATATTGTATGCTTGCTTTTCAAATTATTACAATTTTTCAACTTTTGGCTTTGACTGACTCAGAAACACAGAGGAGTACATTCTCAGAAAGAAATTGGGAGAATTTTTGATCGCTAAATTATTAAACAGAATAAACTCCAACATTTAATGCTATAACATAATACAAACACAATATTGACAAAACTGTGGTGTCTCCTACACTAGCCTATGAACAGTTACAGTTGAACTGATATTTCTTTGTACTCGAAATGGATTTAGCTCGGCTCCCAAATGACAAAAAGCTGGAACTTTGCAAATGGTATTTCAAAGGTATAGTATATATGTATTCTTCTTGAAATTAACATTTAATACCCTCTACTTGGTCTTATTATAGCTACATTTCAGTAAACATTGAAAAGTTTCATTGTCACCCCTGCTTCCTTTTTACACTGCAGGCTGGTGCCAAATACTTAATTTATAATTATGGCCAACTTGCATTTGGCTAGTTTGAAAATATTTTCTTCAATCAAAAATTAACCTCTTATCTATCCCTCTAATCCTCACTCTTGCTATATCCCTCTAATATACTTACATTAATTCCCTTATATTTCAGTGGGCTGTTTGCTTCTGCCATTCGTGTGGGGAGTGAATGCTATCTGGTTCTTCAAGGAAGCCTTCATGAAGCCTCCATATGAGGAACAGAAACAGATCAAGAAATGTAAGTTTGTAGTACCTAATGAATTAGGTATATCAAAAAGTCCAACACCTAACTACAAACATCACTAAAAGATTTGTAAGATTTGTTAGTCTAGAGGACTTTGGCAGCACAGCAGGGGCGTAGCTACCGCAGTATCTGTGTCGGTGTTATTTATCTACAATATGTATGTATTTAAAAATTATATAAGTATGTATATCAGTTGTCTGATTACCATAACACAAGCTCTGCTTAGCTTGGGATCAGATAGCCGTGTGTAAGATGTCCCAGGATATTTATTATTATTATTATCTGCCGTATCAATTATACGGGGCCCCCAAAGTGTGTAAGGAAAAAAAATAAACTACCTAATTTATTTTATTTTACAAATGACAAAATTCTATAAAGCATTACTTTTTTTAATTAGATTTCAGAAGAATTAGATTTCTATTTGTAAAATGGTTAAATTATGTTATGATAAATGAATATTTTTCTATTCAAATTTTTTTTTTCTCTTGTGAAAAATCTTTACCCCCATATAAGGGCCCCCAAACAAATTATTTATACGGGGCCCCGCCAAGGCACGCTACGCCACTGCAGCACAGTGTGGTTTATTATTTCATGTAACTAATTTATTGTAAAATTTTATTCCTGAAACTTTTCTGCATTCCGTAATTCCGTTTTCCGTAATTGGCTGTAAGACTAGTTTATATAAGTTTATTTGTAATTGTTAAGAGCTGTGGATTTTGTGAATAAATAAATAAATAAATAAATTCTTGCACCTACTATGTTTTGTCTCTGCATCACTAAGGTAGACTGGCAGAAAATGCCTAAGGTATTAAGTCCACCTTTGTACATAAAGTTTAATAAATAAATTACATGATGCCTAGGTGTGATTAACATTAAATTTGTTGAAACAATTTTAAAATGAATTGACATATATATTTTCATGAGTTGTCAAAATGCAAATCCCCCATACATTTATTAGCATTGCATATTAGCATTAGGGTGCTAACTCATTTCATTCAAAAATCCAATTTTACAGTAAATTGTGAACTGGTTTTTTACTTTGTTTAAACAAACATTACTTATGTTTTTGTTTAAGTATTTTAAGGCCTGCTACACCAGATTACTATTAAATAAATTCCATTTTCAGATGTATTAATGAGTGCAGTAGGAGCGATAGCCTGGATGGCAGTGTTTGCAGTCTGGATCACCATCTTCCAGCTACAGAGGGTGTCCTGGGGCTCCACGGGAGACGCATTGTCCTTTATCGTCCCACTGGGACGGGCTTAAACAAAGAGGCTATTGTAAAGTGAAGGGATTAGAAGTTATTTGAGCTATTCTGTTTTGTCCCACCAAACTGCCATTTTGCAAATTGACTGCCTGATATTTTGAAGGAATATAAAATAAATAAATAAATATCCTCCGACACACAAGGTCATCTGATCTTAAACTAAGCAGAGCTTGTACTATGGTAACCAGACAACTGATAAACATACTTATATAATTTTATAAATACAAACATAATATAAATAAATCACACCCAGACACAGAACAAACATTCGTGCTCATCACACAAAGTTTACACTAGACCAACTGGCCCGTCAATATGTCTTGCTAATTCTGTTTTATTAACGTTTAGGTCAAATAATACACTTTTACATGTCAGTATGGTACATCATTTTTTTTTGTGCAAACTATGGGGATTTTTTATAAAAAATATGAGTTGTCCTACCTACACAAATTCTAGTGAGACAGAATTCAGTAAAATTCTTTAAAAAATATGAATAATTTTTACTCTTAAGTACCTGTTATGATCCTAGTAGTTGATTTAAACAAAATTCTATTTATTGCATATTCCTCTACAAAATTTTAGAAGTTTAGTTTCCCACAGTAGGGTGTCGGCTTGATGGGACAAAATGAAATCACTCAGCAAGTTGACATATTCTTATTAACACTAAAAGACTTTGTTATTCCAAAATGAACCAACTAATCACAATTTCTCCCAGGTATTCTAAATTAAATTAATTTTTAATCTATCTTAAGTTACTAGAGATGAATATTTGTCAAAAGCTCTCTTTGTACTTAAAATATTCGAAGTGTTAGGAGACTTCCTGCTGTCGGTACTATAAAGACGAATATTTTTAAAACAAATAACTTTGAACTTCATAGTAACGTAGGCAATAATTTTCTTCAGCAAACCCAGTAATCTTTCTTAAAAAAGTCAAATTATGTATCTATTAGACCAAACACGTTTAGAATGTCACCTAAATAATAAACCATTGGTCTGTTTTTACAGTATATTAAAAACCACATTTAGAAACACTGTGTGTGCCCCACATTTAATTGTGGGTTGGGTCCGTTTAGCATAACTTGGCCACCCTTGAGGCAAATGTGAAGTCAATTAGGGCTATATTTAATCGAGCCTGCTTATATTCCATTGTTAAAAGACGCTTACACTTTTGCGTGACTCGGGAATCAAATCTGAGATCTCACACCTTTATATGTTACGTAGGAGTTAACTGGGAAAGCTAATATAAAAGATATAGCGAGGGGAGACTTGAACAAGTGCGTATGGCTTGGCTAGTGCGCCAGACGGCTACATAAGTTTCCATTTTGTCCCACTACCTAGGTACATGTTGTTAATGAATTGGGCCATTCATTTAGTTCTTTAGAGCAGGTTTCACCACTAATATAAATTCTTGGTGGATTCTGCCCCACTAACATTCTTACCACAATCAAGTTAGTGGGTATAATTATATTCCACTGGAATTTTTTTAAGTAGTTTGCAACAGCAAAGTGGTTTGGTGTGGCAAAGTGGAATTACGCGATAGGCCGTTGCGACCTACAGTATTTCTGGGGCCCTAGTCTGCTATTACCATCGCGTTCCAATGATCGATTTTTGACATGTAACGTCAAACTTTTGACACATTTCCCATACAAAAACTGTCAAAGTTGTAAATATCCGGCCGATGACTGGTCATTGAGACACGATTGTAATAGCAGACTAGGGACCAGCGACCACTGGTCTGGTCATATTCATGGTCGACCAGTATGAGATTCCTTGAATATATAAGCCTTCCAGTTATACTTTGCTTGCTTTATACTATAAGATTAATCTAAGTACGTAATTTAAATACTTGTTAATGATGAAATAAAAACGAGTTAAAATTTGAAAATTGTATATTCATTTATATAAGACACATTTTGTACAATATATACAATACATTACAATACTATTTGATAATAAATGCTAACTATTTTAAAGTACATTACTCAGAGATCGAAACAGATCGAGTTTTAGATATTGTAGGGCCGTTTCTGTCGATCCGGATTCGGACAAAGTTACACGTAGAACGTTTAGGTTTCAAAATGTCTATCTTGCAAAAATTATCAATGACAAAAAACATTAAAAAAAGTTGGCTTCTTTACGGCTACTTAATCGACTGCGACAACTCAATGTTTAATTTGTTACATATTTTTTGGCTTTCAGTATTTTATATTTATTGTATGTTATTTGCATTAAAAAGGGGCTTTCATAAGTCATTGAGTCGACTTTAAAAATGGATACTTTGTTTATATATATTTTCAAAATGGAATATTTCGGCCCCTAAACGTGGATTAGAACTAAGTTGACCAAGTAACAGTATATTTCTAAATCTCGATATGTATCAACCCAAGTTCTGTGCCTTTTATACTACTCTCCTTCAACCTGGATAACTTTAGCTCCATATATTCAGTATTTTAATATCTCTCATATTTCTTTTCGAATTTACTAATAACCAACTCTACTAGGCAAACGTCATTGCAAAGTAAGCCTTATATCATAGGAAGTATGGTACACATTAGATTATATTTTCACGTTGCTAGTTCAAGTATTTTTTTGTTTATAATTTAACACGCCTGGCGGAATGGCGGTGGAAGCATTAAGTTAGTAATACCAGCTAGATATCAAGAAAATTACAATTTTAACTGACTACACTAAAGCAGAGTTAAATAGATGATACTTAGCAACTTTCAGCGAGTTCCTCTGTCTCTGTCTTGCATACGCATTTTAACAGTTGTGCAAGAGAGACAGGAGTAAGTTTTTATTTTATTACCTATGTTTAACAAACAAACAAATGGTTTTGTATATGAAGCAAGCAACCTTTTATGATAGTTCTATTGACCCCGATTTCCTCTGGATATGTTTTCATTAAAATATATCATTATATTAAATTTATTTTTTTACACACGTCACATATAATTTGGCTTGGATTCGAACTAAATAGGTATAGTTGGGTTTGTGCAGTCATGCTCTGAAAATATACATAAGCTTACACAATGTACTGCTAAAATGAACCAACCCACATTACCTTCCCGAATTAAAACGTGAACTCCTATAGGATTCCTAGGGTGTTCATCCATCTAAGAATAATAATAGCAGCCTATTACAGTCCTACTGCAGGGCAAAGACCTCTTCTCATACAGAGAAGGCACGAGGATTAATCACCACGCGCGCTCAAGGCGGTGCGGCGACTATAGGCTTTTATTAATCGATGACCCTTAATTTATTTATGAGTGGGGGTTTCCTCACGATGTTTTCTTTCACCGATGTCTGTGATGTCCAAGATAAACTATTCATTTAAGGGCCGATTTTTCAATCGCCAGATAGTATTTTTGACGTTTTGACAGCTTTTGATTAGAAAATATGTCAAACCGTCATATTATTCATCAGATAGAAGTTAACTGATGATTGAAAAATCAGCCCTAATTATAATTAATTGGTTTATCTCTGATTGTGGGTTGGAACATTTTGGCAGAATAGAGCTTAATACACACAAAATAGAAAACTGCTTAATACAGTCAAATTATTAAGACAAAACACAATTTATATTATCTATTGTCACATAATAGGCATTGTAGTGTCAACATATCAAACGTATTAAGACCAATATTGGAGCCAACATTTGTTCCTAATAGTGTGACTTCACTTGGCCAATAAGGCAAAATATTTGCGTTTTCGATGCAACGTAATGTGAACCCTATTCTAATAAGTCTAGAGTGTAGTTTGTATTACCCAAGTAATTGAAATTATATATTGTCAAATACGCCAAAAGTCGCACTATAAGTCAAACCTTTGAGCGTGGTTTTAAAATATCACTAAATTATGAAACAAGTATTGAACGACTCGCTGAAAGTGTTAAAAAATACGTTTTCTAAACAGAATTGGATCCAATATTGGTCCCAAAAATGAAGCACAATTTTCTATAAGTAATAAACTAATAACGTAGAATAGTAAAAAGCGATAAAATTAAAGGAATACACAGATTTCACTAAAGACTAAGTGCCTTACTAATAATCGCTGCATAAAGTTATGACAGGTTTATACGTCAAAAAATGTATGGTTACACAGGCTTTATTCATTGCATAACTTAACACAGTGATTATTAGTAAGGGCATAAGTATATCTCTAAATTGGCCGGCTAAAGTTGCGTAATACACTGAAGGCTTAAGGCCATTTTCACTAAATTATTATACCTAGTGTTTTTTTGGGAAGTGGGAAATCATCAAAATGACGTCTCCCGTCTTGGGTGCGGCGGGAGGGCGTGTCAGACTTTTACTGACTAAAACCCACTCATGTTCCTTCGGTTGCCCTATGTCCGGGGTCACGGTAACTATTACAAATTAGGTATCAAAGTTTGATAAAATTGGCCCTTAGTGTCAAAAACGGTATTACGCACAATGACCAGTGAATTCGGAGAATATAAGGAATGACTAATACTATAAGTTTCATACACAAGCTAGTAACACACTGCGCGATTTAATAAACATAGATTTTTCGTTTTTTTTTAGAAACATATAAAATATTATAATGGCAGTATATTTGGAGTCATCGCAAAGAGAATATGGAATTAAAAAGTTTATAAGTGCATAATTATGTGCAATCATGCGTCAAAAATATCGGTACGAAAAGTCTGGTCAAAATTTTCGGGAATATTATATCATGGACCCATTTCGACGACAAATCGTTTGAAGCTGTCAAAATAATAAGACAAGACGTGTGTCATTTTTAGTACAGGTTTACGCGATTGTCGACCTAATTGTATTTGAATGTCTGTAAGAAAATAAGCTTATGGTGGGTCATGATTCCATTTTGTCGATTGTACTTAAATTAAAATTTAGCTAAATGTGATGAAGACAGGAAAACTTATTCAATAGGCGAGACGACTAAAAATAAACGATTTAGTCCGTTAGATTATAAAAAAAAATTTGGAAATCCGGAAAATGATGACGATACATTGCGTTGAAGTTACGCGTGACGTCACGATTAAGTCCAATTTTTACTGAACAGTGACGTCACAAGCCTCCACTCCGGATCTCTGTTGCTCTTTATCTCTGTATTTTTTTATTAATTTGATCAAGCAAAAAATACGTGGCTAGTATTTTTAGACAGTCCGACGGATGAACTAAACAGAGTGCCATTTTTTCAAAGTCAAAGTTTAATTTTAAAACGATCATACACACAGTCACAGTCTGCTTGTGTCGATATTTTTGACGCTGACTGTACTTACGAAAACATGATAGAGACATAATAAATTCGGATTTAATTTATGATTTCTGCTACTAAAAATTTACTCAAAACCATTTTTTGTATTAACAATCAAAAGCAAAAATTACATTAATTTAAGCAATTTAATATTTCAATTCTTTCGCAAATATCTTTTATAATATAGGTCAAACATCATGCTATCAATATGAAGAGACCATGCAGTGAAAAAAATCCATTAAATTAAGATATTTGATAAATATAATTTAATTAATACTTTAAGTAGTAGAGTCATAAAGATACAACTAGATAGCTCATAGACCATCTTTAGATCATTAGTGGGTTTATATGAAATAAATGTTTTGACTCTGACTTTGACTTTGGTAGTCAGATTGATAGATCGACTATCAATCTGACTACCAAGGTCAAAGTAATCTTTAATTTTTTGACCTTGGTCTCCTCGACCAGTGCTTTTTGATTCTTTGACTTTTTGGCAGTCAGATAGATAGGCGACGTTATGTATCGCTATTTAATTGTATGTTTATTTTTTTTAATAAATGTCACACTTTTAAATATTAAGTCCAATTTGAAGAGCAACGTTACAACAATGTATAACAGAAAGGATCATTTACAAGACTAGCTGCCCAAACGTTTAGATAGAAGTTGCCGTAATTTTATAAATCATGTCGCGTAGAACTTTGATTGCGCGATGTAGGAATACGTTAGTTATAGTTTTCATAAGACCCCATAGATGTCGCCTTAAAAAAATCTTGTATACCCTTTCCGTTATATGTTGTACATTGAATATGATTAAAAACAAAAAAAATGCTAATAAAAACTAATAATTATAATAAGTAATAGTTTTATCAATGCGATACTGTATTAATTTTAATAAATTAATTAATACACTTCTAGGTTTCCTTTTTAAAAATATCAGATATAGATTTATGTTGAGAATTACAAGCAAAATTTGAATTTGACGAAGACGCAAAACATCTATTATTATATGTATAAAACATTTACAATAATTAATTTTCTTATAATTTTTATGTCAAACGTTACAGTACTTAATTACAAGTTTTGATATTTATACAAGATATTATTATTTATTATATACAGTTTGACGTCAGATAGGTATAATATAGTAGGTAAAATTATATCATAATATGTCATAAATTGGCCTAGCTAGGGCAAATGCTGGCAGACTGGTAATTGGGCAAATGCTGGCTATAATTTGGGCAAATATTGGTCAATGCTTGGGATTTTTTTAAGTTAGCCAGAATTATAGTAAATATTGGTTATAATTTTGGCATATTTCGGCCATTTTTTGGACCAATATAGCCTATATATTTTGGATAATTTTTGGCAACAAATTGGGTAAATATGACCATTATTTGGGCAAATATTGGCCATAGTTTGTACCTTCGCTAGCCACAATTTCGGCCACAGTTTAGGCAAAGGCCACAAATATTGGCCATAATATGGCCAAATATTGGCCTTACGACAAAATCAAACCAGCGTCAGGCAACATAGTTGTCTGGCATTTTTGCTGAACTGCACCTATTTGGCGCAGCCGCGAGGAGACACAGTGTTATTTTTCTTTATTTTTATTTAATAATAATTCGTGTCTGTAGAGCGACGTCTCTTTCATTCAATGTGTCTATCTCCTTCTAAAGCCCGACGGGACATAACATATAAAAACTAATGGTATAAGATGATACTGATAATGTTAAGTTACTCAATACGCACTCGCGGCGGCGAAGCTATGCGACGCTCTTGTCTTAGTTTCAAGTATTCTGATCTTGCTATCCTGTTGAAGAAAATTCAAAATGTTAGTAGTAGATATTATGGGGGAACCTATATGGTTCAAATTTTCATACCCTTTTTGCAATTTGCGAATGTACGTATTAGTGGTAACAATTGGAAATAGTTTACTGTGTTTACTCTAGATACATTTTGCATACAATGTAGAATATTTGAAATTAAATTAAGTATCATGTCACATAATTACTATTATTTTAACATGTAGTTTGCAAATTATAAAATTAGAAAGTATGAGCAATCATGGTGATCGATCACCATGATTGCTCGTGGCGGATAAATAAATAAAATAAATATCTTAGGACAACTCACTTACGGCTATCTGATCTCAAACATAGCAAAGCTTGTACTATGGTAATCAGACAAATCAGACAACTGACATTAATACACTTATATAATTTATAAATACATACATATTATAGATAAATTACACCCAGACACAGAACAAATAATTATGCTCATCACACAAAGTTTGTTTTAAATGGGAATCGAACCCACGACCTCTACCTTAGCAGGCAGGGTTACTAGCCACTAGACTAACAGGCCCGTTATTGACTCTCAGATTGACATTAAACAATAGGCGAGACGACAAAAAAAAG
Organism: Athetis lepigone; assembly: GCA_033675125.1. Lineage (NCBI taxonomy): Eukaryota > Metazoa > Arthropoda > Insecta > Lepidoptera > Noctuidae > Athetis > Athetis lepigone. The sequence continues at coordinate 1,471,942 of CM066223.1, forward strand.
TAATTAGTCCGTCAGATAGATTATAAAAAAAATTTAGACGCGTATTTTTTCTTTTTTCTCGTAAACGAAGAATGACGACGATACAGTGCGTTGAAGTTGCGCGCGACGTCACAATAAGATGCATTTTTTGCATGACGGTGACGTCAAAAGCCCCCACTTCGGAACTTTGTTGCTCTTTATCTTTGTATTTTTTAATTAATTTGATCAATTAAAAAATACGTGTCCCGTATTATCGGCCGATCTATCAGACGGACTAAACAGAATGCCATTTTTTTAATGCTGTCGTCATCCCTATTATATAAGACAATCTTGGGCAAATAAATAAGAAAGTTGATAGAATTGTCTTTCATAGTTATTTCGTAGTTAAAAAATCAATTATTTCGTGCCACACACATGACAACAGCTCTAAATGTGTCAAAAGTCTGTCTGTCTGTCTGTACTTACCTAAGCAGTAGGAACAGCGCCATGAAGTTGCAGGCGATGAGCATGTAGAACACGTTCGTCCACGAGTGGCTCGACACCACGCCCGCTAGCATCGGACCGATCGCCGCGCCTGTAGCGAGCAACGTGTAGCTGTTACAGAGCTCGCATAGTGGGAGAATTTCTACCGTGATTGAACTGTAGACTATACAAGGTGTATTTATGGCCTGGCAAACCCAATGGGAGATGATTCTACGCATATAAACAAACAACTTTTATTACGGAACCAACTCTGAAATCTCGAAAAGAATATCAGCTGTTTTTAACAAAAGTTCAATGCCCTCTGTTCTGACGATAAGTTAATGGTTGGTTTTTATGAGTAGAATCATCTCCTAGCGGTTTTTCAAGACAAAAAATACACGTTTTATAGTCTACGGATTAGTCCGTAATATTTTTATAAGTGTAAGGCTTTTAATATAATTCACAATCACAACGTTTAATCAAAAATAACAGTAGCGTTTAATTGCTTTTTTTACTATTAGCTAAGCAAAACCTATTAATCAATAGCAAATACTACATAAACAAAAAAGTGGATATTGACTGGCGACCGTTGTCAATATTTTGCATTTTCTATCGCGGAAAATTTAAATTGTGCGATATAAAACATAACTTCTGCCTAGACATATTTAAAGATACATACCAACACTGCCAGTGCCATCAATAATAGCAGTAACAGTGGCCAACGCCCTGCCTCCAGCCAGGCTGCCCCTGGAGCCAAGCTCGGCGCTCACAGCCGTGGTGATGAGGGCATACGGACCATTCACCATCATACCCGTCAGAATTAAGAGGAACACGTTGAGGATGTAGGAGGAGGCGCCCCAGTACTGGTAGATGAAGAGCTGCGGGGTAAAGATAGGATTTTATTGTCTTCAAGTCATTGTTTTATTTATTTATAACGACCAAAAGCCAAAAGTTATATCGAACACGGACGATCAGCGTTGTTTTTGTCACGAAATATCTACGTTGTTTTATTCAGAGATGATTAGGGTTTTTTAGACGTGGATAATCCTTTTAGTCGCGAATAATCCGTGTTCATTTAGCCGCGGATAATCCGCTTTGTTTTAGTCACATATAATCCTCGTTGTTTTATTTACATATAATCGCGCTGTTTTCGTCTCAGATGGCCAGTGTTGTTTTGACGCTGATAATTCTCTTTGTTTCTGTCACGGAATATCTGCGCAGTTTTGCCACAGATGATCCGCGTTGTCTAGTCACAAATGACCCACGTTGTTTAGTCACAGATGATCGACCCACGTTGTTTGAGTCACAGATGACCCGCGTTGTTTTAGTCACAGATGATCCGCGTTGTTTTTGACACTGAAGCCATTCAGTATTCGATTCTCATTACAAATATGTAAAAAACAATATCCTAATAGGCGAGGCGACAAAAAAAGTAATTAGTCCGTCAGATAGATTATCAAAAAAATTTGAACACGTATTTTTTCTTTTTTCTCGTAAACGAAGAATGATGAAGATACAGTGTGTTAATGTTGTGCATGACGTCACGATCAGATACATATTTTGCAGGACGTTGACGTCAAAAGCCCCCACTCCGAAACTTTGTTGCTCTTTATCTTTGTATTTTTTTATTAATTTGATCAAGCAAAAAATACGTGTCCCATATTTTTGGCCGATCTATCAGACGAACTAAACAGAATGCCTTTTTTAATGTTGTCGTCATCCCTATTAAAATTAATATTTAAATAACTCACCATAGGCGCACAAGCAGTATAGAAGGCCACACACACGAGCGCCGGACAAGCGGTACAGTCGGCGATGAGGCCGGCCAAGATGGCGCCCGTCACGCCGCCCACGTCGAACACTGTGCTCAGCTCGCCTGATTGGCGGGCTGAGAGGTCCGCTAGCAATGATAATAAATAAATTAAATATAAACAATTAAGTATTGTAACACGTCATCATCATCTCTCTAGCTTTTTCCTATGTTGGGTTTTTTTTTTGGTGAGTGGGAAATCATCAAATGACTTCTCCCGCCCTGGGCGGGGCGGGAGGACGTGTCAGACTTTTACTGACTAAAACCCACTCATGTTCCTTCAGATGCCCTTTATGTTCCGGGTCACGGTAACTATTAGAACTATTCCGCAACCCACTATGTTGGGGTCTTTATTCAGCTAGATACCAGTGTTTTACGTGAAGCGACTGCCTATCAGACCTCCACAACCCAGTAACTGTTTACGACACGATACCCATTGGTTAGACTGGTCAGACTTTCTTCAGACGTTCTATAAAATATTTTTATATAGGAATTGTAACACGTATTATAAATTATTTATTTATATATTATAAATTATACAGAACAAGCCAACATACTGATCACACATAGAATAGGCAAGACGACAAAAAAAAAGAATTATTCCGTCAATTAGATAATCAAATCAATCAATGCTTGCACTATCTGGACAGGTCCACTTAAATCTGTGTGCTTTTCTCATCAAGAAAGCACATCAGTCATTAACCTTCATGGTCCTCGCACATCTTGACCAATACAATATTGTATGGACTTCAAAAGAGACTGACCTCTGAGTTTGTTTCAGATGTTTCTTCACAGAGCAGTCTAGCTAAAAACACCGGCCCCATCGTTTGCTTAAACTAACCCAACCCAACAAAACAAACTCAGAGATCAAAGTCTCTTTTAAAGTCCATACAATCGTATTGCTACTCGATAAATGTTACTATACAATTGATGAATTTTTGAATGACAGATCAATATGATTACTTATATAAATTGATTATCATTGTGATTTAAATTTTCAAATTTCAATGCATTTTTTTTTTGACTAATGATTAACTGTTATTGACATTGTATTATTTACTAATTTTATTAACTTATTATTGACATTGTAATATTCAGTAATTATTAACTGTTATTGACATTGTTTACCACTGACTGAGCCTACAAACTGAATGATTTATATTTTTGTTGACTATTTTAATAATTTGATTCATGTTAAATATTTTTTTTAAAGTGTAATTTAATTAATTTAACTATAATACTTTTTTGACATAATTTTCCTACTAAAAAAACCACATTTGCATGCCTCACGGTAGAATGTACTGGATCCGTATCTACTTAACACCATATTTTTGTACCTACATTCATAGCAAATAAATTATTTCATTTTCATTGGTCAAAAACCTATCATAGCGGCCCTTATTCTATAACCTAAGAACTGTTTTTCATTACCTATGTTACACAAATAAATAATTAAGTTTATAATATAAAGATGAAAGTTTCATATATCCACTCACCCATAGTAAACTTGATGTAACTCGGCAGCCAATACAAGAAGGTGTAGCTGACAAGCTTTGCGAAGAAGAGCGAGAGAGAGAACTCCAGCACGCCCGGTATGGCGAGTGCGCGAGAGAGAGAGATAGCTGCCTCGGGGGACGAGCGCAGGAGGGAGGTACGCTCTGTCGCCTCGTCTGGCTAGAGGGAGACGACAATATCAAAGCATTTATTTCACTTAGACTATTTACAGGCAATTATGAATTGTCAAAGCGTCAGTCGGTCCGTCAGAAAGGTGAAGCTAGTTGCTTGTTCCAAAACGTAGATCTCTATGGAGAAGAACAAGCAAGAAACTCCATGGACACTCTTTTCAATCATAAAGTTTTACAATATATATATCTTGGTTACATCAATCATGTTGCTTCTATATGTGAAAACAATGAAGGTAAAAAGCAATATAAAATAATTCTAAGAAATAAAGAATAGGGATGACGACAACATAAAAAAATGGCATTCTGTTTAGTCCGTCTTGTAGATCGACCAAAAATACGGGACACGTATTTTTTGCTTCATCAAAATAATAAAAAAATACAAAGATAAAGAGCAACAAAGTTCTGGAGTGGGGGCATAGTGGGGGCTTTTGACGCTACCGTAATGCAAAAATTGTATCTGATCGTGACGTCACGCACAACTTCAACGCACTGTATCGACGTCATTTTACGTTTACGAGAAAAAAGAAAAAATACGTGTCCAAATTTTTTTAATAATCTCAATGACGGACTAATTACTTTTTTTTCGTCGTCTCGCCTATTATACCGTGGCATATAGAATCATTTATTTCGCTTATGGCCGTTTACTAAAACGTCACTTTGTTTTAAGACACTATCAAATGTGTTGCTGTCTTTGTCACTCTCAAGGGATAAAGTAAAGACAACAACAGGTTTGGGGGTTGATTTCGGGACAAATACATAAATACTATCCGTACTAATATTATAAATGCGAAAGTAACTTATGCCTGTCTGTCTGTCTCTTCTTCACGCCTAAACCACTGAACCGATTTGAATGAAATTTAGTACAGATATAGTCTGGGACCCGAGAAAGGACATAGGATAGTTTTCATCACGGAAATCCCCCCAGAACGGGAACTATTATTCCACGCGGACGAAGTAGCGGGCAAAAGCTAGTATAAAATATGTGTAACTTTAGTAAATTTTAATTGTTTCTCTTTATTTATAAAAACAATAATAAATAAATAAATGTGAATTAAAAAAATCACATTGGCCTGTGGTTTTGTCTCAAGCCCGGATTCCTACCAGGGATGTCAAGGAACTCAGTAACAGCTACCGAATCATAAAACACAAAAAAAAACTTATGCGTCAAACGAAATAGCAAAATATACATAAAAGCAATAAAACGTTTTAATCAATGTGAGTCCAAACATGCAACCATCTATGCATCCATCCGTCCATCCATGGCATTAAATTTATTGTAGTAAATTCTTATTTTTCATGGCAATACTTACTTGTGATGCATTAGCCGAATACCGGTTAGGTCGCAAACTGGCCGACTGTGAAATAAAATTTATCATTATGACTAAACAATTTCACTTAATTAAAATAAGCAACAAAATAGTTTATAATTATGACCTTTTTGGAGACAAAACTCGGAACCTGGTTACAGAAAATGAAATATTTTAAATTTATAAATCCTAATTGGTGATTGGTCATCATTAGTGATGTTCCGGAGATCCGTATCCGTATCCGCGGATATCCGCGGGAGGAATAAGGTCCGTGTCCGTATCCTTCACTTTACTCGCGGATCTTTTATATCCAATTGACAGAATAAAATGCTGCATAATAACTTAGATTTTCTAATAATCCCTTCAGAGTATTTTTATTTAAGTCGAAACTCGTCCTGCCCGTCGCTGCGGCGGCGAGCACGTCGTCACATGTCCTTTCAAGGTCACGCGCCGACAACGATTGACTAAGAAAATAAGGATCCGTATCCGTACCCGCGGATCTTGACACTAAATATCCGTATTCGTCTCCGTGGATATACATTTTTGACGATCCGGCACATCACTAGTCATCATATCCCCAGCTTTTTCTCAACTATGTTGGGTCGGCTTTCAGTCTAACCGGACACAGTTGAAAACCAAAGGTTTTTACACCGTGTAAGGGCTCCCACACATAAACACGATACGACGCCGTCGCGTCGTACAACGATGCGGCATCGTTTCACGATACGACGTCGCGACGTGGAAATCTACGATAAGCATGGTAAAAACCACGACATCGTAACGTAATGTGCCACGCACGATACACGGCACGATGCCGTCGACACAGTAAGGTAGTATTTTCTGTAATTTGTTGTATTCCTCAGATGTTTTGTCCCATAGTACAGGACGCTGCTCGACTAGGGTAATTAGATGATCGACTATACCATCCGTCATGTATGAATTTTGAATAACAACTGCCCACTGTTTGTTTCTAGTTTCTGGCGTCACGACGTCGTATCGTGAAACGACGCCGCATCGTTGTACGACGGTATGTCGTATCGTGTTTATGTGTGGGAGCCCTTAGGTAAGAGACGAGGGACATATTAAAGGAGGCTTTTCAGTATCCTATTCTCATTCCAAATATGTTAAAAACAACACCTTTTTTTTACCAAATGCCTCATACAATTAATAAATTGTTGACACGCGCGCCTAGATACTCATCGACTCGACTTACCTAACACAATGTAGAGTCAGCAAAGTAGATAGGTATGCAGGACGGTCATCTACAAATGTGGTTTTCTTGAATACCAATGAATGTATTCAAATGAAGAACAACATAATTACATAATACATTACATAATTGAAGAACTAGTCATTTGCTACTATAGTTGAAAAAAATATCCACGGGTTTTTGAGGAAACTTAAACTGTATCTGACGGTCCTGCATACTTATCTGCTTTGCTGACTGTACCAGTTACTGGGCTACAATGATAGGTTTAAGCATTTATAATATTGTAGATGCGTATTGTAAGCACAATTAGTTTCGCCCATGTGAATACAAAATACAAACAAGATCATAAGTGCTAAACGGGTATTACTAATTAAAAATATGATGTAAGTTTCCGTAAGCCCCTGTTAGACCTTTAAAGCTCAAAGCCAAAATATAAAGCCAAAGTCTAAAGTCAAAGTCAGAAGCCAACTTTAGAAGTGTAAGTCACAAGCTAAAGTCAGAAATCAAAGTCAGAACCAAAACGAAGTCAAAGTCAGAAATAAAAGTCAGAATGCAAAGTCAACGTCAGAAGTTAAAGTTTAAAATAAAAGTCTGAAGTCAGAATTCAAAGTCAGATGTGAAAGTCAGAAGTCAAAGTCAGAAGTCGAAGTTTATTATTTTATTATGTAAATGAATGAGGACTGGTTACCTGATCGCCCACAATGACAGAGGACTCGTCGTCGTCGTCTGGCTCATCCTCCTCGTCCGATCGTGATGACTGGCGGCACGGCTGTGACAGCGAATTAATTCATGCATTGTTTTTCTGACTTTCAAATTTTTTTTATTAGTATAGACAATGATATTATAAGTAAGGTTAAAATGTAGCTATTTTACCCACAGAGACCTCAGTCGCAAATTATATTTGTCTCTTTTACACTCGCAATACTTGAATCATGCCATCTTACTCTGACGTTTAATTGTATGTGTGCGTTAGTGTGCCGTTTTTAGAGATAGAATGTCGTATAAGTAACCTTATACACCTTTTTGGTTATAATATTATTGAGCATAGACAAAATTATATACAACATGTCCCGGAATAAACGCACACCACCAGACACCCCAATTAGAATATTATGTTATAGTCATAATACATACACTGAATTTTTATTATTATGTTTAAAACACTGTTTTTTTATAAATTAGTTGTACAGATTGTGAGAGAAAATTATAGTCACATTACAAATCTACGCATGCACACAGTCGCACTTGCATATTAAGGGTCTAGCGTCGTAGGTGTTTCATCCATTTTAGTTTGTTTTAATAAATAATAATAATAATAATAAACCTTTATTATCAGGCAACTGAGGCCCATAGAAAAAATACACAAATAATCTTACTTAAAATAAACTAATACATATTTAAAATAAAACTATTAACAAATTTTAAACTATTTCACACGAAGTGACGGCGTCGTGTTTCCCTGCGAGGTCGGTATCTTTCCACGAAAACGTCGATACACGACACCCTTCGGCCAAAACTCTCCTTTGAGAAAGGTCTCCAGATGACTGTACAGCGGAAGTGTGACAGCAGTTTACGTAGTTTTAATTATTTTTGGGATAAAATATTACCAATATTAAAAATTACAAAAATCGATTCAGTAAACGATTCTGAACAAACTATTTTCTCAAAGTGCATTAATTCAGTTACACATTGTATATGCAGGGTTAGAAGATACAAAATGCAGCCATTAGTAGTGTTTAGTCCCAATATTAAGTATTTTTTTCTTGTGTATTTTATGTTAGTTTGAAATGTGAGTCAAAATGTTAATAATGTAAATAATCCTTCACATTGTTATCCTTAAATTAAAATTTTATTGTCATTTGGCAGTTTTCTCTTCAATTTAAAAAAAATATATAAATGGCTCAATAATAATAACTTTTATAATATCAATGATTATTTAAATGGAATTCCAATGTAACATTATTATTATTTCAATGACCTGTTGTAATAAGTTTGCATGCTTTAAGTACTAAGCAAAACATGTTTGATCAAAATATTTTTTTTAAGAAAACCTTGTATACCATGTTTTAAGGAAATAAAATATCATATCTTATCTTATCTTAATGGACTGTATAAAATGTGTGCCCCGAGGCTAAAGGTACTTCGTTATTATGGGATTTTTAATATAAGTTATTTAATTTAGTTGCAATAGCCCAGTAGTTTACACTCCACTTAGGATTTATACTGGATACGAAACTTTAAAATTGTCTTTTACTACAAAAAAATATTAAATTAACATTAATTGATAACACAATGGTGTCGATTCTCGTATTCACAAACATTACTGAATTTAAGTTAAATGCGTCTTCCTCTTACCATTTCTTAAAGAAAAGGACAGAAGATAAAATATTAGTTTAATCCTGTCAAATTTAGACACTCCAGAGATAATTTAGACGCGAATAAAAACATGGCGACTAAAAATACGTCGATTTACTTCAGGCGCTGTCTAATTTGACAGGATTAAACTAAAATGTATCTCCTGTCCTTTTCTTTAAGAAATGGAAAGAGAAAGATGCACTTAACTTAAATTTACGTTAGTTTGTGCACAAGAGAATCGGCACCAATATCTTACCGAGCTCCTATTACTAGTGACAGCGGCCCCCAGCCCCACAAGCCTGGGCTCCGGCGCCAGGAACAGCCACACCACGGCCCCTACAGCCCCCATCACCAGCCCAGGGTAGATGAAGGATAGCGACCAATCAGAGTCTACGTATTCTGCCGCCATTATTGTACCTGAGGAAAGAGGTAGAAGATGAGAGAGAGACAAATTGTTTAATTGTTTAGACAGTTGTATCGTTTCTCCGGGACTCGTCAAACTTCATTGCTCGGCGCTTTTCTGGCGGACTCCACTGTAGATTCTGGCTTTCAGGAGTTGCAGTGGTTGGGAATAGTATGGTGGGATTGTTCCAATTAAAAAAAAAAAGCGAAATTGTTTGTTTTTGTTAGAACATTAAAAAGGCACTTTGGAATGTCGAAATTATGCAAGTAGGATCCATACTATATATTTACTTTTACTAATATTGTAAATGCGTAAGTAACTCTGTCTGTCTCTTCTTCACGCCTAAACCACTATTAAAAAATCATATTTATTTTGTAAATAGGTTATAAAATAACACTTTTACACGTCAATATTGTTTTTTTTTATATTAAGCGAACGATGGAGCCGGTGTTTCGTAGCTGGACTGCTCTGAGAAGAAACATCCGAAACAAACTCAGAGGTCAAAGTCTCTTTTAAAGTCCATACAATCGTACTGGTCAAAAATGTGCGAGAACCATGAAGGTTTGTCTGAGGTACTCTCTAGATGAGAGAAGCACACAGATTTGAGTGGACCTGTCCAGACAGTGCAAGCATTTGTCAGTAATCGTTGAGCTCAACTAAAAACTTTAAGGAGCTCAACGTCTTGACGAACAGTACCAAAGTAAGGACATTTGGGTAGGCCGCATTAAATACTCAAACCGTCAGACTGCATATATAATTATATATAAAATAAAAAACATAACTTAGAAACAACTACCTCCATAGTCCTCACATTCACAAAAAATAATAATAATGATGATACAAAAAATATATATATACTTCAAAAAGTACACATCAATGTCAAATAAAAATATAAAAAAAAATGTATATATATATACTTTAAAAAGTACACATCAATGTCAAAATAATAATTAAAATTTCAAAGAGAGAAAAAAAATGTACATAAAGTAAATATTGGCCACTGTATTAATCGAAGCAGCTCAATCCCAAGCATTACAATCCTCAATATAATCTTTAACAGAGTAAAAAGCTTTCTGACAGAGTTTACGTTTAATAAATAATTTAAATTTAGTAATGCTAAGTTCTTGAATTTGTCTGGGAAGTTTATTATAAAAGCGTATACATTGACATTTAAACGAACCACCTATTTTCTTAAGCCTAGTTGAAGGAACCACGTATTTGTTTTTGTTTCTCGTATTTATATTATGGATATCACTGTATTTTTTAAATTGATTAATATTTTTATGTGCGTACATCAAATTTTCATATATATATTGACACGGCACAGTCATAATATTCACCTCGCTAAATTTGCCTCTGAGGGAGTGACGAGGACTCAATTTATAAATTGAACGAATAGCCCTTTTTTGCAAAACAAAAATAGTCTGAATATCAGCGGCATTTCCCCACAACAGAATGCCGTACGACATCAAACTGTGAAAATAACTAAAGTAAACTAAACGGGCTGTTTCCAAATCAGTTAAACCACGAATTTTCCTGACGGCATATGCTGCAGAGCTTAGTTTCTTAGATAATTTATCTATATGGCGTGTTTTAGTTTTATCTAACAGGGATTGGCTGTACATAGTTGTAGCTGGCATGCTATCGGCAGAGCTTTTTTAGATATTAAAAAAACATCCAATAAAAAGAAACGTAGAGAGTTTTTTTATTCTTATAAATCACATTGTAATAATTAACACAAATTATTAGGAGTACAATTTTTAATATAATAGGAACAATTAGGAACATTTTTTTAACAACAGACAATAAGCAGTTGCATATTGTAATTTAAAGAATGTTATTATAATATAAACCACACTTTTATAAAGTAACATAAACTATTTATTAGAAAAACTTAAACTTGAGTGACAGTTGCACAAAATACCAGCAGCTTTGCAGAGGCACTTTTTGTTGCCACATTTGGTTTTAAAACACGCGCTGCTGCTGCTGCAGACGCTGTGAGTCACACTCGCTAGTAGACCTGCAGTAGATCAGCAGCACCTGGCGCTCACAACCTGCAGAGGCGCGTGCGTCGCTATGCCCTCCACCCCGCGCCGCTGCTGCAGATGCTGTGAGTCATGAGTGTGACGCGGGGCGGAAGGCTTGGCGGGACACGCATCTAAGTTTTATCCAACAGGGATTGTCTGGACCTAGTTCTAGCCGGAATGATATCGGATAGACCTCGTTTTATCCAACAGGGAATGGCTGGACCTAGTTGTAGCCGGCATGATGAAGGCTAGACCTAGTTTTACCCGAAAACAATCGGCTCGTACTAGGTTTAACCAAGAGTAAGTGGCTACACCTAGTTCTAACCGGCTAAAACTAGGTGTAGCCGCACTTCGGGTATTAGCCGTAACATATATATAAATATTTTTTGTGAACTTACCCAGAATATTTCCTAGTGAAGTATGAGAGTTCCAGATACCGAAGATGAGGCCTTTCTTGCTGTCTCCGAACCACTTGCCCACAATAGCGACGGTGCCCGGCCATCCCGTCGTCTGGGCAATACCTGCACCTGCCTGGAAATTGGGCAAAACTATATTGAGCAGAATTAGCTACTAGCTGTTGGAGAAAATTGTAAATTAAAAGGTGGCCTATGTTCGTCCTTAGTGCTCATTTTTAAGGTTCCGTACCCAAAGGGTAAAACGGGACCTTATTACTAAGCCTCCGCTGTCTGTCTGTCTCCAGGCTGTATCTCATAAACCGTGATAGCTAGAAAGCTGAAATTTTTACAATGATGTATTTCCATTGCCGCTATAACAACAAATACTAAAAATAAACAAAAGTATAATATTAAGGGGGGTCCCCATGGGAGCTAAGTCGAAATCGCCAAAAAAACATTACATTAGGCAAACATAAATTTACTGAACAGCTGATTTCTTTCCGCTATTTAAGGTTTGTTCCCACGATAAAAGTTGTTGGTTATCATGAGCACATCACGTGTTTAGGTATCGTCCACTAATAACACCCACCCTATATAAAGTAAACACAACAACAGTTATCCATACTAATATTATAAATGGGAAAGTGTGTCTGTCTGTCTGTCTGTCTGTCTGTATGTTTGTCTTTCTTTCACGGCAAAACGGAGCGACGAATTGACGTGATTTTTTAAGTGGAGATAGTTGAAGGGATGGAGAGTAACATAGGCTACTTTTTGTCTCTTTTTAACGCGAGCGAAGCCGTGGGCAAAAGCTAGTTATAATATAGGAGATAGTTGAAGGGATGGAGAGTAACATAGGCTACTTTTTGTCTCTTTTTAACGCGAGCGAAGCCGTGGGCAAAAGCTAGTTATAATATAATAGTATGTCAATGTTGTCAAACTGACCTGCACCAACAAATAGTAAGAAATGTTGTGTATGTTGTACGTCCGTCCGATGCCGAACAGGTAACAGAAGATGGCTGACATCAGCATCCCCAGCGACAGGAAATATCTCAGGTCTACTCTCTCCGCCACCATACCTGCGAAATATTACGACTGTAGCTTTAAGAAGTAGGCAGGGTTGTATTATAATACTGAGGAGACATTTGTCGGTCTAGCCATAAATAATAACGTCCTTCAGGGATGTTATAATAATAATAATCCTTTATTATCAGGCAACTGAGGCCCATAGAAATAAAATATACACAAATAATGTTGCTTAAAACAATAAACTAATACATAATAAAAGAAACTATAAACATATTTTTAATTATTGCACACGAAGTGACGGCGTCGTGTTTCGCTGCGATGTCGGTATGCTTCCACGAAAACGTCGTTATGGATATGAAATTTCGGATACGGATTGGATACGGATATAGGAATGATTATTATACTGGATACGGTTACGGATACGGATATGAAATTATTTCGGATTATCCGTTAGTTTCAAATAATTTCAGTTTCATATATTTAAATTTTAAGGAATTTGAAAAGTAAATTACAAATAGCTAATATAATGGTTTTATTTATATGTCACCATTTGGTAGTAATTACAATCAGTCTGTTGAGTAATATTATTACATATAACGTGTCTCAATTAGGCTCAGCCCCTATCCGATATTATAGAATAGAATAGAATATTCTTTATTGTACACCAATAGGACAAAAACAGTAAAGGACAACACAAACAAATATGCAAGAGTACAATAGGCGGCCTTATCGCTAAAAAGCAATTTCTTCCAGGCAACCTTTGGATGGAATCAAATTATATAAAAATGGGTAAAGGGTAGTCTATGGCGTACATTAATATATATATATATAGATATAAATATTAATATATATATAGATACAAATATTAATATATATAGAAAGATATATATACATATAGATAGATATATATATATATTTACTTATATGTGCATTAGATATATATATTTATACATACTAGTCATAAACAATACATAGATACGATAGAAGTAGTATATAAAATAAAGTTGAATTTAACCGAGTGATGACAGTGTTAGAGAGCCAAGTAGTGATCTTTAACCATTTTTTTAAAAGTAGTTAAAGACTGTGCGCGTCTAATAGCCATAGGCAGATCATTCCACAGACGAATAGCTTGAACCACAAACGATTTATCATAAAATGATGTGGAGTGGGCTGGCATCTTCAATATTAAGTTTTCTGATGATCTAAGAGTACGTGAATGTGTGTCACAGATAAATTGGAAACGCTCTTTAAGGTAAAAAGGGGTCGTAGAGTGGAAAAGGATACAGTAAAGCAAGGACAGAATATGAGCATTCCGACGAAGTCTTATTGGAAGCCACTTGAGCTTGATACGAAATTCTGATACATGATCATACTTGCGCAAACCAAATATGAATCTAATACAAACGTTCTGAAGACGCTCAAGTTTGTTCAGTTGGTCCTCTCTGAGATCAAGATAGCTGGCGTCAGCGTAGTCAAGGACAGGAAGTAGAAGTGATTGTGCAAGCGCAATTTTTGTAGCAGTGGGTAGAAAATTCCGCAGCCGTCTCAAGGAGCCTGCAGATGCAAATAACCGCTTACTGGTTTCCTGCATCTGTGGCTCCCATGACATTTTGCTATCCATAAATATCCCTAAGTTCTTGACTTTATCACTAAAAGGTATTTGGATTCCGTCAAAAATAACTTGAGGAAGATGAAACCAATCAATTTTCGAGACCATCCGTGAACTACCTATAACAATGAGCTGGGTTTTTAAAGGATTAACACTAAGTCCATAGCACTTACTCCACTCCGCTACTTGGGAAAGATCTGAATTAACCTTTCCAATGGCTTCCGATAGTTGATCTACAGGAGCCTGAGAGTAGATTTGAAGATCATCTGCATAAAGGTGATAAGATGAAAGTAATTGGTTTGAGATTGTATTAATAAATATAGCGAAGAGTAATGGGGATAAAACGCCACCCTGAGGCACACCAGCAGTTGTATCGCACCATGAAGAGAATTTATCTTCAATACGAATACGTTGCCGGCGACCATACAGGTAACTGTGAAACCAATCAATGGCCGTTGGAGATATGTTAAGAGAGCCAAGTATACCGAGCAAAATGTCGAAATCAACGGTGTTAAAGGCATTACTGAAGTCCAGTAGTGCAAGTACCGTTAACTTGCCATTTTCCATGCCCAGTCTGATGTCATCCGTAATTTTGACTAAGGCGGTTACAGTGCTGTGACCAGGACGGAAACCGGATTGGAAGGGATTAAGAAGTCTATTCTTGGATAGAAATGAGCTTAATTGTTTATGAATAAGACGTTCTAGGACTTTGGATAGGAATGGTAATATGGAAATTGGGCGATACTCAGAAAAGGATGAGGGATTGGCTTTTTTTGGTAAAGGAGTAATTTGGGCTTGCTTCCAAGTAGGGCTTTCAATACCGGTATTACGGGATCCCGTAATACCGTAATCACGGATATATTTTGGTCTTTTTTCAATACCGGTATTGAAGAGCCAATACCGTGATTACGGTATTACAATCTTTTTATAATTTTAATTATTGTGGTTTGTGGTTTGTTGTAATAAGTAGCAGGAAGCTGTATTAAATAATATAAATAACTTAATGCCTAAGGTATTAAGTCCGCCATTGTACATATGTGCATAAAGTTTAAAGAAAGAAAGAAAGAAAGAAATAACGATGTAATATTTTTTCTTACACTTTATACTTGTGTATTAAGCGCCAACTCTTGTCTCATTAGAAATTTGTAAAAGGGATGCCAATTTACTAAAAGCGGATATTGCGCTAAAATTTATGTTGACAAAGTTAGATGGTCAAGCTAATGACTAAGCCAAAATCTTGCAAAAACACTTCGAAGACGCATAAAGGAGCGACGACTTTTAATATCTGGAATATTACAAAATTTGCATGACCCTGAAACTTTTTTCAGTAATCAGATCAACTTCATCATCATCTTTTTTCAGACACTTTTATAAAACCCACATCTGATGAAATATTAGATATTATAGTTAATCAACTTACACGTTTAAAATATAATAATAACATAACAAGACAGTCTCAAAGAGACAGTGACAATATGGCTGATATTACGATAGAAGAACCTTCTTCTTCTTCTTCAAGTTGTGAATATGAAGACACGTCCATACAAAAGCAATTAGAAAGGGGGATTTCTAAATTAATAATAAAAATAATTTATTTATTGTACATTTAACATTTACATTTTACAGTTTAACATTTAACACACACAGTAGCAGTAAACTTGAGATAAAGTTAGTTATACAAACATTGATCAATTAGAAACTAAAATTGACTAAAAGTAAGGATGCAGCTTCGGCTGTAACCACAAGCACTGATTTTAGATCAATAATAAGAGTAGAGATGTGTCTTTGAAACTGCTGGGGGTGGACCGGGTGGACGTGAGATATTTCTATCGGCGGCATACAAATATTTTCAAAATAAAAAAAAATGAAAATGTCTTTTGATTAAAAATGTTTCAATATGATAAATTAAGTTTAGATTTTTATTATTGTTTATTTGTTTGTCAGCAAATTTGCAAAATAATATTCGATTTATTTTGTTACTTGTTTAATTTTGAATTTTTTTTTTATGAATATAATACCGTTAGTAAAATAAAAACCTAGTGATTGCTGTAATAATAAATATAATAGTGTTGCCCCCTTGTCGCTACGTCACTATGTGCTAGCGGCCGTTTTCGGGGGCCCATTTACTGGGTGTGCAAGTCACCCCCTGCCATTCTTACCGCGTTTGCAACCATTGGTTAGGCAGGGGCCATAGTCATTCCATAGTATTTGGTATCTTATTCACTAAAGAACGCAAATCAATAGTCAAATTTCGGTCCGTGTCCCATTTCTTTAGCCAAAACTTTTGCTCAAGGGGCCTCTGCGAGTTGGCATCGGCCCCTCGTGCGCCTTCCAAAAGTCCCGAGATATGGAAAAATATAATAGATCTCATTATTATTGTAATTTGCATATTCTAAGTTAATTGCCTATTTGCGATATTACATTTAGCTACGTCTATAAATCCTAGTTCTATAATCTATCAGTACTATTTTTTTATGAAGCTTGAAAAACTTGAGTTCAATACCGTGATCACGTGATCACGGTATTGAAATTTCTAATACCGGTACTGATACCGGTATTGAAAAAATCCGGTATTTGAAAGCCCTACTTCCAAGTGTCTGGAAAAACACCGCTGGCTGTAGAATAATTTAGGATGTGGCATATGACAGGAAGGATTTCATCAAGGATAGGGAAGATCATTTTACGACTGACACAGTCACTTCCGACAGCATCAGAGGTAATAGACGCAATGCTGCTCTTAACATCACAAGCGGTAAATTGATTAAAAACAAAAGATGAATAATCTGGGGATGGAAGCGTAAAAAGATAATTTAAGGTATTATTTTTTTTTGCCTTATCAAAGTTAGACGACGATGAGAAATGTTGATTCAATAGATTGATGTTGATATCTTGAGAAATTTTATCAATACGTGACTTTCCAATCCCCATTGATCTCAGAAACCTCCAGACCTTAGCTGGGTCTTCGTTCTGTACCGACGTGTGAAAATAATGGCGTTGAGCATTCCTACACACCTTATTGCAGTGATTTCGTACGTCAATATATTTTTCCCAATTTGTAGGATTATTCCGTGCTTTGTACCTAGACTTGGCTGACACCTTCTTTTCCATTATCTGTTTTATATCCTTCGTGAGCCAAGGTGATGGTAGGTGTTTTACCTTTACTGAGCGAATAGGAGCATGGACGTCATACAGTGCTACTAAGTTTACTGCAAACATTTCGACCTTTTCGTCCACTGACTCGGATGTAAAGAGTGGTAACCAGTCAATGTTCGCAGCATCCCCACGAAGGTTATCAAGATCCATGCTACCAAAATTACGCTGCCAAAGAATTCTTGACTTCGCTTTTGGAGGACGGATTTTATAAGAAAGAAAGATTAGGTCATGATAAGAAAATGCATCAGCCGAATACTGGCCGTGATTGGCGACGTGATCAGTTGAAGAAACGAAAATTAAATCAAGAAGTGAAGGAGAAGAATGAGGAAAATGATGAGTTGCATTTAATGGGAGAATTGATAGGTTGCAAGAATCGATTATAGAATGAAGAGATAGAGATCGGGAATCATTTTTCAAAAGACAGGTGTTAAAATCACCCATGATAATAATGTGACTGTAAGAAGTTACGAAGTTTTCTAAAACTGTTTCCAAGGAAGAAAAAAAGTTGATTCGAGAAGAGGGACAGTAATAGACGCCAAGTAAAATTTTGTTGTGACTCATCGTTACTTCCAGGAAGAGATGCTCGCCGGCGTTTGGTGGAGGAGGCTGTTCGGATATGCTTACAATAGAAAAAGATATATGAGACCGCAGGTATATGGCAACACCACCACCACCGCCATTCGTGCGATCATTTCTCACCAACTGGAATCCTGGTAAAGTGTAAGCAGTAGACGGGAGACAAGGTTTGAGCCACGACTCAGATACAAGAATGGCGTGAACATCCTTACAGTCAAAACTTGCCAGCATATCAGGGAAGTGAGCCGGAATACTCTGTGCGTTTATGTGAACTACATTAAAATTCCTAGAAACATCAGAAAACTGAGCAATTAGTGTATCTGCAAGCGAAGGTAGGCTTGCAAAGCTGTCATCGTTACTACTGGCTGAAAAAAATGTTTCTGATTCGCTACTGTTATCATCGTATTGTGAAGACGACATAAAAGATAAATGTATATAAGTGTATAAAATAAAATAAGTGTATAAAAATATAATATTACAATTTAAATATAGAATAAAATAAAATAATAATAAAAATTAAATACTAAAGTTGCGGTCAAAATTTATCCACCTGCCGGTTTAACGTGGTTGAAATTTCTCAAAAATACTAATCTAAATTACTATAAATTATTATACATTTGAGTTTGGTCCGGGCAAACAGTAAGGAAATTCGAGAATAACAGAGAGAACTAAAAAAAAAAAAAAATAATAACAATAGTATAGAGAATTGACAGACAATAAGTACTTAAATCAGTGAAGATAACGAGAATATCCCTACGTGTGAACAGTGACATGACATCTAACAAGTGTCACTCACTGTCACTGTCAGTTACTACAGCTACACAATACCCACTAGTATGGAATCTGTTTTATGTATAACAAATAAATCTATGCGGTTTAACATAAACTATAACCACATGAACAGAACAATTTGGAAAGTGGGTACGCATATGTGGAAAAAAAAAGAAAACATAGTGTTACCCGGACTCAGCACAACAAATATAGGCGATGGACACTTATTTCTTATTGGCAGCAGCACGCTTGGGCTTGCTTGAAATGTTGGTCTTCTGTGGAGCGACTACGCTAGCAGGTTCTGTTGGAGACTCCGGGGCATCTCGAGACTTTAGTGTGCTCAGCTCCGCAGCAGATGTTATGCGATGCCGTGAGCCATCGGGTGTAAGAACGTAGACGCAACCATCTCTTGTCCAACAATTAGTTACACCAAACTCTTTCCGCGCAGCCATGAACCAGTCATGTCTCGACTTGGTCAAAAACTCCGAGATGGTGATGCCCGTACCCTTCAGTTTAGTTTTGTCGAACCATATACTGTTACGAACACCAACATCCCGCAGCTTGAACAAGATAGGCCGAGTTCTTGATGTGGTCAATCGCCCCATCCTGTGGCACCGCTTAATGTCACCTACTGCGAATCCATCCCTCTTCATACGGTCCTTGACAGTGGTGACTACTACCTGTGCCGTGTCTTCATCCTTCCCCTCCGGGATGCCATGCAGCAACAGAATTCCACGGCGCCCGCGCATCTCCATGGAGTCAACGTTTATGGCGAGCAACTCTACCTGCTGCTGCAGGCTGGTGACTGCCTGGATAATAAAGGTTTTGAAGGCAGCAAAGTCGGCAGCCAAGTTTGATGTGTTCGATGGATCCACTGGTGTCTTCTGGAGTTGTGCTTCGAACTCTGCCATTCTTTTTTGGAAGATATCCATTAAGCCAGTCAGAGAATTGTTGATGGAATCCATTTAAGTGATGTTGAATTAGAGTGAAAAAAGGTGCTTATTGTGAAGTGGATAGAAATATAATAGAAGTTGAAAGGAATCACTTCACCAGCAGGTAGCCTTATTTAAACTGTTATAATTTGCATTTATTTATGTACTATTGTAATTAATTTAATTTTAATTAAAATTAAATTATGGAGCAAGCTTTTTTAGTTGTGAACCTTGTGACTACCCACAAAAAAAGATTCGATTATCCGATAATTTTATTTCGGATTCGGTTACGGTTACGGATATTTTTTTATATCGGATATCCGATAGTTTCGGTTACGGTTACGGAGCTCCCTAACATCCCTGATGAGAAGAGGCTTTTGTTAGTGTTGTAGTTGCATATATACATAACTAGCTTTTGCCCGCGGCTTCGCTCGCGTAGAATTTGGTCTGCCATATTAAGTTGCGTGATATTTTTTTAAATACTTGTATTTTATGTATCTTCACATCGTACATCCCAAATTTCTAACTTCAAAATTAGTTTCCATACAATTTTTGAAATCCGTTTGAAAATCGTGATGGCACAGTGGATAAGGCGCCCGCCTCTCGTGTGTGGTTGTGGGTTCGAATCCGGGCAAGTACCAATGTGACTTTTTCAACTCATATGTATTTTCTTAAGTTTATCTTGGACATCACTGACATCCCGGCGTGCCTCGGAAACCACGTAAAGCCGTTGGTCTCAGTTGTCATGCGTAGAACTTTGACAGTCGTTACTGGTTAGCCAGAAACTCTGACCAGTCTAACCAAGAGGTAGCGTATCGCCTAGTTACTGGGTTGTGGAGGTCAGATAGGCATCAGTCGCTCCACGTAAAACACCGGTATCCAGCTGAATCCGGTTAGGCTGGCAGCCGACCCCAAACACAGTTAGGAAAAGGCTAGGGAGATGATAATGACAATCTTTGAAATCCTATACCTAATATTTAGTGGGAATCTCTTGAGGGTGGAATTATCTGAATTCCTTTCTAAGTGCTCATTATTTTAAGCTATAATAGAACTCTGCAAATTTCAAAATTCTAAGACCAGTGGTTTCTTCATCAATCTTTACCTGTATGGTGTGTTCATAAAGAGTAGCCCTATGTCCTTCCCCGGGCTCGAGGTTATCCTATCCAGCACAAACTGATTACTAAACACTGACTAATAAACAGGTTGGACCAATGTTACTTGCATTTAATCACTACATAGTATAATACAAAGTAGCTTTCTTTGTCCCTATGTAAGCTTAAATTTTTAAAACTACGGAAGGGATTTCGATGCGGTTTTGTTAATAGATTTTGTAATAAGTAAAGAAGTAATATGTATGTAATTGGAATAGGTGAACATCTGTGTTAAATTATCTGTTTTTACTGCAATATACTCCCGTACACTATGTTATTTGTTTTTTTTTATTCAGCGTAAATATGTAGATTTTGGGACTTAGATACATGTGAGCATGGGCAAAACAGGGCATGCCTAAATGTATCCCCGCTATCTTCAAAGTTTGCCTTTGCGATTTATTAATAGTTATAGAAAATGCAACTTTAAGTGGGAACTGTAAACATTTGAAATTAAAGAGTAAGTTATTGGGTATTAATGGAATGCGTGGAATAAGAACATTTTCACCCTTAGCTTCTCCAGTTACAATTGGTGCCTAGTTCAATGACTCGCAATCTAGTGCCATTACATAGTTTCGATGCGTCCAAGTTGCGCATTTACAAAACGGGTATACCGACTTTTAATCCTTCGAACACCACGTGATTTGAGACACAATAGAAAGACAATAGCAGCCCGACAGCCGGCTGTCGGTCGGTCGTTGAAAGGTTAATTTGAGCTTATGTGATGGCACCCCGGATAGCTCCAAAGAGTTAAAAACTCCCCAGGGTAGCTCGTACAGTCTTCAGACGACATGACTGTGTCGATAGATGAAGTTGGGTTGTTGCATCGCTGGTTAGGTACTTGGCCCAAGATAATTTTATTGATTTTCGCAACTTTTTCATTTCTTGGTGCTAGTATAGTTCTTTCACATAGCCAACTTTCATCGTGGATGTTCTGTTGCTTGCCATTAAGCGCTCCGTTCAAGTCAATCATATCGTGATAACTTTTAAACTATTGTGCCAAATCACTTAGTGTAAAAGACAAAGTTTATCTTCATTATATACTTAATGCGAGAAATGTATTTATTTTGATAAGAGTTTGATAATTATATACTTATATGTGCATTGTAAAATAGTACCAAATTTAATTAAATTTATGGTTCACAATTTTGGTCGTACTGGCTTGCACATAAGAGGTAGATATATGCTATTGCGGACTTTTATTTAGATCTATTTAAGACAAACAATTCTGTGGTACATCATCTTTATGTAACTCCATTGGTTTAGGCAGCGCACGCCAAGATAGCTCTCAGATGGAAGTTTTTTTTCCGACTTAATTGACACTTATCGTTTAATTATGATCAAAATTACATAAAATCATTATAAATTGTAGCCTATGTGTTACTCCGATAAATAACCTAAATTACTGTAAAGTTTCATCCAAATCGGTCCAGTAGTTTTTTCGTGAAAGAGTAACAAACATACACACATACATCCATCCTCACAAACTTTCGCATTTATAATATTATATTATTAAATTAATTATTATTAATAATAATTATTATTATTATAGTTAGTAGGACACTTTTACACGTCAATATTTTGATTTGTTATTTTAAGCGAACGATGGGGCCGGTGTTTCAATAGTGTGAAACATCCGAAACAAACTCAGAGGTCAATGTCTCTTTTAAAGTCCATATAATGTAATTATTATTATTATGGATTGAAAAATTAACTCAATTACCAGTGATACTTGTTGTACTATCCTTAAAGAGATGCATTATTTATTACGTCAAATAATTAGAATAGAGCATATAACACACAGCTGTGTGACCATACAAATATTTGTCACAACACAGAATAGAAATAACGACCCCGCGCGTCAAGGGCATACAATGCACAACAAGTGGTATTCATTAATTGAATTGTTTAGTTTACATTACTAATTATTTTTTAATTAGTCTGTAGCAAGGTTAGAACCAATTAATACCATTCTGAAAGAAGAACCTTATTATTTTTTTAATTGTTGCCCCACGTTCACACGTCATGTTCGTGAACGGGTGTTGTCAATTGGAATGACGACACCATAAAAAATGGCATTCTGTTAAGCCCGTCCTTTAGACCGTCTCAAAACACGGAACACAGTGTTTCGTTCGATCAAATTAAGAAAAAAATACAAAAATAAAGAGCATCAAAGTTCCGGAGTGGGGGCTTGAGACGTCACTGTTCAGTAAAAAGTGTACAAGACGTGACGTCACGCGAAACTTCAACGCACTGTATCGGCGTTATGTTTCGTTTACGAAAAAAAAATACGTGTCCATAATTTTTTCATAGTGTAATTGACGGACTAATTACTTCTTTTTTGTTGTCTCGCCGTTAGTGATTGGTTTCAAAATATTAATAGCACCTGGGGGCCAATTCTCGATTTTCGCCATTTATCTCGAGTTCGAGATTGTAAGTCTATCTCTATGTCTATCAAAAATATCTCTATCTCTACCAAAAAATGGCGAATTGAGCAGAATTCCGTATTCTCAGTCAAAATAGAAATAAATGTCGAGTCGAGTGAAGATAATGTTACCATTATGAAGAATCGCACGTTCCGTTTTTGGTAGCTTAGTAAAAGTAGCATAAGTGAATGAATGATTTCGTTTTAAAATGCTGAATATACGAATATTTAATTATAAAACGAAACGTTTAGTGTAAAAATAATCAGTTTGACAGTTGACTGTCTGTCAATGACAGAATTCAAGTGTTAGGTAGGAAGTAAATGATAAAGTTCTTTATTTTAAAATAAAAATAGTTAAGTCATACAAAAAATCAATTATTATAAAATCGGTTACAATAATTGTGCACTCAACAAACACGTAAATTAGGTATTTTAGGGTGTGCAAGATAGAAATTCTAATAAACAAATAAACTCGTCCATCTTTCAGTGGTTTCAAGTCTAATCGTGGTCGTCGTTTCAAAAAAACACAATGCACAAATCAAAAAGTATAAATCGAATTTCCAGTAGGTATGAGATGCCAAGCCGTATTTTATTAAAAAAATAAGGAAATAAAAACACAGGGTACAATCCAAAACTAAACGAATTCACACAGAAATGACGTATCTCTACAATCGACATGATATCTCTACTGCTCAGAAGCACTCGACATGAACTCTAACGTTAGCCTTCGACAAATGTCGAACTCGACATCCCCAGAATAGCAACTTTTAAAATTTGACGAAAAAATGACGTCATTCGACTTTTTTGTCGAATTCGACATCATCTCTAAAACCGAGAATTGGCTCCCTGTTTTGACATCTAATTGTATGTGTGCGTTAGTGTGCCGTTTTTGAAGATAGAATTTCGTTTAGGTATCCTACCTACACCTTTTTACTTATAATATCATTGATTGGACTATCTTGACATACAGTTTAGAATATAAAAAAAATAGTATATGTGTTTACCTGACACAAACATGGCGCCGGCATACGAGAACAGGAAAGCGGAGTCGAGCGCGCCAAGCAACGTGTTCGCGTCTGTTGTATCTGTAACCAAGAGGGTGTAACGGTGTAACGTGTAACAATAAAGATAGTATTGTAAGTGTAACGTTTGGAGTGTTTGGAGTTACTTTTTGTTAAGGCCCGGTAAGTAGCTAATCTTTAGGTATTCGCGGGGGTGAAGCAGCGGCGGCGAAATTGAGCGCGAAGCTCCGCCTACTTTTCGGCAGCGCGCGGCCGTATTCTGAAGCCGTCTGTATTCTATACTCCCGGACTCGTAAATCGAGCCACCTAGCGTAATGAGTTATATCGTACATAACTTTAAAAAAATATATGTATATGTACACACTTGGGTCAATTAGTGGTACCTCTTAGTGCAACAATATAGAAAGCTGTCTTGGTAAAAAAGATCGGGATTCTTTATCATAAAAAGAAAACATTGATTCATAATTAAAAATTGGTTTGTTAAGGATATTTGGTAATGACTTAAATTTAAAATTAAATTATCACTTAAAAAAAGCACCATTTTAGGTCATTTTGGAATAAAAAATGAGAACTTTCTTATTAAGATGTACATACTTATTGGCACATGTATATATATATATCTATATATATATATATCTATCTATCTATATAAATAAAAATGAATTGATGTTTGTTAGTCTGATTAAAACTAGAGAACGGTTGAGCCGATTGAGCTGATTTTGGGTTTAAAATGTTTGTCGTAGTCCAGGGTAGGTCTAAACGGTGAGCAAATAAGGAAAAATTGCGAGAAAGATAAAGTAAAACAACAATTTCATTTTCCCTTAAAAAGTTGTCCATGTTCTGTTGGATGTCGTTGTCATAGTAACCGGCAAATCAAGTGTCAAATTCAAGTGTGACATTTACAACTGCGGAGGTTACAACCCGTCAACCTGACACAAGTAATGTTTTATTCTAAGGTTTTATTGTTTTAAAAAGACGCAAAGGAATCATTTTCATAAATCCAAATCATGCATATAATTACTTGGTTTTATTTTAAAGCCATTTAAACGGTTTGAAATAACAGAAAGGCGTATAATATGCTATAAAAAATAATACTGTAGCAGGTTTTCTTTTTCCAATGTACAAAAATAATATTACGATAAAAAATATCTAGATTTTAAATATTTATTTTTTAAATAATGGTGCTTTTAATATTTATTTTTTTTGTTTTTGTATGGCCATCCTGGACAATGTTCCCTACCAGAAAAACCGCACATGATAGTTGTTCAAAAACAAAATTATTTTAAGCCCATTTCATAACATGTCCTTTATATGGGACTACCACTGCATCATAACTTATCAAACAAAAAACCGGCCAAGAGCGTGTCGGGCCACGCTCAATGTAGGGTTCCGTAGTTTCCCGACCGTCACAATAAGTGTTCCCACTTATAAGTTTAAAAAAAGGCTTTTGTTACGTTGACATACTAAGTACGCAGAAATTATTTTGTACAACCTTTTTGTCTTTTTGTACAAAAACTGTTCTTTCTATCAAGTTCGAAATAATTTTCCTAGAAAGTCCTTATAAAGTTCTACTTTCCAGATTTTTTTCATATTTTTTAAACCTACGGATCAAAAGTTAGAGGGGGGGGGGACGCTTTGATTTTTTCTTTTGGAGCGATTATTTCCAAAATTATTGACATTATCAAAAAATGATTTAAGTAAACCCCTATTCATTTTTAAATACCTATCTAACAATATATCACACGTAAGGGTTAAATTTAAAAAAAAATACTTCCCTCTTTACATATAGGGGGGCTACCCTAATAAAACGTTTTTTTACAATTTTTATTTTACCACTTTGTCGGCGTGATTGATATACATATTGGTACCAAATTTCAGCTTTCTAGTGATAACGGTCACAGAGATTAAGCGAGGACGGACGGACAGACAGACAGACATGGCGAAACTATAAGGGTTCCTAGTTGACTACGGAACCCTAAAAAGAACCCTCAAAATCTGTTTACAATTGACGGAGATATCGCGTAACAAACATACAAAAAAAAACATACAGACGAAATGAACCTCCTCCTTTTTTTAAGTCGGTTAAAAATCAAAAAATTTCCTATTTGAAAAAAGAAATACAAAGATAAGTGGGAATATTGTAGGTGAATTTTTTTTTTTGTGAGTGGGAAATCATCAAATGACTGCTCCCGTCCTGGGTGCGGCGGGGGCGTGTCAGACTTTTACTGCCTAAAACCCACTAATGTTCCTTCGATTGCCCTTTATGTTCCAGGGTCACGGTAACTATTTTATAAACATTCCGCAACCCCGGCAGGACCATTGTAGGTGAATAATGATTATGATTAACTCATTAGACAGCATTAGACACTAATGAGATCCTTATACATTTAGTCAAAATTTAGCTGTCTGTTACAGCTTTCTTGCTGTATGTTTTCGTTCATTACAGATAGGACCGTGCATATTTCTGATCTCTCAACAAAAGATAGATAGATAGCCAACTTGGTGCAATACTTTTATACTGTAGTCTATTTTTTTTTAACAAACGAGTACTAAGTATATCTCTTTTATATTTCCGGTATTGGACAGAGATAGATGGGAAATTAGTCGAGGCGGAGCCAATGCTTTTAACACTAATGATAACACTTATGCTGATTATGTGGACCAATAAAAATGCAGAAAAATTTTTGGTACTCGTTTGTTAAAAAAAACAGACTATAGGTGTATTTTTGATCTTGCTCACCCTGCTAGGAAATGTTCTACCCTTGAAAACAAACAACTTTTATTATAGAACCAAGTCTGAAATCGCGAAAAAAATATCAGCTGTTTCTAAGAAAAGTTCAATGCCGTCCCAACCACAATGTATGAAACAGGTGATAATTTTTTTCGACATATCAGAGTTGGTTCTATAATAAAAGTTGTTGGTTTTTATGAGTAGAAACATCTCCTAGCAGGTTGAGCAAGACCAAAAATACACCTAGTATAAATTCAATCTCAGCAATGTAACGGCAATTGCACATGGCGTAGAAAATGAACAACTCGCTTTGTAGCAACTTATCCAAGAAAATGTTATCATTGATCCTTGAGGTTTATTTGTAGACCACGAATATCCTTTTATTGGCGCCACGCCGGATGGTTTGATAGGCCAAGACACAGTATTCGAAGTCAAATGTCTAAAGTGGCTTTCAAAAACGGTCTGGATAATGCCCTAAAAGAGAACAAAATTCAAATAATAATGGAATTTTGTTCTCTTTTAGAGCATACAAGCTTCTGCCCGCGGCTTCGCTCGCGTTAGTGAGAGACAAAAAGTAGCCTATGTTACTCTCCATCCCTTCAACTATCTCCACTTAAAAAATCACGTCAATCCGTCGCTTCGTTTTGCCGTGAAAGAAAGACAAACAGACAGACAGACAGACAGACAGACACACTTTCCCATTTATAATATTAGTATGGATTATATGGAGATAAGACAAAAATAATGGTATTTTCAGTATCAACAAAAAGAGTTACTGGTACTACCAACTTCAGAGGCAACTTCATGTACCATGTATAAAAATGCTTATTTGATGTGTGGGGTGCTGAAACTATTATGACATCATCACGTGAGATGACTCGTCGAAATGTAACTATTTCGGACTTGGTCTTATTATAAAAGTTGTATCACAATGACCAGGGGGCCTACCACAAGCCCTTATAGCAGTAATACCACAGATTAATAAATAGTTACTACGTAACAGATACTTCACTCCAATACAAAAACGAAAATACCTACGCTATAATAGCCTACAAAATTATAATAATAATACCAGCTGTTTGCAGCGAGGAAAAATGTACCATAAGTACGCACAAAGAGAGTTGAGATTCTTTTGCCCGCCGCGCGACTAACGTGTGTGCGTGCCATCTAGTAAATGTGCTAGGGTTATACGTATGATGATAATGGTAATAAAACGAATGTTTTAGAAAAACAATTTTTTTTTTTTATTTGTTGATCAAATATTTTTTAGTTTAATAAAATGACTGATGCATATTTTTCGTCCTTTGAATTCCCGATTATTATATTTTAGTGTCGTATTCAAAACCGCGTGAATAATTTTAATAAATAATCAAAAGGGAAACAGGAGAATTGGGAAACAGGGGAATGGCACAATAATCTCACAATAATTACGTGGTTTCGGCATTTTGATAGTCAGCGCTGTACCCGTGACGCGCGAGCACACAGCCGGGCGCGCGACAGCCCGGTGTTCGTTGTACCGTCGACGGTACGCGAAGCGGTAGGCATAAAACGCGTGGCCTTGAGCGAGTGACGGACGCCTGGTAATACTTTGATATTACTTTCAGTGGGAAAGAGACGGCGCTAGACAACGTGTCTAACGCTGACAACGTGTCAAACGTCATGGTAAGGGGGCAGTTCAATAAAAAACCCGTTGATTATTTTACTTTGATGACACATACTCGTAATTTTGTTCTTCAATGGTTCCTTTATTTGTCGCGGTTGGATTAACTGCAGTTGAAAATTCTTGAGTTCTCTGATATAAAAAGCACGATTTTTACATTGGCACAGATAATTCTTTTATAACAATGAAACCAATAAAATAAAACAGTTTTTGAACTAATTTAATTTTCATAATGTAGATTTGCAAAAATAATTTATGTTCACAAAAACATAGTTTACAAAATAATATCACAAAGTAAACGGGCACAAAAAATAAGTATAGAAACAATATAATACTAATTTCGTGTACGTCGGTCTACCGAAGCGCCATTTTAGGCCTCGTCGTTGTTCGTACGCCGCACGCGGAGCGTGCAGCATATTAGCGCCCCATAGCCGCAGCTACTGTTTTACCAACTTATTTGTGAAATGGCTAAAATTGGAACTACGGCTGACATGACATTTCAGTCATACATTTGACTTCATTTGAGTATACTCTGTCTCTTTCTCTTAGCAACGCTGTATTGACAGTGTCGCCCTCCTTCAGTTCACAGATAAGTTGGTCTATCTGTAGACAAAAATTGGTTTTTATTTTGATGTATTTTGTTTGCCTATTTTTTACGAATTACCAAAAGATAAATGAGTTTCATAATATATTGATACTAATAATGCCATAATGGGTATAAAAAAAAGGAATACTTACTTGTATACTTTATTTTTTACTTTTGTTACGTCGTTTTCTTGTACAAATCCGTTGCAACTCTTTATTTCTTTTATTTCCCATTGCTTAGAAACACGAATCACTATAAGTAAATTACTAAAATCAAAAACAAAGAATCAAAAAAATAAACAAAGCGCGAAATAATAATGGACCAAATGTGTAAAAATCGGACGTGACCTCTCGTAGCAACGGCTAGCTGCCGACTGGGCGTGGACTGACACAAGCTTGACACAATGTACGACAGTAGTGCATCGAATTAATAGAAATAAGGTCGAAAATATTTTGGCGTTTCATTTTACTTGAATAGCATGTCCGCAAAAATGTAAATCATTTTGCAGTTTTAATTAAATATTTAAAAAGATACAGTTCTGTGTATTAAAATTTTTAGATATGTCTTTAGTTTATTAAATTTTCTTTGTTATAGATATAAAAAATATGGTGGTTGTCGCTGAAAAAATTGAGAACTTCGAGACGAAAATTTTTTTTCAGGGGTCTATTTGAACATTTTTTTTTCGTCGTTCTAGACCACTTTTGCAAATTGTTTTTGTGTAAGTCTTTTCTTTATATATTAGACTATACACTGTATTTTTTTCTGGCTTGTGGTATGTATAGATACGGCTAACTTCGCGACGAAAATCTAGACGTTTTACAAGGTGTACGCTATGGACAGCGCCTTAATACGAAACAACAAAAGATGGGGTAAGTACATTTATTTAAATGTTCTTGTATAAGTAAACTATTTTGTTCGTTTTTGTCAAATCATTTTAATAGAAGATGATCAGAACTCTAAGGATACTATTTATCAAATTAAATCTTCATAATTACAAAAAAATAAAATCATCATCTGCCTAGCTTTTTCCTAAACTATTTTTGGGGTCGACTTTAAGCCTAACCGGATAATAAACCTTAATGAAAAATCTATAACTTTACTGGGTGTATTATTGGTCTTGCACAACCCGCTAGGAGATGATTGTACTCATAAAAACAAACAACTTTTATTATGGAACCAACTTTGAAATCCCCAAAAAAATATCAGCTGTTTCATACAATATGGTCGCAAGGGCAATGAACTTTTTTTAGAAACAGCTGATATCTTTTTCGCGACGCACTGACAGCCCAAACAGGTAAACAGGTCCAAGAAACATGAACCTTGCAGGGTGTTCTTTGTAAAGAGATTTTTGGAAAAATCTTGTGAGGTATGAAAAGTCCTCCTGGACCTAATGTGTGTGTTTAGTATGTGGGAGGGCTTACTTGGTCACTAATGAAGCCAACTTTGCTTACGGGGCATAGCCTTCGCAAAGTGTGTGAGGTTGACACAACTGGTGAAGTTAGTGATTAGAGAACCACAGAGTTGTCAAGACGGTCAGTTACAGACTGACCATATTTTAAAAATTATTAAAACGGAGTGGGTCCATGATGTAGCTATAGGAGATTTCTCTGGCTTTCCCTTCTTCTGATTTCTTGAAATTTGACGAAGATAAAGACATAGAATTTTTATTTATGTTTGTATTTTGTACGCATTATGTGGGGCTCACTTTTGGTCGGAGGGCTCGTCAAGCCCTCCCACATACTAAACACACACGTTAGGTCCCGGAGGTCTTTTCATACCTCACAATCTCAACCCCCAAAGGACTGAAATATTAAAAAGAAGTTTCAACATCCACACGCGCGAAAGTTTAAAAAAAACCAAGGGCACTCACTAAAAGGCGCCCAGTTACACCACTGGTCGTCATTAGGGTCTGTTCCTGGAGGCGGCACCAGCGCTGAGCAGTTCTGGTGGAGGACGCTCTTCACCACGGAGATCGGCTTCCTCGTCAGGTGGTACGTCATGTACGTGAAGAACGTGAGGATCAGGACTTGGACTTGGTACCTGTGGGTGAAAGGAACATTTTAATTTAGATATTGTATCGTAATATTGCACTTAAAGAGTGTTCATGGAGTTTTATCTGCATAGGAACTTATTGTGTAACGAGCAAATGGCTTCACCGTTTTGACCAGATTGATTGTGAAACCAGTGATTTATTACGATAGTTTTCTACTGACACAAATAAACATGGTGGCTAGGAGCATTGTCATGCTCGCTCAAAAAGTCTCGCTGATGGTGGCGAGTGCGTTGGATCATTCGGTTCCCTACAAAATGGTTGAGCTAAATGGTGCTGATGCCACGCGTCATGCTCGTGAACGGGCGCTGTCAGTTGAGATGGGTCATCTCTTAACTGCCATGACTTTTTACTTGTTATATTAATTTTTTATTTGTTTATTATTTTGTTACATACACATTGTTTTCACATGCAGAAGCAACAAAACGAAAATGTAACCAAGATTTTGTAAAACATGATATTTTTAAAAAGAGTGTCTGTGGAGTTTCTTGCCTGTTCTTCTCCATAGAGATCTACGTTTTGGAACAGGCAATTAGCGTCACTTTTCTTTTCTGACTAACCGACCGACTCTTTGACAATTCATAAGTACCTGTAAATGGTCTAAGTGAAATAAATGCTTTGAATTTTGATTTACGCCCGAATACTTAAAAGTCACTTAAAAAGACGCTCTCAAATCTATTGCTCCTTATTTTATCCCTTTAGCCGTCGTCGTCCTAATTGGGAGCGATCGTACGATGGCGCGATGCGTTCTCGTCGCGCGATGAGTTCAAACATACAGATTTCATCTGAGTGTCCTATTTGAACCTCGCAAGCAACTCGCAAATAATGGTGCGAGCACATAAAACGCTTAATAACGATCGTACGATGCGTTTGATCGTCGTCGTGAGATAAAAACGCATCGCGCCATCGTACGATCGATTCCAATTTGGACGACGCCTTATAGTGAAAAAAGCAGCAACAGATTTGAGACCCTCTTAAAATTAAGTGACGTTAAGTTTTTGGCCATTACTTCTTAAAAAAAAACTTGTAAATGAATTAATGATTTTAAGTTTTGAGACTACAGGGCAGTAACCGATATGTAGGACCCTATTTCATTAGCATACCACTTGGTGACACGATCATCGCACCACCATGCACCGATTCGGTCGCCGGCAAAAAGCGGATTGCGTCACCAAGTAACTATTATAACTATTCCGAGGTTGATATTGGTATAGTTGTATTAGTTACCGCGGCGCCGGAACATAAAGGGCAGCCAAAGGAACATGGGTTTTAGTCAGTAAAAGTCTGAAACTCCCTTCCGCCCCGCCAGAGCGGGAAAAGTCATTTGATGATAACCCATCCACAAAACAAAGGTGGGTATCCTTACAACTGCACACATTTCATTGGTAGCGCAAACGGTGGCGCCATTATGGTGTTGTATTTATATATATAGGGCCCGCATGATTGTAGTTATAAACCAAACAACATAACGGGCCTGTTGGTCTAGTGGTAAGTGAGCTGACAGCTAAGCCGGAGGTTGTGGTGATTCCCATCCAGGACACATCTTTGTGTGTGCAGCATGATTGTTTGTTCTGCGTGTATTTTTTTATAATTATATTATTGTAATAGTGGTTGTAGTCAAACAGTTGAAAACAATTTTAGATCCTAAACAATAAAATCTGTTGGCCGTGTGTGAGTTACTGATTTCAGTTTTACTTAAGAAAAAATTGACACCAATTGGAGTTGATAGCCTTCGTTTCTACGACAATTATCTGCCTAGCTTTTTCTACATAATTGCTTACATAAGCGGGCCAAGATTAATCGGCATGTTGTACCCGTATAATTTATTTACATTTATAAGGCGACAGAGACCATTTTAGTAGGCTATGAATTTACTTGGTATATTCTGTTTTAGATCATTGTATCCCTTTTAGTCTAGCATACTATAAGCTACTAGCTGTCCCCCGTGGTTTCACCCGCATTATATCAGATTTTTGGTTACTAAAAAAAGAAGATAAAAGTATTCTGTGTCCGTCCCCTGGTCCTAAGCTACCTCCTACCTCCCCACCAATTTTTAGCCTAATCGGTTCTGCCGTTCTTGACTTTTAAAATGTGTAACTAACACGACTTTAGATGTAGTCGGGTTCCATACTGTGTCGGTTATCCGTACTAATATTATAAATGCGAAAGTAACTCAGTCAGTCTGTCTGTCTGTCTCTTCAGTGGTTTAGACGTGAACTAAACCACTGAACCGATTTGAATGGTAGGTACAGATATAGTCTGGGACCCGAGAAAGGACAAGGGATAGTTTTCATCCCGCGAAATCTCCGAGAACGGGAACTATTATTCCACGCGGACGAAGTCGCGGGCAAAAGCTAGTGACAAATGCCTTTGACTTATCAGAATGGCATAGGAAAGCCGGAAAACTCGATAAAATATTATCTTCCGTAAGTAAATGGGCAGTAGGTCAAGCAATCGCAAGGTGATAGTCGTTTGTTTATTGTTGAATTAATTAGCCTCTTCCACTAATTGTGGAGATATCGTGACATACATACGATAACAGATAGTAGTGGCATTGTTGGAACGCGTGGATAAATACGAATATAGCATGAATGCTGAGCGTGAAGGTCTGATGGGGACCTCAGGCCTGCCGGGGTTGAGGAATGTTTATAATAGTTACCGTGACCCCGGAACATAAAGGGCAACCGAAGGAACATGAGTGGGTTTTAGTCATCATTAATAAAAGTCTGACACGCCCTCCCGCCGCACCCAGGACGGGAGCAGTCATTTGATGATTTCACACTCCCTAAAAAAAAAATGGGGACCTCAGCGGGCAAATTCATAGTTTGACCTGTTGGTCTTGTAGTAGCTGACCCTGACTGCTAAGTCGTGGGTTCCAAGGTTCCAACCGAGGTAATTTTGAGTGATATGAGTAGCATGATAATTTGTGTCTGAGAGTAATTTAATAACAACCAGCTGTCCCCCGCGTTATGAAATGAAATGAACTTGTTTATAATGTTAGTAGGATCACTTCTTACGCGTTAAATCAAATGAAATCAAGCTAAGTATTTCAAGGCATTACCTAACTGATTACCTCTGAAAAGAAATACCGAAAAAACTCAGGGATCGTCGTTTCTTTTAAAGTCCAGACAAAAAAAACAATACTAGCTTTTGCCCGCGGCTTCGCTCGCGTTAGAAAGAGACAAAAAGTTGCATATATCCCTTCAACTATCTCCACTTAAAAAATCACGTCAATCGCTGCAATTTGCCGTGAAATACGGACAAACAGACAGACAGACAAACATATTTTCCCATTTATAATATGTATTAGTATGGATTTTTGTGCAATAAACCATGCAGAATAACATCCGGGCCAGATTTGAGGAAAGTGCGTCACGAATTCACGATGCATTTTGAAACAGGTTTTTGAGACAGGTACCCAAACTGTTATTGGTTTGGGTAAACCTGTCTCAAAAAGCATGGTGAGCTCAAATTTAATTTAAAGGAGCTCCAGAAATTGATACAACGTTACCGCTTGTAAAATCATTGGCTTGTAAGTCGCACTTACAATATTGTATAAAAATAAATTAAATAAATATCCTGGGACATCTTACACACGGCCACCTGATCCCAAGCTAAGCAGAGCTTGTGTTATGGTAATCAGACAACTGATATCCCACCAAACACATTTCATGTTAAATGTCGCCAAGACAACCACATTAAGGTTTGTCCTGTGAAAAATATATCAGATCTCATGTAGAGCCAAGCTTCTGAATCTACACGACCTAAATATACCGACCTTAACTTCACAAACGCATTGAAGACATTATTAGTGCTACTGTTTCCCTACTACTGATTAAAACCAACGTTATTATGGAGCGGCGACGTCATTTAAGCAGGGAAGAAATGCTCAGAGCCGTGGGAATGATAGAAGCTGGTTCCCGGCAACGTACTGTGGCTTTAGCTCTGAATACAAGTCAGAGTGTTATCAGTCGACTTTGGACACGTTACCGAAGCACTGGTACCGTGGCTGAGCGCCATGGAGGACGGTATCGCTGCACCACACGGAGACAAGACCGATACATTCAAATCTTAACTCGAAGAGCTCCAACAATAACCGCCATGATGTTAGCCGTGAGGCTTCATCACTCTTCAGGGAACTTAATTAGCGACCAAACAGTCAGAAACCGCTTGCATGAAGTGAACCTTCATTCCCGAAGACCGCTACGGGTACCACCTATAGCAATGCACAATCGTAGGATTCGATATCAATGGGCAGAAATTGGGCAGAAGAACAATGGCGTTTCGTGTGCTTTTCTGATGAGTCTCGTTTTGGTATGAGACCGGATACAAGACGTATACGACACTGGAGAACCCCTGGACGCCAACAGCGATTAAAATCCTGCCAGGAAGTCCATCCTTATAGTGGTGGAACCATCATGGTATGGGCGGGTATTTGGATCGGCGGAAGAACTGAGTTGATTTGGATCAGAGGCAACCTCAACGCTCAAATTTATGCTGAGACGATTGTATCAGACGTCATCGTTCCGTTGTTGTATAAAAAAGAACCATATTACCTATTATTGTAAGTGTACAAATCATGTAGAATGCACTATATAACTGTTTTGCACGCGACTTGTAAGCCCACTTTTTTTATGTTCCTACAAGTAATATTGTGTCGGTTCGTGGAGCTCCTTAAGATAAAGTTGAGCTCACGATGCTTGTTGAGGCAGGTGTACCTAAATATTGTAATTGGAACTTTCCTCAAGAGGCCTGACCGAAACGTATTCTGCATGGTTCGTTGCACAAAAAATGAATCTATGTCTGGACTTTAAAAGAGACGATAATCCTTTGAGTTTGTTTCGGCATTTCTTCTCAGAGGTAGTCAGCTAGGAAATGCCGACTCCATCTAGTTTAAAAAAAATGACATGTAAAAGTGATGTAATATCCTACTTGCATAATAAACAATTTCAATTTCAATTTCCTCTACAAGTGCAAATCGGTCCCTTATTTCAGTTAATGCATGATAATGCACGACCGCACACCGCAAGAGTTGTAAGACAGACTCTCGCCGCAGCTAACATCAATGTCCTGCCCTGGCCTGCTCAGTCGCCAGACTTGAACCCGATTGAGCATGCATGGGATATGCTACAGAGAAGAGCTCTGCCGAATATGGAGGGTATCCAGTCGCAAGAAGACCTTTTTTTGTTGTTGCAACGAACATGGGCGGCCATTCCACAGCGTGATTTGGATGAACTCATTTTGAGTATGCCAAACCGATGTTCTTGTGTTGTTAGTGTTCGCGGTAGAAACACGGATTATTAATTGTTTAAGTTACCCAATAAAATTTTAGAGAAAACTGTTATTTCAGTCTTTTTTTCGAACTTTTGTGTTAGTGGTTCAAATGTCAAAAATCCCTTTATTAGGAAAATGGCAAATTTCTTTATTAATGCAAAGGTGACTTGGTTTATCGTTACTGTGACAAACGAAAACACTTTATTTGATGAATCCTTAAAGAAAATTTTAATTAATATCAATCAGGAGAAAAGTTATGGCAAAAAGTGTCTAGGGATCAACATATTGATCCCTAGACACTTTTGATGTGTGTATATTATTTTCAGAACTTATTTAACTTCTGTCTGGCCTGATGGTCTAGTGGTTAGTGAGCTGACTGCTAAGCCGGAGGTCGTGGTGACTCCCACCCACGACACATCTTTGTGTGTAGCGTGATTGTTTGTTCTGTGTCTGGGTGTCATTTATGTATTAATAAATATAAGTATATGAAACACTTGTCAGGTTAGTGGTTACCATAGCACAGGTTTTGTCTGTTTTAGTATCAGATGACCGTGTCTGAGTTGTCCCAAGATATTTATTCCTGTCTTCGACTTCAGTCAGCGTGAAAGCCAGAGCCGTTCTTGACCTACACCCCTAATAGATTATACGCAAAATTTCATCTTCATAGGTCAAGCAGTTTTCGAGGTATCGAGTGAGTGAACGACCGACCTTTAGATTTTATATTGAAAGATTATCATTTAATGCATTATACATGTAGGTGTTTAATTACTACTTAATCAATATTAATTACACTAAAGTTATCAACATTTTCATATTTTTTATATTGATTAATGTTTTAACTAGATTTTTCAGATTATTTTCAGGAAGTTACGTACTTATTAGGCTACACGTCTATTTTTAGGGTTCTGTAAATCTGAATGGAAAACGGAACGTTTATCTCTCGTGTATAAAGGTCATAGCTCATTAGAGCCACCCGGCAGCCACTCCGCACCGACTCGCCTCCTGCGGCTAGTATTTTTTATATGGACTTGTATGGGCATGCGCTCACTATATCAACTCCGTACCGTCACCGGATCGCCTCGGTTATAAGGATCATAAGTGTCTGGTTATAAGTGTCTGGTTATCGGACCTTTAGTCCGACGATAAAAAGAATTGTTTTGAAAATTGGTTAAATATAACAATAACATAAAATTCAATTTTGCCTTTCGCTTATTTTAACCTTTCGATGACCAAGCGACAGCCGGCTGTCGCGCTGCTATTGTGTCTAGAATCACGTGTGTTAGAAGTCTTAAGCGAACGATGGGGCTGATGTTGCTAGCTGACTACTTTGAGAAGAATCATCCGAAAAAAATCAGAGGTCAAATCATGCGAGAGCTACGAAGGTTATTGTCTAAAGTGCTCTCTGGATATGAAGAAGCCTGATTGTTCCTCCTACCGTTAGTTTTAAAACTACTAACCGCCTTATTACAAAACAAGGTTTTTCCTTAAACCAGGTTTAAACCATTGAGCCAGGTTTTGTAATTTGAATCTTATTTTGATACGTTCAAGATTCGAAACGCAAAACCTAGCTCAATGGTTTAAACCTGGTTTAGAGAAAAACCTTGTTTTGTAATAAGGCGGTAAGAATTGTATTTTTAAAAAGGAACCATAGAAATAATATTTGTAGCTCACAGAACCATTTGTGTGTAAGTTCATCAATTCGCACTTAGCAGGTTTTTTATCAAAAGATACGCATAGGCTGCAATTTAAATAGATAATTATCATTGTACAAATGTGTACCTATTTTTTATCAATTCATATTGTTAAATTACATCATCATCTCTCAAGCCTTTTCCCAACTATGTCAAAATCAAAGCATTTCTTTCATTAGACCAAAAAGGTACTTTGAAACGTCATTTACAAATCAGAAATGACATTAGTTGCCTTGTTAAGGTCGACTTCTTTTTAGGGTTCCGTACCTCAAAAGGTAAAAACGGAACCCATACAGGATCACTTTGTTGTCCGTCCGTCCGTCCGTCTGTCACGACCCTTTTTCTCAGAAACGCGTCGAGATATCAAGCTGAAATTGATATCACATACTCAGGGCTGCTATTTCTCATAGCAGTGAAAAAATCAAGTTTCTAAATCAACGCAATAAAAAGATACGGCGGTTTATATTGCATATTTTGGACATTTGCAAGGAAATCAAAACCTATAGGGTACTTTCCATTGAACAAGAATCATGAAATTGGGCAAGAAGCAAGGTCATGTATCACAAGTAAAGGAAAAACTCCAAAAACCGTAAATTTGTAGTTATTTCTTAAAAAAAAATAACGGAACCCTCGTTGCGCGAGTCCAAGTCGCACTTGTTTTTTTTTATCTGGGATGGATAATCCCCATGGATGTCCATTGCCCTGGGAAGCGAAGGGGTCTGTTAGGCTCTTATTGACTCTCTCCGGTCCACCTCTGCGGGTCTTCTTATTTCTGGAGGGGGGGGAGGGGGGGTAAGGACCTTTGAGGGTATGTTCTTCGCGAAGAGTAAGTATCTACTAAGAAAAGATTTTTGGAAATTGGAGCAATAAAGGAGTGAAATAGTGTTATCTACACAAAGGACATTACCCAACACAGTATAGGACGACGTTGCGCATCGAAAAAAATGGTATCTTAGTGTAAATTGGATATAAAAGTGGCGAGAGGTCGTACTTTCCAAAGAAATAAAAATTATCTACTTATTTTGTGGGGTTTTTGTTGAATTTTGATTTATATGTTCAAGTTTTGAGGTTAGTTTCGTATCATGACTTCTACCAAAAAAGTACTAGTTACAACAATATTATGATTTATATTCTCATATAACAAAACAGAATAGTTTTAACAAACCAATGAAAGTTCCCAAGTAAATGGTAATTAGGTCATACCAATCTAAGTGGCTTATAGGCATAAAGAGTAGAAAATAAACAGGCAACGCATAGAATAGAGTTTCCTATCCGCTTTCTATTTGTTTTAATTTATTTTTAACCGACTTCAAAAAAAAGTAGGTTCTCTGTTCGACCTGTATGTATGTATGTATGTATGTTTGTCCGCGATTATCTCGCGTTTGGCTGAACCGATTTTGATGCGGTTTTCAGCAAAGTGTTTGTTACATTCTGGGGAAGGTTTTAGTATATAACACTAATAGATATCCCGTGACGTTGCCCGCATAGATCGCGTTTTGCTTTCTTGGATTGTAGATTTTTATAAGATTTTAAGTTTATTTTGAGAGCCACCCTAAAACGTAGTCAGACACTGAGACTCTAACTAAAAAGTAAAAAATAAAAAGCTTTTTTTTAAAAAAAAGATAACCGACTTCAAAAACTAAAAGCTCAAAAATAACTATTTCGGAAGTCGGTGGCTTCTCTTCTGCCGGTCGATTTGTGTTGCCACCGACTACCGAAATAGTTATTTTTGAGCTTTTAGTTTTTGAAGTCGGTTATCTTTTTTTTTAAAAAAAGCTTTTTTTAATATGATGTTTACTTATGAAATCATCATTTTCGTACGAAGTTTTCGAAGTTTATTTTACAAGTTAGGTCTCTCAACTCCTAAAATAATAAGATCTAAGCCGTTATAGTTTTCCTCCTAAGTTCATCATATTGACTGTCAATGTGATTTTATTCAGGTTTTTCAAGTCGGTCGTTTAGTTTGTCGTTGTAGTATACATATACACATATATGTGGAGTTTCAGCTTTCTAGATCCTTTGAATACACGTAATTCGAGACACAGTAAGACCCTATCCAGAAAGGGCGAATTCGCCGCGATTCGATTCGAGCGAATTCACTCGCGCGTTGGCGAGATACTAGGCACCAATAATCGCGTCCACAAGCATCGAGCGAATAATAAACTCGCGCGTAGTTCGCGTGCAATTCGCCGGACTCTCGACTCGCGTGTGATTCGCGCGTAATGCGCGCGATTCGAGATACTAGGGCCGCCTTGTTGCGTCCAGTTAACGCGCGAATTTCAGAGCGAGTGCACGTATAAAAGAGAAAGAGAGGGAAATAGAACGCCAACATTTTGATACGGAATTCGCGCGTAAGTACGCTCTTTCTGGACGCAACATTCGCGCGTGATACGCGCGAGAGAATCGCGGCGAATTCAGCAGACTTCTTTAAAGACAATAGAAGTGCGACAGCCGGCTATCGCTTGGTTTACCGTTAGGTCCTAGTCACACCGGAATGGTCGCCCGCGGCGCCGCGAGCGGCCGCGCGCCTCGCATTTCTTGGGACGCTGGTGGCCGCTGACATTTTGGTATGACTCGGGCCTCAAGGTGGCAAGAGGAGGACGGACGGATGGAAGAATGGATAGGGGGTCGGAAAAGAAGAAACTGTAAGACCCTGTCCAGGAGGGCGAATTCGCCGCGATTCGCTCGGGCGTATCACGCGCGAATGTTGCGTCAAGAGCCAACGCGTATGAGCGTACCTACGCGCGAGTTGTATTTCCTTCTCTTTCACTTTTATCAGTGCACTCGCTCTGAAATTCGCGCGAAATCTGGACGCAACAAAGCGGCCCTAGTATCTCGACTCGTGCGCATTACGCGCGAATCACGCGCGAGTCGAGAGTCCGGCGAATTGCACGCGTATTACGCGCGAGTTTATTATTCGCGCGATGCTTCTGGACGCGATGTATTGGTGCCTAGTATCTCGCCAACGCGCGAGTGAATTCGCGCGAGTCGAATCGCGGCAAATTCGCCCTTTCTGAACAGGGTCTAAGGGTTTTTTTTGTAAAAACCATTCGTAACTAATTTATTATTGTAAACAGATAAAATCTTATTCTAGTCATCATTGCAATGCGTGTAATTAAGCATTTGTAATATTAATGTGTGGAAGTAAAAGTATTCAAAAGTCAAAGGCATTTATTTCACTTTGATTATTTACAAGCACTTCTGAATTATTGTCAAAGAGTAGGTCGGTTATTTAGAATACTAATTTCTTTCAACAGATCTTCAATCAATGTGTGCTACAAAGCACACATTGTCCATAAGCTCGTTCAACACTCATTACACTTCAACAGTTTAGAGATGCTCATTCGAGTATAATATAACATTCCTGAGAGAAGAGGATGTTCTTCTGACATCTGAAAATAAATATAATAAATATTATTACATATTATTTATTAATCTTAGCATAGTTTAATAGAAAATTCGTCCGCGTGGAAGCCGAAAATGATTCTAATAGGATTTTCAATTAGTATTTAACAAAATACAAATAGTGCTCTTGACTTGGACCATCTTTGGTATTATCCATAATAACAAATAATATTGTTAATAATATATAACAATAATGCACTCATTTTCCCCTACACTAACGTCAAAAAAGCGTGTCTTGAGAAAAGCGGTACAAGATACAATACTATAGTATAATACGATACTAACCGTTGCCGGAATAATCCAGTATCGTAGGATTATAACCATTGCATCCGTTGCCTCCCCCAGTTGACGACGGGGCAGAGGATGTTTCAGAGCAAGAGCACAGTCCACACAGCGTGTCATTTTTTACAAAATTGTTGGTACTGCACTAAGAGAGAAAAGATCCGAAGTCGTAAAAACGTCAACGTACGAAAGTTTTGAAAAGATAGCTTGATCGCGCAGCAATCGGAAGACTCTGCTGGACACGAACTCAACGTAATGATTCGTTATCTAACAACGCAAAATAAACTCAATTTCCAATCAAAACATTCGTCGCTTTGTTTGACTTAAAATGTCAATTTTGACTGTTAACATTTGAATTTTCGTGGCAGTGCTACCCACAGTTGATAAAAATCAACCATAAGTGATTACTTAAACACTTATGGCTTGAGACTGGTCTGATCGATTTGGGGTGTCTGTAAACCCCTCAAAGTGTCAGGCCATTTTACTAGGTAGCTCGCGTATCTTGGGCAGAGTGACAGTTAGTTCTCTTCCTTCAATTATTTTTAATAGTACCGTCATTCCATTCAGCCCAGATGTGAAAGATCTCGGTTTGCATCTTGACTCGACTCTTGGTTGGCAAAAGCAGGTTTCCAGCGTCTGTCAGAGAGCCAATGGTACTTTGCGCTCCCTGTATCGTCTAAAAAACTTCTTGCCTGCTAAGTCGAAGACCATGCTTGTGCAGACTTTAATTTTCCCTCTAATCGACTATGGTGACGTGTGCTACTTTGACCTGAATTCGATCTTGTTGGATAAGTTGGACAGAATCCTTAATAACTGCATTAGGTTTATTTTCAATCTGAGAAAATATGACCATGTCTCTGACTACAGGTCTGAGCTAAATTGGTTGCCCATTCGCCAGAGGCGAAATTTGCGTGCTCTGACTACGCTCTTTTCTTTGCTACATTGTCCCACTCCGCCTTCCTATCTCATCTCTCAGTTCCAATTTTTATGTTCTTCGCACTCTAGAAACCTGCGCTCTTCCAATAATCTTCTTTTACTTTGCCCTTCTCATACTTCAGATTTAGTTCATTCTTCCTTTCGGATTCAATCCATTCTTCTCTGGAATGCGCTTCCTCTCGATATCAGGACGGCCACTAGCCGTTATGGATTCAAGCGGAAATTGAGGATTCATTTTCAAAATATATGAGCAGAGTCTATTGACCAGT
Source organism: Athetis lepigone (assembly GCA_033675125.1). Lineage (NCBI taxonomy): Eukaryota > Metazoa > Arthropoda > Insecta > Lepidoptera > Noctuidae > Athetis > Athetis lepigone. The sequence goes on from CM066223.1 coordinate 1,515,121, forward strand.
CACTACATTCTTTGTTTTATATGTATGTATGTATGTATTATAGCGGAAAAATGCAAAATAATATGTGTTTGCTACGCTATAAGGTGTGTAAGAAATAAAAAAAAAGGTACTTACACTTTGAAAATAAAAATGTATTACACCAAATTTGTAATCAAGAAACACTTCAGACCGAAAATAAATCTAAAGGTAAAATTGGTTAGTAGAAAATAATATAAAACACTTACATTGGATTGTAGATGTACAAAAGGGAATGATGATTGATGATGTTATAAATAAATTAACAGATTTTTTTAAGAAGAATAAAGAAAAGATACAGTATGTTCCTAGCTTTACCTAACACTTTTTCATGAAATAATTTATGAGTTGAATTCCTTACTTTATGTTGTTTATGTCACAGTCAAAAGCATGCTTTTGCCGTTTACAACAGCAACTTAAAAACTTATCAGGGTTCTCATGAAAAATGACAGGTGAAACACAGATTTTTTAAAATATTGTACAGTAAACGTAACTATTCCAAAATTATGCCGCCATCATTCAAAACTCATTCGTTCGCTCAGCCAATAGCAACGCCCGATTCCTAAGGGCCGACCGGTGGGAGTCGATCACGATTGGCTGACACGGAGAGTGTGATGGCCGTCTACTAACCGCGAGCTGCAACGTACGAATTGCTGTTGCAAATAATTCCTATTTCTACATATTTTGACTATATTTGTGCTTGAAAAGTGTTGTGGGTGAACTGTCTCCGTGCTCCATCGTTTGTGCCCTAGTACGAACAATTCCAGCTGGGATCCGACCAGCGCGTGAAAATCCACGTGGCTGACTGCTCGTCTAAGTATCAAAGGAAGAACCAAACGGACCACCTGTCCACTCGTGCGTGGAAATAAAGCCTGCTCCCACTGGTGAGTACAATCTGTCCTATTGGTGTTGGGCGAGCGAACCGCGATACGTAAATTTGTTGGCAGGGCTCCGCCCAGGAGTTCTGACCCAGAGTGTGGCAATCGGTCTGTTCCGGCAGGGCCATTGACTGCACATCTTTTTGGTGCCGAAACCCGGGAAGGGTGGTACCGGATCTAATTTTGATACTTAAAATCCGACCAGTAAATATAGCTGGTATATTTTGGTAATTTTTCGTAATATTTCTACTAAGTACTTACCGTAAAGCATACAAACAATCGTTCCTAACGTTTTCTTAGAACTAGGTTCCATTTACAAATACATTCCAAGCGATATTCATAAAATTCGTACATTTCCAATTTTTTATTTTCTTTCGGGTAGGTACTGTAGGTAGTTAAAACATCTAGCACATTCTTTCGTCCATAACGTACTTTGAGCTCATTCGTTCCACTAATGTTCGTACTAAGTTCATTCATTCGTTCCTATGTTCACTCACTTGACACATAACACAAGGTAAACAAACCTTTTATTCGTTTATTACTTTGCAACTTTAATTCATGCACTCGCAAATTCGTTGAATGTTAATAGTTAATAACAGATCATATTTATACAATCTATTATTTAATTCGGTGTATAAGTATAACTTTCTCGGCTGTGTTACTTTGCATTCAGTCTTCAAGGCACTTGTTGTTATTATGGAACGTACCTAAACATTCTGTGAGAATCGGTGTTTAGTTACAATTTATTCGGCTGTAATACAATAAGGTAGGTCAGTTTATTTCGTATTTTATACTTATGGTTGTTGTTCCGGATCATACACAAACTTGTTTCTTGTATTCGTTATTCGGCTGGGACAATAACATAAGTTCTACTCGTTTGTTTATATTACGGATCATACAAAAACCTAGTGTTTTAGTATAATTTATTCGGCTGTAATATCGACAAATAATTTGTTCACCATCCACACTCCATTTATTCGATATTTATTCGTTTGAAACACGTTTCTTAGTTGGTTCCTTCATCGCCGCTCCGCTGCGTGAAGTGAAATACAAAACAAGTTGTGACGTTGAATACGTCAGCTGTTAGATATACAACTTGCAGATACTTACACTGCAGTTGTTTACGTTTTTATCGGTACGCATCACTCGCACGAGGCGTAATCGTTTAATCTAATTCGAGTTTACTACTTAACGTGGTTAGGTAGTTAATTACATAATTATATTTTATTTTGTTGGTACAAGTTGCTAAACTTGTAATCATGTCTTACAAACCGAAGCGTCCTATTCGCAAACTTAGTAGATCTAAATCGAAACCTACTTTTGAGTATACTACACACGACTTACCGTCGTTACGTCGTAAGCGTACTATCGCTTTGAACCGTATGTTGAAGGCATTAGAGGTCGGTATTTCAACGCAAACCGAATCGGATGATAGTTGCGATCTTTTCTTTTCTTACTGTGATGACGTTGAAAATATAAGGTCTGACTTCGAACTCGCACACTACTCAATACTTGAATTGTTGAACTTGTCTAGTGATGATGATGATCAGCGTGATGATGACGACATTCGAACTCGTTTTGATGAGGCTTATTTCAAAGTGATGTCAATAGCAAAACAATTGCGCAGGGCGGAAACTGACGCCATGATAAACAATTCTAAGGCAGAGTCTTCATCATCTAGGTCTCATATCAAGTTACCTAAAATTAAATTACCTACATTCTCGGGTGATATAAAACTATGGCCTGAATATTTTAATACGTTTAATGCGTTGATCCATGACTGTCATTCCCTTACCGATGTGGAGAAATTTCAATATTTGGTGTCAACACTAAGTGGCGATCCCTTATTGCTTATTCGTAAGTTTCCTGTAGCAGGTGATTATTACTCTGACGCGTACGCGGCCTTAGTCGCCCGCTATCAACATAAGCGTGAATTATCTTTTGCCTGCTGGAAGGATATTTTAAACGTGTCTTTTAAATTCAATAATGCGATTGAGTTTCGTCGATCGTTAGATTACATTGACGAAAACTTAAGTATATTACGTAAACAAGATCTTCCTGTTCAAAGTTGGGACTTTATACTCGTTTATCACATTTTATCCAAGTTAGACTCAAAACTGCGTCGTGAATTTGAAGAAAAATTCGTCAACACGGAGATACCTGAGTATTCACAGTTGAAAGACTTTTTACATTCGAAATGTGAATCACTTTTGCGTGATAGTCATTTTTCTGATTGTTCGAAAACAACTAACTCCGCCAAGGATAATGATCCACGTAATTTAACATCAAAATCGTCTTCTAATAACTATTCAAAGCGCACTAATGTGACTCATACTTTGTTAACAAATAATTCGAATCAAAGTCAAGGTGAAACTTCTGAAAAGGGTAGCAAACCGGTTTTAAAATGCGTATTGTGTTCTGATAGTCATTCACTAACACGTTGTAAATCGTTTCTTGATAAATCCATAGACGACCGTATGTCTTACACAATAGAGGCTAAATTGTGTTTCAACTGTCTCAAGTCGTCCCATCAATTAAAGGATTGCAAATCTATTTTTCGCTGTTTAAAATGTAAACATAAGCATCATACGCTGCTACATAAGGATCGAACGGACAAACCTAGTGTTGACAACGGTTCCACTGACCCCAATTCGGTGTCTTTGTTTGTTAAAGGGGTAAATTCAACACCTTCAAAAAATAGCTTACATACGACTGTATTGTTGGCTACTGCGATAATACAAATACAAGACTCGGACGGTAAATATCACTCTATTCGCGCGCTATTCGATACCGGTAGCCAAAACAATTTTATTACTCAAAAGGCCGTTGAATACTTAAAACTTAATCCAGTTTCCTGTGAAACTAATATTAGCGGTTTGGGAGGTGTTGCTGCTAACATCACCAGTATTATTCAGTGTTCAGTCGCGTCAAATAATAACCCGTTATTCGATTTAGATATGCACGTTATAACACACATCTGTGGTGAGCAACCCATAACGAAACTTAACACGTCGGGTTGGACTCACATTAACGCGTTGCCATTAGCCGATCCAGGTTTCGATATCCCTGGCCCTATTGACGTTTTGCTTGGTGCAGACGTTTTTGCTGAATCGCTTCTTTCACAACGTATAAAAGGTCATAACTCAAATCAGCCACTCGCCATTAATTCCGTCTTTGGTTGGCTTCTGTTAGGTAGGACTCCGCTTGTGACTTCATCATTGGTACAAGTCTCTTCGAAGGCCGACAGCGAGCTAGCTTCTATCGTACAACGTTTCTGGGAGGTAGACAGTGTTCCTCAAGCATCTCCGCTAACAACTGAGGAGATCTTGTGTGAGCAACTTTACGCGGCTGACCACTATCGCGATGTTTGTGGTAGGTACGGAGTCCGTCTTCCTTTCAAGGACAAAGTGGAACCAGTCTTCTATGGTTCTCGTGATATTGCATTAAGACGATTCCATGCAATCGAGCGTCGCCTGTCACGTGATCCTGTAGTACACCAACAATACTGCGAATTCATGGATGACTATGAAAGTTCCGGCCACATGTCGTTAGTTAGCGCTGCAGAGCTCAACCAGGGTAAATTTTATATTCCGCACCATTGCGTGTTACGGCCCGATAGTGTCACAACAAAATTGCGCGTCGTCTTTGATGCTTCGGCAAAGGACACAAAAGGTATATCGCTAAATGACACATTACTGACAGGACCTAAATTACAATCCAACATCATTAGGGTTCTCCTTCATTATAGACTTCACGCGGTTGTCTTTATGGCTGACATACGTCAGATGTATAGGCAAATTCTGGTCTCTGATGATCATCGAGATTACCAGAGAATCTTTTGGAGGTCTGGCCCTGATCAATCGCTAAAGGAGTATCGACTTAACACTGTCACATACGGCGTTTCATCCGCACCGTTTCTCGCGTGTAGGACAATTCAACAATTGGCAGAAGACGAAGGTAATAGCTTCCCTCTGGCCAAACAAATAATCTCATCCGATATATACGTCGACGATATCGTCACTGGCGGTGAAAGCTTGACCACTGCGTTAGAGGCTAAATCACAAATCATAAAATTATTCAAGCTAGGCCATTTTGAACTAAGGAAATGGGCTAGTAATTCGCCAGGATTGCTTTCAGATCTTTCCCAGGAAGAGTGTCTTCTGGATTCAAAATCGTTCTCTGACGAGCAATATCCTACACTCAAGGTACTCGGACTCAAATGGAATCCAGTATCTGATTCTTTTTTATTCAACGTGACCTCATCTAATCGACCGTGTACTAAGCGAATTATCCTAAGTGAGATTGCTAAAATCTTCGATCCGTTGGGCTTCCTATCACCCCTCACGATTCAGATCAAATGTATGTTACAAAAGCTTTGGCTTCTAGGCATTTCTTGGGATGAGCAGCCTCCCGAAGGAATTGTCAACCTGTGGGAGACTTTCGGTCAACAGTTACATTCGATTAAGGAGCTCAGTATTCCCCGACGTCTCACTTTTGAAAATGTTACCTCATACGAACTACACGGCTTTTGTGATAGCTCGGAACTCGCTTACGGAGCGGTTATTTATTTACGCGTCTTGTGCGCAAACGGATCTCTATATACTCGGCTGTTATGCGCTAAAGCTCGCGTAGCTCCGCTCAAAAGACTTTCATTGCCTAGATTAGAGCTTTGTGGAGCTGTAATGCTCGCAGACCTCACGAAATTCGTTCTTGACACGTATCAGGCCAAAATACCTATCGATTCAGTTTATCTTTGGTCTGACTCGACTGTTGTTCTATCTTGGCTTCGGTCGCACTCTTCGCGCTGGACCACATTCGTTGCAAATCGTGTCAGCCGTATTCAGGATACAATTCCTACGGAGTCCTGGCATCATGTCGCATCTGGTGACAACCCTGCAGATGTGTGTTCACGTGGACAGCTTCCCCACGATCTAGTTCATAATTCGTTGTGGTGGTCAGGTCCCTCCTGGCTGTCGAAACCAGTTGATCGTTGGCCCAAAAGCCGGCTTCCTACCGGTGATGAGGAGCAAGCTGTGCGTACTGAGGAGCGTCATTCAGTTGTGCTGATGACCGATCAAAATCCTGATGAACAACAATACTCGATTTTCGATACGCTATTAAAACGTTTTTCATCATTAGAAAAAATAACACACATTGTTTCCTACATTCGTAGATTTTTACACAATACTCGTTTTAAAAATCCGTCTCAACTTCAAAGTGGTTCAATTCTAACTGAAAACGAAAATCATCAATCGTTATTGCTCATTGTAAAATCGGTTCAAAATTCATCATTTAGTAATGAGATACAATCTATTAAATCTAATAAACTATTACCTAAACCGTTTCGAAAATTGAATCCGTTTGTAGACGAGGTAGGCATCCTCAGGGTGGGCGGTCGTCTCTCACGCGCTGGTCTAGAGTTTGATCAAAAGCATCCAGCGCTCTTACCTTGTGATCATCCGTTTACTGATAAGCTTATCGAATCTGTTCATCGTAAACACTGTCATACAGGTCAAAATACTACTCTGTATTTGATTTTGCAACGTTTTTGGATTCTTTCTGCCAAACGCGCTATTCGTCGGTGCCTATCTAAGTGTATACGATGTTATCGAACTAAACCGAAACCCTTAGAACCGTTTATGAGCGATCTACCTTCCTATCGTTTAAGTCAAGTAAAGCCGTTTTCGGTAGTAGGCGTAGACTTTGGCGGACCATTCCGAATCAAACTCGGGACCCATCGCGGTGCAAAGATGGACAAAGCTTATCTCTGTCTATTCGTCTGTTTAGCTACCAAGGCCGTTCATCTCGAGGTGGTGTCTACTCTTTCGATGGATGGTTTTGTGGCTGCATTGCGTCGCTTTGTCGGTCGCCGTGGACGCTGTAGTATAATACATGCGGACTGTGGAACGAACTTTGTCGGTGCCAGCAATTATTTATCATTGCTAGAGCAAGCTTCGCATGTTGAGCAAATTAAATTCGATTTTAATCCTCCCTCAGCCCCACATTTTGGTGGAGTGTGGGAAATCCAGATCAAGGCTGCAAAGTCACATCTGTATCGTATTGTAGGAAACCAAGTCTTAACGTTTGAAGAACTGAGCACTTTATTCGTTCAAATAGAGTCAGTTTTAAATTCGCGACCTTTGTGCGCATTGAGCACTGATCCAAATGATTTAAACGTACTGACATCGGGTCATTTCTTAACCCTGGAACCACTTACAAGCGTTCCTGATGAAGATTATTCGTCTGTTGCCTTGTACCGACTTAATCGTTGGCAACTCATCCAATCTTTCGTTCAGAATTTCTGGATTCGTTGGAAGAACGAGTACTTAACTTCTTTGACTCAACGTATGAAATGGACGAAAGCTTCTAATCCGTTATCTGTTAATTCTATTGTACTCATAAGAGATGACAATCGCGCACCTTTGCAATGGTCTTTGGGAAGAGTATGCGAGTTGCATCCTGGTCCTGATGGAACCATTCGAGTAGCCACTATTAAAACTAAAGACAGTCTTATCAAGCAACCGCTTGTTAAACTGTGTCCTCTTCCCATCGAATCTTAATCCGCTGTTTTCAACAACACTTAGTTTTACGCGTTAGTTATTCGTAATTAGTTATCGTTAAAATATACTCAATAATTTTAATCCTTTCGTATTCTTATCCGTTATAAGCTTACATGTTAGTCGTTTGCAGTAGGTATTTTATCGTAGTCTTTTCTTCTTTATCCGGAAAATACCAGCTGTATTTTGGTGGGCGGTATGTACAGTAAACGTAACTATTCCAAAATTATGCCGCCATCATTCAAAACTCATTCGTTCGCTCAGCCAATAGCAACGCCCGATTCCTAAGGGCCGACCGGTGGGAGTCGATCACGATTGGCTGACACGGAGAGTGTGATGGCCGTCTACTAACCGCGAGCTGCAACGTACGAATTGCTGTTGCAAATAATTCCTATTTCTACATATTTTGACTATATTTGTGCTTGAAAAGTGTTGTGGGTGAACTGTCTCCGTGCTCCATCGTTTGTGCCCTAGTACGAACAATTCCAGCTGGGATCCGACCAGCGCGTGAAAATCCACGTGGCTGACTGCTCGTCTAAGTATCAAAGGAAGAACCAAACGGACCACCTGTCCACTCGTGCGTGGAAATAAAGCCTGCTCCCACTGGTGAGTACAATCTGTCCTATTGGTGTTGGGCGAGCGAACCGCGATACGTAAATTTGTTGGCAGGGCTCCGCCCAGGAGTTCTGACCCAGAGTGTGGCAATCGGTCTGTTCCGGCAGGGCCATTGACTGCACAAATATAAATCCCTAATAGGTGCATTAACTCTAAAACAACACTGGTAATAAAATTGTCACAATTTATAAAATTAATGTCCCAAAAGATCCTGGAGCAGGAGTTTACACGGCAGTTATTTCAAATGCGCCTTGTGGCGCCTCCGTCGTCAATGACTTCAAATTTTTATGGGTGATATTTAAATGCGGTCCGAGAACCGAATATTAGAGTTAGTTGACTGCTTACATGGGTTAGTTACAGCAACAGTCAGATTATTCTTCCGTAAATCAGTAAATCATGACTTATGGCAAACTGGATCTTAATTTATCACTTGTTTCGCAAAATCACGACACAAGGGGAAAATATACGAGTTAAAATACCTGCACTTCTATGCGGTATATTGGTTATCCATCCATTGTAATATCCAGCCGATTTCTTCAATTTTCTTCAAATCATGAAAATACGTGCTCTTAACCGCTCACCATGAATCGAGCATATATTATTTGAACAACTGAGTGAACTGACTTATTCAGGAATCAACAATAGATTCAATAAAATTCACAGGAAAAAAAGACCTTTTGTCCATCAACTCCAAGCAGTAAGTCTCAAGAAAAAAAATCAGTCATTTCTTTTCTCCAAACAGCACCGATCCAATTTTAAAAATTGACCAAAAAGAATTTGGTAAAAAAGGCTAGCGAACAAAAAGAGAACTTATTTGACGAGCATGAAAAAGGCCAAACAGTAGCGTAATGCTACAGTATGTATTTATATTTATTTAAGTAGTATATACTTTAATATATAAATAAGTAGGTAATTATGTCTATTCTTTTTTTTCTATTTTAAGTTGCATTCTTCTATTCTATTTCTTTTTTTTTTTTTTCTTTTTATTAGTGCACCTACCATGTAATCTCTGCACCACCCTGGGTAGACTGGTAGAGAATGCCTAAGGCATTAAGTCCGCCATTGTACATATGTGCCTAAAGTTTAAATAAATAAATAAATAAACACCTAAATACTTTTTGTTAGTAAATAACATTATTTTAAAAATGTTAAATAAATATAAATTGTTGGTAACGCAAATAAATGTTATAGTCGTAATTATTTTAGACATCAACGTGTGCTCTTAAAATATAATATAAGGGAATACTGTCAGTTAAGACTGATCAAGGGAAAGTTTATGAAATTGGCAACACTGCTTTTACTTAAGTACGTCATTCAAAGTCAAAGTCAAATCATTTATTTCCATTAGGCCAAAAAAGGCACTTTGAAACGTCATACTTATAAACAAAAGTGAATCTACCGCCCATTCGGAAATGTTGTTACGTATGGAGAAGAATGGGCAAGAAACTCCATACTTACTCTTTTAAAATAATGTTGTTACAATATTATTAATTGTACATTGTTAAATGTGAAGAGAAGAATGTATATAATGTCAAAACCATTTCCGTCAAAAGAGTATATAAACATAATCAAAATTAAAATTAATTAGGAAATGGAAGCTAATCAAGTTCACGAACATTTAGTGTAACACATTTACAAATAAATTACCTTCCTCAAAAAATGAAAAATAATGTGTGAGCCAGCGCTTCCAACTATTAGAAAAAAGAATTGTGTCTAATTTATAATTGTAAAAGTAAAAGTAGTTAATCATTATCAGTTTTAATTAGCCACCAGTTTGGTTTTGTCTACACTGTGGATGAAATATCCTATGGAGCTGGACCAGCATGCTTCCAAGCATTTTTATCTTGAATGTAATCTTCCAATTTATAATATGCTTGTTGACATAATTTAGTCTTAATATATGTTTTAAATTTCCTTTCGTTTAGTTTTAATATATCACAAGGAATTTTGTTGTAACATTTAACACAGTACCCCATGAAAGATGTATTTACTTTGGACAGTCTAAAATATGGTTGAGCTAGTTTATCTTTATTCCTGGTATTAAAATTATGTCTATCACCTACTTTACTAAAGATATGTTGGTTTTTTCTTACATACATGATGTTCGCATAAATAAATTGGCAAGGTACCGTCATTATATTTATCGTTTTAAACAGTTCTCTAAGAGATTCGCAACGACGTAAGTTATAAATGGCTCTGACAGCTCTTTTTTGTAGTATAAAAATAGATTCAATGTCAGCAACCCTACGCCACAGTAAAATGCCATACGACATAATGCTGTGAAAGTAACTAAAATAAACCAAACGTGCGGTTTCTACATCTGTCAATTGCCGTATCTTTCTTACAGCATAAGCTGCTGAGCTTAGCCGTCCCGCAAGAGATGTTATGTGAGGCCCCCACTGCAACTTCTCGTCTAGCGTGATTCCTAAGAAAACCGTTTCACTAACAAATTCTAGTTTTTCTCCATTCAATATGACGTCACATTCACTACTTCTAACGTTTGGCAAAATAAATCTAATACATTTAGTTTTCTTTTCATTTAGAGCCAAATTGTTCACTGTAAACCAGTTTTGGACTTGTAAAATAGCGTTATTCACATCGTCAAGATTATGTGATCGTCTGTTTATCTTAAAAATTAATGATGTGTCATCTGCAAATAACACCATTTTCGATTCATTTTGTAGCAGTAGGGGTAAATCGTTTATATAAACAAGAAATAGGAACGGACCCAATATTGAACCTTGAGGCACGCCCATAGTTATTTCAGACCCTGGTGAGTTTACGCCGTTTATCTGAACTTTAACCTGCCTACCTCTTAGATAGGACCGTATTAACTCAAGAGACATATCCCTAATCCCGTAGTGCTCCAGTTTCAATAAAAGCGTTTCATGGTCAACGCAATCAAACGCCTTCGAGAGGTCACAGAAAATTCCAATGGCATCTTGTGCTTCCTCCCAGGCTTATTTGTATCTTTGGTATAGGTGTGTAGGCGCAAAAAGTTATTGTTTGACCACTGTGGTCGGATGGCAGCTTGTTAATAATGTCTTTATGTAAGTACTCACAATTACAAAAAATATTATCAATACAAGTGGCAGAAGAAGCTGTCACTCGAGTAGGTTCTTTGAAAACATTTGATAAATTAAATGAACTAAAAAGACCCAATAGTCTGATACTATTGGAGTTATTTTCTAATAAATTAATATTAAAATCACCACATATGATTATGGATTTACTACTAGTACTTACTTTTTTTAATACATCTTCCATTACAGAATCAAACAAAGGCAAATTCTGGTAACTTGGGGGTCTGTACACACAAACAATGACATGCTTATCAAGCTCAACACAGGACAACTCAACAGTGTGTTCAACCGATAGTCTGACGATATCTTTGCGTTCTTTTGATTTTATTGATGTTTTTATTAATATTAAGGAGCCTCCATGTATCATACGTTTTCGGCTAAAATGACTAACTACACAATAATTTTCATAATTAATGGACATAACTTGATTATCATTTAACCAATGTTCTGTTAAACAAATAATATCAAACTTGGTTTTTTCTAAAAACAATTCTATCTCCAACAATTTGGAAGAGCAACCTTGAATGTTTTGATTGAATAATGTTAAAGTATGTTGCTTTCCCTTATAAGCTAAGTTGCCAGAGGATACCTTTGAATTATTTACTAACAATATATTACTAATCAAAGGGGTAACCTCTGTTGTCTTACAATCTAGTTTAAAGTTGTATTAATGCATTCAACTGAAGAATCACAATAATTCGTCACTATGCTGTTAGTGTAACTAGACAGCATAGGTTCGTCACTTATCCTACAATTTGTTATATTTCCTATAACATGGTTAATATTATATGCTATCAACATAGCAATTGAATGTCTACATTCTCCAGAAAGAGATAAAGTTCTCTTAGTCAATTTAAAACATTAAAGGAAGAATGCAACAAAGTCGAATAAATAACTTATTAAATATAAAATATCAACCCCGCAAAAGATTTCTATGAAGTTATTTTAGGAAAGTTAAAATAATATGTTATGATTTACGAGTATATTTTTGTGGCTATACCGTCTTATTTTATAGCGATGCTAGATTTGATCATTCTCTTTTATAATTAAGTTTATAATTTGATTGTCTCAATTTTTATTTTAAACAATTTTGTAAATTTAAGCTTATCTTATTTGTTATGTGTGATATTTTTAGTCGATTATAAAATATTTAAAAATAGCAACACCGGAAAAGAAAAACTTAAAAACGAATATGGCGCGGTGATTGAGAATGAGAACGGACATAGCTCTCTGATAATTATTTTGTTTTATGATTGTGCACCTAATATTCATACATTAGAAGGTTAACCTAGATAATATGCTGTTTTAATACAACTATTCCTGGTCAAGGTATTATTCCTAATAATAGGAATAGGGTTTGAAGTTCCACATCCACGAGGGCGAAGCAGCAGACGAAAGCTAGTTAAAAAATTAAAGTTTAATTGAAAGACTTGTTCGTTATCGTAAGTACAATTACGTTTTTGTATTAGTCACGCGAATTACAGCATTTAACGCGGAGCGACTGCTTATCAGACCTTCGCAACAGTTACTGGGTACCATGATACTCGATATTTAAGCGAAAAGATAACCTTTAAATCATAAAATAAGAAAGAACGCATTTATATTTTACTAGCTTTTGCCCGCGACTTCGTCCGCGTGGAATAGTTCCGGTTCCCGAATGATTTCCGGGATGAAAACTATCCTATGCCCTTTCTCGGATCCCAGACAATACTAGGTGTATTTTTGGTTTTGCTCATTTAGATATTTTTTTCGCGATTTCAGAGTCGGTTCCATAATAAAAGTTGTTTGTTTTCATGGGTAGAATCATCTCCTAGCGGGTTGAGCAAGACCAAAAATACACCTAGTATCCGTATAAAATTACATTTAAATCGTGTCAGTGGTTTAGGCTTGAAGAAGAGACAGACGGACACACAGACAGACAGTTACTTACGCATTTATAATATTAGTACGGACTAGCTTTCGCCCGCGGCTTCGCTCGCGTGTATATCGGCACTTCCATGATGCAACTAATAAATTACACCCAGACACAACAAACAATCATGCTCATCACACAAATTTTGTCAATGAGGGGATTGATCCCACAACCTCCGGCTTAGCAATCAGGGTCACTAACCACTAGACCAACAGGCCCGTATATCCATACTAATATGGGAAAGTGTGTGTGAGTCTGTCTGTTTGTCCTTTTGTTATCTTTCACGGCAAAACGGAGCGCCGGATTGTCATAGGGATGACGACAACATAAAAAAAATGGCATTCTGTTTAGTCCGTCTTGTAGATCGGCCAAAAATACGGGACACGTATTTTTTGCTTCATCAAAATAATAAAAAAATACAAAGATAAAGAGCAACAAAGTTCTGGAGAGGGGGCATAGTGGGGGCTTTTGACGTCACCGTAATGCAAAAATTGTATCTGATCGTGACGTCACGCACAACTTCAACGCACTGTATCGTCACAGTATCGTCGTCATTTTTCGTTTACGAGAAAAAATAAAAAATACGTGTCCAAAATTTTTTTAATAATCTCAATGACGAACTAAATACTTTTTTTGGTCGTCTCGCCTATTCTTTACGTGGAGATAGTTGAAAGGATGGAGAGTGATCAACACGAGCAAAACCGCGGGCAGAAGCTAGTAAATAATATTTGTAAGTGCATCGTGTAGTATTCAGTAATAGCCGTGACCCAGACGTAACGCATCACTGACAGCCTTGGCTCGTTGTAACTGTTTAACAAATCGTGCTAACTCTAGCGGTTCTATTATAATTATTATGTTAAGTCGTGGTTAATACACACACACCTACGAGTATAAATAATCCATCTATAATATCACAACACTTATAATAATCTTAGAAATACCTATATATAACTCAAAAGTGACTGACTGACATATGGCGGAATACTCAAACGTCACTCAATTCTGAGACGCTCTCAAATCTATTGCTGTCCTTATTTTTTCCCTTTAGAATGACAAGGACAACAAGAGACTTGAGAGCGTCTCAGAATTGAGTGACGTTCGAGTATTCCGCCAATAGTGATCTATCAACGCACAGCCAAACCACTGGACGGATCGGGCTGAAAGGTATGCAGGTAGATGTTATGACGCAGGCATTCGCTAAGAAAGGGTTTTTGGAAATTCCACCCCTAAAGGGTTAAAATTGGAGATGGAAGTTCCGTAATTCACGCGGGCGAAGCCGCGAGCAAAAGCTAGTATAGAATAAAGGTGTATAGATCTTTTGCTTAATGTCTAGAACAAAGCTAAGCTAGAGCTACCAGTCGTATTTGAATAATAATTATGGTATTATGTATACTACATCGTACATAGCATTATCTTAATCCATACTAATATAATATTATAAATGGGAAAGTGTGTCTGTCTGTCTGTCTGTATGTTTGTCTTTCTTTCACGGCAAAACGGAGCGACGAATTGACGTGATTTTTTAAGTGGAGATAGTTGAAGGGATGGAGAGTAACATAGGCTACTTTTTGTCTCTTTTTAACGCGAGCGAAGCCGCGGGCAAAAGCTAGTATATATATAAAATTCTCGTGTCACAATGTTAGTTACCTTACTTCTCCGAAACGGCTTTACCTTCAGTAGGTCTGGGAATTGGCTACTATCTTTCATACCCCTAAGTGACATTAACATTTTTAACGCGGGTGAAACCGCGGGAGGCAGCTAGTTACATTATAATGTTTGTATTGGACATCACAGACATCGTTGAAGTAAAAGATCGCGAAGAAACCTAAACTTATCATAAAATAAAATCATAATTATTTTGTAAATTCATACTAATATTATAAATGGGAAAGTGTGTCTGTCTGTCTGTCTGTATGTTTGTCTTTCTTTCACGGCAAAACGGGGCGACGAATTTACGTGATTTTTTAAGTGGAGATAGTTGACGGGATGGAGAGTAACATAGACTACTTTGTCTCTTTTTAACGCGAGCAAAGCCGCGGGCAAAAGCTAGTAGGTTATATATACATAACACTTTAACACGTCAATATATATATATTTTTTTAATTTTAAGCGAACGATGGGGCCGCTGTTTCCTTGCTGGACTGCTCTGAGAAGAAACATCCGAAACAAACTCAGATATCGTGAAAGGCTATCCATTACTGTCAATACAAGTGTAAAATAAAGTCGCTCCGCGATGTCTGTTCGAGTGTAGGTTAAGATCTTTAAAACTACGCAACGGATTTAAATGCTGTATTTTTTAATTTTTAAAGCGATTCTAGAAAGAGGTTATTATTTGTATAATACATGAATATTACAATTTAGAAAAGCCGAGATTTTTAAAGATTTGTAAAACCCGTGCAAAGCTGGGGCGGATCGCTAGTAGACTTAATAATACCACGCTAAGAAACAAGCTAGATAAGACAGCAAAACCGTGGGTTATAGCTAGTATTAAAATAACAATAAACTTAATAGATTTAGCTATTTATTTGCCCGTACCATTAAATTACAATTTAGCATACACTAGGTTTACCTAATGACTATTAGATTAGTATTTTTAACAATAAAACAATTATTCCGGTAATTAGAAAGTATTAATTACTAGAAAATGTAAATTAAACCTGATATTGACGCGTCTATACCTACAGGTTGGTAACAAAATAAAGTATTGTACTCAGATGAATAAATAAATATCTTGGGACATCTCATACGCGGCCATCTGATCCCAAACTAAGCAGAGCCTGTATTATGGTAACTAGACAACTGATATATTTACTGATATCGATATTTTAATCCGTACTAATATTATAAATGCGAAAGTAACTCGGTCTGTCTGTCTCTTCTTCACGTCGAAACCACAGAACCGATTTAAATGAAATTTGGTACAGATATAGTTTGGGACCCGAGAAAGGACATAGGATAGTTTTCATCCCGAAAATCCCCCGGGAACGGGAACTATTAATCCACGCGGACGTAGTCGCGGGCAAAAGCTAGTTAAGTTTTAATAATTTTTAGGAGCAAAACGTTGACTGTTTGTAATGGTAAACTCTAAAATTACAATTTTTTTTTGCCTATATGAAACTTGATTATTAGCGAGTAACATACGCTAAAATACATATTATAAATAAACTACACCCAGACACAGAACATACAATCACGGTGCACACACAAAGAAGTGTCCTGGGTGGGAGTCACCACGACCTCCGGCTTAGCAGTCAGCGCACTAACCACTAGACAAATAGGCATGTTAAATTACACAGGTAATTAAAACATTTATTACTAGAAAATATTCATAATATAATGAGACGAATTTGTTGGTAACAAATAGTATTGTTCTTGAGGGTATCATGTTGATGAATCATTTTAAAAAGGTCAGAAATTTAATGCCGCTGACTAATATATTTATATGTAATTATAGCTATTACAGCATTGTGACGAATAAACCAACAAACATGGCTTGTTGATACTAACAGAGGTCAATCACACAGTATGCATTCTGTGTTGTTTTTATATAGAACTAGCTTTTGCCCGCGACTTCGTTCGCGTTTAATTGTTTCCGTTCCCGGGGGATCTCCGGGATGAAAACTATCCTATGTCCTTTCTCGGGTCCCAGATATACCTAAACCAAATTTCATTCAAATCGGTTCAGTGGTTTAGGCGTGAAGAAGAGACAGACAGACAGAGTTACTTTCGCATTTATAATATTAGTATGGAAGTATGGATAGTTTAAACTAATAAAATAAAGGATAAATTTTGTAATGTTGTAGGGGCAATCTCTAGTTCTACTGAAACAATTTTGAATATTCAGAAATGAAAGCTGAAGCTAGAGCTTATAAATTCCTATGTATGTGATGATGAACAAGATATTTTGGGGTCCAAACCTATATAAATAGACTTGTAGAACAAGCTCTGCTTAGTTTGGGATAAGATGGCCGTGTGTGAGTTGGCCCAAGATATTAATTTGTGGTTTAGACCTCGACTGTACCTCTTGCAATTAACTCCAGCCTTGACTAGCAAAGTCGTGAGCAAAAAAGTTAACAATTAATATTCTAGGTTGTTAGTAAGTTGGTGCATAGATTCGTAACTGTATTTCTTACAATATAATAATTTATTGAATCCAAAGGCTATTTTGTAGCTGGTATCTCTAATCACCAGATTTCGCACATGTCCTGGGTATGATGTTGGTTATTGAACTAAGTTATTACCAAGTAAAATGTTTTATATAATTAATTAGCTGGGATTGGAGAGTTTTCTGAAGAAACCATGGCAAGAAGGCTCTGGAGGATACAACCAAGTTAAAACAGACAGAAAGACAACGCAGTCTTCGCAATTGGGTTCTGTAGGACACTTTTTGGGCATGGAACTCAAAAACTTCAAACTTGTAGTCTAGCACAGAAGCTGTGGCTAGCTAACTAACAATTATCTGACCTTTAACTAAGTTTAAAAGCTTTACTTAATAAAAGAAGTGACTCACCATCGTAGTCGGTTGATTTGCAGCCGTGGGCAGCAGTAGTTACTAAGTTTTTGTATTAATTGGACCCCTAAAGGGGCATCTCTGCTCACGCCACTCATTCTCCGGTATTTTCTTCTCAATGTCCACGAGATACAGTCCTGCAGGCACCTCATTCACGCCCCCTAACTACACATATTGTTTTAGAAACATAATCTATGATTCTATTGTTTACATCGGACAAAAACCTTCGAGTTCGAATCGTAACCTTTTTACGTAATTTTTACTAACAATTCGGCGTCAATCTTTCGATAGTTTTATAGTATTTTAAGTACTTTTTACGTTAATATAATATTATCGTGGTTAGATCACGGAGTTTTGTGATAAAACTAATATTTTTAACAGTATGTGTACGACACGTCCACTGCGAGCGTGTTCCGTCACTGCGCGGCGTTCTTCTTCAGCCTTGACATTTCTGTCTCATGCTAATGTGTGTGAAAAGACGTCGAGGATGAAAAATAATGCTCAACAATGGTAGGTGATGCCGATTTCGCAACGCAACGCAAATATCCTTGACATTGACAGACGTCGGGTACTTGGTACTTGTCAGCAGTTGTCATTTTGACGTTACGTTTTGTTGCACCTACAAGCACCTAAGGGAGCCATCTCGTGTTTTTGGACATAAAAACCATGAAGATATAGAGAAAAATGGAGCCCACACTTGGGCCCGTATTAATAGTCGTCACTCAACTCCGAGACGCTCTCAAGTCTCTTGCTGTCCTTGTGATTCTAAAGGGAAAAAAAATAAGGACAGCAATAAACTTGAGAGCGTCTCAGAATTGAGTGACGTCTATTAATACGGGCCTAAGAACAAAACTTGAGTCAAATACCTACGTATGTCAATCTCGCTCTCAGAGGGACGACAACTTTTTAACCGACTTCAAAAAAAAGTAGTAGAAGTAGGTTCTCAGTTCGACCTGTATGTATGTATGTATGTTTGTCCGCGATTATCTTGCGTTTGGCTGAACAGATTTTGATGCGGTTTTCTAATCAGTGTTCGTTACATTCTGGGGAAGGTTTTAGTATATAATACTAATGGATATCCCGTGACGTTGCCTGCATAGATCCCGTTTTGCTTTCTACGGTTGTAGATTTTCAAAGACAATTGTACGTTTGACGGCGATTATCTCGCGTTAAGCTGTACCGATTTTAATGCAGTTTTCAGAAAAGTTTTTGTTACATTCTGTGGAGTTTTTAGCAATATGCCATAGTAACAACAATCCAAAATAGCAACATGCCACAAAAGCAACTTGCCACAATAGCAACATGCCGCTATAGCAAACATGTCATGATAGCAAAATGCCACAATAGCAACATGCGCCAATAGCAACATGCCGCAATAGCAGTTCGCGATAATAGCAACACTTACCCCTGAGACTCGCCCAAGACACTCACCCATGAAACTCGCCAATGTTACTCGCTCATGACACTCGCCCATGAAACTCACCAATGTTACTCGCCCATGACACTCGCCCATGAAACTCGCTAATCTTACTCACCCATAGCACTCGACCATGACACTCGCCTATGACATTCGCCCATGACATTTGACATTTTATTGACGTGTAAAAGTGTTATATATATAACCTATTTACAAAATAAATATGATTTTATGATGATTTTTATGACACTTGCCCATGACACTCGCCCATGAAACTCGCCACTATTACTCGTCTATGTTACTAACCCCTGTGACTCGCCTGTGTTGCTTGCTCGTGACACTCGCCTATCTTACTCGCCTATGTTACTTGCCCATGACAATCACCGATGGCACTCGCCTATTTTACTCGCTTATGGCACATACCGCTGAGACTCGCCCAGGACACTCGCCCATGCAACTCGCCCATGACTTTCGCCCATAAAACTCGCAAATGTTACTCGCACATAACACTCGCCCATGAAACTCGCTAATGTTACTCGCCCATAGCACTCGACCATGAAACTCGCCAATGTTACTCGCCCATAGCACTCGACCATGAAACCCGCCAATGTTACTCGCCCTTGACACTCGCCCATGAAACTCGCTAATGTTACTCGCCCATAGCACTCGACCATGACACTCACCTATGACATTCACCCATGACACTTGCCCATGACACTCGCCCATTTAACTCGCCCATGAAACTCGCCAATGATACTCGCCCATGACACTCGCCCATGAAACTCGCTAATGTTACTCGCCCAAGACGCTCACCCATGAAACTCGCTAATGTTACTCGCCCATAGCACTCGACCATGACACTCGCTTATGATATTCACCCATGACACTTGCCCATAACACTCGCCCATTTAATTCGCCCATGAAACTCGCCAATGATACTCGCCCATGAAAGTCACTAATATTACTCGCCCATAGCACTCGACCATTTTTTTTTTTATAACTTATGGGATTGCTCTTGGTCCCAGACTAGTTCGAAGGCATAGACGGGGCCTACGATGGAGCGAGCTCACCCAAAAGATGCCTATGCACTCTTCTCTTGAATACATCCATGACACTTGCCCACGACTCTAGCTCAAGACACTCGCCCATGACACTCGCCCATGATACTTACCCATGACACTCGCCTTTTAAACTCGCCTGTGTTACTCGCCCATGACACTCGCCAAAACACTCGCCCATGACACTCGCCCAAGACACTCGCCCATGACACTCGCCCATGACACTCGCCCATGATACTTACCCATGACACTCGCCTTTTAAACTCGCCTGTGTTAGTCGCCCATGACACTTGCCTAAAACACTCGCCTTTGAAACTCGCCTGTGATAATCGTAGATGACACTCGCCCATTATACTTGCCCATGACATTCGCCCATGACACTCGCCCATGACACTCGCCCATGACACTCGCCCATGAAACTCGCTAATGTTACTCGCCCATAGCACTCGACCATGACACTCGCCTATGATATTCGCCCATGACACTTGCCCATGACACTCGCTCATTTAACTCGCCCATGAAAGTCACCAATGTTACTCGCCCATGACACTCGCCGATGGCACTCGCCTATGTTACTCGCTTATGTCACTTACTCCTAGAACTCGCCCAAGACACTCGCCCATGAAAGTTGCCCATGACACTCGCCAATGACACTCGCCCATGACACTCGCCTCTGACACTCGCCTATGTTACTTACCCCTGAGACTCGCCTGTGTTGCTCGCCCGTGACACTTGCACATGACACTCGCCTGTGACACTCGCCCGTGACACTCGTCTATATACTCGCCCATGAAACTCGCCCACGACACTAGCCCGAGATACTCGCCCATGACACTCGCCCATGATACTTACCCATGACCTCGCCTTTTAAACTCACCTGTGTTACTCGCCCATGACACTCGCCTAAAACACTCGCCCATGACACTCGCTCATGACACTCGCCTTTGAAACTCGCCTTTGAAACTCGCCCATGACACTCGCCCATGACACTCGCCCATGACACTCGCCTTTGAAACTCGCCTGTGATACTCGTCGAGGACACTCGCCCATGACACTTGCCCATGACATTCGCCCATGACACTCGCCCATGACACTCGCCCATGATACTTACCCATGACACTCGCCTTTTAAACTCGCCTGTGTTACTCGCCCATGACACTCACCTAAAACACTCGCCCATGACACTCGCCTATGAGACTTGCCCATGACACTTGCCTTTGAAACTCGCCCATGACACTCGCCTAAAACACTCGCCCATGACACTTGCTCATGACACTCGCCTTTGAAACTCGCCTTTGAAACTCGCCTGTGATACTCGTCGATGACACTCGCCCATGAGACTTACCCATGACACTTGCCTTTGAAACTCGCCCATGACACTCGCCTAAAACACACGCCCATGACACTCGCCCATGACTCTCATCTAAGACACTCGCCCATGACACTGAAAAGGGGCATGACTCTGGCCCATGCCACTCGCCTCGAATCCTTGACACTCGCCTGTGTTACTCGCCCATGACACTCGCCCATGACAATCGCCCATGACACTCGCCCATGACACTCTCCTTTGAAACTCGCCTGTGATACTCGCCCATGACACTCGCCTATGACATTCGCCCATGACACTCACCCATGACACTCGCCCAGGACACTCGCCCATGCACTCGTACATGACACTCGCTCGTGACACTCGCCCATGACACTCGCCCGTGACACTCGCCCATTAAACTCGCCCATGCACTCGTACATGACACTCGCCCTTGACACACGCCCATTACACTCGCCCATTACACTCGCCCATGACACTCGCCCATGACACTCGCCCATGACATTCGCCCATGACACTCGCCCATGACACTCGCCCATGCACTCGTACATGACACTCGCCCTAGACACACGCCCATGACACTCGCCCGTGTCACTCACCCATGAAACTCGCCCATGCACTCGTACATGACACTCGCCCATGCACTCGCCCTTGACACACGCCCATGACACTCGCCCATGACACTCGCCCATGACACTCGCCCATGACACTCGCCCATGACACTCGCCCATGACACTCTCCTTTGAAACTCGCCTGTGATACTCGTCGATGACACTTGCCCATGACACTTGCCCATGACATTCGCCCATGACACTCGCCCATGACACTCGCCCATGACACTCGCCCATGACACTCGCCCATGACACTCGCCTTTTAAACTCGCCTGTGTTACTCGCCCATGACATTTGCCTAAAACACTCGCCCATGACACTCGCCCATGAGAATTACCCATGACACTCGCCCATGACACTCGCCCATGCACTCGTACATGACACTCGCTCGTGACACTCGCCCATGACACTCGCCCGTGACACTCGCCCATGAAACTCGCCCATGCACTCGTACATGACACTCGCCCTTGACACACGCCCATTACACTCGCCCATGACACTCGTACATGACACTCGCCCTTGACACACGCCCATTACACTCGCCCACGACACTCGCCCATGACACTCGCCCATGACACTCGCCCATGACACTCGCCCATGACACTCTCCTTTGAAACTCGCCTGTGATACTCGTCGATGACACTTGCCCATGACACTTGCCCATGACATTCGCCCATGACACTCTCCTTTGAAACTCGCCTGTGATACTCGTCAATGACACTTGCCCATGACATTCGCCCATGACACTCGCCCATGACACTCGCCCATGCACTCGTACATGACACTCGCTCGTGACACTCGCCCATGACACTCGCCCGTGACACTCGCCCATGAAACTCGCCCATGATACTCGCCCATGCACTCGTACATGACACTCGCCTATGACATTCGCCCATGACACTCACCCATGACACTCGCCCATGACACTCGCCCATGCACTCGTACATGACACTCGCTCGTGAAACTCGCCCATGACACTCGCCCGTGGCACTCGCCCATGAAACTCGCCCATGACACTCGCCCATGCACTCGTACATGACACTCGCCCGTGACACTCGCCCATGACACTCGCCCATGAAACTCGCCCATGACACTCGCCCATGACACTCGCCCATGCACTCGTACATGACACTCGCCCGTGACACTCGCCCATGACACTCGCCCGTGACACTCGCCCATGACACTCGCCCATGACACTCGCCCATGACACTCGCCCATGACACTCGCCCATGACACTCGCCCATGACACTCGCCCATGACACTCGCCCATGACACTCGCCCATGACACTCTCAAAAATTCGAAGCATTTATTTCACTTTGAAACTCTCCTTTGAAACTTGCCTGTGTTACTCGCCCATGACGCTCGTACATGACACTCGCCCATGACAATCGCCCATGACACTCGCCCATGACACTCGCCCATGACACTCTCCTTTGAAACTTGCCTGTGTTACTCGCCCATGTCACTCGCCCATGGCACTCGCTCATGGCACTCGCCTAAGACACTCGCCTATGACACTCGCCTAAGACACTCGCCCAAGATACCCCTTAATGACAGTCGCCCATGCCACTTGCCTCTGACACTTGACTCTCGCCAGTGTAACTCGCTCATAACACTCGCCTGTGTAACTCGCTCATGGCACTCGCCCTTGATTGTCACTTATGACAATCATGGGCGAGTGTCATGAGCGTCATTCATGACACTCGCCCATGGCATAACCCATGACACTCGCTTTTCTATCTCAGTTGTCTAGATTTGTCCCGGCGCGGCGGTGCGATGGATGACGAAACAACTAGGATGATTTACTCACAGTCATAAAAAGAAGGTTTCTTTTTGTTTTACCATGGTCATGCTATTTGAAACTCTTTGCTGTGCTCACAGAGCACAAGGATTAAAAAAGAGGTCTTCAGTGTCATTCAACCACAAAACATGTCAGTTTTGTCCAAAAATTCAAAGTTTACCTTTAATTATGTATCAAATTAGAAGAAATTCAAAAACATTTTATAAATACAACACATATACCAATTTTATTCGGAAGTAAATCTACAGTGAACAATGGGAATTGTATATGCAAAGGTAATAATTTATATAAATACACTCGCGTTACCATTGGCTACATTTCAATTTTAAGAAGGAATTTGCTACTGCAAGTTATTAAGAATAATAAAACTATGCTCCCGACAGGAATAAAAAGACTTATTATGTACATGATAAATGTCCAACCTGGAAATCAAACTCAGGATTGATGGTCAACACTCAGCACTCAAGGCCAATAGTCCAATAAAGCTGACAAATGGGTCTGGCTTAGCCAGAAGTTGTGATGATTAAGAGTTGAGATGTTTAAGTCCATTCTACACATATAATTTTCGACCATCTGATGTTAAATTACGAAATCCGTTAATTTAAATGATGTTCCTGAATTTGCTGAAATTACAAGGAACTGTGTTAATTATTTATTTTATTTCATTTTGAAGGTGGACAGGTTAGGCCTGTTCCAGGATGACTCGGAAGCCGATGAAGATGTGACGCTGATTAAGCCTAACATCACGATCACCGGAGTTAAGGTACTCATCGACTACCTACTTCAGTATCTTTGTTGGGAATTATTCATTGCAGAAAACGATGGTGATCTAGAGTAGTAAGAGAGTGAGAAATGTGAGCGAGGGACTAGTATTGCATAACCTGTGAAAATGTGTACCTGTAAGAATGTTATCTATGTGTTATACCTATGTATAACACACAGATAACATTCTTACAGCAGGTACACATTATTCATTCATTTACAGGCTCGCGTGGACCGCGTCCATGTGGACGGACTGCACCGCACCAAAGACGACGTCGTGATGGGCACTGTCGGTGATCTGTTCAACGCAACGGACTTCGAAGATGTCATCGTTCGCGCACAGAAGGTTAACAATGCACTTATAAACAGAACACATACTTCTCACGCACACACTCTACTCTTACACAAATCTTTTTAAACGGTTCCGTACCGAAATGATGGCAAACTGGACCCTATTACCACTTTGATGCTGCTGTTTTACTGTATCTGACTGTTTTCTACCAACTGCTTTCTGTGAAAGTATGAAATTTTCTTCGGTTTGTAAACATAATAGTCTGTACGCAGGCTCGAGAAGCGCTGGACAACTTGGGCTGTTTCCGCAATGTTTGTGTCTTCATCGACGTGTCGTCCGGCCCTGACGCGACGCCTGATGGACTCGAGGTACTCACACTCATACACCTCCACACCCCACTGACACACACCCCTAAACCCCCACACACTCACAATTCGTTCGGTAAAACGCAAGGCTACGCGCATTAAACTCTAAGCAGTCACACTCTAGACTACACACACCCACACACTTACGTATTCACAGTCACACCCTCCAAAACTACTTACGTGGCACAAGTCTTTTCGCACCTATACTAAGCTTGAGGTACTCTCCATTCAAATTACACATCGCCACTCCATCTACCCATCCTCTAAAACCTATCTAACACTCTCAAGGTCACCTGGCCCCCAATATTATGTGTGTGTTTCCTTATCTGACAAGATAAACTTTATGTCCAGGTGACCTTCCAAGTCCGCGAGATGTCTCGCATGGTGGGCGGAGTAAACGCGACAGTCGGAGAGAATGAAGGCAGCTTGGTGCTTGGTAACTTGCAGCATACCTACTTCTTGTTTAGCTAAAGATACTGACAGTCAATTGACGTAGTTTTTGGAGCTATCAAAACGGAATACCCTCATAGATTTTCTCCCTAGTCTTTTTCCAATTATGTAAGATCAGATTCAGCAACAGTGTTTTACATGGAGCGACTGACTATCAGGTTTCCACAATCTAGTTACTGGCCAAACACGATATCTCTTGGTTAAACTGATTGTCAGTCAGACTTTCTGACTTCTGATTAACCGTAACCCCGTGTCAAAGATCTATTTATTTATTTATTTATTTAAGTAGGTTAGCCAACAATTACTACACTTTTTCATCACTATTACTAAAAGATATAACACATGTGCAGGCTAACACAGCATGCATAATATTATCAGTTAACAATACATTATTGTTACTTTTCATAAACTGTCATTTCATTATATTTTATAAATTTTATAAAATATAATAAAATGAACTTTCATTATATTTAATGAATTTTCATTATATTTTATAAATTTTATAAAATATAATAAAATGAACGAATGATATCCGAATGATATCCGCCACCTTTACGAGATAATGGGATGTTAGTGATGTCTAGGAATTCATAAAGTCACATTGATATTTGCCCAGAGACGAACCCACAAACTTATACATGAGAGATGGGCGCCTTAAACATATAGGCTGGTCTTTTTATTTTTATACCTACGTATATTTTAGGTGTGAAGCTCCCGAACCTGTGGGGTCGTGGGGAGTCAGCACAGGCCGCCTACAGCGTCGGGTACCGGAACTCCTGCAGCTTCAATGTTACCGCCAGCAAACCTCTGCCCCTCAAGCCATTTGACCCCGTGTGAGCACTTACCGCTAATTAATGAGTATCCAGTCAGCATTGCGACGGCCGACGACCTAAAGCCAATTTTCATATTTGACTTTACCTGGTTTTAATCTTTACATTTATAAAGATGTATGCTCTTTGGTGGTAATCAACGCACAGGCGAAACTACTGAAATTAGAAACGAGTTGTTTATTCCAAGTGGTTTTTTTTTAAGTAAAATAGTGTAAACCTAGAGCCTAGTTTGTAGAAAGATCTAGTTTAAAATAAGGACCTATCTGTCTACGCTGTATACGTAAACGAGGTTCTTTCTACAATAGGCGAGACGACAAAAAAGAAGTAATTAGTCCGTCAGATAGACTATAAAAAAATTTTTGACACGTATTTTTTCTTTCTTCTCGTAAACGAAGAATGACGACGATACAGCGTGTTTAAGTTGCGCATGACGTCACGATCTGATACAATTTTTGCAGGACGGTGACGTCAAAAGCCCCCACTCCGGAACTTTGTTGCTCTTTATCTTTGTATTTTTTAGTAATTTCATCAAGCAAAAAATACGTGTCCCGTATTTTTGGCAGATCTATCAGACGGACTAAACAGAATGCCATTTTTTTAATGTTGTCGTCATCCCTATACTACTAGTGAGTTAGCTAAACATTAATCAGAGTAGCACACCATGGCTAAAACTAAACAGTCATCCAAATAAGTTTTGCATTTACGCAGGATATCAACGTCCTTGTATCAGCAGAACCACAGCTATCCATGGTCGGGATACCACCTGCTTGACCGAGGAGTACTCTTCAACTTGGGCTTCAGGACCTCTCCCACGGTAAGACAGGAAAACACATCACTCCTGTATTTTATCAAATGATAGACAGTAGATACTGCTGCATGCAAAACTCCTTTAAGGTCATAGCTCATTAGAGCCACCCGGCATCAACTCCGCACCGACTCGCCTCCTGCGGCTAGTATTCTTTATATGGATTTGTATGGGCATGCGCGCACTATATCAACTCCGTAGCGTCACCGGATCGCCTCGGTTATAAGACCATCGCGCGCGGTCGGCGGGTGGGCCACTCGGTGACAACTCGCTGCTCGAATGCCTGCCTTGCGTTAACAACGCGCGGGCCACGAGCGGGCCGCGCGCTGCCCGCGATTGATTTTATTAACAAACTACTCGAAAATTCGTGGACCAAGCGGCGTCTTCACTCGTTGACCGCGGGTGGCCCACTGGTTGACCGCGAGTGGTCCACCCATCGACAACGAGTTGACGCCGTGCGCCGAGGCGGTGCGGAGTGGCTGCCGGGTGGCTCTAATGAGCTATGATGACCTTTATCTGTCGCAGGACAGACAATTATTGGAGTAAGCGTGTTCTTGTCATAAAACCGATAACCGTCAGTGTAAAAGTTCTGCGGTAGAGACCACGTTTAGACTAGCGTTGTGTGGTACGCCCCCTACCAGATAGACTCTCTATCTGACCAGGGGCAACTGGCAGCAACTGGATGCGTGTAGCAGAAGTGAAGGTTAAAGTGGCGCGCTACTTAACCTTTACTTCGCTTAGACCGGGGAGGCCAAAACACGACTTGGGAGAGGTCTACGTCTAGCTGTGATATGACGAACTCTGGTTATATTGATGGGACAGTAGATGTTATTTGCATTCCATTCGCTGAACAGCTTTCATCGAGTAAAGACTGAAGGTGTCAGTGACGACAGGAAACTGAATGATAGTTAGAAGTGCAAAAAAATGTTCCTGCAGATTGGAATGGAGTATGACGAGTAACATAATTACTTTAGCATTTCTGGACAATATCTCTATTTGAGTGTCTTGATCTTTAAATAACCTATAGTGTAAAAGAGTGCCTGATATTTCTTGTATTTCAAAAGCGCTGTTTATAAAGCCCTTCATTCGTTGTGTGTTACAGACCAAACACAGCGTGCAGTGGGAAGGCCTGGTGCGGGACATGACGGTCCTCGACAACAACAAGACCAGCTTTAAGGTCAGGGAGAGCATCGGTAAGTGACGTCACAACGTAACATCACTAAGTAAAAGATTATATGAGAGTAAAGTTCCTTATCTTCCTTTGATAAGACAGAAGCATCCGAACAGGCGGGTGTGGTGGTGACTGGTTGGCTAATGCTCATGGATTGTTGTCGGGATTTTGTATAATGTCACGTCAATCTCTTATAGTAGGATGTCATCATCTACAAGGGTCATGATCCCATTTTCCCGCGACAGCTGGGCACAGCTCTGTGTTCTAATAAATACCCTGAGTCTCGTTCATCAAGGTCCACAATTGAAATCAACGCTTCGCCACATAATCAACATGGACCACCGAGATGACCCTATCTTCCCGGCGCGTGGCTCCTTGGCACAGCTGAGCAGTGAGCTGAGCGGGCTCGGCGGAAATGTTGCCAACTTCAAGTCTGAGCTGCGGACGGAGACTAATCATACGCTGTCTGAAGAGTTTGGGGTTGTGAGTATACCTCTTTGATGCGCTTTTGTGACGAGATAGTGCTACAATGCGCCAAGTAAAAAAAAATGATTAATAATTAGGTAGGAAATAATTTAAATGATTACTAAAGTTGTATGGATTCTGTTTTGTATTTCTAAAATAAATAAATAAATCGGACCTTAGACTTTTTGGAGATCCATACGCTCTAATGAGAAATGGAATCATGTTTTTTTTTTGTCTAAGACTAATTGCAATTGGCAATTCTCCTTTATTAAGTTGTAAGCCTAAACAATAAGTCTGCGAGTAGTAAATGCCGATTTATAGGTATGATTGTATGAAGAACAGAATAGAAAGTTCCTCATTCTCAATTGAAAAGACAGGATCCACCGAGCAGAGTATTGTGTCTGATGGACAACTATTAACGGCTTGTTGCCGAGTTTTTGTATGCCTCCATGTTAATATCGCGTA
Organism: Athetis lepigone; assembly: GCA_033675125.1. Classification (NCBI taxonomy): domain Eukaryota; kingdom Metazoa; phylum Arthropoda; class Insecta; order Lepidoptera; family Noctuidae; genus Athetis; species Athetis lepigone. The sequence goes on from CM066223.1 coordinate 1,544,511, forward strand.
AATTCTGATTGCGCGATGTAGGATGACGGTTAAATTTAGATAAGTTGGGCGATTGATGTCGCTACACTGTCCTCTTGGTGTGCAGATACTCCAGTTATCAGGCGCGCTGGGCTTCCTCCACGACATCCAGGGCACGACTCTGGCGGACCACTTCTTCCTCGGCGGGCCGACGTCACTGCGCGGCTTCAAGCAGAGAGGCGTAGGGCCGCATATGGACGGCCAGTCTGTCGGTGGACGGGTGAGAGAGTCTATGTTAATTACCAAGTTGTCATCGCAATTAGACAGTTACAGATTATACCTAAACGCCACGAGAAACTACATTTTTTAAGTTCATTCAAGTTCACAACCTTTGCATTAAATAATTCGCAGCGTCAACGTAAAATTGCTCTTTAGTTTCGTATTACTTTGGAATTATTTGTTGTTAATTAAATTGTACGTCACTTGGTAGAAGTTCCTTTTATTGTTTTCAAAATGTATAGCTTCTTGTGGTGTTGTGCTTTCCTAAGTCAAGTCCGAGAAGTAGGTACATCACCAATTTTGCTCATGTTCAGATGTACTGGGCAAGCGGGCTGCACCTGTTCACGCCGCTACCGCTGCCGGGCGCCCAGGCGGGCCTCCTCAAGCTGTTCCGCTCACACTTCTTCTTGAACGCCGGCTGCCTCGCCTTCCCAGGTCAGAACCTCACAACCAACTTACGATTAGGTACTTGTCTCTCGCTTTTACACAATGCGATAGATAGGTCCCTCTTAGGCTTGCCAGATGAGCGAAAACCGCAAAATGACGCAAAGATGATTGGTTGTACGACACATCTCTCCATTTTGGTGGAAACCGGGCCTTAGTCTTGATAAGATGTGACTTCTAGTGGCTTCTTCAGCCTTCACAGAGCGGTATATTGTCACAGAGCGCTCCCAAGCCCAAGACCCGTCGCTCTCGTCTCTCCTGGGTGACGCACGAGTGTCGTGCGGCGCAGGGGTATGTGTCCGATTGGGGCGAGCGGCGCGGCTGGAGCTAAACTACGTGGTGCCTTTGCGGACCATGGCGAGGGATGTTCCTGCTGCCGGCGTGCAATTTGGTGTTGGGGCTTGCTTTTTATAGGTACCTAACTAATTTAGTCATACTTAGTAATAAATTCGTACTTTTTAAAGTTATCGTGAACATCACTGACTTCTAGTGCCTAGGAAACCATCAAAAGCTGTTGGTTCCGATTGCCGGTTGTTACGGGTAGTCACAAGTCAGAATGTTTGATCAGTCTAATCAATGGTATACCTCTTGGTTAGACGCCCAGTAACGTAAAACTCTGGTATCCAAGTGAATTCGGAGGTGTTAACTTAGTAACAAATTCATCCCTCTAACCATGGGTGCACGAAGGAGGGGGATGAAGACGATGACAGCTGACCATCTTTGGAAATTGCAGTAGTCTTCATTTCATTATCCGATACCTAAACTCAGCCCTAAGCTGGGTTCTAAGCCTAGGCCAAAAAAATTTTGCACATTGAACCAAAATCTAGGTACGCGCGCACAGATTAACTTTTTGTACCTTTTACTTGTCGCAAACAAATAACATGTGTTATTTACTTTCAGTTCCAAGTTTGACTTTTAAATAAGGATTTAGAAGTAGACTTATTCCTCAATTTGAATAATATTGATATTCTTTGTGTAACTGAACATTGGCTTAAAAGCCATCAGTTAATGTTTAATTTTAGTAATCACCAGGTTGGTAGTTCGTTCACCAGAGATAAAGCTATACATGGTGGTTTATTAATCTTATTACATAAACAACTTAAGTTTAAAGACCGGAAAGATATTGTGGACCTCTCTGTTGAGCGAACAATTGAAATGGCCTGTGTAGAATTGGAGCAGTATATTGTAATAAGTGTGTACAGACCTCCATCAGGACTGTATGATTGTTTTGAGAAGGTGATGGATGAAGTGTTGCACAAGATCTGTAACTCGACTAAGACCGTCATCATTTGTGGTGATTTCAATATCAATTTGTTAGAAAATTCGAGCCTAAATACTAAAGTTACCAGTTTCTTTCAATCATACAATCTTGTAAACCTGTTTTTGGAGCCCACTAGAATAACTCCCACTAGCGCTACTTGCCTGGATAACATTTATACGGATATTGTACCCACCCACAAAGAAATTATTAATTCATTAGACTCTGATCACTGCGGTCAGTTGATAGCATTACCAATATTAAACAAAAAAATTACAAAAGTAGATATCACTGTAAACCCTAAATCGAAACATCGGTTGGAAACATTTAAAACCAAATTGTTAAATAAATTACCATCATTGCCAACCAATAATGATCCAAATCAACAGTATACCGACTTTTTTAATCTATATTGCAAACAGTTTGATTCCACGTTTATTCCAAAAAATGTTTCCGTAAACAATAATGCTTCTTTCAGTGACTGGGCCACTATTGGTATTTATTAAGCCCGGTTTCCACCGCGAGCGGAACGGACCCATTAATGACTTCGTTCGCAAGCGCAAACTGCAAATAACTAATAGTCAAACAAATAAACAACAAATAGTCGAATAATAATTAATAATAAATGCATTAATAAACAATTATGTATTAAGAATTATAAATTTGTTGGTGGAAATACAAGTATGCAGTTTGCGCTTGCAAACGAAGTCATTAATGGAGCCGTTCCGCTCGCGGTGGAAACCGGGCTTAAAAGTAGACGACGTCTTTTTGAGTTGTATGAAGAACGAACTTATATTAAAACTACTGAATTCAATTCATTTGTGAAAAAATATTCTAAGTTATTTAAACAAGTATGTTACATGGCCAAGTCACGCTACCTAAGTTCAAAAATTAAAAATAGTAATAATGTTATCAAAATGACATGGAATGTCATTAATAGCGAAACGGGAAAGTCCAAGAAGCGAAGTAGTGACTATAGCCTTATTGTTGATGATAAGATAATTAAATCAGACCTTGAAGTCGCCGCGGCTTTTGAAAAGTTCTTTTCAGAGATTCCCGTTTCGACTACCAAATGTTTAAATTCATCACCCATAGCTGCAGAGGCTTTACTTAAAGAAAACGTTCCGGCCTGTGATTCTGAATTTCATTTCGAGCATGTCACTTGTAAAAATGTAATTAAAACCTTTCACACATTAAATGTTAAAAAGACTGCAGATTTATGGGATAACTCTGTAGATGTTGCTAAATCTATTATAAATATTGTTGCTCCTACCTTAGCATATATCTTTAATAATTGTATTGATTGTGGTAAGTTTCCTGACTTAATGAAATATAGTAAAATAATACCATTATTTAAAACAGGTAGCACATCTGACCCCAGTAATTATAGGCCAATTTCAGTGCTACCTACTTTTAGTAAAATTTTTGAGAAATTAATTCTAAACCAAATGCAAATATATTTTAATAAACTTGAGCTTTTACATAAAAAACAGTTTGGATTTACAAGGGGTCGTTCAACAACTGACGCCGGTGTTGAACTTTTAGAACATATTTATAATGCATGGGAAGACAAATGCGATGCATTGGGCGTTTTTTGCGATTTGTCCAAGGCATTCGATTGCGTTCTCCATGAAACTTTAATCAGGAAGCTACATCACTATGGAATCCGGGCCTCCTCTCTGAATCTTCTCTCTTCGTATCTGAGTGATAGGATTCAAAGAGTTGATGTGAACAGTAAAAGGTCACCTGGATCTATTGTAAGAATGGGGGTCCCTCAGGGCTCAATTCTTGGCCCTTTTTTGTTCCTTATTTACATAAATGACTTGCCTTATCTCATTAAAGATAAGCATGATATAGTGTTGTTCGCAGACGACACTTCACTTTTATTTAAACTAAAACGTCAACAAGTATGTTCTGAGGTCGTAAATAATTCTCTAGAGTCAATTGTTAACTGGTTCAACGTAAATAATCTACTGCTGAACGAGAAAAAAACGAAACTTATTAAATTCACGCTACCAAATGTTAGACAAGTAGAAACCAGCGTTTTAATAAAGGGGAAGAATTGAAGCCCGAAGCTTCCACGGTGTTCTTAGGAATAACTTTGGATGCTAAACTACAGTGGGGCCCCATATAGATAAATTATCTAAGAAACTAAGCTCTGCAGCATATGCCGTCAGGAAAATACGTGGTTTAACTGATTTGGAAACAGCCCGTTTAGTTTACTTTAGCTATTTTCACAGTTTGATGTCGTACGGCATTCTTTTGTGGGGAAATGCCGCTGATATTCAGACTATTTTTGTTTTGCAAAAAAGGGCTATTCGTTCAATTTATAAATTGAGTCCTCGTCACTCCCTCAGAGACAAATTTAGCGAGGTGAATATTATGACTGTGCCGTGTCAATATATATATGAAAATTTGATGTATGCGCATAAAAATATTAATCAATTTAAAAAATACAGTGATATCCATAATATAAATACGAGAAACAAAAACAAATACGTGGTTCCTTCAACTAGGCTTAAGAAAATAGGTGGTTCGTTCAAATGTCAATGTATACGCTTTTATAATAAACTTCCCAGACAAATTCAAGAACTTAGCATTACTAAATTTAAATTATTTATTAAACGTAAACTCTGTCAGAAAGCTTTTTACTCTGTTAAATATTATATTGAGGATTGTAATGCTTGGGATTGAGCTGCTTCGATTAATACAGTGGCCAATATTTACTTTATGTACATTTTTTTTTCTCTCTTTGACATTTTAATTATTATTTTGACATTGATGTGTACTTTTTAAAGTATATATATATTTTTTATATTTTTTTTATATTTTATTTGACATTGATGTGTACTTTTTGAAGTATATGTATCTTTTTGTATCATTATTATTATTATTTTGTGAATGTGAGGACTATGGAGGTCGTTGTTTCTAAGTTATGTTTTTTTTTATTTTTTATATATATGCAGTCTGACGGTTTGAGTATTTAATGCGGCCTACCCAAATGTCCTTACTTTGGTACTGTTCGTCAAGACGTTGAGCTCCTTAAAGTTTTTAGTTGAGCTAAACGATTACTGACAAATGCTTGCACTGTCTGGACAGGTCCACTCAAATCTGTGTGCTTCTCTCATCTAGAGAGTACCTCAGACAAACCTTCATGGTTCTCGCACATTTTAACAATATTGACGTGTAAAAGTGTTATTTTATAACCTATTTACAAAATAAATATGATTTTAATGATTTTAATTTTAATGACCAACAGTGAACTCAGGCGAGTTTGGCGAAGGATAGTTTTCCAATGTGTGAACCTGCATTAGCCACTTTACCGCCGTCAGATATCGATAGATGGCGTTGGCGGCGTGAAGAATGACAGTTGACAGATGTCACAAACTAAAATGTAATTTTGTTACTGTAACCAATTTGTGAGACATACAAAATTGATAAAGATTTTGATAAAGTTTAAAAAGTGTTTTTCTTGGAATGTGTGTCTGTCTGTTTGTCCGCCTTTCACGGCAAAACGGAGCGACGAATTGAAGTGATTTTTTAAGTGGAGATAGTTGAAGGGATGGAGAGTGACATAGGCTACTTTTTGTATCCTTCTAACGCGAGCGAAGCCGCGGGCAAAAGCACGTGACAATTTATTTAATTTCCCGCCTTACACAGTCCCGTTAGTAGCGCGGTGTAGTAGAAAATAAAAGACGTGTAAACGAAAATAATAATAATTTATTAAACATCAACTATGCTACGTATTTATTTACAAAATTGTCTAACTTATAATCGAGGCGTACTTTTTCAGTACAATTATATTTTGCCTTGATGTTTAGCGGTCTTATAAACTTTGACATTTGGAATCTCGAATGGTTGACAGTTGACTTGGGAGCTCGAAGGGTTGACAGTTGACAGGTGCGATGAAATGTCAACACTAGAGTCTGTCACACAGATAGGAGTGAAAGATACGACACTATATCAAAGGCTAAATATTTTACTTATGTTTGTGAATTAATGTAGGCAGTAGAAGGCACGACGTAACCGAAAATTTTACCACAAATTCTGTACGTGAAAGCCTGCCATCGTTGAAAATTTATGGATTATAATTATGTTGTTAATAACTGATAGAAAATGTTAAAGTGGGTCTAGAATTATATGTATGGTAACATTTTCACGAGTAGTGTTGCCAGATGTCATGCTTTTGACGTAATGTCTAGGTTTTAGTCCTTTTATGATGAATTTAATCATAATTAATTAACACGTTTTCGTATAGGTAGTTAATTAGGTAGCAAACTGAATCTCATCACTCGATCCTCGGTCCGCCTAATGCGAGTTACAGACCAAGAGCTAAGTTCAGTGTTCAGTATCATTTATTGCATTCATGTAGTTCAGTTATTTTAGCTTAGCTTTCATAGCTGTTTTTCATACTTGTGTACAGACTGCTAAATATTTACATTACGAGTTAGCTTAGTTTTAACTGTGCAATCTGCTGTAATAAGACTGAAAGAAACAAAAAAAAAGACGGGTTGCACTCCGGGAGTGCCGGCAGAAGTGAAAACTTGATTATAGCTGTCTACTATCCATCCGTCCTACGCTTTTTCGATCAGGTCACGTGTCCTGACGCGAGTTTAAGATTTTATACCCATTACAGAAAAAGTGCTCAACGCCGCTAAAGAAGTTTTCACTTCAAAAAATGTTGAATGAAACCGTTAACTTCCATTTCTATTTCCTAAATTTCCCCCCCTTAAAACCTTTTTTTTTTTTTGGGAGTCGGAAATCATCAAATGACTGCTCCCGTCCTGGGTGCGGCGGGAGGGCGTGTCAGACTTTTACTGACTAAAACCCACTCATGTTCCTTCGGTTGCCCTTTATGTTCCGGGGTCACTGTAACAATTATAAACATTCCGCACACTTTTCTCCTTTTACGTCCAATTATTTAGAAAATACTGGTTCCACTAGTCACGATGTGCCTTCTACTGTCTATATCTATAGTACCTACGTTGTTGATTGGTAGTAGACTACATGAGAGGCTTATTAAAGACGTCTTGATAGTGCATCTTGGTATGTAGCATATCATCTTCGTTTATGTTCGGGATGAATGTCGGCGGGATAAGCGCGCCCGCTACTGACCTGCAAGACAAACGGATGCAAAAGAATCGTCAGAAATATTTTAAGTTTTTTATAAGTTTTTTTTCGATTGCGATATTTTTTTTACTAATTTCGTTCTTTTGCTTTTCTATAAAGAGAGTTAGCGAAAGTCCCCGTCACAATGTAAACACATTATTCAAGGGTTCGCAACCGTAAAAAAGGTACCTACGGATCAAGTAAAGACACATTCAAAACTCGAATGACATGAATAGCGTCAGCATGAAACTTATTCAAATTGGCGGCCTAAATGTTTACGTTTTATGAGACAGACCGGCGCGCCGGTCTGTCTGTCGGGGTTATTACCTATGATGCAGTGGCGTGCCTTTCATAGAAGCCGAAAAGCCGGGCTTGCTATTCAAAATTTTAAAATAACAAAAAAAAACACCTTTGAAATAGTGTAATATCAGTTTTGTATAAAATCTACAAAATTTAAAAATTTAAACTTCGCGCGGTAAAAATTCAGCGCACGGGCCGGTGTAGTTACTATTTCCATGCCACAAGTGCCGTGTATTCGTTACGTGCGTAGATACAAAATGAACACAACGCGCTTTCAAGGTTTTATAGTGCTAATTCACTCGCACTCGTTGGCTTCTTACGGGGCTTAACCACAGCTTGTCCCTTTCACTCAAATTCATTCAACTTTTAAAAATACGACAGAATTTTTCGATGTTTGATGAATGAAATTCGTAGTAAAATTGACGAAATTATGCCAGGCTTGTGAATGTGTTAGTTTGACGAATTTGAACATTATTTTAAAGGAATAGAGATGTAATTTGGATGGCATGCGAAATGCAAGCAAGATAGCGCGATGCATGTGCGTATTTCTCTCTCTAGAGGAATAATATTTTCCAATTAGTTCTAACTTTGTTTTGAGCGGTACTGGAGCTTTTTTATACGAAACATAAACATATTTTAAAATATGAATGTTTTAAAGTATTGTGTAACTTTTATCAGTTTATTTTGTTTTAATTTAACGTTTGTGAATTTGTGATTAAGTTTCTGTGTTTTACCTTTTAATAGTTTTAGTAGAAGATGCATTCGGAAACGCATGCAATTGTTACTTTTGATGGATTAAGGTGTGTGAAATCATTACTCGGGAAGGTAAATACTTTGAATTTTACAGACAAATACTATTTGTAACGCAATATTACCAAAATCATTAATTTTATACATGAAAATTGCCTAAAAAACAGCTGTTGGTTGGTAGAATTAAAACCTTCATCAACTTTTTACGCGGGCGTTTTAAATTAGAATATAAATATAATTAAATAATATTGGTCATATACTTAAACTCAAGCGGCTCCAGAATAACTTGCTCTAAACAAATTATGGAACGATACAACAAACGGCTTGTGATGTGATTGCTGATACGTATTTGTAAATCTATTTAGTGATAGGTACCATGCCTTCAGTCACTCAGTGTGCTTTGTTGTTTGTCATCTGTAGTAAAGAAGCGAAGAATGAAGGTAATTATTTATGGCCGTTTACAATGTAAGTGTATTAGAATTTTTTATTTTATATTATAAAACCATTAATTATTTTTGCGCCATCTATTGGTGGCGAAAGTCAGCCAGCGAAATTCAAGAGCGCCAGTATTTTTTTAATAGATGGCTCTTACATCAAGTGAGGCGAAAAACGAAAAATGTGTGTGATTTGGCAAAGCAAACTTTACAGTTTTTTTTTATATATCGGGCTTGCCCTAATATTTCAAATTTTCCCACCTAGGCACGCCACTAAACAGCAATGAGCAATATTTGCGCAGTGATCGCGCGATCACCGCGCGATCGTCAAAAAAAATCGTATTATGTATGAACCGATTGCTAATCGCTCGCTGATTGTTCTAATGCACTTATAGCTACGATGACGATAAAGTAGCAATCGCTGGAACTAATTAAATATCACCTTTAACAAAAAAAAACTTAACTTTGCTCTTAAAAACCATACTATATACGAAACCGCCAAACGAAAAATGCATATTTTAGTTAACTGATTGCTCCACAGAGCACTATCGCTAGTTTGCTATTTGACGTGACGTATTTTGAATTTGACGTTTGAGCAGCAAATTTTGCTAAATTATCGCGATCGCTCGGCTATTGCAAGTTACGTAATCCCAGTGCCGTTCCAGTACAATAGGAATTATACAACGGCGCTTTATATCGCTAAAATATAACCCGACCAAGTGAAATTGATCGCTAGTTTCCGTATTAATACGGTATTTTACACCATTGTCAATTGACGTACTTTTGTAAGCAAAGTAACCTTATGACGGTACTAAGTTTACGACTCAATTTGCTAACTATTTATTGATTTCAAGCAATTAAAAATCTAACTTTACAGCAAATTGAAAATTAACCGGATTCATAGAACTAAAATTAATGAGGTTATATAGAAATTGTGTCTTACATTTATTGGTTAATGATGTAAAATAACTCAACTAAGAGATGGGAGCCCTACCTGCCCTCAGAGTTGAGGAAGTTGAAGGTAGAACAGGCGTGCTCCGTGGTGAGGATCTCCACGTTGAGTCCGTTGACCTGCGCGGCCTTGAACACGCGGTCCCACATCAGGCGCTCGCGAGAGTCTAGACCTATTACCTGGTGAACATATGGGGTGTTAGTGAGGCTGGCCGGATACTGGAAAAGGCCCGGATTCCATCAAAGTGAAGAGTACCTGTCTCGTTAATAATCAATAGGATATTGGTGCTGATTCTCTCGTTAACAAACTAACCTAAATTTAAGATAAGTGCATTTTTCTTCTCAGGACTAATATTTTATCTTCTGTCCTTTTCTTATGAAATGGAAAGAGAAAGAAGCACTTGACTAAAATTTAGGTTAGTTTGTGTATAAGAGAATAAGCACCATCATTGTTTTGCGCAGAAGCTAAATACTGGGATGTAAAAAATTCAAAATAACGCAAGCCGATTAGTTGCACGAAACGTCTCGTTGATTTGGTGGAATTTGGTCCTTAGCCCGTTAACCGATTTATCAGTATCCGTCCGTTGCCATGAAGATGTCACAAGTCACAAAGATAAGCATCTAAAACGGGTTTAGTTTTGTTCGCATCTTCTGCTGAAATAGGCGAGACGACAAAAAAAAAATTAGTCCGTCAGACAGATTATCAAAAAATTTTGGACACGTATTTTTTCTTTTTTCTCGTAAAGGAAGAATGACGACGATACAGTGCGTTGAAGTTGCGCATGACGTCACGATCTGATACAATTTTTGCAGGACGGTGACGTCAAAAGCTATATATTTTTTTATCAATTTGATCAAGCAAAAAATACGTGTCCCGTATTTTCGGCCGATCTATCAGACGGACTCACGGACTAAACAGAATGCCATTTTTTTAATGCTGTCGTCATCTCTATTATACTATCGTGATAAAATCAAATGCTGTTTAGTATGACCCTTGCCCCAAAATAAATAAGCCAAAAATTTTTTTTTTGATTTGGTAGTTTTCGTAACTGTTGGCTTTAGAAAAAAAAACCAGAGAGGAATATGAAATTATCGATACAACAGACGGCTACACAGCAGAGCCTTAGTAAAAGGGACTCGTTTAGCATCGTAACGGATTATGCATTTAGTTAGTTATTCCACTCACCAATAGATCAATCTTCGGCTCCAGCAGCTTGAAGAGTCGCAGCGACTCCACCGTGATCTCCTCTGCAGTACTCACCTGCCATGACATCACTGTTCTGTCGACAAAGACGGATACTGCATACATCTAGTACTTTTTTCTTATGTAACAGCATACTTTTCTTAAAGGTCATAGCTCATTAGAGCCACCCGGCAGCCACCCCGCACCGCCTCGACGCACGGTATCAACTCGTTGTCTATGGGTGGACCACCCGCGGTCCACCAGTGGGCCACCCGCGGTCAACGAGTGAACGCCGAGGCGTCAACGAGTTGATGCCGCTTGGTCCACAATTTTTGAGTAGTTTGTTAATAAAATCAATCGCGCGCCGTCATCGCAAGGCAAGCATTCGAGCAGCGAGTTGTCACCGAGTGGCCCACCCGCCGACCGCGCGCGAAGGGCTAATAACCGAGGCGATCCGGTGACGCTACGGAGTTGATGTAGTGAGCCTGTGAGCGCATGCCCATACAAATCCATATAAAGAATACTAGCCGCAGGAGGCGAGTCGGTGCGGAGTGGCTGCCGGGTGGCTCTAATGAGCTATGACCTTAAGTATGCTGACTATATGCATCAGCATTGGTAAGGCTGACACCACATTGGCATCCCGCGGGCGTGTGAGTATAGGAGGCGCCGCGTGCGCATCGCGTGCGCACTGCATGAGCGTTGGGTTTTGGTTAGTCACAGGACAAACAGTCACAGAGTGTAATTTATATCAAAAGCATTATCCAAGAAATAAAGAAACGACCTATATGTGGGCCTTGAGTAAACGGATTTTAATTACCTACGCGTTTTATTTCTTTTCAGTAGCAAAGCTAACAGTGTTTCCTCGTGAGAATTCATTTTGTTACTAATTCTAAAAACAGCAACACAAGACGCTCACGCAGCGCGGTCCTTGATACGGAACAAAAGCAAAAAAAATAGTAATAATAAACAAAACACACTTACTTGGGAAATATGGCCATTGGTCCCAGAACAGTGAGTCCATTATTTAGCTTGAAACCATACTGAAACAAACAAATGCCAATCAAATTATTGTCACTGTGGATATAAGGAAATGTATAGTAACCTAAATCCAGGGTTGCGGAGTGGTTATAATAGTAACTGTGACCCCGGAACATAAAGTGCAACCAAAGGAATACGAGTGGGTTTAGTCAGTAATAGTCCGACACGCCCTCACACCCGCCCAGGATGTAAGAAGTCATTTGATGATTTCCCACTCAAATCAAATTATTTTTACTGTGGATATAAGGAGATGTATCCAGGATAGTATCCAAATTTTTTAACACCACTGGATATTTACCCGACTGCGCGACGCAAAGGGTAATGTGTTTATCAGTCTATGTAAGTATGTTTGATTCTATGTGGCGTTCTAGAGACCAAATGCGTAGGCCGATTTTGATCATTCTTACGTCAATCGATTCGTCTTAACCTTGCGAGTGTCACTAAAGACATGACAGTAATCAAAATTCACCACAGCGACAACCAGACGCCATATTGTCAAAATGAAAAAAAATAATGTCGATGAACTATGTCGAGTGGGGTGTCGTTGAATAGGTATTTTAAAATCATCTTAGGGTTCCTTTTATCATTTTTCATTTTAAATAATAGTTTAGGATATATAACGATTTAAAGTTGTTTAACAAAACAATCATTCTCGCTAATTTTCTTGCTAATTGATTTAAGTTTTTATTTCAAGTATAAACGATATACTTACAAATAAACAAAACACGAAAAAACATGAAGAACAAATATTTTTGGTAAAAAAACCACTTTGGTGTCACTGTACACAAGCTCCAAGGAACTACTTTGGACTGAGCTGTGGTTGATTTAAGTTCACGCGTTTTTGCTAAAGGTCAAGCATATGTAGGTTTGAGCCGAGTTAGGTCTCTAGAGGAACTAATCATCAGTAGTTTAGACCACCGCAAGTTACCTAATAATCTCCATGATATAACTCCCTCAATGGAATTACTAGATTGGGTATTTTTCATCTTATAACGAAGTTAATGAACCGTAACTAAAAAGTATAAAATAAAATAAAAATTATTAAAAAACAAAAAACCCGACTGCGTGAAAACTTATTTAAAAAATGCGTGAAATATATAACTTAAATAAAAACTGAAAAGAAAGAAACAAACCCAGTAGTTTAGAATAGAACAGAACGACTCACAGTCGGGGCCCATTCAAATTTTTCCGATCAAATCTTTCCAAGGGGCCCTGACTGTGAGTCGTTCTGTTCTATTCTAAACTATTGGGTTTGTTTCTTTCTTTTCAGTTTTTATTTAAGTTATATAATTCACGCATTTTTTAAATAAGTTTTCACGCAGTCGGGTTTTTTGTTTTTTAATAATTTTTATTTTCAATTTAATTTTGATTAAAAATATAATTTAAAAATTAATTTTTTAAATTAAAAATTAATTTTATTAAATTTTTCGTGTTTACCTATTGTATGATATATGTACAGTAGATAGGTATGCAGGGCCGTCATCTTACCAATGTTCAAATTCAAATGCAATTGAACTTAATTGAAAAACTAGTTATTTTCTACTATAGTTTACATTTTTATTAGAAAATATCCATGTGTATTTCAGATAACTTAAACTGTATCTAACGGCGCTGCATACTTATCTGCTTTGCTGACTGTACCTATTATATGGAGATATATATAGGTATCTTATACCTATATATATTTTTAAATGTACAGGCTCAGAATATTATCAATTTTGTGTAACTGTAACAGTAATTAAGCTGGTTCTCTTTACCAACAGTTTGAAAGTATGTATATGATAAGCAGATACTGCAATAAAACTAAGTTTTTAAATTCAAGTGCTTTACCGTGGCATAAGTGTCAATCATGAGTCCAGAGTCTGCGTCCTGGTTGAGCACTCTCACTGTGGTCTTCCCATCTCCTTCGTACGCTGCCTTTCCACGCACCGCACTGGAATGTTAAGTTTACCTTTTAAAGTTTATATTGCACATCTGTTAGACTGTGGAGTGCTCTTAGCGGCCCGATTCAACAAAGTAATACTGTCAATTCATCTGATAAATGATGAAAAACTGGTTGAAGATACATAAAATGACGAAAAAAAAACTATGAGGTAAAATTTTTTATTTCATCTGTTCATCAATTTGACAGGCCTGTTGGTGCCAGTGGCTAGTGACCCTGAGGTTGCTGCTACGTGGTTTGATTCCCCCCAGACTTAATCTTTATGAGAGCATAATTTATTAGTTGTTCTATGTTTGAGTGTAATATGATGAGCATGATAGTTTGTTCTGTGTCTGGGTGCAATTTTCTTATAATATAATGTATGTATTTAAAATTACATAAATAAATAAATAAATATCCTGGGACATCTTACACACGGCCATCTGATCCCAAGCTAAGCAGAGCTTGTGTTATGGTAATCAGACAACTGATATACATACATACTTAAATAATTTTTAAATACATACATATTTTAGGGTCAGTGGGTAGTCTTAGTTTAGATAAATAACACATAGACACAGAACAAACAATTATGCTCATCACACAAAGTTTGTCCTGGGTGGGAATCAAACCCACGACCTCTGGCTTAGCAGTCACTGTCACTGACCACTAGACCAACAGTAAATAAGTATGTATATCAGTATGTAGTATGTATATCAGTATGTAGTATGTATATCAGTATGTAAGTCTGGTTATCATTGTACAGCCACACAGGCTCTGCCTAGATATGGTTCGGATGGATGTGTGAGAGTTGTTCCAAGATATTTATTATTGTCTTGAGACTTATATCCATTTGTCTTAAGGTGGCTTAACCTCGCAGTCAGTATCCAAGTCATATGCTTGTTCTTGGGCTTTCAGTAGAAGCAGAGTAGGAGTTTGAAATAAACTTACACAATTTGTTTTTGTGAAACTAACCTCAAAAGTGGATTCCTAAGGATGCTCGCCCGTTTGATGGAGTTTGACAACATTTTGCTACGAGCCCCCGCGAGTCACTTTAATATTGTAAGAACTAATTTTACAGTCACTAAAATAATATTTACCGCGCATCAATTTTCTATATTTTGATCATTTTTTTTTGTTTTCGTTTTTTTGACACTAATATATTGACATTGTTATTTGTCATTAAAAGATTTCTGTCAAAATTTCATAGCTAAACGCATGGAAATAGTTTGTATCATACCTGAACGTAGTAAAATTATCCCTGCAGTGCAGATAACGTAAACGTAATTCGGAACTTGAGCAAACGAACACGTTTTTATATAAGACTAGCTTCTGCCCGCGGCTTCGCACGCGTTAGAAAGAGACAAAAAGTAGCCTATGTTACTCTCCATGTCTCCATTCTCCATCCCTTCAACTATCTCCACTTAAAAAATCACGTCAATTCGTCGCTCCGTTTTGCCGTGAAAGAAAGACAAACAGACAGACAGACAGACACACTTTCCCATTTATAATATTAGTATGGAGTATGGATTAGGATCGCAAGCTTAGGCCCGTATTAATAGACGTCACTCAACTCCGAGACGCTCTCAAGTCTCTTGCTGTCCTTGTCATTCTAAAGGGAAAAAATAAGGACAGCAATAAACTTGAGAGCGTCTCCGAATTGAGTTACGTCTATTAATACGGGCCTTAGTATCACGTACGGAATCTTGAGCTGAGTAACTTTTTAAATATGGGCCAAGACTTTGTTTAACTCTTCATTATGTAGACAGTAGGTCATGTATGGTTTTGGCCTATATTAATAATTGTTGCGTTATATACCCCGACAGCCGGCTGTCGGTCGGTTGTCAAGGGGTTATGGAAAATAACATCTATTGATTTTTAATACTTTTCATTAAGAGTATTGGCGCAGCGCGGCGCACTTATGGGCACGGCACATAGTATATCTGTGTGTTATCTGTGTTACTTACTCACTCACTGTCAAGTGTCTGTGTTAGTTAGTGTCAAAGAAGCGCGGGAAATTCGTATCGAGAGGGCGCCTTTTTTAAACAAATTTTTCAAATAATTATTTTTCCTTCCTAAGTTTATTTTTCTTGTTTCTTATTATAATAATAATTTTAAATAATGGGGAAAAAAGGCCCTAAGAAAAGAAAAAAAGAGGATACTTCATCTTCTCCTCCACCATTGTTGAGCTCTGAAGACGATGGTGGCGACTCGACAATCTCTTCAGAGGAATCCACACCAATGGAAAAAAAACAGGACAAGTATAGGGAATTCAGGGTTCCCGATTATATTAGATCATATCCTGAAAACGGAGGCAATTTTGAATATGTTGTGTTTTTAGAAAGTTCAGACCTAGTTCCGATCGGTGACAGGGAAATGATGTCTCTTTCAACCAACATAAAAAAATACAATAAAGGAGTAAAACAATTGTTACGGATGAACCGATACAAAATTGGGGTAATATTTGAACGCCCTGGCTTAGCCAATGCGGCTTTAATGAACCGAAAATTCTTAGACAGTTTCAAATTAAAAGCTAGTATTCCCGCAGCCGCTACTGAAAATACAGGTGTAATAATGCATGTTCCCATTGATCTTGGCAATGAACACATATACAAAGCTATCTCCAGTACGAAAAACATAATTTCTGTAAGAAGGTTTATGCGTCGCACTGTTTCAGAAGGAGGGGGGGTATCCTTTCAGCCTACGAAGACGGTGTCCATTACATTTTCATGTGCAGCTTTACCAGACAGCGTAGATCTGAACAGTTGGCGATTCGAAGTTCGCCCGTACATCCCGCCGGTAAAACAATGCCTGAAGTGTCTAAGGTATGGCCATATAGCTAAATTTTGTAAGAACTCTCAAAGATGCTCCATCTGTACAAAGGACCACAATTATAAAGAATGCCAGATACCACCAACTGAAGCAACATGTTGCCACTGTCAAGGTAAACATGTAGCTATTTCATCACAGTGCCCAGTTAAAAAGCAAAAAGTAGAAGAAAATAAAAACAAAATAAATAAAAAATCATATGCAGATTTATTCAACGAAAAGTCATTTCCATCCCTTTCAAAGTTTAGTCCTGCTAAACAACTACAATCACTTATAGAAACAGAACCAATTTTAAATATTTTAGTACAGACAATAGTAACATTAATTTCTCAAAGTAAAAACAACGAAAAGAGTATTTGCACACAAAGCATAAAAGAGGTTTTACTATCAAAACTTCAGAATAATATAAATAAACCTTAATTTTATGGATCAGTTAAATATAGTACAATGGAATGCTCAGAGCATCAATAGTAATAAACATGCCTTTTCGTATTTTTTATATGACCATAATATACATGTCGCTCTATTGTGTGAGACTTGGCTCAAGCCTCACATGAAATTTAATATTAAAGGATATAATATAGTAAGATTAGACTCAGGTAATGCCCACAATGGTGTAGCTATTTTAATTCATAACAGTTTACAATTTAGTAAAATAGATACTTTATATGACGATTCTATACAAAATATAGCGATTCGTTTAAAATATGGCAAGAATGAGGAAATTTCACTAATTAGTTTTTATAGTCCCGGAAATACTTCATTTACTAAGTATAAATTTGAAAATCTAATTCGTAGTGTTCCAGGTCCTCTTTTATTGGGCGGGGATTTTAATGCACTTCATTCGGCTTGGGGATGTAGTAGTGTGAACATCCGAGGTCGAGAGGTGCTTGATATCATTAATGATTATGATTTAGTTTTATTAAATGATGGTGAAATGACCACTGTAGGCTCTGATAGATGGCAAAGAAATGCACTTGATTTAACTGTAGTATCGCCTTCAATATCACTGTCATGTAATTGGTCTGTTCATGACGATCCTTTAGGTAGTTACCATTTGCCTGTAATTACAAGATTGCTTATTAATAATAGTTATAATATTCCACATAATATAGAAACTTCAAATTTACCAAAATATTTTAATTTTAACTTGGTTGATTGGGAAATATATAAAAACAGTGTTGATAGTTTGTTAATAAATTTTAACATTAATAAGGAAAATCCATTACAGACATATAACGACTTGACAAAGTTATTAAACTTAGCTGTTAGTAGATCCTTACCAACAACTTTAAGACCTGCTACATCTGTCAATACAGCATTAGTGAATAATAATCGTAAAAAACGCATCCCATTGCCATGGTGGAATTTAAATTGCACTAAAGCAGTAGAAAACTCTAGGAATGCATACATAGAATTCAAACATGATCCTACATTAGAAAAATACATTGAATTTAAAAAATTACAAGCTACTAAAAAGTTAGTGTTAAAAAGAGAAAGATATTCAAGTTGGATTTCTCTATGTGAGTCATTTAATAGAACTACTTCATTATCTAGACTTTGGCAAATTTCAAGAAGATTTAATAAAACATTTACACCACCAAGCAATAATATTTCTTCATGGGTATTCGATTTTCTTAAAAGATATACTCCAGATACTGTTGAGGGGCCATTTCAATCGATTCCTTATAAAGTAGCTTCAGGACACTCTGATTTTCTGATTAATTCATTTTCTCTTCAAGAATTAAAATCTGCCATCTCATCTAGACGTGATTCAGCTTTTGGCCTTGACGGAATACCTTATAAAATGTTAAAAAATGTATCAATTATGGCACTTTCTCAAATACTACATGTTTTTAATTTACTCTGGCAGGAAATGATCATTCCTAATGAATGGAAAACAGATTGTCTCATCCCGTTACTTAAACCTAACAAAGTAAAACATAAAGCAGAATCATATAGGCCAGTAGCATTAACATCATGCATAGGAAAAATCTTTGAACAATTAATAAAACAAAGGCTAGAATTTTATATAGAAAGTAATAATCTCTTACCATCCAATCAATTTGGCTTTCGACGTGGTTGCTCTACTCGAGACAGCATTTCTCATTTGCAATTAGATATATACAACTCTATTAAAATGGACAATCATTTTGTTGGTGTCTTCTTTGATGTAGTGGGTGCATTCAACAATATCAATCTGCATATTTTGTGCAGTGAACTTCGTGCTCTTGCCATTCCTGAAAAAATTATATTATGGATATTTAACTTTTTACATGGTAGAGAAGTATATGTCAAAGTGAATAATAGGTTAATAGGGCCACGTTTTTCATTCAAAGGGGTATGTCAAGGTGGCATCCTCAGTCCATTAATTTATCTACTTTATATACATAGGCTAAACATTGTACTTGGTCTTGAGGTGGCAAATTTACAATTCGCAGATGATTTAGTTGTTTATGCTTCAGGTTCAGACATAGATTTGGTTGAAAGTATTTTAAACACAGCTTTAACTAAACTACAGAACTATTTTCATTATCTAAACTTAGATATTAGTCCAGAAAAATCGAAAGTTATAGTGTTTGGAGAGTGTGAAACAGATCTACATATTTATTACAACAATAATATTCTCCCAACAGTAAATGAAGTAAAGTTTTTGGGTGTAATTTTTACAAGCAACCTCTCATGGACTAAGTATGTTGATTATCTGTTAGGTAGAGCTAATAAGGCATATAATTTTGTAAAGTCACTGTCAATTGCAGCTGATCCTAAAATTTTGCTAATGCTATATAAATCATTAGTACGTAGTCATTTTGAATATGGATTTTTATGCTTTGGGTCTGATCAGAAATTGGTTCACAAATTGGAGATTCTCCAGAATCACAATCTTAGATGTATAACTGGTGCAATGAAGACTACTCCAATTAATTCACTTCAAATTGAGTGTAACATCTCTCCTCTGAATATAAGATTTTCTTTTTTAAAATCAAAATACATTCTTAAGCTCTTATCTTTCGAAAATCATCCAGTATTAAAGAAATTATTATTTTATCACAGAGTTTATAATCCCTCTAATTCCATAAAAGTCCCATATATATTTCATGACTTTTCGAATATAATCAGTATTAATGATCAGTATCAAATTTATAAATGTAGAGGCAAATGGGCGTGTTATTCGAGTAATTATATCAGCAAATTCTGGCCCATGAAGATTTATATTGACCGTAACATTAAAAGCAAAGAAAATGTATATGAGCTAATTGCAGAGTTCCCTGGGCACAGGCACATATTTACTGACGGATCTAAGAATAACAGAAATGCTTCACTAGCAATTTATTTACCTCATCTTACTGTTGGTCATGGAGTTCGGTTACCTGGAGCCATGAGTATATTCACTGCAGAATCGCTAGCAATTGTATCAGCTTTACAGTATATAAGGGAAAAGAATCTTGGACACACCACTTGGCTTATAGCAACGGATAGTATGAGTGTTCTAACAGCCTTACAAAATCCCAAACTGGATGCCAATACCAGCAACATTATATATGAGATACGGACCCTATACGCTGATCTTTGCTCTAATGGTTTTAATATTAGTTTAATATGGACACCCTCCCACATAGGAGTAACAGGCAATGAAAATGCAGACTTCCTCGCAAAAGTTACCGTTGACACTGACATTGCAGAAATAAGAAATGTGGCAATACCTAGCTCGGACCTTCTTACTAAACTAAAGGATCAATACACCTGTATTTGGCATGAGAACTGGCAAGAAACACTAAGAAGTAAAGGAAAATGGTATGCGAAAATAAATCAATCCGTTGGTTCTGCGCCTTGGTTCACCCGTTCTGTTATTCCTAAAAGTAGAAAGTTTTATACTACTTTAAATCGTCTTAGATTTGGTCATGGAAGATTCAATGCACATTTAGCAAGAATGAACATAATAACATCACCCACATGTACGGATTGTAATTTATCAAGTAATCAGACCCTAGACCATTTAATATTTGAATGCCCTGCTTATGCCCTCCAAAGGATTCCTCTATTTGATCAACTTTTAGAAATATATAAAACACCAGCAAGCATCCCGCGCGACACTCAAAGTTTGCTGGAGAAATTCAGTACTTATATAGCATTATTTAAATTTATTGATAACACTGGATGGACAATTTGATCGTTCGGTTCGAAATCGAAACGATATAAATTAAAAATGGATAAAAAAAAAAAACACTGAATATGACCTAGACAACACGGATATGACCCTGGATGCGACTTTTATACACACGGTTAAGACACATAATAATTACTATGACTTTGAAAACGAAGAATGGACTAAAATGCAATTTACTAAAGACGAGGTTTTGACCTTACCTAATTTGTTACAAGATACTCTGGATATGATTTTATTATACAACACGGAAATGACTCTTTTATGATTTTGAAAATGAAACTTGGATCAAGAATATTTACTAAAGACGAGGCTTTGGCCTTACATAATTTTGTGTCAAGATAATACAAAACTGAAGACGAGGCGGTATGGTCTCAGACCTTAGCCTGCCCAAATAGGGCGAAGAGAAAAAAAAAAAAAAAAAAAAAAAAAAAGTTAGTGTCAAAAATGTAAACAATAACACGATACCACACCGTCACACCATTATCAATTTGTTGTAAATATTGTGAACTTAATGAATTAAAACTACTTTTTCGAGTTATCTCTCACTTTTACGAAAGTCATAACATTTGAAAGGGTCCATTAATGCGGTCTACGTAGGACAATACTGAACAAAAACTAGTATTGTGTTTTCATTTCGAATAAACCTGTTTTCTGTGACTCGAGTATTTTTTGCGTATAATTTATTATTAAACTCGTTGCTCAATCTTTAATACTCATTTCCATAATGGGCAAGTGTGCTATAAAGACCTGCGGGTTGAGGAAAGACTACTATAATCATGCATTGACATTGCACAGGTAGGTCATGAAAAAATAAAAAAATTAAAGTTAGTTTATTTTGTAAATAGGTAAATAATTATCCTACTGCCGTACTGCTAGACAAAGGCCTCTTCTCATACAAAGATTACACGAGCATGCGGCCATTCCAAACTTATTATTTCAAGTTTTATGAAGTTTTTTCTTCATCAATGTCTGTAATGTCTAAGATAAACTGAATTAGAGTTGCAGAATACACCAGTGGGCAGTTCGAAATATATTCTTACTGAATCATTGATAAAATGATATTTTATTTCAGTGGTTTAAGCGTGAAGAAGAGACAGACAGACAGAGTTATAAGCGGGTTCATTAAAGAAAGGAATCTTAAATGGCGGCATGTACTTGCGTTGACAGATAGTACAGTCTGCATATAAAATTTAGCTGAAGGTTTTTTTTTTCAAATCGTAAATATTATTAAGAATTTTTATTGTTTTCATTGGAAACAGTGCTTACTTTTACCACAATAACAAACAGGTAACAACGGAAAAATAACAGATAACTATAACAAGATATTCGTAAAAAGGAGCACTGAGCGCGTCAAGGCAACGTGGAAGCAAATCAAGACAATTTTTTTTATGTTGATGGTACGCGCGTGAGTGAGTATAGACGGCACTAGTGTGCGAGCGAGAGAACATGATAAGCGCCGCCATTTTAGATTCCTTTCTTTAATGAACCAGGTTATACTTTCGCATTTATAATATTAGTACGGATTTACTTATATTTCTAGAGAAAATATAAGTCACTAAACAACTCCTTTTCGCTTCATCACCTATATTAATAAAAATGTAGCCACTTCATACATTTCTTACATCTTTAATTTCAGGTTACCCAGAAAAGAGAAAGAAAAGAAGAAATGGCTAGATGTTATCGGAACGAATAATATTAATCTGAACACTAAAACTTGTTACGTTTGTTCTGTGCATTTTGAAGAGTGCTGTTTTAACAGAACCTTGGACGTGATCAGACTGAAAGAGAACTCTGTACCGACACTGTATCTAGATGTAAGTAACAATGTATCTATTAATCCCTCGATCACATGTTATTTGAGACACAACAGAAAGACAAAAGCAGCCCGACAGCCGGCTGTCGGTTGGTCGTCAAGAGGTTAACGAGCTGTTGGTCTAGTGGTTAGTGAGCTGACTGCTAAGCCGGAGGTCGTGGTGACTCCCACCCAGGACTTGTTTTTTCTGTGTCTGGGACGAGGTTCTCTATGTATTTACATGTTATATGTATATATCAAAAGATGGGAGGATAAAATCAGATTATTGAATATTATCAGATAAAAACAATGGAAACTGTTTGAGATGGCCTCAATCAGGAGGCACATCAAGCTCTGGGATATTTATTCATTAATCAACGATTACATAATATTTATTTTAGACGGGCCTGTTGGTCTAGTCTAGTGGTTAGTAGCCCTGACCGCTAAGACGGAGGTCATGGGTTCGATTTCCACCCAGGACAAACTTTGTGTGACTGATGAGTATGATTGTTAGTTCTGTGTCTGGGTGTGATTTATCCATAATATGTATGTTTTTATAATTTATATAAGTATTTATATCAGCTGTCTGGTTACCATAACGCAAGCTCTTACAGCTTAGCTTGGGATCAGATGGCCGTGTGTGTGTTGTGCCAAGATATTTATATTTTTTTTATATTTATTTTTATTTTATAAAAAAATATATTAGAAATAACAGTCTCAGAAAAATAAACGCTATATTGTATCACTATAAGTATGTATATCAATTGGCACTGCCTAGTTTGAATCAGATGGCCGGGTTTACCCAAGATATTTATTTATTTGTTGTGCAGTCTCCCCCGCCAGAGGTGAACCTCCTGTACTCAGTAGTACTTCCAGCAGACAATACAGAGACAATGATTGAGCAGCTTGATAACTGTCAAACGGTAAACTTCTTTTTTTTATTAATTTTCATAAAACTTTCTAATTTCATTTTGGTCAAGAGAGCACCTTGGTCATTCACCTAAATGGTCCTGGCATAATTTTGACCAGTACAATAGGCGAGACGACGAAAAAAAAGTAACTAGTCCGTCAGTGAGATTATTAAAAAATTTTGGACACGTATTTTTTCTTTTTTCTCGCAAACGAAAAATGACAACGATACAGTGCGTTGAAGTTGCGCGTGACGTCACGATCAGATACAATTTTTGCAGCACGGTGACGTCAAAAGCCCCCACTCCGGAACTTTGTTGCTCTTTATCTTTTTATTTTATTATTATTTTGATCAAGCAAAAAATGCGTGTTTCGTATTTTTGGCCGATCTACAAGACGGACTAAACAGAATGCCATTTTTTTTATGCTGTCGTCATCCCTATTTAAAAGAGACTTTGATTGACCTCTGAGTTTGTTTTGGCTGTTTCTTCGCAGAGTAGTCCAGCTAGGAAACATCCATCATTCGCTAAAGATAAGAAAAAAATATTGACCTTTCAAAGTGTTATTTTTAACCGATTTACAAAATAAAAACATTTTATTTCATATTTCATTTAATTTCTAATTTTCAGATTAAAGTAACATCAGGTCCGTCACGCAACAATCTAATTAAAACAGAAGTCTACTCTTCAGCGAAGATAAAAATAAAAAACCCGCGTTCACTGAGTCACGCGGATCCTCTGCATAACAAAGCGGATCCGCCCCGTGACAACCCAGATCCGCTGCGAGGCGATCCGGATCCGAGATTGAATGATGGTGTGACTCCGGCCTCTCTAGATGTCAAACAGAGAGTGACAGATCATACTTACGTGGTATGTACTTTACATATTATAAGCTATTATTTAACTTTCTATGTTAAAAATAGAAAAGTTGGTTTGGGTGGACTCTTGCAACTCAATTTTGAAGCAGATGTCTTTAACTGATTGAGCTATATCGAGTTCACTCAAGTTTAAATCGAGGTAGAGATCGTCTAAAGTTCTAAACTAAAATGACGCGCCCCACCACCGTATTTACGCACACAAGAAACTTCAAACATGGACGCAATACACATAAACATGCAATTGTAATTGGTCGTTCAGTTGCCGGTTAGGCTTCTTGGATTTGTTATCCAACTAGTTTAGTTTGATCTTAACTCCCGAAAAGAAAGGACGTCTCATTTCATACGATGTGACGACACTGCTCCATAGAGTAAGCAAATGGTGCCGATTCTCTAGTGCACAAACAAACGTAAATTTAAGTTAAGTGCATCTTTCTCTTTCCATTTCTTAAGGAAAAGGACAGAAGATACATTTTAGTTTAATCCTGTCAAATTAGACAGCGCCTGATGAAAATTGGCGTATATTTAGACGCCATGTTTTTAAAATGCGTCTAAATTATCTATCGAGTGTCTAAATTTGACAGGACTTAACTAATATTTGATCTTCTGTCCTTTTCTTAATTAAACGGAAAGAGAAAGATGCCCTTAACTTAAATTTACGTTAGTTTGTGCACACGAGAATCGGCACCATTGTCAGATTTATGACCCGACTAGTCGACCGTCTTGTACACAAACAGATCTAAGTGTAATAAACAATTGACGGTCCCACACAGATGGAAAGTCATCCTTCCTTACTAATATTATAAATGCGAAAGTAACTCTGTCTGACTGTCTGTCTGTCTTTCTTTCTGTCTGTCTGTCTGTCTCTTCCTCACGCCTAAACCACTGAACCGATTTGAATGAAATTTGGTACAGATATAGTCTGGGACCCGAGAAAGGACATAGGATAGTTTTCACCCCGGAAATCCCCCGGGAACGGGAATTATTTCTCCACGCGGACGAAGTCGCGGGCAAAAGCTAGTTGTTAATATTTGCACTCACACATCTAAATTAACTAATTAAGTGGTGGGGCGCGTCATTTTAGTTTAGACAATCTCTACAAAGCATTTTCCAATTTGCATTTAACTTTTCAACGACCAACCGCCAGCCGGCTGTCGGGCTGCTATTGTCTGGGTGTAATTTATCTATAACTAGCTGTCCCCCGCGATTTCACCCGCGTTATATCAGATTTTTGGTTCCTAATAAAGAAGATAAAAAGTATTCTATGTCCGTCCCCTGGTCCTAAGCTACCTCCCCACCAATTTTCAGCCAAATCGGTTCTGCCGTACTTGAGTTTTAAAATGTGTAACTAACACGACTTTGTTTTATATATATAGATATACACGTATGTATTTATAAATTATATAAGTATGTTTATCAGTCATCTGGTTACCATAGTACAAGCTCTGCTTAGTTTCGGATCAGATGACCGTGTGTGAGTTGTCCTAGGATATTTATTCATTTATTAAGGATTAGTAGGGATGACTACTACAATTAAAAAGAATATCACTCCGTTTACTCCGTCCGTTAGACCGCCCAATACTAGACACGTATTTTTCGCTTGGTCTAATTAATACGATAAACAAAGATACAGCCCATCAAAGTTCCAGAGGCTTGTGACGTCACTGTACAGTAAAAATTGTACCTGGGCGCGACGTGAAACTTCAACGCACTGTGTCAATAGTCAAATCGTTTATTTTCATTAGACCAAAAAAGGCACTTTAAATCGTCATTTACAAAAGTGATTCTAGTTGCCCTTTCCAAAATGTAGTCTCGTATGGAGAAAAATGGGCAAGAACTCCATACTTACTCTTTTAAAATAATCGTGTTACAAAGTTTTTTTTACATGTCAAAAATTACATGTATATAATAAAAAAGCAACTACTAATTTATATAAATTAGGTAATAGATGCTACATAATGTCAACGAGCATAGTGTTCACAAGTTTACAAATAAACAGCATTCCGCAAACAATGAAAATCGTCAAATTTAGTTTACAAGATGATAGAAATTATGTCCAAAAGACACTAATATTATTTTATTTAGTTATTTATTTTTATTCCCTTACTAGATTCTGCCCGCGGCTTCGCTCGCGTTAGAAAGAGACAAAAAGTAGCCTATGTTACTCTCCATCCCTACAACTATCTCCACTTAAAAAAATCACGTCAATTCGTCGCTCCGTTTTGCCGTGAAAGAAAGACAAACATACAGACAGACAGACAGACACACTTTCCCATTTATAATATTATGCCCTTACTAATAATCACTGTGTAAAGTTATGCAATGAATAAAGCCTGTGTAACCATACATTTTTTTACGTATAAGCCTGTCATAACTTTATGCAGCGTTTATTAGTAAGACGTTTAGTATGGATTTGTCTACCTTACCGGCTCGGCTGTGTAAAATAGATGTCTTTTCTTTCTTTCTTTCACAGGGAACACCACAAACGCACAAACTCAACACACTAAACACTCGTTGGCGCGCGCTCACCAAGAAGTTGAAGAGATACCGTGAGCTACTTCGTCGGAGGGAGAGGAAGGTGGCCGCCGTTCAGGCTGATGTGGTGTCTCTGAGGAACATCCTTAAGGAGCATGATGCTGCCATTGAGGAGAGTGATGAGCCTAAGATACAGGTGAGTAGATATGTTGACTAACGTTTCGGAAATGGTTTAGGGGTAAAAAGAATTGAAATTCAAAATTTATAATATGTACTTTAGCCCTGGCTAATGAGTGCAAAAAAGGAGATGTTCGATTCAATTCGGAACGGATTCGGAGAAATATTATCCGTGCGAGCTAACATGGCACCTGTGCCATGTTAGCTCGCACGGATAGTATTTCAGTTAGATGATATTATATTATAACTAGCTTTTGCCCACGACTTCGTCCGGGTGGAATAATAGTTCCTATTCCCGGGGGATTCTCGGGATGAAAACTAACTATCCTATGTCCTTTCTCGGGTCCCAGACTATATCTGTACCAAATTTTATTCAAATCGGTTCAGTGGTTTATGCATGAAGAAAAGACAGACAGAGTTACTTTCGCATTTATAATATTAGTATGGATAAGTATGAAATCTTTACTTCAGTCTCGCCAAAACTTGAGAAACACATTTTAACTTTAATTTTTGAATTAATATTTTTGTTTGAAAATTCATTACCCAGGATGAAAAAAAATAATTAAATGGCTAATAAAAAACCACTATTTTAAACTTTGAAAATCACGAGTAAACCCGTGGCAAACACCTAGTGTGTCATGATTTTAAAAGAACGCTTGCTATCTCTCTCTTACAGATACTATCCTCCAAAGACGGAGTAGTGAAAAACAAACCCAACCGACAAGTGTTGGCCATCAAAAGTGCTGTCAACCGACAGCAATCGGAAGCATCACGCGCTTTGGTACGCCCACAAGGGTCAACGACGCGAAGGTGCTATAACTACGGATATCGGAAAAACGTCAGTCGGTGTCGCCACATCGGTCATCCGACGACAATCACCAGGTCTTCCACGGACGATACGCGTCCCAAAATCGGCGGTCTAAGTGCTGAAAACTCCGGTTATTCTACAAAAGTCGGATGTCCTACAAAAATCGGACATCCTACAAAAGTCGCTAGTAGGCGTCCTACCCGCAGTAACCGTCCTACAAAAATCGCCAGTCCATGTCCTACCCACATCGGACATCCGACAAACATCGGCCGGTAACGTCAAACGCACATCGGACATCGCGCCAAACGCGTTGGTCATACAAATCGACGGAAAACATAGTAGTGTGCTCCAACCGACAGTCGTAAGGCTACAACATACTAATATGGATATGGGATGAAGAAAACTTATGGGGTTGCGGGAATAGTTCTAATAGTTACCGTGGCCCCGGAACATAAAGGGCAACCGAAGGAACATGAGTGGGTTTTAGTCAGTATAAGTCTGACACGCCCTTCCGCCGGGCCCAGGACGGGAGAAGTTACTTGATGATTTCCCACTCACCAAAAAAAAATTATGACTTCTTTTATTCTTACAAAACTGACTTTTGGTTGGCCGGCACCGGGATTACGTATCTTGCAACAGCCGAGCGATCGCGATAATTTAGCAATATTTGCTGCTCAAACGTCAATTCAAAATACGTCACGTCAAATCGAGCGATACACATCAAGCGATAGTGCTGCCTCTGTGGAGCAATCAGTTAACTAAAATATGCATTTTTCGTTTGGTGGGTTCGTATTTAGTACGGTTTTTAAGAGCAAAGTTAAGTTTTTTTTTTTGTTAAAGGTGATATTTAATTAGTTCCAGCGATTGCTACTGTATCGTCATCGTAGCAGTAAGTGCATTAGAACAATCAGCGAGCGATTAGCAATCGGTTCATACATAATACGATTTTTTTTGACGCGATCACTGCGCAAATATTGCTGATTGCTGTTTCATAGGTAATAACCCCGCCGTAATAAGTTGGTCTAGTGGTTAGTGCGCTGACTGCTAAGCCGGAGGTCGTGGTGACTCCCACTCGGGACTAACTTTGTGTGTGCAGCGTGATTGTTTGTTCTAATAAAAGATCAATGCCCTCCCGACCATAATGTATGGGTGGTATTTAAACGCAAATCAAAAAATATCCTTTTTCTACGCAATAAGATTCTGAATTCCCACCAAAATTACTGATTGCACAGCAAAATATTCAACTCAAAATATCACTAAACACACTACAATTTATTTTCGCAGCGTACAGCGATTTTTCCTAAAGCAAAAGCTTTTTAATCAATGCATAGCTAATAATCTTAATGCACATTATACATGTTAACTCTTTTTCTTTTAAATATAGCTTCTATTTTTATATTATTTACAGTAGTTTTTCTAAATAAAACAGCATTTTATTAGTCACAGTCGTCTTATTATTTATTAATTACCACATAATGAGATCAGCAAAAAAAATATAAAATTTGATACAAAATTGTGATTTATTGAATTATTAAAGCGGGTCTTGCTTTCGCGGGGCGTCCACGCTTCCTTTTTTGCCCAATAGGCACATTTTTAGCTTCTGCAGGTGGCGCCACGAACTTAAAATTCCACAATAAATCACTTAAAATCATTCAGATATAGGTAGGGTCTAGTACCAAATAAATGTTTTTGTATGTACTATAATAGGTTTTTCCTAATAAGTATTTAAGCAAACTAATTAAAATAGATCACCAATTATTCTAAAACAGAGCAAAGAAACTAAAATGTTTGCTTGGCAAAACAGGATATCTGGCGCTCGGCGGCCGCTGCCGCGGTACGCTCGCTGCGCTCGCTCGCCTTCGCGCGTTGTGTGGTCACAGTTCTAACCTAACCTAACCAACCATTTCTATCTCTATCTTTACTCTAGCTTAAAAAGCGCGCGACGCCGCGCACCTTTTTCAGTTAATTTGTTCTGCTTTTAAAAATAATGTAATGTGACAGGATTTTTCTGTTATAATAATTATAAAATTTGCTGAGCATGGCTACTTGAAAATTAAGACAAATATGATGAACAGGTTTGGTTGTACTTACTGGTTAATATGCGACTGGGATAGTTATTTTGCTATGAAATATGGAAATTTTGCTGTGCAGTCAGTATTTATGCTATGTATGTAGTATTTTTGTACAAAAATAAATTTAACTGTATTGCATTATGAGAAAAAAAGTAATGTCATATTGATGTATAATTTCGAATTATCTGCAGTTTGAGTTTTGTTAAACATTTAGTTTGTTTGTAGTGAAGTAAGTTATTTGATGTAAAAAAGAATATAAATGATGAGTATGTATTGATAGGTGATTATTTATTTGATATGCAATTTATAATATCCCATAATGTATGAAACAGCTGATTTTTTTTTCGCGATTTCAGAGTTGGTTCCGTAATAAAAGTTGTTTGTTTTCATGGGTAGAATCATCTCCTAGCGGGTTGTGCAGGACGAAAAAATACACCTTGTATATATCTGTCTGGTTACCATGGTACAGGCTCCTGCCCAGCTTGGGATCAGATGGCCTTGTGTTAGTTGTACCAAAATATTTTTTTTATTGTTAAAAATAATGAATAAAACAAACTGTTATTGTTCTTGATGTTTTATTTTCTATTTTAAAGCTTAAATATAATTGCAATGATCACATTTTCTTATAAATAACGTTTGTGAAATTCTTAAACTTACATTATCTATTTAAATGTCCTATAACTATAATACTTTTAAACTTATTGTTATTCTGCTGTCCAATAATAAGTGATTTTATATTTTATTTTTCTTCATTGAGCAATAAATTTATTGTTTGATGCTAAAGTAAAGAGTTCATATTCGCCAACTAAGAAAAAAAATTGCTATTTTTGCATTATCACAATTTTTTTAATGTTTTTGAAAGCTAAATACGGACAGCTACAATCTTAACTAAAATAAATTAAATATAATAGATTCACAATCACAGAACAATATGAATTAAGTTCACAACAAATTTGTGTCAATATTTGGTTTTGACTTAACTAATTAATTTATTATTAACTTTTAGATTACTTATAAGGCGTCACTTAAAAATACCACAAAACTAAGGTTGCCCGTCCACGTCCGATCGATAATCGGTTGCCAATTTTAAAAATACTTTCTGACTGATGTTTTAACTTTCTGTAGCGGACCGTTTCGTTTCATGCGATCAGTACGTTCTATTTTTCTCGTACAAAAAACTTAAGTTTTTACTTTTTCTTTTAGTGACAAATTTCATTGTCCAAGTGTCCAAATCTAGTCCAGAGATAGATAAGACAAAAGAGAAAAATGTGTCATTTTTTTATGGGACCAAATGACAACTATTCTGCATCAAACTATATAAGAATCACGTAAATCCATACTAATATTATAAATGGGAAAGTGTGTCTGTCTGTCTGTATGTTTGTCTTTCTTTCACGGCAAAACGGAGCGACGAATTGACATGATTTTTTAAGTGTAGATAGTTGAAGGGATGGAGAGTAACATAGGCTACTTTTTGTCTCTTTCTAACGCGAGCTAAGCCGCGGGCAGAAGCTAGTCGGATCATAAATCTCAGCGTAATCGGTTTACATAATGAAAAGCCCGTCGAATAGAGATCCTCCTCCTTTTTGAAGTAAGTTAAATAATCGGTCATCGATAATCGGACGTGGCTGCCTAAGACTGCTAGCCTCTTAAGCTAGCACGTAAGAAAACACATACAATCTACGATATGTAAGTACCTACTTTACTTTACACATATTTTAATTATTTTTATTAGAGAAAGGATCGCTTATTGCAAGACGACAATGGTGCCGATTCTCTTGTGCACAAACTAACGTAAATTTAAGTTAAGTTCATCTTTCTCTTTCCATTTCTTAAAGAGTAGGACAGAAGATACATTTTAGTTTAATCCTGTCAAATTAGACAGCGTCTGATGAAAATTGACGTATATTTAGACGCCATGTTTTTAAATTGCGTCTAAATTATCTATGGAGTGTCTAAATTTGACAGGACTTAACTAATATTTGATCTTCTGTCCTTTTATTAATTAAACGGGAAGAGAGAGATACACTTAACTTAAATTTACGTTAGTTTGTGCACTAGAGAATCGGCACCAATATTATGTTACAGCTTACGCTTTACATGCAGAGTTAACACTATTTACAAACTAACATATACGACACCCTGTACAATCTACAATAGTATTACACCTACAATAAATTACAATATCAGTTTATATTCACAGCTAGCAGAATATATTATCACAACTTATGTTTTAAAATATCGAGCATTACTTGCTTACTACCGAATATTCTACCGTTTTAAGTTAACCTCCTTGCAAATTTTGTTAAAAAAAAAATTAAATGTTCATGTACATTAAAAATTGCTCGTTATTTCTTAATCTTTCGGTAATGTCTTAGTTGCTTTTAAATATTTACTGCGAAGGTAAAATATTATTATCTAAAGACAAGAACGAAGACCATTAAGTGGGTTTAAAAACCTTTTACAAATACATAAATAGTTATGTACGCAAATTCAACTTAAACTTCAACATTAGAATTACAACGTTATCTTTATAGCATTTTAGACTATTTTGCAATGTTTGCAATGTAGGTCAAATACCATTAAAAATAAATATGACTTTAGTATTATTTTCAATGCACTGTTGTTTGTCCGTTTTTCTAATGTTGTAATTTTTTGAGTGTAGGTTCCTATATAATGAATACTCGGTTGTATTACTCATGGTAATCATACTAGTATGCTCATTTACATACTTGTGATACACACCCAAATGTACGCTACACGCTATAGCATCAATTTTAAATTAGTTTGCCATTTTTACTACATTAGCACTTTCACTCAGGGATACAATTCTAAGCTAAATAATACAATATTCCCTAAAAACAAGAATTCAGTCAAGAAGTACCCGCAACTCGTGGCGTTGCATCACAGTTACATGTTACGCGCTACATGATACGCGATACACGTCACGCGTGCGCGTCTCCGGATGCTTGTTGCTGTAACAGCGTCCAGTACAAACCGCGCCGTTTTACCAGTTCGTCGTGCGAACCGCTCTCTGCAACCACGCCTGTAACATAAAGTGTAAACGTAAGTTACATGGAAGCAAACAAGATCAGGCAATTTTCACACAAAGTTGGTCTAAAAAAGACTATTAGGAAGAACGGTAGGTCTAGTCGCGCATTTTTTGGATCAAAATAATGCTATAACCTATGGATCAAAAGAACTCTAACGGCATGGTTGGCGCACTGACTGCTAAGTAAGCATGGCAGACTCGAAGCAAACTCCTGTAGACTTTAGTTAATTGCTGGATGTTTGTACAATGTGAGTTAGGTAGGTATATATTTGTAAACGCACCCATACCAGCATAGAGAAACGAATCGCGCGTTTGGGCTACACTGCAAGTTCAATACCAAAAAATACTTGTCAGGTAACAGAAATATTTACTTGAAAATACCAGGCGTCCGTCACTCGCTCAAGGCCACGCGTTTTATGCCTACCGCTTCGCGTACCGTCGACGGTACAACGAACACCGGGCTGTCGCGCGCCCGCCTTAGTGCTCGCGCGTGACGGGTACAGCGCTGACTATCAAAATGCCGAAACCACGTAATTATTGCGTGTTTATTGTGCAATTCCCCTGTTTCCTAATTCTCCTGTTTCCCTTTTGATCATTTATTACAATTATTCACGCGGTTTTGGATATTTTCGACACTAAAATATAAAAATCGGGAATTCAAGGAACGAAAAATATGCATCAGTCATTTTATTAAACTTTAAAATATTTGATCAACAAATAAAAAAATTTTTGTTTTTCTAAAACATTCGTTTTATTACCATTATCATCATACGTATAACCCTAGCACATTTGCTGGAAGACACACACACACGTTAGTCGCGCGGCGGGTAAAAGAATCTCAACTCTCTTTGTGCGTACTTATGGTACATTTCTCCTCGCTGCAAACAGCTGGTATTATTATTATAATTTTGTAGGCTATTATAGCGTAGGTATTTCCGTTTTTGTATTGGAGTGAAGTATCTGTTACGTAGTAACTATTTATTAATCTGTGATAATACTTGACCCTATGCGGGTAACGAACCAGCGACACACATCACAGCAATCAAGCGATCAAGTACTGCGTAAACTATGTTGTTTATTGGTCACGGTCTCGTTAGGTCATTAGCCAGCTTGTAAAGTACCAGGCGTCCATAAAATCGCAGTAGGTACATTTAAATCGTAATTTGGTATTCAGCACGATTTATTTTGTCGTTTGGTGTGCAAATTGTAACTACTAAAGTTAAAATACACATAGAACGTTATGGCGATACAAATAAGAATGTTCTGAATCTGTTGCGCAATCTCTATTCCGAAAAACATAGTAGGAATAGAAAAGCCGAGATCGCAGCGAGTATTTCTTGTGTGTGACCGAGGCTTAAGTACTACGTATCGGGGCCCTCTAAGGCCAATGCCTGCCGGGGTTGCTGAATAGTTCTAATGGTTACCGCGGCCCCGGAACATGAAAGGCAACCGAAGAAACAAGGGTGGGTTTTAGCCAGTAAAAGTCTGACACTACCTCCCACCCCGCCCAGGGCGAGAGATGTTGATGATTTCTCATCTCATCCATAAAAACCGGCCAAGAGCGTGTCGGGCCACGCTCAATGTTGGGTTCCGTAGTTTTTCTTCCGTCACAATAAGTGTTCCCACTTATAAGTTAAAATAAAATGCTATTTGTTACGTTGACATACTAAGTACGCAGAAATTATTTTGTACAACCTTTTTGTCTTTTTTGTACAAAAACTGTTCTTTCTATCAAGTTCAAAATAATTTTCCTAAAAAGTACTTATAAAGTTCTACTTTCCAGATTTTTTTCATATTTTTTAAACCTACGGGGCAAAAGTTAGAGGGGGGGGACGCTTTAATTTTTCCTTTTGGAGCGATTATTTCCGATATTATTGACATTATCACAAACTGATTTTAGTAAACCCCTTTTCATTTTTAAAGTGGGTGTGTGGGTGGGTTTTAGTCAGTAAAAGTTTGACACTAATGGCAGGAGAAGTCATTTGATGATTTCCCATCCACAAAAAAAAGCCGGACAACGTTTAATTTGGTCGGACAAGAAATGAAAATCCCACAAGTGACCGAGGCTTAAGTACCAGGCGTCCATACAGTGGCGGTGGTTACCTTTATCGATGACGCAGATGACGTCAGCATGCCTCACGGTGGCGAGGCGGTGCGCGATGATGATGGTGGTGCGCTCCGCTGCCGCCGCCTCCAGCGCTGCTTGTACTGTCTGTGGAGGGTAGGGTATTAGTATGAGAAGTGCAGAGAAAGGGTATAAACTCAAACTCAAATCATTTATTTCTAATAGACCATTTAAAAGGCACTTTAGGACGTCAAAAACAAAGACATACCGGAAATAAAGGACATAATCAATATTGAAGACATACACGAAAAATGTCATGAATGAACGTGGGCGATTTTGCCAAAAAATAAGTACGTTTAGCAAAAAATGCGTTTAACATGATATCTTTTTATTTGTTTAATCCTTACGGCTTTCCGTCCATTAAAGCGAAGTGGGGTAGAGTAAGCGCGTCAAAACAACCAGTAGTTATCTTTCTAGCTATTTTCCCATCAACGTTGGGGTCAGCTTTCAACCTAACCGCTTTCGAGTGGATAACTGTGTTTTACGTGAAGCGACTGCTTATTAGACCTTCACAACCCAGTAACTGGGCTCATACTTCTGGCACCCCTTGGTTATTAGACTGGTTAGACATTCTGGCTTCTGTCTACCCGTAACGACTGTCAAAGTTTTACGAATGACAACCGCGACCAACGGCTTTACGTGCTTTCCGAGGCACGGGATTTTACTTCTGAATCATTTCACACAAACACTTGGAGTTACGAAATCACTCTTAGTTTTATGTCAAGTTTAATTCTGTATATTTGCATCTTAATGTTTTTGTAAAAAGTCCAACAAACACATAGTTATCATTACCTTTTCGCTGGTAGCGTCGAGCGCGCTCGTAGGCTCGTCGAGCAGTAAGAGCGCAGGGCGGCGCACGAGCGCTCGCGCGATGCCCAGGCGCTGCTTCTGTCCGCCCGACAGGGAGGAACCGCTGCCCGAGCCCAGCACTGTGGAGTAGCCCTGTAGGGGGAGGGGGGTTAGAGTGCTTGTACTTATACTACTACGACTAAACTATCAACAGAAGCGCGGGGCGCACGAGCAAAAACTTTCTAAAACAAAAAACTAAATTCAGAGCTTTTATTTCAATTGACCATTAAATTTACAGGCACTTAAGAATTGTCAAAGTGTCAGTCAGTTTGTCAGAAAGTTGAAGCTGTTCCAAAACGTAGATCTCTATGGAGAAGAACAAGAAAGAAACACCACGGACACTCTTTAAAAAAAAACATGTTTTACAAAATCTTGATCACATTATTTTTGGTCCTTCTTTATGTGAAAACAATGTAGTAACAAAATAACTAATTAAAAAAATATAGTAAAAATTAAAAAGTGTGTTCATGGAGTTACTTGCTTGTTTTTCTTCATAGGAAGTAAGGAACCTACTGTTTGAAACGGGAAACTAGCTTCAGTTTTCTGACTGACTGACACCTTGATAATTCAAAAGTACCTGTAAATGGTTTCTTTGAATATAATAGTTTTGAATTTGAGTACTATTATGACTAAACTATCAACAGCAGCGAGCGCATAAGCGATAATATGTATTACTCTTCCAGACCCTAGACGACAAGAATATCGTCGCGCTAGTATTGAAATAAGGTGGCAACAAGATATAAAATGGCACTCTTTGAACAAAAGCTGGTTCGTAAACGGTCGCTTTTCCTTCTAGAAGCTAGATGTAGACTATGACATTAGACCATGAAGCAAATAGTCTTTGCATTAGACTAACGACGAAACTCTACACCGAATGTAGAGTTTAGTTTTTGAACAAGAATTACCAAAACTTGATGATCTCGCTTTGTATAGTATTTCCATACAATGAGAAGCCAGCTTACACTGGAAAAAATTGTATATATAATCTATATAATCTGACGGTGACTTACCATAGGCAATCCAGTCACAAAACTATGCACATTAGCCTGTTTCGCCGCCTCAATGATCTCCTCCATGGGCACGACCCTGGAGTTGTCTCCGTACGCGATGTTCTCCTGGATGGAGCGAGAGAACAGCGAGGGTTCCTGCTGCACCAGGCCGAGCTGTGCACGTAACGCGTTCAGGGTTAAGTCGCGCTTTATGTCCTTGCCGTCCAGGGTCTGTGGGGGGAGATTTAATTACATTAATTTATTATCAGATTGTGGACAGAGGCTAAACAATTACATGCATGTTGACTTAACTATGGACTTTTCTTTGAGCGCTTCCAATTATATGCGTCCACGTAGTTCACTTTTTATTTAGGTAGAAAAATATTTTGGGACAACTCACTCACGGCTATTTTATCCCAAACTACTATGGTAACCAGACAAATTACATTCGGAAACAGATTAAATAATTATGCTCCTTACACAAAGTTTGTCATGGGTGGGAATCAAACCCACGACCTCCGGCTTAGCAGTCAGGGTCACTAACCACTAGACCAACAGGCCCGTCATTATTGCAAATTGTTAAGTCTTAATACTAACAGCCAGTTGGGAGGGGACTAATTAAAGTAACACCCGGGAATCTGAAAAAATCCGAAAATCCGAAGATGAAACTAGGACAATATGCACCAGGAAATGCCGTCCGTAGTCTTAAGGAAAAGTGCTGGTCACTCACCACACTACCACCATCAGCATCATAGCTCCTCATGAGCAGGTTGAGCAGCGTGGACTTCCCGCAGCCGCTGGGCCCCACGAGCGCCACCGTGGCCTTGGGCGGCACGCGCAGCGTCAGGCCCCGGAGCACCGCCACGTCGGCGCGGGACGGGTAGCTGAACGAGATGTTCGAGAACTTCACCTCGCCTACTGCTGACTGTGGAGAGAGGGGGTATTAGTCATCATCTCCCAAGCCTTTTCCCAACTGTGGGTCGGCTGCCAGCCTAACCGGATTCAGGTGGATACCGGTGTTTTACGTAGAGCGACTGCCTATCTGACATCCACAACCCAGTAACTGGGCAACACGATACCTCTTGGTTAGACTCGTCAGAGTTTCTGACTAACCAGTAACGACTGTCAAAGTTCTAGAGGGTGTATTAGTAAAGAGCATAAATATTGGAACAGAGAAGTCAGACAGGAAAGTGAACTGGGTTTGTCTAGAAGAGAAAACAAGGTAGTCAAAGCCCTTAATGCTCTGCGCTGTCTGATGGGAAACCATTTCTAGATTGCCCGATGTGCGGACACATGATCTCCATGATCCATAGCAAAACAGTTCAGCAGATAAATAAATGGCTTGTAGAAGTCTGCACAGTTTTAGGCTTCTAAATGCTGTAGCAGCATTAGACTGACTAGATATTAATTATGCAAGCTATGAGGATGAAGGCCCCGAAAAGGCATGCCGTTGAATCAACCAGTCTACAGCGCCAATAGTGTTTAAATTAGCACTGTCTAAAAGCTACCTATTCATCTCGATTTTAGACTTATCTAAGAATAACCATTTATGTTGCATAATTTGGTGCTCCACTATCCTGAAAACGACAGAAGAACAATATAGACTAGTTCTTTTGGCTCAAGGAGGGGCAAATCATTTTTTTTAAGCTACGTCTCAAAAATTGGATGAACCTCTAAATCTTAGAATTTCCAGCCAGCTGCTCTCCCCTAACTCCCTCTCAATTACCCCCTGCGTACTACTACTGATATGATAAAGTGGTCCTTACCCAATCCGGCACCTCACAAGCAGTGCTCTCGGTGACGACCTTGGGCTTCCGTTGTAGCGCGCTGATGATCCTGGCTCCAGACCTCCGTGCTGCCGCGAAGCTGGGCGCGAACGATAGTGCTGCTGCCAGCATCCAGGCGCCGTAGATCAGTGCTTCTGATACACTGGGAGATGAAGAGAGGTTTAATAGATATTGCTTATCTAATTGTGATGCCAATTTTTTGAATAATCGTACTTTAGAGTGTATAAAACCTTCGTCCGCCATTGAAAAGGGAGAAAGCAGGTGTGGTCTCCGCTGATGGACTACTGCCAACAGTTGTCTGGGCTCTGTATACAAGGTGTATTTATGGTCTAGCACAACCCGCTAAGAGATGATTCTACCTATAAAACAATCAACTTTTATTATGAAACCAACTCTGAAATCGCGAAAAACATATCAGCTGTTTCTAATAAAAGTTTAATGCCCTCCCGACCATAACGCATGAAAATACACTTTGTATACAGGGTGAGCACTTTCTTAAATGTCTTAAATCCATATTATTTTACGCATTCTTATCCCTGTTCAAAGATTTTTTATGTCAACCGATCCTCTAATCGAATCCACAGGTTGGAGTAACTTGAAAGTATGAAACTGCAAACTTTTTTTGATGTTTCAAATTTCGATCTATTTTTTTTTTATTACATATGGGCTTGCTCTTGGTCCCAGACTAGCCCGAGGGCATAGACGGGGCCTACGATGGAGCGAGCTCACCCAAAAGATGCCTATGCACTCGTCTCTTGAATACATCCGGGTTATATGCATTTGGGAACACAGACGCCGGCAGGGAATTCCATTCTTTTGCGGTGCGCATAATAAAGGAATTCGAGAAACGTTGAATCTAAACCTTAATCAGACTAATCACTATTGGAGTAAAACAAATAGTTCAGGGTACTCACAGTATAGCATACTGGTACGGCAGATCTTCCCTCGCTATAAGATAGCCCGCGTACGCGAGCGACACGGCGTAGCCCAGCGTGGGCGCGCACACGCACACGCCGTACACCGGGCCGCGCACGCGCCGCGACGGCGCCGAGCGAGCGCTCGCTTCTGATAGCGACGCGGCGTAGCGGGACAGGATGGCTTCTTCTACGCCTAAAGTTTTAAAATGAATATTTTATTGTTAATCCATACTAATATTATAAATGGGAAAGTGTGTCTGTCTGTATGTTTGTCTTTCTTTCACGGCAAAACGGAGCGACGAATTGACGTGATTTTTTAAGTGGAGATAGTTGAAGGGATGGATAGTAACATGTAACATAGGCTACTTTTTGTCTCTTTCAAACGCAAGCGAAGCCGCGGGCATAAGCTAGTTATCCATACTTACTAATATTATAAATGGGAAAGTGTGTCTGTTTGTCTGTCTGTCTGTATGTTTGTCTTTCTTTCACGGCAAAACGGAGCGACGGATTGACGTGATTTTTTAAGTGAAGAGAGTTGAAGGGATGGATAGTATCATAGGCTACTTTTTGTCTCTTTCTAACGCAAGCGAAGCCGCGGGCAGAAGCTGGTTATTATAAATAAGAGGGGATGAGGTGATGGCCTAGTTTTAAGACGCCCGAATCTTGTGGAAATTTGGTTTGAGAAGAGACTGAGAAAATATTTAAATCTGAAGAAGTAGCTTTAATTTGATTTTTTAATATGTGAATAAAAAATATCCAATTGAAGGAATCATGAGGAAACTTGAACTTGTAGTAAATATAAGTTCGAAATCGCCTATCCGCCTTGAGCAAGCGTGGTGATCAATGCTCATGCCTTTTTTATGAGAAGAGGCCTTTGCCCTGCAGTGGGACAGTTACAGGCTGGTATTATTATATATCTAATCATCTAAAGGTGTGTACTGACCGAGACTGTGCACGGTGCGCACGTTAAGCACGGCCTCGGTGGCGATCCTGCTCGCTTGCTCGAGCGCTTCTCGCTCGCGTTGCTCTGCTCGCTTGTTTACGTAG
Source organism: Athetis lepigone (assembly GCA_033675125.1). Lineage (NCBI taxonomy): Eukaryota > Metazoa > Arthropoda > Insecta > Lepidoptera > Noctuidae > Athetis > Athetis lepigone. The sequence continues at coordinate 1,585,006 of CM066223.1, forward strand.
CCTTCTAGGTAGATGCCACCCATTACCTAAGAGAAACAATCGTTAGGTTAGATTTTGAGAGAAATAGTGGATAAAGATATATTTAATCCATGCATAAAAATACATAAACGTAGGTAAATTATAAATTGCCCTAACCAGGTGGGCCAAATCTCATATTCTACGGTTATCTTAGTTTATATTCTACGGTTATCTTAGTTTACATTGGCGCGTCTACAGATCGACTGCTTTCACTTTAAAGTCAGTAGTTACATTATTGTATTAAGTAACACATCTGTTATAATAGAGTAAGGTATTTATTACACTAATGCCCGAATACTCAAACATCACTCAATTTTAAAGACGCATTCAATCAAATCTGTTGCTGTGTTTGTCACTCCAAAGGAATAAAGTAAGGATAGCAACAGAATTGACAGCGTCTTATAATGTGTGACGTTCGATTATTCGGTCAATAGACTATTCAAACAGTCACTTATGAATTGCCAAAAGTCTAGGCTAGTTGCTAGTTCCAAAACGATGGTAGATCTTTATGGAGAAGATCAAACAAGAAGTTCTACGCAAACTAGATACTCACACAAGGCACAGACAGAAGACTGACGAGGGTCATCTTCCAGGAGTAGATCATGGCGAGCCCGACGCCCAGCACCATTGTACTGATTCCCTGGAGCACTGTGCCTAAGCGAGTGCCTGTGGAGAAGAACTGGGGTTAATACAGAGAGAACAGGAGAAGAATATTGGAAAGGAATAAAGAGTTTTAGTATCATGACTTAGCATGCTGTACGGAGATAAGGAATGACGACTGCAGAAAAAATGCCATTCTGTTTCGTCCGTCCGTTAGACCGTCCAGAAACATATTTTTAGCTTGATCAAATTAATCATAAAATACAAAGATATGAGCATTAAAGTTTAAGAGTGGGGGCTAGCGATGTCACTGTTCAGTAAAAAATATACTTAGGCATAATAGCACGCGAAACATTAGTCTTCATTTTTCGTTTACGAGAAAAAAAAATACATTATCAATTTTTTTTGTTAAATCTACCGGACGGACTAATTAGGTTTTTTGTCGTTTCGTCTAATATAAAAGAAACACGAAGCTATGTACTATCTTAGACCCACACTTAATTTTTTAGTATTGCATACGATCTATAGTTGTAATGAGTCTTAAAACCAAAATTCAGAATAGCAAAAGTCCTAAAATGCTTGCCTGAGGAACTCCTTCTTTTAGTTAATTTTATCTGAAGAAGTAAATAGAAAAGTTTAGCTTTCTATATTTTACTAACTGCCTCTTATATTTGTAGGGGAAAGTCCGGACAAAGTTACGGGTATAAAGTGGTGGTAATTGAAGTATATATATAAACTGTAAACTCACCGGTAGCTCCTTGCACAGCCGCGCAGTCAGTAGCAAGCCTTGCACACAACGCGCCCACTGAATTCTGAGGCAAATCGAACCAGCCTTGTTCCTGCAAGTTAAAAAAATGGTTAGAAAGCTGAAGCTAGTGGCTCATTCGAAAACGGGGATCTTCATGGAAAAGATACTCCATTCTTTGTCAAAATGTTGATTTGTTGATGCTTATGTTAACTAAAGAGCAAAATAAACAATAGGCGAGACGACGAAAAAAAAGTAATTAGTCCGTCATTGAGATTATTAAAAAATTTTAGACACGTATTTTTTCTTTTTTCTCGTAAACGAAAAATGACGACGATACAGTGCGTTGAAGTTGTGCGTGACGTCACGATCAGATACAATTTTTGCATTACGGTGGCGTCAAAAGCCTCCACTATGCCCCCACTCCAGAACTTTGTTGCTCTTTATCTTTGTATTTTTTTATTATTTTGATGAAGCAAAAAATACGTGTCCCGTATTTTAGGCAGATCTACAAGACGGACTAAACAGAAAGCAATTTTTTTTTATGTTGTCGTCATCCCTATTCTAAGAAACAGAAGGCCATAGGGGAGAATTGGGTATTTTACATAATTGACCAATAATGTTAGACAAAATTTCTACAAGACACCAACCTGTCTTGTAGAAATTTTGTCTACCTACTAATGGGAGAAAAAAATATGTTGAGCCGACCCTAAGTAAAAATAAGGGCAGGAAGAAGAAGAGGTGTTTCCACAAACCTGTACAAGATAGTTGCTGAAGGTAAGCTCCCGTAGCCGGTCAGTCAGCCTGGATCCAGCCAGGTTGAAGAGCCAGGCTTGCAGGAAGGTGACCAGGCCGCACGCCGCCGCCACGCCCGCGAACAGGCTCGCGTACAGTTGCGATTGCGAGAGGATTGCTTGCTTGTCTGATAGCGCGAACATCTGCGGAATGGTTGGGGTTAATGTGGTTTGTCGATGGGTCAACGAATCTTTTTCTGTCATATTTTTTTTTATCATTGGAGTAAAGATAGCGATATTAGGGAAGGCTAAGCCCAAGGCTTTAATTTATGAAGAAATGAAAGCCTTGGGGAGCTCTTACTTTTTAAATCTATCTCACTGAGTTAGCAACTTAGTAGTGATTTTTTTAATAAAGTCATACTAAAGAGAAACTTTAAAAATAAAAAAGGAGTTTGACAAGTTATAAAAGTTTTATGAAACGTAGACACTGAATAACTTTTGAAATTGATTGTCGCTGAGATTGATAACTAGAACTTTAGAATTCTAATCAAGTAAATAATAAATCAAGTTTAGACAGAGGCATTTTTATCAGCTTAAAACTGGCTGTCACTGAGATAGGGCTTATGTAGAAATAACCAAATTAATCCTATTTTTTATACACTGTATAAATACTTACACCATACAGCTCAGAAAACAATAGCGCAAACACAGGCATAGAGGCGCCAACGAGCAGAGAAGCAATGGCGCCGCCGGTCAGTAGCGGCCATTCCGGAGCGTTCAGCTTCAACAGAGACCAGCTCGATACTGGTGCCTCCTTGTCCTGTTCAGCTTCTAGGTCATCTTCTGAGGGTTCCTGGGGAGATGGAGGTGGTAAGAATTGAGAAGAAGAGAGGAGTTAGTGTGGAAAGGATATGGTGGCTGTAACTTTTTCCATGGATTAATTATTATGCTTATGATTATACTAGCTTCTGCCAGCGACTTCGTACGTGGATCCTGTTGCTTATGCCATCGACAACGGGGTCGTCAAAATCGAAGATCTGAAACGTCTGATATCGAATTCTCGCCTGGGGATGGGAAAATAACGGGATGCGCGAGACGATTCGCGACGTTCAATATCTTCTATTTCTGTAAGTCAACGGGAAAAGCCCATCAGACTGAACAACTTTTGCTAATGCTGGTAATATTACGTAGACCCCACAGTGTTCAAATTTTTACTACATGAATCAATGGACACACTAATTATGAGTAGTTTTTGTAAATAAAAAGGAGGTTTGTGGGTGGCTAGTTAATCAAGGGGTCCCGTAAGGCCCTGTTGCAATACGTATAAAAAGCCCAGCTCTCATAAAACCTCAAAAGAAATGTCATTTAATTAGATTGGCATGGCTTCAGGACGCCTTCGATGTATAGCATAGCCGTAATTGACTCTCATGGGTTCGGGGGCCTTATTGCTGCGAGATCCCCTACAAGTAACACGGTTGGTATGGCGATAGCTCTGTCCGTGAAATGGCGCAACTGGTCAGTGTACTCACGATATGGTTGAGCGCGTCGGCGGCGGCGTACGGCACGTGCGCAGACGACATCGTGCTCAGACGTATACTGCTGCGCGCGAAACGGTGCATCGACTCTGAGGGGGGAATAAATTGTTAAGTACTAGCTACTATTAATCCAGAGGAATGCCAAAAAAACGGTGGAATTATCCATATTCCAAAGAGAGTATAATCTGGTATCCATTATCTGACTATACATTTAAACTACCTGAACAAGCTTAACATACTTATCAGTAATCAGTATACACAACCAACATTGTAAAACCTACTCTCAAATCATTATTTTCCTAGCCTTATCCTGACTCTGACTACTTTGGGATCTGATTTCAATAACAGTTAGAGCAAGATAAACAGACGTTACTAAGCGCTGACTTTGGCTTTGCCAGGTTTCCGTCTCTATCGAGCACTTGACGTTTGGCAGTTGTGTAACAGTGACATGTATAGTGCCAAGATAAACTCAGTGCTATATATCTCGTTATTACTATATTAGGTAACACCATATCTTCTGGAAAGACTAGGTTCTAGACTTTCATGGTTTTAACTACTTATAACGGTAATCAAAGATCGGCGTCAACACACCGCCGATTCTAAATGGATTTTGGATAAGACCTAAACAATAATTTGATCCCACTTAAAAATTAACTACGCCCATGGTTTCCGAAATTGCAGATGTCTACAGGTGGTAAAAACCTCTTCCCATCAGATATACCATCAAATAACTTATTGTAAATCAGTTCCTTACCCCTGGTAGACTGTCTGCTGACGCAACGTGAGAAGTTCCTCACTTCAGCTCCGCTGACGTCATCGTCATCCAGATCAGGCTCTGAAGCCAGTGTGGTGGCGATACTCCTGCGAATGACAATTATATTTTATTATGTGAACAAGAGAAATGTGGTGTGGTCTACTCCTATCTCCTTCATATTATTCTTCACACGTCTATCTTTACTTCCTCCTTTCGTTTCCAATTTCCAGAGGGTTCAGCCTTTTTTTGTTAAAGTAAAACAATTGAATAGCTACTGGCTTCTGTTACGACCAAGAGACAGCCGGCTGTTGCGATGCTATTGTCTTTCTGTAATGTCTCTATCATGTATGTTCCAAGTTTTAATACCCTGAAGGCTCACAACAAGCCACTTACTTGTTAGTCATATCCTCCTGCTGAAGGGTCCAGTACATGCCCTTCTTCTCCATCAGCTGCTGATGGCTGCCCTGCTCCAGGACGGCTCCCTGCTCCATGTACACGATGCGGGTCGCGTTCACGATGGTGGCGAGACGGTGGGAGACCACCAGCGTGGTGCGGCCGACGCTGGCTGCGTCTAGTGCGGCTTGGACCTGAAGAGAGGAGCTTTTAGAATTGATCCAGTAGATGAAACCCATGGCCTTTGACACAGAGTATTATTATTAGCCTTTGATCAGGATAAGCCAATGGGCAGAAAAATAAGATAAATAAATATCCTTGGACAACTCACACACGGTCATCTGATCCCAAACTAAACAGAGCTTGTATTATGGTAACCAGACTACTGATAAACATACTTATATAATTTATAAATACATACTTATATATTATAGATAAATTACACTCAGATTCAGAACAAACGATAATTTGAAATAAATACTTAATTCTAATTTAATTACTGTTTTTAGTTATTGCTTTTTTTGTTTAAATATATTTTTGTATTAATCATACCTAAAATAATTGTATAATGCACCTAGTTTACGTAGTCAAATGATGGCCTGAAACACAGGTTTTATTAAACCTAAATCAGGCAGGTCGCCACATTCTATTCTAAGCCTAATGCACTATTTATTTTTATTATGCTAATTTAAGAATTCTTTATGTAAATCTGTGAATAAATTTATTATTATTATTATATTAAACAATCATGCTCATCACACAAAGTTTGTCCTGGGTGGGAATCGAACCTTCGACCTCCGGCTTAGCAGTCAGGGTCACTAACCACTAGACCAACAGGACCTTCGAGATAGCTTACGGTGTCTACTAGGTTAGGGTCATCATGAATACACAGATCAATGGTAAGAATGATTGTTAGAGAATGTAGTACTGACATTCAATGACTTTCTAAGGTCCTGGCAATAGTAGAGCCGGATACAGGATCGGGGTCAATGTCTACGTGCTCACATGGGGAAGGTCGGAGGAAGTCACATCAGCGGCATCCAAACTACGAGTTGTGACTTTTTATTTCTGCCACGAAACTAACGTGCTTGTAGGCCGGATTAGATAATAGCGTCAAGTATTTAGGACATACCTGTCTTTCCGCAGCCGGGTCTAGAGCAGAAGTCGGTTCATCCAGCAGCAGAATAGCTGGCTTCCTCAGAACTGCTCGTGCGATCGCCAGGCGTTGCTTCTGACCTCCTGACAGCTGTGACCCGCCAGAGCCTAGCATTGTGTTGTAACCCTGGGAAGTTGAACATTTTTATTTATTACATCATGTAGAAAGAATATGTACGCAGAGCAGCCAGATTCAGTAGAAAGAAAGTGTAAGTGCATGCATCATTAAAATGATTTGAACAGCTTGTATTTGACTGTTATAATCTCAGGAACTATTGGTTTGATTCTAATATAGTTGACTCAATTAATTAAAAACTTGGAAAGAATATATTTGACATTTGGTAATATTGTTAAACTGCTTGAAAATAAATCTGCACTACGACAGGTTTCGCCGATGCATTAATGCCATTCCATTACAACGCTGCTTTTCGACAGAAGTAGTCATGGTAGACCTGTTTCATTAAAAAAAGAAATCTAAAATGGCGGCGCTTATCATGTTCTCTCGCTCGCACACTAGTGCCGTCTATACTCGCTCGCGCGCGTACCATCAACATAAAAAAAGTCTTGATTTGCTTCCATGCTGCCTTGACGCGCTCAGCGCTTGTTTTTACGAATATCTCGTTATAGTTTTCAGTTATTTTTCCGTTGTTACCTGTTTGTTATTGTGGTAAAAGTAGGCACTGTTTCCGATAAAAACAATAAAAATTCTTAATAATATTTTCGATTTGAAAAAAGAAACTTCAACTTTAAATTTTATATATGCAGACTGTACTATCTATCAACGCAAGTACATGCTGCCATTTAAGATTCTTTCTTTAATGAACCGGCTTATACAAGGTTTTTAACAAAGACCTCTATAGCTCTAATACTACTGAAGTCATCATCTTCATCATCATAATCGTCATTAATAACATTATCATCTTCGTTCCTAGCTTTACTATCATTAAACAATGTACTCACGTCAGCTAACTTGGTGATGAACTGATGGGCATGGGCAGTCTTGGCAGCTTCGATGATTTCATCGTCTCTGATGTCATTCAGCCCAAAGGCGATGTTCTCGCGGATGGTGCCCGTGAAGAGAACTGGCTCTTGGCCCACAACGCCTGTAAAGGAATACAGTATATTTTACACCATCATCAATTGACGTACTTGTGAGCTGTCGAAACGAGATTCTTACGTAGATTTAGTATGGCAATGGTGCCGATTCTCTTGTGCACAAACTAACGTAAATTTAAGTTAAGTGCTTCTTTCTCTTTCCGTTTAATTAAGAAAAGGACAGAAGATCAAATATTAGTTAAGTCCTGTCAAATTTAGACACTCCATAGATAATTTAGACGCATTTTAAAAACATGGCATCTAAATATACGTCAATTTTCATCAGGCGCTGTCTAATTTGACAGGATTAAACTAAAATGTATCTTCTGTCCTTTTCTTAATTAAAAGGAAAGAGAAAGATGCACTTACCTTAAATTTACGTTAGTTCGTGCACAAGAGAATCGGCACCAATGTCACATCAACTACCTAAATACTTATTGATTACACAGTAAATTGAATATGAATCAGATTTTTGGGGCGAGATTTTATAGAAATTATGTCTAACATATAAGGGGAAATTGCTAATTAAAATTAATTTATTGATTTATGGTGGAGATAACAAGCGGGAAGGAAAATTCACTATAATTATCTTATACTAGCTTTTTCTTATTAGTATTAGTGATAGTTGCAGACGAAAGAACGTTTTTTTTTGTGGGCAGGAAATTATCAAATGTTTTCTCCCGCCCTTCGTGTCAGACTTTTACTGACTAAAACCCACCCATGTTCTTTCGGTTCTTTATGGTCTGGGGCCGCGGTAACTATTAGAACTATTCCGCTACCCCGGCAGGAAGGGTCATCTCACTTACCAATTTTGCTCCTAAAGTGATGTAAATCAAGCGCATTCAGCTGGTGTCCGTCTACCGTGATGTTGCCGCTCTCAGGCTCGTACAAGCGCTGCAGCAGCTGCAGGAGTGTTGACTTGCCGCAGCCGGATCCGCCCACTAGTGCGATCGTCTCTCCCGCTCGCACTCGAAGGGAAAGACCGCGGAGGACCTGAGAGGGTGATAGAACGTCTATTATGTTGATGCTTGACCATGTTTTTCATGTGTCTTTAGTTAACCTGAATCTGTATGCCTTGCTTGGCAGTTGTCATTCATATTGCACTAGAAGCAAAGCTCAGTTTTCGTCATCCAAGACCACTGCCAGCAGATATTTCTGGTGCCCCGACTAAGCACCTTCTAAGCCCGCTCTAAAAATGGCATGTGAGCTTGACTATTATAAGCAACAAACGTTGACATTGAAAAGAATTTGGCTTTTATACATTTAAATTTGACTTATAAAGGGATGCCCCTGTAAGTAGGAATCAAATTCAATAGGGGCGTGTGCAGAGTCATTCAAAAATTACCTTAAACATATAAAATCGAAATAAAATCTACATTGTATATTTCTTCGTTGGAAAAACATACCTTAACATCAGGCCTCGACGGATAATAGAAATACAGGTTCTCAAAGGTAATATCGCCCTTGAATTCATCAGGTCTAACTCCCCTCCTGTCCAAAGCATTAATATTGGAGGTCCTCTGCAACAGTCGGTACAGGGAGCGGGCAGCGCCGCGGGACGCGCTAAACATCTCCAGGTGGGGGTGGCACATCGCCACGTTCTGCGCTGCCATGAAGGTCAGGAACAGGACCTGGGGGTGGAAAGAAATCATTAAATCGTCATCATCATCTTGTAGATACCATACATTATATTTTACGTTTTGCTAATGACTTAGCCAATAATCGCGCTATCTTCTATTTGAGATGAGGTCATTGTGCATGATATAGGCTAATAAAAGAGGACAATAATAAACTGGCATTACAGAAAATTATAATTAGGACAGCAAGTGGTGTCCAAAATGGACAAGACAGACGCGGGTAAAAAGGCTGTCAGGCATAAATGGGATAGGGTCGGGTCACGTTAGCAATGACCACTGGTCAATATTCTTCTCGCAGTGAGTCACCAAAAGATGGACGGTGTGACCTTGACGCGTACCACGAAGGCTGTTTCGAGGAGGCGAATTTTGGCGGTCTATGCCCAGAAGTGGAACAGTAAAGGTCAGAAAAAGAAAGAAAGGAAGAAAAATAGTATATTCGTTTCGTGCATAGTGAGTTTCAAAATAAAACTTATATACTAAAAACCATAAAACTGAAACAGTTAAGTAGCGTCACTATCGCGCGAAACGGCTAGCGCGCAGCATAATGCCGTGGTCCATTCACCGGCACGAGTCCACGACGCTTTCATTCAGCGCTAGCCGGCCGAAAAAAAAAAACGGTACATACCGTGACCATAATCCCCGGGTGATACATCTGCTGCTCAACAGGCAGGTCCATGTCCCTCACACAGAGGATGGTGCCGTACGCGAAGACGATGGCGTTGAGCGCGTACGTCAGCAACCAGCCCAGACCAGCGCCCACTCCCGACCAGATGCCTCGTGTGCGCGCGTAGAGTGATGCTGATGAGAGGGAGGTGGTGTATCTGAGGGAGAGAGAGTGTGAGTGATTGTGATGAAGATTTTGTCAACTTTAAAGTACACAATCTTAAATAAACCAGCTGAATTATGTCCCATTACTCTGAGGAATCATATTTATATTGACAGCAGGTGGTGCCACCAACAAACTGTATGACACCCAGAGACACTTATACATTTAGTTGTAGCTCGACACGGTTTAACCGTGATAAACCTATTAAAGTCGTTATTCGTTATACAACAAGTATGAACAACAGTTTGGCTTGTAGTACATAATATCCACACACACACTTGAGTCTAGTAAGAAAATTCTTTACGCTAGACACAGGCAGATGGACATGGCGAAGATATAAGAATTCCTTTCGTATCAATTTGACACTGAACCGTATAAATGAAGGCAGTTTTTGATGTTTCTCTTCAAGAATATACTCTTCTTGTGCAACTAACCTGTCGACCTCGATGTTCTCCCCAGCGTACGCCCTCACGGTCCTGATGTTAGCTAGTGCCTCCTCCACCACTCGGCCTGCCGTGCCGTACGCTGTCACTTCTTTAGCTGTGCACTTCGTTTGATACTGTGGACAAATAAGGTTGTTTAATTTATTTGTATTCATCTTAATTCAGTTTAATCTGATGAAGCTTAACTTAAAGTTGAGAGACTGTCTATCAGGCGCCGGTCACTGAGTAACTCGATATCATGCGGAAAGACTTGTTGTCGGATTTCCAGGTTTCAGCCTATTTGTAAAAACTGACAGATCTACAAAAGATAGTCGTTTCCAACGGCTTTTAGCAGCAGCGCTGTAAGGAAACCTTTTCTGAGACACGGAGTTTCTGTTTCATGGATGTATTAACAAACTTATCAACTACAGAACAGACTCGAAATAAATACTTAAAAGCCATAGAAATATTTTGTTTGGGATTAAACCCGCGACGCGACGCCAAGCACATCAAACTATCGCTCAACTACTCCACAGTGCCGTCTGCTCTTAAACACCAGCAGTCTGGCATGCGGTTACGACACTACGAGTCTACTCAAATTTTAGAAGAGTAAAAGCGAACCTTCAAGGTTTTATCAACACTAATCTTCCTTACCTTAGCCACAAGCCCTGCGACGACAATGGACACAGGCACCACGGATAGTCCAGCCAGGGTCAACTCCCATCCATACTGCAGAGCCAGCGCCGCTCCGAACACCACTGTGCCTGCCAGGTTGGCAGTCATCGCAACGTGCTCCCCTACTCCACCACGGAACTTCTCCATGTCCCTGAAAGGAGAATGAATAAATAAACATCTTGGGACAATTTATGGCCTTCTAATCCTAAACTAGGCAGTGTATGGTAACCAGATAACTGATACTGATAACTTATAAATGCACTAGCTTTCAAACACATATGAATATAGACGTGGATTGTAGAGTAGGAAAAACTCACTCAGTTAAAGTAGAAGCGAAGTTCATAGTTGTGTTGGTATCGAAGAACGCGATCTCCTGACTGATCACGGAGCGAAGCAGTCGTAGTCGCAGCCGTATTACCTGGGGAAAACACTCCATATTATTAGGACATAATAATACCAGCCTGTCACTGTTTCACTGTAGGGCAAAGCAGTTTTCATACAGAGAAGGCACGAGCATTAATCACCACCGAGCTTTTATTAATTGAAAGTCCAGGTTTCCTCGCGACGTTTTCCTTTACCGATGTTAGTGATGTCCAAGATAAACTTTAGAAAGGACATATGAATTGAAAAAGTCATATTGGTACTTGCCCGGATTTGAACTTACAACCTTTTGAATGAGAGGCTGGTGCAAAGTCAAAGTCAAATCATTTATTTCCATTAGACCAAAAAAGGCACTTTGAAACGTCATACTTATAAAACAAAAGTGAATCTACCGCCCATTTGGAAATGTTGTTACGTATGGAGAAGAATGGGCAAGAAACTCCATGTGCCTAAACCACTTTAGTCATAGGCTTTCACGACTATAGTCATAGTCATAACGACTATCATATCAGGACATACTACGAGTAAATCATTCTGCGTAACATAACTGACAAGAATCAAAACAGATTAGGACCAAGAACAGAACCCTGTGCAACACCAATCTTGATTGGTTGGCTTGGCTTTAGTTTTGTGTCACGAGATTTTTCGTTACACAAAAATTATATGAACGATGTCGAAAGCTTTAGCCAGATCATGAAAAATTAATTGTTGCAGTAAATTCTAGGATACAAAAAAAAATATAAGCTATACTTATACCTCCATCTGTCTGTTTAAGGTTTTTTTTTTAAACGTAAAAGATAGACGTTCAATATAAGGGTAAAGACAAAGGGTCAACTCAACCAAAAACGTGTTGTTTTCTATTACTTAATTTCATTCTCATTCTTTGTAGCAGGAAAATAAAAACTTTAGCATGGCATTTTAATATTATAACATGCCAAAAATTTATTTGTGACTCCACCAAAATCAGATTCAAATTGTTTATTTCCATTATACCATGGAGGCACTTTGGAACGTCAATTATTTTTAACGGGAGGATCGTCGCGAGACACAATGCTTTTATAATTGTGTCTGTAATTAGAGTATAGGTTAAAATAGTTGATTCTAGTCACAAAAGTTCACAAACCATTCTAGCAGCCGCCCACTGGATCATGGCCACTGCTGCAGCAGCTGTGATGATGTGCAGCGCGATGATGGAGACGCTGGCGTAGGCGAACGCCTTGCTGTCCTCTATCAGAGCGTCCATGTGAAGTGTGCGGTTTCCTTCTGGTCTGGAATTTACAAGGATGGGGTAAGTTTGCGTTAAAATATCGTCAGTACAAAAAAAATGTGTCTTGTGACTATCGAGGCTCATTGCTGTAACAATAGGATGGAATAAGACGCAAAATACTTGCGCAAAAGGAGGTCCCAAGTCTATAAAATTAAGTTTGTCCAAGTCTGCACTAAAATTATCTTGAACTAGCTGTCCCCATCGGCTTTATCTACGTATTTCCCGTCCTCGTGGGATTTTTGAGATAAAAACTATCCTATGTCCTTTCTCAGGTTATGGATTTTCTCTGTAGTAATAAAATCACACTTAAAATAAGAATCTGCTCTTTGAAGAGGTTTGAAAGACTTTTTCAATTCATAGTAACTACTTTTTAAAGTTCATCTTCGACATTACTGACATGACATCCCGTGCTTCAAAAAGCACGTAAAGCCCTTGGTCCCAAATGTCATTAGTAGAACAGACGCTACGGGTAGAAGCGTAGAAGCCAGAAAGTCTGACCAGTCTACAAGGGGTATCAAGCGCAAAGTTACTGGGTTGTGAAGGTCTGATAGGCAGTCGCTTCACGTTCACTGGTATCCAGCTGAATCCGGTTATGCTAGAAGCCGACCCCAACATAGTTGGGAAAGGCTAAGAAGTTGATGAAGCAATAAGTCTAATACTCACATCACTTGCCCTCCTCCAAAGACCCTCAGCACATACGCGTCTGGCGCCGCTCGAGCCGCGGTATGGCGCTTCACAAACAGCGCCGTAAGCTCTCCGTACACCACGATGCCGCCGATCGTGCCCAATGAGCTCAGCATCGCCAGCACCACGCTGAGCAGTGTGACCAGTCGCTCTGTCACTGTCGCGTAGCGCCACTGAAAAAGGGAGAAAGGTTAGAGACAAGTCCAAAAAAATGTGTAGAAAGACTTATTTAATACGTTATATAGGCTTTTTGGGATTTCGGATTTTGACGGAATGTCGACTACGTTTAAAGAAACATACTCATTCATTTATATTTAATTTAAGAAAATTTCTCATATTTAAGAAAATTTCTTTTATATTTAAGAAAATTTCTCATACTCATATTTAAGCAATAGTAAGAACCTAACAGTAAAATTAGATGATATTAAACCCTCGAACACCACGTGATTCGAGACACAATAGAAAGACAATAGCAGCCCGACAGCCGGCTGTCGTTTGGTCGTTGAAAGGTTTAAGGTTATTTGGCAATTTCATAAAAAATCCTAATTAACCCTTTAACTGCTTTTACTTAGTATATAGTCATTTAGTCACTACGGGGTCAAATCCTTCGAACACACGGGATTAGAGGTTATAGACACAATAGAAAGACAATAGCAGCCCGACAGCCGGCTGTCGCTTGGTCTTTTGGGTGTCTCAAATCACGTGTGCTCAAAGGTATAAAAAACTGAGAGCGGAAGCGACTGAATATATTGTGTAAAGAAGCAAAGCTTTTTAACCGACTTCAAAAAAGAAGGAGGTTCTCAATTCCTCTGTACTTATGTTTTTTTTTAAATATTTTTTTTGTATGTTTGTTACTCGATATCTCCGTCAATTGTAAACGGATTTTGATGGTTCTTTTTTTGTTTGATAAGTCATGATTCAGGGGTGGTCCCATATAAATATTGTGGCGATCGGTTTAGTGCTTCTTGAAAAATTCACCAAGAACAAAAAAATTGACGAAATATTCATAGACGATGTGTGCTTTTTCTTCAAGTTTCTATTTTCGTTTTATAAGATTGTAAGTAAGTAGTTTTATTTTGAAAATAAATTACTTTGAAAGATACTATACACAGTCAAACATTGGGAGTCGACACTAAAAAGTATTAAAAAAAAAATTAAAAAAAAAATAATAACCGCCTTCAAAAACTAAATACCCAAAAATAACTAAAATTTCGGAAGTCGGTGGCTTCTCTTCTGCCATTCAATTTGTGTTGCCACCGACTTCCGAAATTTTAGTTATTTTTGGATTTTTTGTTTTTGAAGGCGGTTATTATTTTCTTGAAAAAAGTTTTTTATTGCTTATTTCTATATTGCATGGAACACTCGAATGACATAAACAATTAATTGCTATCGTATTTTTTTTCCAATTTCCTTCACCTCTTAATGTTTTTCCGTAATAAAAAAATAATCTGTAAAGCAATTAATGCATCTTAAAATATAATAAAGTGTATAATAACATAATGTAGCTTTGTTAGTTTACGACATCAAGTCGGTTATAGTTAATTAAATTTGCAATATCTCTGAGTGCTTGAAATGGCAGCCATCTTGGGATTACATTTTATTGACAAGGAAGTTTGATGCATCATTCTAGTCCCCTCAATTTTTTAAACATCTCTTGAACATAATAGCCACATGTAGTTGTAATTGATGCTTGCATCAGCAGTGCGATTCCATTGCGAATACGATTTCGATCTCATTCTTTTCTAACACACCTGACGTGAAAAGTATTTGGTATTCAATGTAAAATTACAGAACTTTTCATTAAAAATTGTTCCCTTCACCTACGTTCTCATTGAGTGACGCTAGCGAAGTTTTCATTGGGTTACAGAGTACCTAATACAGTTTTCACTGCGGAATCAGAAGTGAGAACTGAAGTGCAATCTTACAGAGTAGCATTGCAGGTAACCCAGTGACACAGATTATTATACTGACCAGTATTTTAATCTATATTTATAAAATGGTAAACTGTCTGACTGATTTACTGACTGCTGATATATCAACGCACAGCACAAATCGCTGCTCCTAGAGACATGAAACTTGCAGGGTGTGTTCTTTATAAAGAGTTGGTAACCACCAACAAAGATTTTTTGGAAGTTCCAACCTTAATCCTTCGAACATACGTGATTCGAGACACAATAGAAAAACAATAGTAGCGCGACAGCCGGCTGTTGCTTAGTCGTCGAAAGGTTAATGTATAAATTAAAGGATAAAAGTGTCACCGGAAAATAACAAGATCCGTAAGTTTATCAATCTACTAGGAAGTTTATAAACTTTCGTAAGATTCGAAACGAAACGACATTGACACAGGTGACGCCTCGGGCGAAAGCTACTAAGTTATACATTAATGCCCTTACTAATAATCACTGTGTAAAGTTATGCAATGAATAAAGCCTGTGTAACCATACATTTTTTGACGTATAAACCTGTCATAACTTTATGCAGCGTTTATTAGTAAGGCGCATAGCTGTTAAGTTCAATGAAATCAGTTCAGAAGTCTCTGCATGAAATAAAATATAAGGAGCTAGCTTTTGCTTGCGACTTCGTACGCGTAGAATAATAGTTCCCGTTCCCGGGGGATTTTCGGGATGAAAACTATCCTATGTCCTTTCTCGGGTCCCAGACTATATCTGTTCGGTGGTTTAGGCGTGAAGAAGAGACAGACAAACCGACAGACAGACAGATAGACAGACAGAGTACTACTACTACTACTTTCGCTTTTATAATATTAGTATCTACGGATGGTATAGATTACACGGAGGATTAAATTAATTCCCTCTGAGTGACCAGACAAGTAACATCAGTGTGTTACTCGTTCGGTAACTGACCTCCTACACGCCATCCTTGAGACAAGCCATTGTCGTGAGAAACGCATTGTAAACGAATGCTTACTGTACGTCGTGCGAACCAGGGATGTTCAAGCACAACTATCGGATATCCGTATCTAAAAACTATTAGAACTATACCCCATTTGTTTATTTAACTTATGCCCTTACTAATAATCACTGTGTAAAGTTATGCAATGAATAAAGCCTGTGTAACCATACATTTTTTGACGTATAAACCTGTCATAACTTTATGCAGCGATTATTAGTAAGACGTTAAAGGTTTACCATTTTGACATATATAATGTCTTTTATTTAAAAACAACCTAACCTAACTTCGGCTTAGCCTACCTTCCAACACACGTGATTCGAGACACAATAGCAGTGCGAAAGCCGGCTGTCACTTGGTCGTCGAAAGGTTTTAAATCGTTTCATAAATAAAATGTTATGTCAATATGAAGAATTTAAGGGAAAATTACTGACTGACTGTGTCCGCTGCTTCCGGAAACATGACACTTGGTATTTTTTTTTATTTTTTATTTGGACAATCCCGCCACACTATTCCCACCACTGCAATTCCTGAAAGCCAGAATCAACAGTGGAGTCCACCAGAAAAGCGCCGAAGCAATGAAGCTCGACGAGTCCCGGAGAAATGAATTCAACTGTCTTGGATCCCGCAATGAAATTAATCAGAAAAGAACAGCGGAGGAGTAAGAAAAAACATATTCCACTTGAAACTATGGAACTTGGTAAATCAAACCCCTTTTCTTTTGGTGAGTGGGAAATCATCAAATGACTGCTCCCGTCCTGGGTGCGGCGGGAGGGGCGTGTCAGACTTTTACTGACTAAAACCCACTCATGTTCCTTCGATTGCCCTTTATGTTCCAGGGTCACGGTAACTATAAACTTTCCGCAACCCCGTGGCCCTGTTGGGCCCCTTCCAGTGCTGACTTCTTCGATCAATCCCTAAGGTTGGACGGCAGTTTCAACATCCATACGGGGGAAGCTGCGGGCGAAAGTTTTACTAAGGCGATAGATACGGCCCTATCCCGTCAAACTCTGTCCAAAACTGCACAATGTAAGATGTTAACTTGTTAACACACACACACACACACCCATACACACACATCACACGCACACAAGACATACTTCATACCACACAACTCCTAGCAAGTTTTTTAGCACTTGTTAATTGGTTAACTTATTGATGTAAGCAAACCTATAAGCAGAATCTATTGTAATGTCGTATTTCATTTAATTAAGGTATATCTGTTTGTATCCGAGGTGCCCAAGATACAGGCCTAGCCTAGTTTGGGACGAACGAAAATATCTATACATTTAACAGCGTATTGGTAAATAAACGATTTGTACAAGTATTTGTTGTAGTTGGTAGTTCAAACTTTCTTGTCATCTATTTGACGTTTCACGGAATAAAACACCAGATCAGTAGCTACGGCTACCAAGGTCCTCTCCTCACCTCTCCGAAGGTCATGGGAACCGACACAATGACCTGATCTTGCACGAGAGCTCGCGACAATACTGTGAGAAACAGCTTAATTGAGGTCGGGCACATGAGGTATTAAATGGCTAATCAAGATACGAATTAGCGAATACGCTTGCAGTTTTTAATAGTAGGGATTTAATTATACATGTTGGACGTTAATTCTTAACGCATCTTATAATTAAATAGTATGGAAGGAACGCAGCTTTGAGTGAAAGGGAAAGATGTGTGGGAGCGAGAGAGAAAATGGCGACTGAACTTAGACGATGGCGGCTGATTATCTTGTTCGCAAACTAAATCAAATTTAAGTTAAGTGCTTCTTTCTCAACTTCAACTCTTAATGAATGGCGCTTCTTTCTCTTTCCATTTCGTTAAAAATAAGACAGACATCAGAATTGAGCTGTCCTGTTAAATTATCTAGCGCCTGAAGTAATTTGACGTAATTTTAGTGGCCATGTTTTACTTATATCGCGTCTAAATTATCTATGGAGTGTCTTAATTTGACAGAACTTAACTAATATTTTATCTTCTGCCCCCTTACCACGTTTAAAGTAAGATTGTTTTAGTCCTGTTGCAGGAGTGTGCAAGTGACAGTGTTAGACACGTTGTCTAGCGCCGTCTCTTTCCCACTGAAAGTAATATCAAAGTAATACTGCTATAAGGGCTTGTGGTACGCCCCTTGTCCTTTACTAATGAAATAGAAAGAAAGAGATGCACTGTCCTTTTTTGTTAAGATTGTGAACTAGAGAATCGGCACCACTATTAACCCTTCAATCCTTCGCACACACGTGATTTGAGACACAATAGAAAGACAATAGCAGCACGACAGCGGGCTGTCGGTTGGTCGTCAAGAGGTTAATGGTCAAATTTCCATTAACCCTTTCTTAGTGGATTCTTTACAAAGAACACACCCTGCAAGTTTCATGTCTCTAGGAGCAGCGGTTTGTGCTGTGCGCTGATATATATCAACAGTCAATTAATCAGTCATTCAGTTTATAATCCATACTAATAATATTATAAATGGGAAAGTGTGTCTGTCTGTCTGTATGTATGTTTGTCTTTCTTTCACGGCAAAACGGAGCGACGAATTGACATATTTTTTTAAGTGGAGATAGTTGAAGGGATGGAGAGTAACATAGGCTTCTTTTTGTCTCTTTCTAACGCGAGCGAAGCCGCGGGCAAAAGCTAGTTTTAAATAAATAGATATAAAGGTAAACTCATTGATTAAAGAATAAGCAGGCTCATAGAAATAGGAAAATACGCAATATTTAGACTCGCTTTTTCCCGCAACTTACAGTAGGGGAAATTGCTAATTAAAATTAATTTATTGATTTATGGTGGAGTTAACAAGCGGGAAGGAAAATTCACTATAATTATCTTATACTAGCATTTTCCTATAATGAGTGACAGTTGCTGACGAAGGAACGTTTTTTTTGTGGGTAGGAAATTAACAAATGACTTCTCCCGCCCTGGGTGCGGTGGGAGGGCGTGTCAGACTTTTACTGACTAAAACCCACTCATGTTCCTTCGGCCGCCCTTTATCTTCCGGGGCCGCGGTATCTATTAGAACTATTCCGCAACCCCAGCAGGAAGTGAAGATAGTTGACGGTATGTAGAGTGACATAGGCTACTTTTTGTCTCTTTCAAACGCGAGCGAAACCGCGGGCAAAAGCCAATAAAGAATATGAATAGGTAATAGGTAAAAGTACTCTAAAATTATTGCGTAATTTCCAATACACATAAGCCCGTATATACTGGTAAAATATTCGCAAGTTAATAAGTTCCTGACGTCATTATATTACTGTTCATTTGTTTAAACAGTTACTCGTTAATTGATTAGAGAATGACATTTTTAGTTTACCGTTGCAGGGCCGGAGTTAGGGGGCCCAGTTTAAAACTACATAGACATTCCGGGAAAGAAAAAACTACGCCGAAGTTACCGCGGCCCCGGACACAAAGAGCTGAGAAGGAACCTGTGTGTGTCAGTACAAGTCTGACACTCTCTTCCGCTCCGCACAGAGCGGGAGGAGTCAATTTCCCATACCAAAAAAGGGTTTATGCCTACATATAATGGCCGTAAAATATAACTTTTTTACGTGCCAATATTGCTTGTTTATTGCAAGGCCTAGTCGCAAGACGACTACCGGCCACCGTAGGCGCGGTTCTGCGGATGGCGAGCGATGGGTAGCTCGCCGCCCGGCTAGGACCAGGACCGCGTCGACGGCGCGTTAGTGTTCCACGCGCGCCTCAAAGAGAAGGAGTCAGCACTGGAAGGGGCCCAACAGGGCCAACGCCTGCCGGGGTTGCGGAATGTTTATAATAGTTACCGTGACCCTGGAACATAAAGGGCAATCGAAGGAACATGAGTGGGTTTTAGTCAGTAAGAGTCTGACACGCCC
Organism: Athetis lepigone; assembly: GCA_033675125.1. Classification (NCBI taxonomy): domain Eukaryota; kingdom Metazoa; phylum Arthropoda; class Insecta; order Lepidoptera; family Noctuidae; genus Athetis; species Athetis lepigone. Next base: position 1,604,688 of record CM066223.1, read on the forward strand.
TCCCGCCGCACCCAGGACGGGAGCAGTCATTGGATGATTTCCCACTCACCAAAAAAAAAATTGCAAGGCCTGTTTTTTTTAGCTAAATAAATATCGTATGTTTAAATTGGTTTTTAAGATACAGTTTTATACCTAGTTTGAAGTTCAGTAATTTATTAGTTGAAGCAATTAACTCATCATAATTGTTTGCTAGATCTAATAAACCAATAAAACTGTAATAAAGAATTGATAATAATAGCCAATGATAAATTATGGACTGATTGACTGACGGTTGATATATCAACGCACAGCCCAAACCGCTGGTTCTAGAGGCATGAAATTTGCAGGGTGTATTCTTTGTAAAGAGTCCACTAGGAAAGCCAGGAACCACTAAGAAAGGATTTTTCTAACGGGGTAATAAATTAGGGGATGTAAGTGTCCAAATTCCGTGCCTCGGAAAGCACGTAAAGCCGTTGGTCCCGGTTGTCATTCATAGAACTTTGACAGTCGTTACGGGTATTCAGAAGCCAGAAAGTCTGACCAGTCTAACCAAGGGGGTATCGTGTCGCCCAATTACTGGGTTGTGAGGGTCTGATAGGCAGTCGCTTCACGTATAACACTGGTATCCAGCTGAATCCGGTTAGGCTAAACCGACCCAAACATAGTTGAGAAAAAAGGCAGGACATCTCTCTAGATGATGATGATGATGGAAATTTCGATTTGCGGTCGGAATTTAGAATTCTAGCCTATATTTTATTGAGTTCCAAAAACGATATTGATTTCATTGGCCGTCACCGCACTGTCCTTACCTCCTCTGTCTGTATTTAATGTGGGCCCCTACAGTTGTGGGGCCCAATATATTAAATACACCCGTAGATACGTCCCTGTCTTTGTATATTTAGTCATTTAGTCATCAGCGGTATTTTTAGCAACATGACTCCTAACGGATCTAAAAAGACAATCATTAAGGTTAAAAGTTACATGACCTGTCCATTCGTGCCCATTGTTTTGTTCTGGAACAATCTGGGCACCGTTAGAAGAAGGTCAAAGCTTCATTTTTTTAGTGTTTTGCAAAGAAAATTGAAGTTGAAAGTAACACGTTTTGTCCATCTGCGCATATTATTCGGTTTTGGAGAAAACTAGGATCCGTTACATAAAGCAAAAGTTCCATTTCTTTAACGTTTTCCGGAAACCTGTTTTAATGTAAAGTTAAAATAAGACTTACTGTTTACTAAGTTGAAAAGAGGTCATTGTTGAAAAATAGCTGCTTCGTAACATCTGAGTTCAGACCATAAAGGACCGTTACGCTTAATTTTAGTTTCATGTAGTGCATGAGCTTATTGGGAACTACCCTCACGTTTCATCAAACGGGTTCAAAATAAAATTTCGACAGTTGAAACTAATTCAATTGTAGAAATTTCACTTGGAACCCGATTGAATTCAGTGTCTATTTGATGGCTAAAGTAACTCAAAAGACTGCTAAATCTGGATAAGGAATCTAATCCCCAGGCGTGGGCCAATTAGGCAGCTTTTTTGTCTAATCTATTCTTTTCTATTATCAAAGTCAAAGTCAAAGCATTTATTGCGAACTAAGTGTACAGTTGGTGTTATTATATGTTAGTACTTATGACTTAGCCAGTATGCCATTTGTCTTGGGGCAAAACATGCGTACTAATATTATAAATGCGAAAGTAACTCTGTCTGAACCGATTTGAATGAAATTTGGTACAGATATAGTCTGGGACCCAAGGTAAAAGCTAGAACGAAATAACTTGTTTGAGCTTAAAGATTCCTTTGGCATCTTCTCAAGAGGATAGATCCTAGATTACGCAATTCATAGTTACTTCCTTATCTAAAAGTAAATGTTAATCTTCATTTAAGGAAAATATGATGTGCATTATCAGTCAGTGAACAGGAAAATCGATGTTGCACGCAAGCTGGTTTAACCTGTCGGGGCGCGGTCCGCGTTGGAACAGGGACTTCCATGCTATTTAGCATAGACATGTGCGTCAATATTCTATGTGGTAGGTAAAGATTTGAAGATATTTAAAAATACAGGGTGCAATTGAAGTCATGGGCAATATTTTAAACAAAAGCTCTACTTACGATACTAATTGCATTTTACTACTACGCAAATCAAAAATATTTTTAACTAGCTTCGCTCGCGTTAGAAAGAGACAAAAAGTAGCCTATGTTACTCTCCATCCCTTCAACTATCTTCACTTAAAAAATCACGTCAATCCGTCGCTCCGTTTTGCCGTGAAAGAAAGACAAACAGACAGACAGACATACACACTTTCCCATTTATAATATTAGTATGGATGGAAGTATAGTACACTTCGGCTTAGTTATTCTTCATCTCTGTCTCGAGGTTTTTTGTGATGGGAAATCATCAAATGACTTCTCCCGCCCTGGGCGGGGCGAGAGGGATTATCAGACTTTTACCCACCCATGTTCCTTCGGTTGCCCTTTATGTCCCGGGGCTGCGGTAACTATTAGAACTATTCTGCAACCCCGGCAGGCGTTGGCCCAAAGGGATGTCGCGTGCTGACTGCTCTTTGAGGCAGGCTGAGAATCATTTCCCTAGCCTTTTCCCAACTGTGTTGGGGTCGGCTTCCAGCCTAACTGGATTCAGCTGGATACCGGTGTTTTACGTGAAGCGACTGCCTATCAGACCTCCACAACCCAGTAACTGGGCGACACGATACCTCACAAACCTCGAGGCAGGCTGAGGATGATGATAAAATAATATTGTTTAAAGTTGGGTAGTCACAAACTCTACCGGTTTTAATCTAAAACTACTCAAATTTTAGGCGTCAATTATACGCTACGTTTTTCGTCAATCAATATCAAAAGTCACGAATGATGAAAAAAGACGGCTCGTTTTAAATGTTAGCGATTAGTCAATCATTTGAACATCCGTCACTATTTTGAACAATCAATCAAATTCTTGATTGTGATATAACTGACAGCACAACATTTTAAATATCTGGTTGTAATGTCATGTTGGAAAAACTAAAACATGCGTCCGGTTGTCTGCGCCGGCTCGCAAACGTCAGTGTGCGGTCGGCAAAGCAGATAAGTATGCAGCGCCGTCAGTTTTCTCAAAAACCGACACCCTAATATAAACTTATTTATACTAGGTTTCCCCTGCGGTTTTACCCGCGTAGCTACAGTTCCCGTGGGATTTTCGGAATAAAAAATATCCTATGTCCTTTCTCAGGCGATAGACTATCTCTTATCAAATTTCATTTAAATCAGATCAGTTGTTTTGGCGTGAAAGCGAGACAGACAGACAGACAGAGTTACTACGCAATAATAATATTAGTATGGATTGAAATCTCATAATTATAGGTCTTAACCTAATGCAATTTTAATTAAAATAGATAATTATCAGTTCTTCAAAGTCGGGAGAAGGCAGTATAGTTTCATGGGAATTCATTCCGTAAAAAATGGTTGGAGAGTGTGCCTGTCTAGTAAGGGACGAGCTGTACAGGACCTTGCAGAGGAGGGGCGCGGTCCCTTCCTCTCCGGGAGGTCTCCTCATTAACATAAACGTTTATATTTCGGGAAAACGCAGCAACAGACTCAAGAGCGTCTTTAAAATTGAGTGAAGTTTGAGTATTCGGCCCTATATCTGTTAGTTCAAGCTTCATTATCATCTATCCATCAGTTTTTAAGAAGACTTAAATTTAATTGATGTGCCTACATTTTTGTCTACTTTGCTGACGGTATCTGGATGACAAGCAGCTAACTTGACGCACGGTGGAAAGGAAACTCCGCAAAAGACTCAATACCTACGTCAGTAATGACGGACAAAGTCGGGCTGTCTTCCGGTCAAAATAAAAAAAAAATCCGTACTAATATTATAAATGCGAAAGTAACTCTGTCTGTCTGTCTCTTCTCCACGCCTAAACCACAGAACCGATTTGAATGAAATTTGGTACAGATGTAGTCTGGGACCCGAAAGGGGACATAGAATAGTTTTCATCCTCGAAATCCCCCAGGAACAGGAACTTTTATTCCACGCGGACGAAGTCGCGGGCAAAAGCTAGTTGTATATAAAAGTTTATTGCTTTCCTTTCAATTGTAAGGACGCAAATAATTACAGATGGGCTCAGTAATTCATAGAGTTTTATTCCTTAGCATTACAAGACTTGAAACTTTATTCACATCTGCCCCCCTTGAGCTTGCCACTGGGGTGGTGGTTGGCACTAATAGGTGGCGTTTACCGCCCAATTGGTCAATGGTACCTATTTAGTTTTTCGTAGTTATAGTACAAGGATTTATCCTCATTTCGTATTGGAAATTGTCAGTAGAAGTTTAAGTAAAACATCATTATTCATGGATATCATGATTCATGAGAAATGAAGCAAGCACAAAGGGGGCAGATGGGAATTAATCGACTTGACTGAATACATTGAGTTTTTGTCCATACCCTCAGTATCCGGTCGATGACTTAGCAGATCAGTAAATTCCGAGCAGTCTTCAGCGTGAAATTGATTTTAACATTTACCTTATCAACTTTAGAAACTCTACAAAATAGTCCAGAGAACACTTTTTGAAAAATGTGAAGTTCACTAGGCTCATGGCATTATCCTGGTTTTTTTTTGAGGATGGGTAATCATCAAATGACTTTTCCCACCCTGGGCGGGGTGGGAGCAAGTGCCAGACTTTTACTGACTAAAACCCACCTATGCACCTTTTTTTTTTTTTTTGGTGAGTGGGAAATCATCCAATGACTGCTCCCGTCCTGGGTGCGGCGGGAGGGCGTGTCAGACTCTTACTGACTAAAACCCACTCATGTTCCTTCGATTGCCCTTTATGTTCCAGGGTCACGGTACTATTATAAACATTCCGCAACCCCGGCAGGCGTTGGCCCTATTGGACTCCTTCTCTTTGAGGCGCGCGTGGAACACTAACGCGCCGTCGACGCGGTCCTGGTCCTAGCCGGGCGGCGAGCTACCCAACGCTCGCCATCCGCAGAACCGCGCCTACGGTGGCCGGTAGTCGTCTTGCGACTCTCGACGTCTTCGCCTGGGTCTTAGTCCGGGGCGAGAGGCTCTTCGTTGCCTCTCGCGCGCCGCCGCTTCCTTCACTAGCATAACTGCTTCGCAGAAGGAGGCGACGGCATCCCATTCCGTCTCGCCCCGAAGCATGGCCTGAACCAGCGCCGGGCGCGAGAGGTCACCGCCGACGATCGCCTCTACGAGGACACGCCGATGCTCCGCCCATGCGCGGCACACCTCCACTGTGTGCTCGACCGTGTCCTCCAGGCGACCGTTACTGCAGTGGTGACACCCAGGCGTCGCTTCCGCCCGAATCCGACACAGGAACCTCCCGAACTGACCATGTCCGGTGAGGACCTGTGTCAAGCGAAACGTGAGAGTGCCATGACGCCTCTCCAGCCACTCCTCAAAGAGGGGTCTTACCGCCGCTATAACGGCGTGCCCACACCTATGCACCTTCAGTTGCCCTTTATGTTCCGGGGACGCGGTAACTATTAGAACTATTCTGCAACTCCCGCAGGCACTGGTCTTAGAGGAAACCGTCAAGTGGCATTATTAGTAATCAGATAATTTTTATACATAACTATATAATTTATAACTACATATACTTAGTGGATAAATTAAACCCAGACATAGAACAAACAATCATGCTGCACACACAAAGTTAGTCCTGGGTGGGAGTCACCACGACCTCCGGCTTAGCAGTCAGCTCACTAACCACAAGACCAACAGGCCCGTCATTATCCTGCCTTTTCTGGATAATAGTTCTTCCCCAAAGTCCACATAAAGAGCTGCGAATCCTACTATTAGATATTCTAGATGAGTGCTGCACATAAAACTGTGGCGACATCTATCGCTGAACATGCGAACTACAACTGACAATCCTGCATCGCGATATGTGAGTTATCGGCGACATTAGAACATGTACAACAACCCCGACTAGAACCGTCGGGCAGTAGCCCACCAGACGCAACACCCGTCTGGTCGGAGGATCCTCCCTTTTCAACGGAGGATGAGGGACTTTACACTCTGTTCCTCATACCTCCAAAAAACTAAATCATCATCTCAATCTTAATGCGATAAATAATTAAATATTCAGGTCACAACGCGCACGTCAGGCGATATCCTCTCAACTTATCTAAGAAATACTTGGCGTTTTCCTTCCTTAAATAGGTATACATATCATGTCGTAAGTTTGTAACACATGGGTACATTACCCAGGTATTTATTATATTATCTTGCTGATTCTTTTGTTCACAAAGTAAACTAAATAGGTACTTAATAAACTTAATATAAGTGCATCTTTCTGTTAAAGAAAAAGACAGAAGATAAAATATAGGTTAGGCCTGTCAAATTAAAATACTCCATAGATAATTAAGACTCGATTAAAAACAAGGCGACTAAAAATACGCCAATTTTTCTTTAGGCGCTGTCTAACTTGACAGCACTAAACGAATGTATTTTCTGTCTTCAAGAAAAATATGCTGAACTTAAATTAAGTTAAATTTTTGGGAACAAGGGACTCGGCACTATTAACTATTATATTTGTCAACTATATTAGGGTGGATTTCCTGTTTAAATAAAGCTGCAGTTGGATAGTGTTTTACATGGCATGAATGACCGACTCATTCCTAAATGATTAATTAATTGGATGCCAGAACCTGACTATTAAAGATCTACGAAGGAGAATCGGTACCAACAGCGGATGGGGATGTCACAAGACCAGGGGCTGCTATTACAATCGTGTCTCAATGATCGATGTTTGACGTGTAACGTCAAACTTTTGACACATTTTCCATACAAAAACTGTCAAAGTTGTCAAATATCCGGCCGATGACTGGTCATTGAGACACGATTGTAATAGCAGACTAGGGTCCCAGATTGTTACTACTATTAACTTTGCCCGACAGCCCGACCAATACCTAAATCTTACCTAGGATTCCACGCAGAGCAGTGGCGGGCCAAACAAAAAACTGATTAACCTTTCAACGACCAAGCGACAGCCGGTTGTCGCGCTGCTATTGTCTTTCTATTGTGTCTCAAATCATGTGTTCGAAGGTTACGACATAGCTTTATTTGTCACGTGTTTGGAACAAATTGTAATCATAATGCGACCTTGAACATCTCGTAATAAAACTCATAATTTCATTGCAGTTGACGATATCAAAATGGACCACGGAGTAGGTTTGCACCAGAAGTAGAGCTCTGCGCTCCAAATCTACGTTTTATGAGGTCAATTGTTACCAACAAAAATGCGTTAAAAATGGTTTTTTTTCTGATACACTTTTAAAAATGTGTCTAAAATTAAAATGTTAACCTCATGGGATTGCCTTTTCTGCCAGTGATAGTTTGCTAATAGAAGTTTCCCTGAAGAAACGTTACTGCAGTCAATCAAGTGTATTCGTGTTTGACGTTTCTTGCGCGTTTCTGCGGATGGCGAGCGATGGGTAGCTCGCCGCCCGGCTAGGACCAGGACCGCGTCGACGGCGCGTTAGTGTTCCACGCGCGCCTCAAAGAGAAGGAGTCAGCACAGGAAGGGGCCCAACAGGGCCACGCCTGGATTGCGGAATGTTTATAATAGTTACCGTGACCTCGGAACATAAAGGGCAACCGAAGGAACATGAGTGGGTTTTAGTCAGTAAAAGTCTGACACGCCTTCTCGCCGCACCCAGGACGGGAGCAGTCATTGGATGATTTCCCACTCACCAAATAAAAAAAAACGTTTCTTAGTTTAATTTAAGTATTAAGTTTTTTCTAGTTTAGCTAAGTTGTGTTTTCCTTATACCTTCTTCTTCTTAATCGTGACACTCTTGACAGAGCGGTCGTGGTCATCGTGGTAGGTCTCCAAGAGTGACACGTTTGACGGCTCGCCTTAACGACTCCCTGACGGCTGCTCGTCTAGCGCACTCGTGCAACGGGCCTTCCATTGCCGCCTTTACTTGGTCCGTCCACCTCATGGGTGACCTTCCTCGCGCTCTGGTACCTTCTACTCTGCCCTGCACCACCAGTCGCTCTATAGACACATCTTCACGTCGAGAAACGTGCCCAAAGAAGGTGAGAATGCGAGCTTGGACGATGGAGGATAGACGCTGCTTGATGCCGAGTTCCTGGAGTATAGAGACGTTGGTGCGGTGTTCAGTCCACGATACTCCAAGCATTCTTCGCCAGCACCACATTTCCAGGGCATCTACCCTCTTTTTCTCACTTTCCCGTAGGGTCCACGTCTCAGCGGCATAGAGAAATATGGGGAATATAAGCGCTCTGACGAGCCGGATTTTCCTCGCTTTTGTGATGTTACGATTCCGCCATATTTTCCGTAACTTTTCCATAGCGCTTCTAGTGATCGCCATACGACGTTTGATCTCGTTTACGCATCCTCCGTTGTTGGAGATTAGAGCTCCTAGGTAGACATACGAGTGCACAACATCACAATTCGCTATTTGTGTGACTTCGGGCGAATTGTTGTTGGCACGATCGACAATCATCATCTTGGTCTTACTGCGGTTGATCTTAAGACCAAATTCCAGGCTGACCCTCTCCATTCTGCATAGTAGATCCATCATATGAGTAGCACTAGTCGCGAATAAGGTGGTATCATCTGCGTAACGGAGATTAGAGATCCTTAGGCCTCCGATTGCAACTCCGTCGGTCCAGTCTTCAAGGGCAATCCTCATGATGAGCTCCGTGTAGATGTTAAACAGGAGTGGAGATATGATACATCCCTGTCTAACACCTGCACTGGGATGAAAATGACTCGACAGGACGTCGTCCGTTCTCACCGATGCTGTTCCATCTTCATATACTCTTCGAAGAAGGTGTACAAGATGTTTTGGTGTACCCATTTCCAGAAGAGTCTTCCAAAGCATCGGCCATCTTACGGAATCGAACGCTTTTGAGAAATCCACAAAGCAAATATAAGTAGGCTTGTTGAATTCCCTGGCCTTTTCGATTATTTGGCGTACTATCAAAATTTGCTCGCGGGTGCCTTTACCTTTTACAAAGCCAGCCTGTTCCGGCGCTATCTCTTTAGACAGGAAGCTCTTGAGACGCTTTCCTTATACCACTTAAATGATAATATGTGCACACGGAGTTTATCTGTAATTGGTTGTCAGTTTAGTATGCAAACATTAATTTGTTGTCAAACCAGTTGCAAAATGTTAAATGACAATTATTTTTGTATTTGGGTGATGTGAATTTAGAATAAGATATTAAATTTTCTATTTTCGAAGTTATATTTGAAAGTCAGTTTTTTAGTATAAATATTTGGGTATTTAGGAACGTCTATTATAATAGGCTTATCTTGTAAAGATAATGGTACCGATTCTCTAGTACACAAACTCCACTAAATTTAAGTTCATTGCATCTTTCTCTTTCCATTTCTTAAAGAAAAGGACAGAAGATACATTTTAGTTTAATCCTGTCAAATTAGACAGCGCCCGAAGTAAATCGACGTATTATAGTCGCCATGTTTTTAATTCGCATCTAAATTATCTATGGAGTGTCTAAATTTGACAGGACTTAATTAATATTTTATCTTCTGTCCTTTACTTAATCAAATGGAAAGAGAAAGATGCATTTACCTTAAATTTAGTGAAGTTTGTGTACACGAGAATTAGCGCCAATGTGTTTGTATAAAGAAATGTTTAGCCTCTGTACTGCACCTACTCCGTACAAAATGCACGACATTACTCCGCCCAGGTGCAATACTCTATCATAAAGCGAGTGACTCCACGTGCTTAGAATAACATACATGTGTATCGCACATGCTTTGATAACTTAATTTAGGTCTAGTATATAACCTACTAGCTTTTGCCCGCGACTTCGTCCGCGTGGAATAATAGTTCCCGTTCCCGGGGGATTTCCGGGATGAAAACTATCCTATGTCCTTTCTCGGGTCCCAGACTATATCCGTACCAAATTGCAGTCAAATCGTTTCAGTGGTTTAGGCGTGAAGAAGAGACAGACAGACAGACAGACAGACAGACAGAAAGACAGACAGACAGAGTTACTTTCGCATTTATAATAGTATGGATGGATATTCTAGATCTAAATTGATATATATTATAGTATATGTAACCTTTCGAGCCGACCACAACGTGGATGGGAAAAAGCTAGGGAGATAATGATGATAACCTTTCAACAACTAAGCGACAGCCGGCACTCGCGCTGCTATTGCCTTTCTATTGTGTCTCGAATCGTATGTGTTCGAAGGTATAAAAATGACAACAAATAGGAAAATGTCGTAACCATTGTGCGCTTACCTCGACGCCTGTAAAATGTGGGTTCGAATCTAAGTAAGCACCAATGTGACATTTTCAACTTCAAACATTTGTACTTTCTAAAGTTTATCTTGGATATCACTGACATCGGTAAAGGAAAACATCGTCAGGAAACCTGGGGCCCTAGTCTGCTATTTTTTTATTATTATTATTTTAAATTGTTTACTTTTGTTTGCTTAGTTCGAATTTCTTTTATGCATGCTGTGGTCTCCTGTAATTGAAGGAGTACGCCTTCGAGATAATATTGTCGTCCATTTTTTTTTTCATGATTTGTGTACATCTTTTGTTGGAGATCCAAAATAAATAAATAAATAAATTACAATCGTGTCTCAATGATCGATTTTTGACGTGTAACGTGTAACAAACTTTTGACACATTTCCAATACAAAAACTGTCAAAGTTGTCAAATATCCGGCCGATGACTGGTCATTGAGACACAATTGGGTAGTTTCCACCATTAACCAATAAATGCTAGACACAACTCCTATAAAACCTCTATTAATTTCAGCCCAATAAATTCGGTTCATTTTCAATTTTTAGTTGTTTTGAAATCAATAAATAGATAGTCAACTGAGTTGTTATTTTAGTGACGTCATAAATCGCCATTGCCATACAAAATCTATTGGAGAATGGCGTTTTGACAGCTCATAAAAAGTACGTCAATTGATAATGGTGGAAACTACCGTATTGTAATAGCAGACTAGGACCCCTGATCTTGTAACCAGTATAAGTATGAAAAATCGCCGCACCGCCTTGAGCGCGCGTGGTGATCAATGCTCGTGCCTTCTCTGTATGAGAAGAGGCTTTTGCCCTGCAGTGGAACAGTAATAGGCTGATATTATTTGACTTTCTATCTTCTGACAATCCATAACAACTGTCAAAGATTTACGAATGTCAACCGAGACCAACGGCTTTACGTGCTTTCCGAGGCACGGGATGTTAGTGATGTCCTGAATAAACTTTAGACAGTACATGAATTGAAAAAGTCACATAAGTGTTCTGTGTCTGGTTGAAATTTATCTATGAGTATGTATTTATAAATTATGCAAGTATGTATAGCAGTTGTCTGGTTACGATAGTACAGGCTAGTTTGTAATCAAATGGCCGTGTTATCCCGAGACATTTATATTTTTGTTTATTTAAAAGTACTTATTTTCAAATCTAAATATAATATATACAAAACTTATAAATAATACTATAGTAAATATATACAATTTGTATAAAGCCTAAAGGGACATCAAAAATTCGACCGCTTCGCTGTCAATAGGACAGGTGCCCAAAAGGTTGGCACTTTGGCAGCATTGCCACGTTGTATGGCAATGCTAATTCTTTGTCCCAAGAAAAAGCCAGCCTTCTGGTCACGTGAAGAGTCAACCAGCCGCTTGGCGATATCTTGAAAACCAGGATGAGCACTCAATTGGCTCAAATATATAATTCTCAATGAGGTTATTATATTTGCACCGTTTGAGGTCTTCTACACTAGCAGCAGCTGTCCCATTTATATTTAAGTCCTACCTTTTGTAATCTACTATATAAAAATAAGTCGGGTTTTCCTGCCTGACGCTATAACTCCAGAACGCACGAACCGATTTCCACGGTTTTGCATTCGTTGGAAAGGTCTCGGGCTCCGTGAGGTTTATAGCAAAGAAAATTCAGGAAAAATCCACGCGGACGAAGTCGCGGGCAGAAGCTAGTAGATAATAGATATTAACAAGCTGTGCGCGCAATGGCTTGGAACTGATGCATTTTATATGTTAATATATCAGTGTATTTAGTTAACTTGCTGAGGGCCACTGAACTAACTCAAGGACAGGAGTGACTAGATTAAGAACTAGTGAAATATAATAAGTAAAATTCATTTCGTTTAGATTAATTTATCCAAATAGTTCAATTGATGGAAAATAAGATTAACATAGAAGTAATATCAGTAAAAGAAAAATAAGCTTCCGACGCGCCGCTATTGTCCCTCTATTGTGTCTCGAATCACGAGTGTTGGAAAGTTTAAAATGCATTACCATAAAAATTAAAATAACATGAGTTTAAAATTCATTCTAAACTAGCTTCTGCCCGCGGCTTCGCTCGCGTTAGAAAAAGACAAAAAGTAGCCTATGTTACTCTCCATCCCTTCAACTATCTCCACTTAAAAATCACGTCAATTCGTCGCTCCGTTTTACCGTGAAAGAAAGACAAACAGACAGACAGACAGACAGACACACTTTCCCATTTATAATATTAGTATGGATAAAAGATCAGGGGCCTTGGTCTGCTTACAATCGTGTCTCAATTACCAGTCATCGGCCGGATGTTTGACAACTTTGACAGTTTTTGTATGGGAAATGTGTCAAAAGTTTGACGTTACACGCCAAAAATCGATCATTGACACGATTGTAATAGTAGACTAGGGCCCCTGGCCACCTGTCAGGTCTAATAAATATTTGTTTATTTATAACAATCTAGACAACTATTATAAGAGGTTTAACCTAATAGAGGCCATACACGCTACAGTTTGCATGATCTGGTATTTATTTACTAACTGCATTAAATTAACTTAATAAGGAAATAACTATCGCATAACAATATACAGAACAACTACCTACTTATGATATAACTTATTAACGTTTTATACGAATACACATTTATATGCAATGAAAATACATGTTTTACATAATCTATCACTTTGCAACTAATCCGTACTAATTTTATAATGGTCAATGAAATAACCCAAAACCTCGGACGCCCCAACCGACTTTTATACTAATAAATTGATATGACGTATAATTATTTATTTTCATAAATTATAATAATAGATATATGAAAATGTTGTTGTCGCGTTACTTCTTACAGACTCGTAGCTCTATCGCCGCGCCGCTGTCAACGAACACGGGAGCACTATCCTTTACATCGCGTTGGACAGTAGTGTACAGCGTCGTTAAAAAATATTAGAGGCGGCATGACAAATAATATTTTTTTGGAAAAATATAACCTATAATAAAAATTATTGTATTCGATTTTGCTGCCGATTCTAAACAAACTAGTTTCAGGTTTTGGGTTATTTCATTAACACATTGTATAACCATCATCATCTCCCTAGCCTTTTTCCCAACTAACCGTATTCAGTTGGATACCAGTGTTTTACGTGAAGCGACTGCCTATCAGACCTCCACAACCCAGTAACTGGGCGACACGATACCCTTTGGTTAGACTGGGCCCCTGTAACTGGGCGACACGTTACCACTTGATTAGCCTGGTGACCTGGTCAGAGTTTTTGGCTAACCAGCGACTGTCAAAGTTCTACGAATGACAACCCGGACCAACGGCTTTACGTGCTTTCCGATGGCACGGGATGTCAGTGATGTCTAAGATAAACTTTAGAAAAGTGTAATATTTAACCAATTTACAAGAAAAAAATATCATTTATCGTTTAAGTTTCAAAGTATTCAAGCCATGGAAGTCCCTACCCCAAAGTAAGTCGCACTGTGTATTACAAAAGATTAAATTTTAGTGCGCATAAGTATGCAAAGGTTTTCCTGTTTTTCTTATTAAAGTGACAAGTTATGCAGATCATAATTTTCCAAGTAATTGGTCATATTATTTATATTTGCATGTCACCTGTACAATCTTACTGTTTGTACATATATTACTAATCAATAAGTAGTAGGTGTCTATGTGGCTGACTGGTTGACAGTCGCGGGTTCAATATTTTTGGTTTTTACAAATGTTGCCTGTCTAATCTGTTTAAGTCAAATGTTAACATTTGTCATTAGTAGTACGTCTTTTAAATAATAGATGGCGTGGTGCCGTGACGTTATCTTTTTGTATCGCGACGTTAAGTTCTTTGATGGGTTAATGTCGTTAATGACCCTCCGCCGTACATTGCAATAAATTTGTCTTACTCTGGAGTTTTGAGTTTTCTATTGTGTGTAGTGAAAGTATCATTTTTGAGAACTGTACAAGCAGTCCTTCAAGCCGGGTGAAGGACTGGTTTGCAGTTTACACAGTGAGTCGGTGCGGGAAGAAGGCGGAGTGGCCTGCTGCAAGAAGATACTTCGAGCCGGATTCTTTTTTTTCCGATTCTTTTTATTTATGAATGGAAAAAAAAAACATCAAATGACTTCTCCCGCCCAGAGAAGTAGTGTCAGACTTTACTGACTAAAACCCACCCTTGTCGCTTCGGTTGCCCTTTATGTTACGGGGCCGCGGTAACTATTAGAACTATTCCACAACCTTGCAGGCATTGGCCCTAGAGGGCCCCGTCAACGTTAAAAATATTTGTATCGAGCAAGAATCAAACCAATAATTAAATGCTGATGAAAGTCTGCTTGCTGCCAGATTAGAAGATACCAGGGGCCCTAGTCTGCTATTACAATCGTGTCTCAATGACCAGTCATCGGCCGGATATTTGACAACTTTGACAGTTTTTGTATGGGAAATGTGTCAAACGTTTGACGTTAGACGACAAAAATCGATCATTGAGACACGATTGTAATAGCAGACTATATTAGGGTCCCTGATCAATTCCCGCACGTCACAGACATTTGAAAGGAACAGCTACAGGCATTTGTTATTTTATTCCATTTTAGTTCACGCACCTACGACAAATGAAGCGACGAAACGGAGCGATTAAAGCGACCAATCAATACCAAAAGACAGGTTCATAATAAATTCATGTGCTTTTGTCATCGTAGAGCGTGTATATCGATTTTAGAAGACATGACTAAGCTATTTCAATTAAACTTTGTAGGTATAATATGTCTCTTTAGCAATAATATCGATTAAAAAGACATGGCTGTCGTTATTTCAATACCTTTCAACGACCAAGCGACACTAACTTTTAAACAATCGCGTTTCATGTTAACACATATTATTATACCGGGTATTAACGCGAACAGTGATTATAAATACCTTGGAAGGCTTGGCTTTATATGGAAGAAAGTTAAAATAAGGGAGTAGATGAAGACTCATCGCCCGAATGCAGGGAGCTGTGACATCGCATCCTCAGTCTGCTTGCGACCACGACCTGTGCAACCAGGCCGAAACGTCAAGCCTTCCAAGGTATTTTTAATCACTGTTCGCGTTAATACCCGGTATAATAATATGTGTTGACCAAGCGACAGCCGGCTGTCGCGCTGCTATTGTCTTTCTATTGTGTCTCGAATCACGTGTGTTGGAAGGCTTAAAGTATGGTATAATATTATATGTTTCTTCAGCAATCATATTGATTGAAGAACATGGCTTATTTCTATTAAACTAAGTGTTTAGACGTCTAGAAGTCTTCCAGTTAGTAACGCGGAACTATCAACTTAAGACTATTCAACCATGTTTTCGACTAAAATGTGTCTTTTTAGTAGGTGTAATGGCAGGCTAACAACCGTTATGTTGATTTTCGTAACGGAAAATCTATATTTAATCGACTTCATTGTCATACGCTATTTTCCTATTGGTTTTCATTTAAATTGGGCTTTTTTAATACGTAAGTACCTTTTCCGTCGGCTTCGCTCGCGTTAGTAAGAGACAAAAAGTAGCCTATGTGACTCTCCAACCCTTCGTTGTTAAAGACGGATAAACAAGCAGACACGCTTCCTCTAAAATATTAGTATGAATTTCTTTTCCTATTTCTCCCTGTCTTTTTTTTTTTTTTGGTGTGTGGGAAATCATCCAATGACTGCTTCCTGGGTGCGGCGGGAGGGCGTGTCAGACTCTTACTGACTAAAACCCACTCATGTTTCTTCGATTGCCCTTTATGTTCCAGGGTCACGGTAACCACTATAAACATTCGGCAACATAAACATTCCGCAACAATTTCTCCCTGTTAGGGGTTGATCCGAAATCGCCGCACCGCCTTGAGCGCGCGTGGTGATCAATGCTCGTGCCTTCTCCATCGGCCGGGAAATGTGTCAAAAGTTTGACGTGTAACGTCAAACTTTTGACACATTTCCCATACAAAAACTGTCAAAGTTGTCAAATATCCGGCCGATGACTGGTCATTGAGACACGATTGTAATAGCAGACTAGGGCCCCTGGAGTGGGACAGCACTAGACAGGTGTTATTACTGTAATATACATATTTCTGCAAATTATTTAAATACCACAGCATACTTTGTAATAGTCTACACATATTATATTATTAACATAATGAAATAATTGTCTTGTTGGCCAATCAGAACGACTATTTTATGTCGCCTATAAAATACACGTGAATGTGTGTAGATCTGACAGCTATAATATTAGCTTGGTATAATGCTGGCTATCTATAGTAAAATCATGTCGAGTATGTATTTAGGTATATTTATAAAATGGTAAACCGACTGAATGATTAACTGACGAATATATCAACGCACAGGGATATGGAACATGGAAAGTGTGTTCTTTGTTGATATGTTTAATCCGGTAATTGACGCCATCATCAATTGACGTACTTTTTATGAGCTGTCAAAACGCAATTCTCCAATAGACTTTGTATGCCAATACCAGCTTGCGACGTCACAAGCTAGCAACCCTATTGACTAACTATTTATTGATTTTAAAGCAATTAAAAATCCAATTTTACAGTAAATTAAAAACAAATCCGATGCTTAGGACTAATATAAAGATAGGTTTTATAACAAATATGTCTTAGATTTATCGGTTAATAGTGTCTAATTCAGTATTGTGTATGTCATGTAGCAGATATACCAGAATTGGGTAGGTTACACCATTAACCAATAAATGTTAGACACAATTTCTATAAAACCTCTTTTAATTTCAGCCCAATAAATTCGGTTCATTTTCAATTTGCTACAAAATTTGATTTTTAGTTGCTTTGATATCAATAAATAGATAGTCAACTGAGTTGTTATTTTAGTGACGTCAAGTTGCCATTGCCATACAAAATCAATTGGAGGATTGCGTTTTGACAGCACATTAAAAAGTACGTCAATTGATAATGGTGTAAAATACCTATTAGATTAGGTCTTGGTCTAGGGTTCAGAAACATACAATCTTCACAATGACATTAAAAACTTGTCACTTGTAGTATTAATCTCTACATCTTGTAGTATCATCTCATCCTTACTAATATTATAAATGGGAAAGTGTGTCTGTCTGTCTGTCAGTCTGTCTGTGTCTGTCTGTCTGTATGTTTGTCTTTCTTTCACGGCAAAACGGAGCGACGGATTGACGTGATTTTTTAAGTGGAGATAGTTGAAGGGATGGAGAGTAACATAGGCTACTTTTTGTCTCTTTCTAACGCGAGCGAAGCCGCGGGCAAAAGCTAGTACCTTATAAAGTAGATGTTTTCTTTAAACAAAACGTTGACTAACTAATAGTGTGCGAGTAACGCAAAAACAGACGATTTTCGCACCAACTGCGATTAACTGAACAAGTACTATACTAATCTTTGGCAGTATACTATGAAAATTGCTGTCTGTTTGTACGTTTTGATGTAGATGATAATCCGTACTAATATTATAAATGCGAAAGTAACTCTGTCTGTCTGTCTCTTCTTCACGCCTAAACCACTGAACCGATTTGAACGAAATTTGGTACAGATATAGTTTAGGACCCAAGAAAGGACATAGGATAATTTTCATCCCGAAAATCCCCGGGGACGGAAACTATTAATCCACCCGAACGAAGTCGCGGGCAAAAGCTAGTATATGTGAAACAACAAGAGTAATGCCCAGATTTTCAAAGATTATACGTGCAAAGCTGGGGCGAGTGACTAGTATAATAAAAATTATATATAATTATATAAATTGTACGTATTCGATAATTTAATTGACTACGTCTGAATTTGCCGGTCAACCGGTCCGATGAGAATAAAATATTTTGCGTTGTTATTTGATGGTTAGCTGTGTTAAAACCTTATTGGTTTATTTTCGAAAAATCTTATAAATATCACACATAACTATTTTGCAAACATTATAAACAACAAAACAATAACAAAAAGTTCAACACAAAAAAGTGTATACATTGTCGTGTAAATGCATAGAACGCTATTGTTTGTGACGGGCTTGTTGGTCTAGTGGTTAGTGACCCTGACTGCTAAGCCGCAGGTCGTGGCTTCGATTCCCACCCAGGACAAACTTTGTGTGATGAGCACGAATGTTTGTTCCGTGTCTGGGTGTGATTTATCTATATTATGTATGTATTTAAAAAGATATATAAGTATGTTTATCAGTTGTCTGGTTACCATAGTACAAGCTCTGTTTAGTTTGGGATCAGATGACTGTGTGTGAGTTGTCCGAGGGTATTTATTTATTTATTTTAGAAAAAACATCAAAAGTAATAGAACAGAAAATAAATAAAATACCTAGAGGAAAAGGTGGTAATGTGGCCCCTGCAGGTATCTTGGCCCCCTTAAATATTTTTAACTTAGAATAACGCCATCTAATAAATTGTACATGAAATACGTAGCTCTTTTGACAGCTATCGAATATAACCAACAAAATTCGTGAGATGGTGTTACATGCGTTTGTTATTTGAACAAGTCGCTTCACGCACCGGTCAAACTTTTGAAACCGCTCTGCATTTCATTTATTTTTTCTGGAAAAACTAAATTTTACGTCTGGTGATTTGAACTTTGTGTTTGATAGACGTTTTTCTACTGGATTTTAAAGGTAATTATACAAAAACTTTACATAAACATATGTATTTTTGCATGTTTACAAATTCTTTGATAGTTGTAATTTGACCCCCTCACAGTGTTCCTATTATGATCCCCGGGGGCCATATAAAATGTTTGATTGATGTATCAGTCTTGCATTTTTTGGTCAGTGGGTAGTCTTAGGGGCGGAGTGTTTTTATTTTGTTTTTGGATGCCTCGAGTCAGCCTGCTCTCTCCAGCTTCAAAAAAAAGGATAACGTGGGATCCTGATCAAATGAAGAAGGCAATCGAAGCTGTAAGGACAAAGGTCATGGGCTATAAAAACGTTTTCTGTACCAAGATCCACATTGAAACGATTAGTGAAGGACTCTCAAGAATCTTTCAAGAAACGAAACCAAAGTGGAATGGGCAGTGGCAACAGGGCTCGAGTGACGCAATTATTGCATCTGACTCTGAATATGACGAGCAAGTCGATCCATCTGAAAATATACGAGCTGTATATTTTGTGAAACAAATTATTCTAGCGATAGGCCTGAAAAAGAGTGGATTCAGTGCTTGAGTTGCAATTATGGGCCCATACAGCCTGTGCAGGCCCTGAAGGCGAATATTAAATCTGTGATTTTTCCCTTAATGTTTAATTAAAATTCAATATGTTTAATATGGCCCCCAGGGTGCCATATAACCCTCACCTAATGTCATATGGTCAAATTGGTCATTTTTTTAAATAAATCGTTTTTTGATAATTCTGTGGTTATTTAATTTATTCTACATACAGGTATGCATAGAGGAATAGGTAAGGAACACTGTAAAGTACTTATTTGATTTATAGGAGTCGTATTTTTGACATTAGGTCTTAAAAACAAAGTAGGGGGCCACATTACCACCTTTTCCTCTATTCGAATAAATTTGTGAGGTTTCCAGTATTTTTCAAATAACCTGTATATCACCACAGAGACCATCGTCATCTCCCTAGCCTTTTCCCAATCGTGTTGGGGTCGGCTGCCAGCCTAACCGGATTCAGCTGGATACCGGTGTTTTACGTGGAGCGACCAGTACCCCTACCATGAGTTGTTATCGAAAACTTACTCGCTACCGTAGGCGTAAAAATGACGTGACAGTCAATAATCCGACTAAATAGTAAGGTTGGCTGTTAGTGAACTAATTTAGGGATTTGAGTGGTTGTTTAATTATGATTCTCAATATGTCACTGTCAATTATTCTATCTGTGACCGCTAGGGGGCGCTTTGCAACATTTCATACAATTTATTTACGGAGACGCTAGCGAATTTATTGATGTAAACTCATGGTAGAGCTACTGGCCTCCACAACCCAGTAACTGCGCGACACGATAAGTACCTCTTGATATCACCACAGAGACCAAAGACCTAAAAACACGAGTAAAACCATACACCACAGCTAGTATAGAAATATAAACACTCATATCCGCATTTTTTGTGTTTCTCGCCGTAATGTCCACCACTGATATTATCTATGTGCCAAAACTAACAATT
The DNA here is from genome assembly GCA_033675125.1 of Athetis lepigone. Taxonomy (NCBI): domain Eukaryota; kingdom Metazoa; phylum Arthropoda; class Insecta; order Lepidoptera; family Noctuidae; genus Athetis; species Athetis lepigone. The sequence continues at coordinate 1,625,050 of CM066223.1, forward strand.
CATAATTTTTTTTCATTCGTAACCCATAAAGTGGGCATATTGTGTGCTGAATTTGTATATAGTTTAACTAGCACATAAAATACTATATACTTATTATAGAAACTGAACACGTAACTAAATAGACAAGATATATTATTTACTTTACGAGTGTATAGTTGTCAGGTTGTCATAGTATAGGCTCTGACTAGTTTGGGGTCATAGATGGCCACGTGTGATTTGGCACAAGATTTTTTGATGTGAAACATCTATAGCCGCGCGTAAAGGCGCGTTTCCATTATGCAAGTGCTTGCATACATGTATGACGTCAGACTTGTGTGCAAGTGATTTGAATTGGAAACACGATTTTGTTCAACTTGCAGCTTGCATACAAGATTTTACTGGTATACAAGTTAGTTACAAAGTAATAAAGTCATAAACAAAGTAATCCTCTATGCACGACCGCATGCGCTTGCAACTTGCTTGCAAATGTGCCGACTTGATTATTGTGCGTACAAGTTTAAACCTAAATTGCATACAAGTTGCAACTTGTTTGCAAGTTGTTGTTTCCACTATCCAATTTGCATGCAACTTGCAACTAGTATGCAAGTCACTTGCATAATGGAAACGCGCCTTAAAACAAATTTCTGGCGTGGCGACGCATGCACGCCACGCTTTTGTTTCTTTTCAATCATATTACTTTTACAAAAAAATGTCGATGTTTCACACCTGCCAGGCGTCCCGTGACGGCTCACTTTTTTATTTTTTCTATCTTAGATATTCAAATGCAGGTTTTTTTTCTGTACAAACCGTCATTTTGTTGATCGAATACAAAATGAAGTTAGAACAATAAAGTAAAACTGCCTACTAACTATTGAATTCTTAATTATTTTTATTTATTTTTTTATGTAAGATCACGAAGAGAAGTTACTTATTTGATGATTTCCATATTTCATATCCATTTATCATAGAAAAAAGGTTTAAAGTTCTATCAGCAACTGTCCAATCCATACTAATATTATAAATGGGAAAGTGTGTCTGTCTGTCTGTCTGTCTGTATGTTTGTCTTTCTTTCACGGCAAAACGGAGCGACGGATTGACGTGATTTTTTAAGTGGAGATAGTTGAAGGGATGGAGAGTAACATAGGCTACTTTTTGTCTATTTTATCTTCTGTCCTTTTCTTAATTAAACGGAAAGAGAAAGATGCACTTAGCTTAAATTTACGTTAGTTTGTGCACAAGAAAATCGGCACCAATGCTTTTCTAATTGTGTCTATAATTAGAGCTTTCAATGGAATAAACCTTCCTTGAATTCAAAAGAAATTCTTTCATTTTTTCCAATTTGAATATCGAACACTAACAATGGCGGGCGGAACCTTCGTCTAATGAAAATCCAATTAGGATGACTTACATTGCGTGATTAACTCGTGCACGCAAGATGAAGTGCTAATAAAGTGGGCAATGGTCTTGAACTTGGCGAATGAGTCGTTTGTCAAGGTTTGGTTTTATCTTCCTTGTGCGAATGATTACATCATTATTTTTTATTGAATTTTTAAGTTTATGGTCTGAGATCCAGAGTTGAGAGGTCTATGTCATTTTAAAAGGCATTTTGAGGCTAAACAGAGCAGCAGGCACAGCCAGTCTAGCTAGCCTAAAGATGTTTTACCTTTCTGAGATTTCGCGGTCTCAACCCAAGAACACATTGACCTTAACCACGAAGTATATTATACTTTCTTTATAACCCCAAGAATAAGATCTCTATGGGGGGTTGAGGGTAACTTTGAGTTCATTTTTTTTTGTTCATATTTTTTTTCCATTTTTTGTCGTCATATGTTTCCTGCACAGTTGTATCCCTATATAAAAATATATACCAGTAATTTAATTTAATTTAATTTATCCCATTTCTATTCCGTCCAATTTAATTCAGTTTTGTGATGTCAAATTTATTTTATTTTGCATAATGTTTATTATATCTTTTTAACTATTTATTTATTCCTAACAGCTTTTGTCGACACTTTACCTACTTTTATTTATTGTTTGTAACGTTTTAACTTAGGTTAATACAAGTGCTGTGCTCTCCTTTAAGTGACAAGTTCACTAACATAAAATAATGTTATAACACCTATTTTTGTAAGTGTATCAGTGAGTAAGTCGTTGGAGAGCCATTAAATAAATAAATAAATAAATAAATAAATAAATAACCCCTTTTTTTGCTGAGTGGGAAATTATCAAATGACGTCTTCCGTCCTGGGTGCGGCGGGAGGGCGTGTCAGACTTTTACTGACTAAAACCCACTCATGTTCCTTCGGTTGCCCTTTATGTTCCGGGGCCACGGCAACTACTATTAACATTCCGCAACTCCGGCAGGTCTAACCCCTGTGGTCGCTCACTCATTAAAATCTAGGTGATTTGTAAATTGTACCGTTAGCCTGGCGTCATTAGTTTTTCAAAAGGAGAAATGATTAATGATTTAACAGTTGGAGTTTTGCGAAAAAGATGGCGGAATTCTTGCAATCGCAAAGTACGGGTTCTGTAATGTTTTTAGTGTATGTTAAAATAATGAATGAGCTCGTAATTTTTTTATAATATACTAATTTATATATTGACGGGCCTGTTGGTCTAGTGGTCAGTGACCCTGACTGCTAAGCCAGAGGTCGTGGGTTCGATTCCCACCCAGGACAAACTTTGTGTGATGAGCATAATTGTTTGTTCTGTGTCTGGGTGTTATTTATCTATAATATGTATGTATTTAAAATTATATAAGTATGTATATCAGTTGTCTGATTACCATAACACAAGCTCTGCTTAGCTTGGGATCAGATGACCGTGTGTAAGATGTCCCAGGATATTTATTTATTATTATATTTCAATAACTAAAAAATCTGATATAGAGCAAAAAACACGGTTCATAAAAACAGACCGGTGTCAGACGGATGAACAATCTCGTTACACTAATCCCAACCACTGCAATTCCTGAAAGCTAGAATCAACAGTGGAGTCCACCAGAAAAGCGCCGAGCAATGAAGCACGGCGAGTCCCGAAGAAACGATTCAACTGTCTTGGATCCCGCAACGAAATTAATCAGAAAAGAACAGCGGAGTAAGAAAAATATGTTTTCCACTTCCCTCCATAACAAGCAGGAGACAGGACACTACAAAGGTAACATCGTTGAACAAATCAGAATGAACTAAGATTTAAACTTCAAAGATATTGCTGTCAATGACGCAGGTACGGACTGGGCCAGAATGGGCCCCACCAGCCCCCCTAGACAAGTGGCATTGTAGAATAGATAGCGAAAACGAATAGATTTTCAAATGTATGGAGATTTCAAATTGTTTAGCGAAAGCTTATGTCAATTCCACACATTTGACAATCTATTCGTTTTCGTTATCTCTCCTACAATGCCACTTGTCTAGGCTCTCTGGCAATAGTACTGGGCCCCTACGTTCAAAGGTAACTGTAACAAGATAAACTTAGTTTTTTTTGTCATTTTCCGCTGACAGTTACTGATTGATGTCCGTAGTTCGTTCCGTAAAAGATAATGAATCGAGAAACAAAGACATATCGTTACTCTTAACAATACAATTAATCATAAAGGACAGGGTTTTAAAACAAAAAACTTTAATGTGTTTTAAAGCTTTTAGTTATATTAAATGTATCATTTTGACTTCCGTATGTCTGAGTCAATCGTTCTAAGAACTGTGTCTCCGATGCGCGTGCGATGGAATTCCCGTTACACTCAAAATGAATATCAATCAATTTTGGGTATTTTTTTAGTAAGTTTCGGTATTCATGTATAAAAATTTCCTCATAAATGAATCGATACGGGGGCAACGGGGATTTAAACATTAAAATTTGGTATGCTAAGTTATGGTTGTAAAATTATTGACGTCATACTAATAAATTATTCAACAATTAGGCTTAAACCGAATGAGATTATAGTTTTTTGCATACTGAGTCAATGCTAAATAGAACGTTATAATTTGGGAATTTGGTATTGTACGTGGTAATTTTACTAAGTCGGCTAGATCTGTTGACCTCGCGTTCGCAAGCGTTGGGGGTTTTTTTTTTGGTGAGTGGGAAATCATCCAATGACTGCTCCCGTGCGTTGGGGGTTAAACCCCAGGTAGGGCAAAGGTTTGTACTATTTTTCACTTTGACTGTCAACAAAATGGTCACCCAACCCGGAATGTTTATAATAGTTACCGTGACCCTGGAACATAAAGGGCAACCGAAGGAACATGAGTGGGTTTTAGTCAGTAAGAGTCTGACACGCCCTCCCGCGGCGGGAGGGCGTGTCAGACTCGCCGCACCCAGGACGGGAGCAGTCATTTGATGATTTCCCACACACAAAAAAAAAAATTAAAGTCTTTTTTCAGTATGTAGCTATATTTTAGAAGCTAATCATCCTCATTTCTCGAAGACCGTTGGTCCCGGTTGTCATTCGTAGACCTTTGACAGTCGTTACGGGTAGCCAGAAGCCAGAAAGTCAAGCAGTCTTGCTGTTTAGTACCGAGTTACCCAATAACTGTGTTGTGTAGGTCTGATAGACAGTCGCTACATGTACAACACTGTGTTCAGCTGTTGGTTAGACTGGAAGGCGACTCTAACATCCGTACTTATATTATAAACTAGCTTCTGCCCGCGGCTTCGCTCGCGTTAGAAAGAGACAAAAAGTAGCCTATGTTACTCTCCATCCCTTCAACTATCTCCACTTAAAAAATCACGTGAATTCGTCGCTCCGTTTTGCCGTGAAAGAAAGACAAACATACAGACAGACAGACACACTTTCCCATTTATAACATTAGCATGGATGTGAAAGTAACTTTGTCTGTCTGTCTCTTCTCCACGCCTAAACCACTGAACCGATTTGAATAAAATTTGGTACAGATATAATCTGGGATCCGAGAAAGGACATGGGATAGTTTTCATCTCGGAAATCCCCCGGGAACGGGAACTATTATTCCTCGCGGACGAAGTCGCGGGCAAAAGCTAGTAGGAAATAACTGGTGGTATATAAGAAGTTTATGCTAATTGATTGAGAATGTTTCATTATAAGGAAAGTCACAAACACAGTACAATGGAGTTCGTGAACTATTAATTGCTCTCGATTTAATTATGGTTAATTGATTCCGTGATAAAAAACTTGTCCGGAGACGAGTATTGCAATAGGGATGACAACAGCATTAAAAAAATGGCATTCTGTTAGGTCCGTCTGATAGATCGGCCGAAAATACGGGATACGTATTTCTTGCTTGATCAAATTAATGAAAAAATACAAAGATAAAGAGCAACAAAGTTCCGGAGTGGGGGCTTTTGACGTCAGACGTCACCGTCCTGCAAAAATTGTATCAATTCGTGACGTCATGCGCAACTTCAACGCACTGTATCGTCGTCATTCTTCGTTTACGAGAAAAAAAAATACGTGTCCAAAATTTGTTGATAATCTGTCTGACGGACTAATTACTTTTTTTTGTCGTCTCGCCTATTATAATTAAGATGTTATGTTTTATCAATACATTGACATTAAAGAATACATACTAGGTACAAGAATATTACAAAAAAAATTCTAAAGGTCAGACTGGTTTTTAACTCAAAATAAATATTATTATTTATTTTTTTACTAACAAACTTGACCGATTAAAAAATGCATTTCTCGCAGGTTCAACCGCGTTATTGTAGCTCTGCGGTTCCTGTTCCACCCCCGTGGGCCTTAGCGTGATGTTATAGGTCTTATTACACGAAATAATGTATTTTTCTACTGGTAATAGAGTTTTCAAAACCGGTTCAGTGCCCAGCCCCCCCCCCCCCTACCTTACCCCTTTTTTTTGGTGAGTGGGAAATCAACAAATGACTGCTCCCGTCCTGGGTGCGGCGGGAGGGCGCGTCAGACTTTTACTGACTCAAACCCACTCATGTTCCTTCGGTTGCCCTTTATGTTCCGGGGTCATGATAACTATTATAAACATTCCGCAACCCCCAGAGATTACCCACAACGTCACAAACTTTACCTCTTTATAATATTAGTATAGATTAATATATTATTTACATAAATTAATAAATTACGTAAATTAGGTGAAGACGACATTTTATGCATTATTATTAGGTGATCAGCTGATTAATTTGCATTTACGAATTATACAGTTATAAATTTAGTATAAATATTTATTTATCGTTTATTGTCATGTGTTAAAAAATATTACATAACAAATATCACAATAGCCTTAAGTGTGAGAGGGGTGGAAAGTAAACCTATGTGTTTGTTTGTATTTTATGTTCTTTGAAGAGTTTTACACTATTTTTTATAGGATGTTTATGTCGTCCTACTGTGTTTTTAAACTATCCAGGAACCCATTGAAGTATACACACAAAGCACAGGAAGGGGCCCAACAGGGCCAACGCCTGCCGGGTTGCGGAATGTTTATAGTGGTTACCGTGACCCTGGAACATAAAGGGCAATCGAAGGAACATGAGTGGGTTTTAGTCAGTAAGAGTCTGACACGCCTTCCCGCCGCACCCAGGACGGGAGCAGTCCAAAAAAAAAAAAAAGTATACACACAAAATTTCAGCTGTGTCGACCCAGCTACTTGCAAGGAGTTAGGTAATAAATACACGTACACAGGAATTGATACTTAAATTCAGATTTTTGACCTAGAAATCCTTACCTCGTCAGAACACTACCAATATTCCATCACAATCTGCCCCCTTACCATGACGTTCAATGTAAGATTGTTTTAGCCCTGTTGCAGGAGTGTGCAAGTGACAGCGCTAGACACGTTGTCTAGCGCCGTCTCTTTCCCACTGAAAGTAATATCAAAGTTATCCATACTAATATTATAAATGGGAAAGTGTGTCTGTCTGTCTGTCTGTCTGTTTGTCTTTCTTTCACGGCAAAACGGAGCGACGGAATGACGTGATTTTTTAAGTGGAGATAGTTGAAGGGATGGAGAGTAACATAGGCTACTTTTTGTCGATTTCTAACTCGAGCGAAGCCGCGGGCAGAAGCTAGTACTGCTATAAAGGCTTGTAGTAGTTATAGATCAACCGTTTAAAAACGCGTAGAGGACAAACATACGAATATTTATAATTGTTTTTACAGTCTATTAAATCCGGTTCCGATAATAATATGATTGATGATGATGACTCATACTTCTAAATGACTCAAAACTAATCGGTAAATATTTAATACTTCGAACACAAGTGATTCAAGACACGCCAGCCAAGCGACAGCCGACTGTCGCTTGGTCGGCGAAAGGTTAAAAGGTTTAATCGCATCGCACTAGTTACAGTAGAGAAGTGTATAAATCCGTACTAATATTATAAATGCGAAAGTAACTCTGTCTGTCTGTCTCTTCTTCACGCCTAAACCGCTGAACCGATTTAAATGAAATTTGGTACAGATATAGTCTGGGACCCGAGAAAGGACATAGGATAGTTTTCATACCTGAAATCCCCCGGGAACGGGAAGTATTATTCCACGCGGACGAAGTCGCGGGCAAAAGCTAGTAAAATATATTTTCTGTTAAAAGTAAATGAAATAAGAGTGTATATTGTTATGTGTTTTAAAGAACATTTAATGCATGAGTTATAGTTGATTCTTCTGAGAAGGGGCAAGGAAAGCCCCAAATACAAAATTATACATAGGTATAACGATTGCCGATATAGCACATGTTTACCTTAACATAGGAAACGTTGAAAACAAAAAAAATACATGTATATTCTGGGACAACTCACACACGGCCATCTGATCCCAAACTAAGCAGAGCTTGTGTTATGGTAACCAGACAACTTATAAACATACTTATAATATTGTTAATTCTATAGTTTCTACTGACGAATTATTGACTGTATGTACATACTAAGTACATGACCTCCTTGCTAGTACTTACACTTGTACTGATTCAGGCGATCACCGTGTAAGTGAAAGGGGTGTAATCTTAAGAAAGCAAATGTAGAGCACTGTCTCTTTCATTTCTCGTTTTTAAACCCGCACTGGGATTACGTATCTTGTAGGGCTTTCATTACCGGTATTACGGGATCCCGTAATACCGTAATCACGGATATATTTTGGTCTTTTTTCAATACCGGTATTGAAGAGCCAATACCGTGATTACGGTATTAACTACAATCTTTTTTTAATTTTAATTATTGTGGTTTGTGGTTTGTTGTAATAAGTAGCCGGTAGCTGTATTAAATAATATAAATAACGATGTAATATTAATCTGACACTTCACAGTTGTGTATTAAGCGCCAACTCTTGTCTCATTAGAAATTTGTAAACGGGATGCCAATTTACTAAAAGCGGATATTGCGCTAAAATTTATGTTGACAAAGTTAGACTAAGCTAATGATATGACTATAGAAGAACCTTCTTCTTCAAGTTGTGAATATGAAGACACGTCCATACAAAAGCAATTAGAAAGGGAGATTTCTAAATTGCCTAAAGGAAAGTATGCAGCCTCGGCTGTAACTATAAGCACTGATTTTAGGTCAATAATAAGAGTAGAGATGTGTCTTTGAAACTGCTGGGGGTGGACCAGGTGGACGTGAGATATTTCTATGGGCGGCATACAAATGTTTTTAAAATAAAAAAAATGAAAATGTCTTTTGATTAAAATGTTTCAATATGATATAATTATTTAAGTTTACATTTTTATTATTGTTTGACAGCAAATTTGCAAAATACTGTTTGATTTATTTTGTTACTTGTTTTGATTTTGGATTTTATGATTGTTTTTTTTTTTGACGTGACAACGTCTTAAATTAGGTTGCGGCTGGGAGTCACTTATGAAAAAGTGTAACGCTCGGTAACGTTACGATGAGTCACCGAACGAGAGAGAGGCCCGCCGAATGCCTTGCGTCTCTCTCCCACTCAACTATGATCGGTAAAAGACGTTGTCACGTAAAATCTTCGCCCGTAAAACCGACTTTACAGGCAACCATTTTTTTATGAATATAATCGTCGGTTCGTGTCCCATTTCTTTAGCCAAAACTTTTGCTCAAGGGACCTCTGCGAGTTAGCTTTGGCCCCTCGTACGCCTTCCAAAAGTCCGAGACTTCAGGGTCCCGAGATATGGAAAAATATAATAGATCTCATTATCATTGTAATTTGCATATTCTAAGTTAAATGCCTACATTTAGCTTAAGTTTTGATTACGTCTATAAATCCTAGTTCTATAATCAATCAATACTATTTTTTTTAAGAAGCTTGAAAAACTTGAGTTCAATACCGTGATCACGTGATCACGGTATTGAAATTTCTAATACCGGTACTGATACCGGTATTGAAAAAATCCGGTATTTGAAAGCCCTAGTATCTTGCAATAGCCGAGCGATCGCGATAATTTAGCAAAATTTTGCTGCTCAAATGTCAATTCAAAATACGTCACGTCAAATAGCAATTAGCGATAGTGCTGCCTCTGTGGAGCAATCAGTTAACTAAAATATGCATTTTTCGTTTGGTGGTTTCGTATTTAGTATGGTTTTTAAGAGCAAAGTTAAGTTTTTTTTGTTAAAGGTGAAGATTTAATTAGTTCCACCGATTGCTACTTTATTGTCATCGTAGCAATAAGTGCATTAGAACAATCAGCGAGCGATTAGCAATCGGTTCATACATAATACGATTTTTTTGACGATCGCGCGGTGATCGCGCGATCACTGCGCAAATATTGCTGATTGCTGTTTCATAGGTAGGTAATAACCCCGCCGTTCTAAGTTCGATGGAATACTTGCTTGAGGAGGATAGTGTTTTGTTCTAGGATCAGAGAATATACTAGAAAAGTAATAACTTCCATGAACCATTTGGTATGACTTCAAAGTATTGTTACTACGTCGGAGATCAGCTTCTAGCCGGATTTAGCTGGATACAAGTGTTCTACGTGAAGCGACTGCCTATCAGACCTCCACAACCCAGTAACTGGCGACACGATACCCTTAGGTTAGATTGATCAGACTTTTTGGCTTCTGACTACCCGTAACAACTGTCAATTTTTTACGAATGGCAGCCAGATCCAATGGCTTTACGTGCTTTCCGAGGCACGGGATGTTTGTGATGTCCTAATTAAAAATTAAATAAAAACTCACAAGAACAAAACAAGCCCAGTAGTTTAGAATTCTGTCAAGTAATACTAAATAACTACTCAATTGAAATAGTTTTATAATCGATACACACATATGAAACAAATCATAAATTCTAATGCAGAACAGAACCAATAATGCAGAAGAATGGAATTCCTTGCCTGTGTTTCCAAATGCATATAACCCGGATGTATTCAAGAGACGAGTGCATAGGCATCTTAGGGTAAGCTCGCTCCATCGTAGGCCCCGTCTATGCCCTCGGGCTAGTCTGGGACTCTGGGACCAAGAGCAAGCCCATAAGTAATAAAAAAAAAGAACGACTCAGAGTCGGGGCCGCTTAGATTGGTAAAATTTTAATTTGCTGATAAACACATTACCCTCCTTTGCGGCGCGCAGTCGGGTAAAAAGGCATTACTGTTGCTTTGCTAAACCCTAAGCGACCAACGCTTCGGGCAAGGTCGGCAGGTCTCGGCAATCCTCGGTCATTGCAGGGCAAGTTCAAGGCGCGCGTAACCAGTTTTATTACCGTAGTGAGTATGTGTAGTTGCATCTTGAGAACTTGAAATTGTTGCAACGGTTATTGACATCCGTACTATTATTATAAACTAGCTTTTGCCCGCGGCTTCGCTCGCGTTAGATAGAGACAAAAAGTAGCCTATGTTACTCTCCATCCCTTCAACTATCTCCACTCAAAAAATCACGTCAATTCATCGCTCCGTTTTGCCGTGAAAGAAAGACAAACAGACAGACAGACAGACAGACAGACAGAGAGACAGACAGACAGACAGACACACTTTCCCATTTATAATATTAGTATGGAAGTATGGATGCGAAAGTAACTCTGTTTGTCTGTCTCTTCTTCACGCCTAACCACTGATTTGAATGAAATTTGGTACAGATATAGTCTGGGATCCGAGAAAGGACATAGGATAGTTTTCATTCCGGAAATCCTCCGGGAACGGGAACTATCATTCCACGCGGACGAAGTCGCGGGCAAAAGTTAGTTCTCCATAAATAACAGTGTTCGTCTGAATTTTAATCTATAAGGGTTTGGAGGAATGAACTGTTATGATAGTGAAATAAAGATGAGATAAAAATAATATATTGATGGCAAGTCATCATCATCATCTCCCTAGCCTTTTCCCAAACTATCTATTCAAATATCGTATTCATATAGATTAATTACATCTAGACACAGAACAAACAATCATGCTCACAAACAATCACACGAAGTTTGTTCTGTGTGGAAATCGAATTCACGACCTTCGGCTTAGCAGTCAGGGTCACTAACCACTAGACCAACTACTACTACCTACTCTAAAGAAGGACAATTAGACCGCACTTTAGTGTATGTAGAGAGAGAGAGTGTATGTGTGTTTGTATACTTGTGCTTATTTATACATTAATAATAATAAATAATAAATATCCTGGGACAACTCAAACACGGTCATCTGATCCCAAACTAAGCAGAGCTTGTACTACGGTAACCAGACAACTGATAAACATACTTATATAATTTATAAATACATACACTATTACTTATAGATAAATTACACCCAGACACAGAACAAACAATCATGCTTACAATTGTCCTGGGTGGGAATCGAACCCACGACCTCCGGCTTAGCAGTCAGGGTCATAACCACTAGACCAACAGGCCCGTCAAATTTCGTACGAACATGGTCAAAATAAACGACGAATGTGTTCTACTGAGGAAGTGTTACCGTATTTCCTACTTTTGCCAAACCAGTTACAAGTACAGATCCACTGTTTAAAGAAGACGAGTTCTTGAGTTAATATTTGAACAAGTTGCGGTGGATATAACTTTGACTAGAGGCCGTCAGTGACTGTTCCAGGGCCGAACTTAAGTGTGTAACTGTGTAGCTTAAGAAAAACCAAGCTGTAAAAATTTAAAATGCCGTTCGCAAATAAAGAAATTACCACAGGATCTCTCAGTCAACAAAATTGAAAAAAAAAAATGTTTTGCGAAAGTATCTTTACGAGCTTTTATCGTTAATTTTCACTATAATAATACCAGCCTATAACTGTCCCACTGCAGGGCAAAGGCCTCTTCTCATACAGAGAAGGCACGAGCATTGATCACCACGCTTGCTCAAGACGGGTTGGCGATTTCGGACTTATATTGACTACAAGTCCAGGTTTCCTCACGATGTTTTCCTTCACCGATGTGTGTGATGACTAAAATAAACTTTAGAAAGTACATATGAATTGAAAAAGTCACATTGGTACTTGCCCGGATTCGAACCCGCGACCTCTCATTTTCACTATCTAAAATAAATTAATAAGAGTAAAATTATGCTTTTCATTGTTTTGTTTTTCAGTGGTAATCACTGAGTAATGTTTTTATTGACACAAAACTACATTATTCCTGCAAGAAGTAAGTCATTAATATTTTCTATAAAATCTAGTTCTCCAAATAAAATCGCTTTGAATGCACAAAAATCTTACAGGGGGCGTACCACAAGCCCTTATAGCATTATTACTTTGATATTACTTTCAGTGGGAAAGAGACGGCGCTAGACCACTTGCACACTCCTGCAACAGGACTAAAACAATCTTACTTTAAACGTCATGGTAATGGGGCTGTACGGGCCCCTCGCGTGTAGGCCCCTGGGCTTGTGGTACCCTGCACTACCCTAGATGCGGCCCTGGTCATGACTACAAACGTTATCCAACGCAACCTACAATTCAATTAAGTCACGAATCTTCACAGATGATTGTATACTAGTACTACAATCAAATGTAATAACAAAAAATATAAATTGTGTGTTGCGGGCGTCGGGGTCAATGACAGCTAGTTCCTAGAAAAGATTTTTTGAAACTACTTTTTTGTTTGTATTATCAATCAAAAAAGCTCTGTAATTTATATCTTGAGGATCGTCAGCTTGTTAAGGTTCGGATTCCATCGGGATCTCTTAACGGCTTTAATCTTTTCTCAAAACCTTCGAACGCACGTGATTCGAGACACAATAGAAAGACGCAGCGCGACAGCCGGCTGTCGGTTGGTCGTTGAAAGGCTGAATTATTTAGTTTGCTCCTTACCTACATTGTTATTACATTATATTATTACTAGCTTTTGCCCGCGACTTCGTCCGCGTGGAATAATAGCTAGTTCCCGTTCCCGGGGGATTTCCGAGATGAAAACTGACCTATGTCCTTTCTCGGGTCCCAGACTATAGGTCATAGCTCATTACAGCCACCCGGCAGCCACTCCGCACCGACTCGCCTTATAACCGAGGCGATCCGGTGACGGTACGGAGTTGATGTAGTGAGCGCATGCCCATACAAGTCCATAAAGAATACTAGCCGCAGGAGGCCAGTCGGTGCGGAGTGGCTGCCGGGTGGCCGTAATGAGCTATGACCTTATATCTGTACCAAATTTCATTCAAATCGCTTCAGTGGTTTAGGCGTGCGTGAAGAAGAGACAGACAGACAGAGTTACTTTTGCATTTATAATTAGTACGGATGTAGAAGCATCAAAAATAATGACATGTATATAATCTAAGAATGTAACCAAGATTTTGTCAAACATGATTTAAAAAGTCATCGTGGAGTTTCTTGTTTGTTCTTTTCCATAGAGAATTTTTGAACGTTGTGGAGCAAGCACCGCGACTCTTTGTCAATTCATAAGTGCCTGTAAATGGTCCAAGGGCCAGTTTCACAATTTCGAAATAGTCCTCATCTACAAGATAAATTCAAAAATGTATCGGATTTTGTATGAATTTGTCTTGCCAGATTTTTTAATCAGAACTTATCAGAGGAATTGGGAACTGGCGCTAAGTGAAATAACTGCCTTTGAATTTGAACTCTCACTAACAGAAAGCTGAAGTTAATGAAAATATAGCTCACTTAACCATTGTCATCATAAAGTAACTTTTATCTCCGTGGTTGTCACCTACAACTAAAAGGGATTTCCCGACGAGGTGACCTCTAGCAGACTACTGAGCATCACCGCTTTTAACTGTTTTACTTCCTCTTTAATTTCGTAGTCTGATTGAGGTTGTGGGTAAAATTTTCGATATTTTTCCATTAGGGATTTCTTAGCAGTCATTCGAAGTTAGGAAGTTTCCGGACCCTGCTCCTGATTTTCCCCTGATTAATTCGGATTGACGAATCGCATAAATCGCACCAAAGTCGTGAGACAAAATCGTATTATATTGTCATGCTTACTCCATAACTTTCATCAATATCAGTTCAGTGATCTAACTGCAAAGGTTGTACAGACAGTTTGACTATTCTGGGACGGGTCTGTTGATCTAGTGGTGAGTGACCCTGACTATTAGGCCGGAGCTCGCGGGTTCGATTCCCACCCAGGACAAACTTTGTGTGTGCTCATCACACACAAAGTTGAAAAAGTGCCTGTACCTACATGGTTTAAATAAAAGATTTAAACTTTTTTGATTTTTGAATGACTTACAGAGTAGATTTGGAATTTATCTTTGTTTAGGATATAGAGGCGTAAAATTTATTAGTATTTTGGTTCCTGTTTTATGTACATACACAAACAGATAATGTAAATGCTACCATTTTTTGCTCTAAACTCGAGACCAATCAATCGGTCTGTGTCAATGTTGTAGAAGGTCAAGAAGATCATATTAATAAAGGCTTTGCAATGGCGACCTCGAAAAATATAAATGTTAAACTGGGCTATATATCAACGCACAGCCCAAACCGCTGGTCCTAGAGACATGAAACTTAGGGTTGTTCTTTACGCCTGCCGGGGTTGCGGAATGTTTATAATAGTTACCGTGACCCTGGAACATAAAGGGCAACCGAAGGAACATGAGTGGGTTTTAGCCAGTAAAAGTCTGACACTTCCTTCCACCCCGCCCAGGACGAGAGAAGTTGATGATTTCTCATCGATAAAATAGGATGTGTTAAAAATATTTTAAGGAATTGGACCTCAAAAGGGTTAATATTGTGGATGGAAGTTGAACATCACGTTGGCAAAGTCACGGGCGAAAGCTATTTTTTTTTTTGGGACAATCCCACCACACTATTCCCAACCACTGCAACTCCTAAAAGCCAGAATCAACAGTGGAGTCCGCCAGAAAAGCGCCGAGCAATGAAGCTCGACGAGTCCCGGAGAAACGATACAACTGTCTTGGATCCCGCAACGAAATTAATCAGAAAAGAACAGCGGTGGAGTAAGATAAATATATTTTTTTTCCACTTCCCTCCATAACAAGTAGGAGACAGAACAGAACTAGGCCGATAGGCACAACAAGGGGCCGACGGGCGAAAGCTAGTCGGCTTTAAATCTTGAGTTGAATCAGCTAAATCGGTTAGTCAGTGTCAAAATATTACAAGTTGTAAGCTGTCCTCCGCAGTTACCCGCGTTTTGTTAGGTCATTTACTGCTCCACTTCCGTTGGTCAAAGCATGATGTTATGTAGCCTATGTGTTATTCTGACGTCTAAGCTGTATTACTGTAAAATTTCAACAAAATCCGTTCAGTAGTTTTTGCGTGAAGGAGTAATAAACGACCTCACACACTTTCCAATTTATAAAATTAGTAAGATTTCTCGAACATCAGTATACTTCTAAATAAATATTCATTTAAATCACTGTTTAGGTATTTGTGGTGAGCGGCCGAAGTGTTGCGGTTACAATAATTATGCAGAATGTATTATTTAAATGAATTTAACTTCCTTAATGGATGAGTAATGTATGAATGGCGATTTAGAATTATGACGACGCGACGGCCGGAAAGTTCCTCAAGTTTCATTGACAAGGGAGAATCCTTCTTCTAACGGATGGGTATATTTTTTTATAGTCGGGATCATAAATTTGTCAGAGTCATCATCATCATCATCAGCCTATAGACGTCCACTGCTGGACAAAGGCCTCCCCCCAAAGATTTCCACATGCGTCGGTCCTGCGCCACCCGCATCCAGTGGGACCCGGCGATCTTGATGAGATCATCGGTCCATCTTGCGGGAGGCCTGCCCACGCTGCGTTTACCGGAACGCGGCCGCCACTCAAGAACCTTTCCGCCCCAACGGCCGTCAGTTCTACGAGCTATGTGCCCCGCCCACTGCCACTTAAGTTTGGCAATTCGACGAGCTATATCGGTGGTTTTGGTCAATTTGTCAGAGCATGATTGTGAATACATTACTTCATGATCGTATTTATTCATTCAAATTTCATACACAAATGTACGGCCTTGAGCGGAATTCTTAGACACCCCAGAGAGGATCCAATTTAACAACGCTGTCAGGGTTTTGGTGGGGCTGCCCCGTTTTTTTTGCATCGGGGTGTTGACATGATGAGACATGTTACTTCAATAAAGAAATAAATGTATGTAAAAATTTATTATTTATCTCGGAAGATTACACATCTTATTATGAACCAGCTTGTGCTCGCGACTTTATCCGCGTGGAGTATTAGTTCCCGTTCCCGTGGGATTTCCGGGATAAAAAACTATCCTATGTCCTTTCTTGGGTCCCAGGCTATATCTGTAGTACCAAATTTCATTCAAATCGTTTCAGTAGTTTAGGCGTGAAGAAGAGACAGAGAGACAAACAGACAACAGAGTTACTTTCGCATTTATAATATTAGTACGGATTCTTGCTCTCGCAAATTGACTAAAAAAAATATAGATTGCGTGTTCAGCAAGACCAGTCCGCGTCCAGAGGGGCCCCGATGGCGACAAAGGCCCACATGCGGGCCGGGTCGGGTCCCTGTTGCATCGAGGCCCCATTCGGCGTTAGCTACGTCCCTGTATCTGACGGATAACATAAAAACTAGTGATTACTGACGGGTCTGTTGGTCTAGTGGTTAGTAGCCCTGACTGCTAAGCCGGAGGTCGTGGGTTCAATTCCCAGGACAAGCTTTGTGTGATGAGCATGAATGTTTGTTCTGTGTCTGGGTGTAATTTATAAAAATGATATAAGTATGTTTTTTTTTTTAATTTTTTGGTGAGTGGGAAATCATCAAATGACTGCTCCCGTCCTGGGTGCGACGTGTCAGACTTTTACTGACTAAAACCCACTCATGTTCCTTCGATTGCCCTTTATGTTCCAGGGTCACGGTAACTATTATACCATTCCGCAACCCCGGCAGGCGTTGGCCCTGTTGGGCCCCTTCCTGTGCTGACTACTTCTCTTTGAGGCGCGCGTGGAACACTAACGCGCCGTCATAAGTATTTTTATTAGTTATCTGGTTACCATAACACAAGCTCTGCTTAGCTTGGGATCAGATGGCCGTGTGTGTTTGTTATTTATTTATTTACTGATCCGGTGATTTAACATGGGCAGGCGGAGCTACCGACGATATAGTCAAGGTCGCCGGGTCCAGTTGGAAGCGGGTGGCGCATGACCGATATAAGGGGAAATCTTTGGAAGAGGACTTTGAAATATATAAGATTTGTTTTGTTTATTCCTTTTACAATGGTGCCGATTCTCTTATGCACAAACTAACGTAAGTTTAAGTTAAGTGCATCTTTCTATTTCCGTTTAATTAAGAAAAGGACAGAAGATCAAATATTAGTTAAGTCCTGTCAAATTTAGACACTCCATAGATAATTTAAACGCAATTTAAAACATGGCGTCTAAATATACGTCAATTTTCATCAGGCGCTGTCTAATTTGACAGAATAAAAGTAAAATGTATCTTCTGTCCTTTTCTTTAAGAAATGGAAAGAGAATGATGCACCAACTTAAATTTACGTTAGTTTGTGCACTAGAGAATCGGCACCATTATCTCTTCAATTCAAACATGTACCTACGACTTGTTACGTTGTTCTCACATAGTACCTTAGATTCAACAATGAGTGATGTAACCAAATTTTTGTAATCTATTGATTTAAAAAAAGTATCCATGGAGTTTCTTGCTCGCTCTTCTCCATGGGACCTACTTTTTGGAACGAGCAACTAGCTTCATTTTTCTGACAGACTGACAGCTTGACGATTCAAAAGTACCTGTACGTGGTTTATTTGAATAAAATAGTTTTGAGTTTGAGTGACCGTCTATCGGCAGATGATGATGATTGATAATGATTCAACGATACAAAATTCAGACTGCTAATAAGAAATTCCACTCGGAAAATTCCAAATCTATTTTACCTTACATTGTTCTAATACATTAAACCACAAAATAATTCAAAACAACGCTAATTACGATTTCATTTCGGCCCTACTCATGACGTCACAGAACTAATTAAGTAATTAAAACTGTAATTATTACTTTTTCTGTGACAATGGGGAAACTGGTGTGATTTGTAAGAATTTATGAGAGTCATTAATTTTTATAGGGTTTTTTTGAAAGTTAGAGTGGGACACAAAGACGTTTAACCCATACCACAGATTAATAAATAGTTACTACGTAACAGATACTTCACTCCAATACAAAAACCAAAATACCTACGCTATAATAGCCTACAAAATCATAATAATAATACCAGTTGTTTGCAGCAAGGAGAAATGTACCATAAGTACGCACTAAGAGAGTTGAGATTCTTTTGCCCGCCGCGCGACTAACGTGTGTGCGTGTCGTCCAGCAAATCTGCTAGGGTTATACGTATGATGATAATGGTAATAAAACGAATGTTTTAGGAAAACAATTTTTTTTTATTTGTTGATCAAATATTTTTTACTTTGATAAAATGACTGATGCATATTTTTCGTTCCTTGAATTCCCGACTAATATATTTTAGTGTCGAAAATATCCAAAACCGCGTGAATAATTTTAATAAATAATCAAAAGGGAAACAGGAGAATTGGGAAACAGGGTAATTGCACAATAATCACGCAATAATTACGTGGTTTCGGCATTTTGATAGTCAGCGCTGTACCCGTGACACGCGAGCACTCAGGCGGGCGCGCGACAGCCCGGTGTTCGTTGTATCGTCGACGATACGCGAAGCGGTAGGCATAAAACGCGTGGCCTTGAGCGAGTGACGGACGCCTGCCCATACTAATATTATAAATGGGAAAGTGTGTCTGTCTGTTTGTATGTTTGTCTTTCTTTCGCGGCAAAACGGAGCGACGAATTGACGTGATTTTTTAAGTGGAGATAGTTGAAGGGATGGAGAGTAACATAGGCTACTTTTTGTCTCTTTCTAACGCGAGCGAAGCCGCGGGCAGAAGCTAGTGTGGTTATAAAAACAAACATTACATTACAAACAAGTATTACAAATCTATGTTTTAAGGTTAAAAATCGGAAATATTATATATACGAAAAATCATTCAAATTTTTCGTACTGTTATAACCCTTATTACAAGGCAACAAAGCCTACATCAGCAAACACACATAACTAGTGTAATTTTCCTTTGTTTTAATTGCTGATGCTGCATTTTTACATTACTCGCAGAAGTAATTCCATAATTTTGTCAGTTAGACTCTGGACGCCGCCGCGTAATCTATTGTGCCCAAAATTCGGGAGCAATCAAGAGGGACATATTTTTAATATAGTTGTAAACCTCAAAATTTCGTCTTTGTTTGATCACTTAACTGTAGTTAAAGTGTAATTCTGCATTGTGGTTTAATAAAAGTGGTATTGGTAGTATTTGCGTGTTTTTTTTAAAAAGACAAACGGGGACAGGCCAGTAACAAATTGGTGTCAGAAGTGGGATCCCAGAGAAGAAGTCTTTCGACGTGTGTCATCAGGCGCTGGGATTCAAGATCTACAGCCCTCCCCTGCAATTGATCGACAGTAAGACTCGCCCTAAGGACAAGCCTGCGTCACTACTTGGACGACGGTAAGCCTCAGCCTTCCAGCTCGAGCCCGCTCCAGCCACATCAGAAATTGGACGACGGTCAGCCTCAGCTCTGCAGCTTGAGCCCGCTCCGGCCACATCGACACTAAGACGACAGCCAGCATCCACTGTATAGTGTGAGCCGGCCTTACATTACCAGCAGCCCCAGGTCTAACTCACCACCATCAGAGCTCAAGAAATTCCACAGCTAACACAGCGTGAGAAACTTCAACTCCGCAAAGTCGCAGCGCAACGTGACTCCGGTCTTCGCGTCGCTACCGCGCCCCGATAATGCACGCGTCAGCGTATATCGTGTTACTGTGAGTGTTTCTTGTGAACCCTTTTTTTTCCAAATTTTACTAAATTCAAGTGCCGAATTCGTGATTAAAAATCGTGTGTGATATTCTAAATAAGTAGTTCGCCACTGCTTTTCTATATTCACTGTTTTTGATCGTTTTATTTTTTCTATTTTACACTGTTTTTATACTATATTGTTGTTGTTACTATTTACTAAATTTTGTCCAACACATCATAATCTTTTATACAATCTTTTATGTCAATCAAAAAGGAGTCATCTCAACCTAAAGAAATGTCGGACAAAATCACATTATCCGTTCTAACTAAATTCATTAAACCCTACAATGGTGACAGGGAAACACTTCCCGCATTCCTCACAAATTGTGAAAATGCTATGTCTTTAGCTTCAACAGACCAACAGTTTGTTCTATGCAAGTATATAATTTCCCAACTTGAGGGCAAAGCACAGGTTGCGTGTAGCCTTAAATCTTTCACAGAGTGGTCAGAATTAAAGACCTTTCTAAAATCTACTTTTGGCGAAAAGAAACATGCCACACACTTATTATCTGATTTGCAACATTGCAAACAACTTTCAAATGAGGATGTCACCAAATATTCATTGAGAGTGGAGTCAATATTGACTCGCATCCACTCAGATATACATTATAGTTGTAAAAATGAAAAGGAACTGCCGGGCCGAATAGCTGCCATGGAGGACCTTGCTTTAAATACTTTTATGCTAGGGTTAAATCCTTCTATCTCTACTATTGTTCGTTGTAAAAATCCATCCAATCTTAACGAAGCGGTTCAATACGCTATCGATGAAGAAAAATTATATAATTTATCTAGATCAAATTTAAAAACTACTAAGCAGTGTTCAACTTGCAATAAGATGGGTCATAGCTCATCTGAATGTTTTAAAAATAAAAATCGAAATCGCGATTCTAAAATTTTTACAAATTCGCCGTCTTCTAATTCTACTAATTCCGAAAGTAATCCTAAAACATGTAACTACTGCAAAAATATAGGTCACACGATTAAAGAATGTCGCAAACTTCAATACAATAATAAACAACGGCAAGCCGCTGAAAATGCACAGCGCGACCGTAAATCGGCACCTACTAATTTAAACGATGCGCCTACACATAGTTGTGAAAACACGGCAATCGATGAAAATTTAAACTAAGCAAGATTTTGGTACCGTGTCGGCCAAAATCGAAGCAAGTACTAAATGACACGACATATGCTAATTCTTATACTAACTTTACTAAATCTACTAAATTCGCATCTCATCCGAAAAAGATGAGTTCTACTACATTTACATCTCATCCAAAAGAGGTGAGTCCTTCTATATTCGCATCTCATCCAAAAGAGATGAGTTCTACTACATTTACATCTCATCCAAAAGAGGTGAGTTCTTCTATATTCGCATCTCATCCAAAAAAGATGAGTTCTACTATATTTACATCTCATCCAAAAGAGGTGAGTCCTTCTATATTCGCATCTCATCCAAAAAAGATGAGTTCTACTATATTTACATCTCATCCAAAAGAGATGAGTCCTTCTATATTCGCATCTCATCCAAAAAAGATGAGTTCTACTATATTTACATCTCATCCAAAAGAGATGAGTTCTACTAAATTCGCATCTCATCCGAAAGAGATGAGTTCTACTAAATTTGCACCTCATCCAAAAGAGATGAGTTCTCCAAAAATTACACCTCATCCAAAAGAGATGAGTTTACCTAAATTAACAACGCATCTAAAAGAGATGCATCCTATCAAACCTACATCTCAGTCAATTAAACTGAGTTCTAAAATACCTAATAATAAAACAAAATGTCAAATATGTAATAAAAAATTACAAACATCCTATACTAATTCTAAAACTAACTTAAATTCTAATACTAACCTACTTACATCTAACTTAAATAAAACTCCTAAACCTATACCTATATTCGAAATTAATGATTACTGTAAAAAGGTAGCCTTACCTCATACTTACCTGCATACTAATCACGCTGTCGAACAGTTGTGTTTCTTAATTGATACAGGATCAACTATCAGTATTGTTAAAAAGTCCTGTTTACAAAAAATTCCAAATCTTTCTACTGAAACTGTAAAATTAAAAGGTATTAACAGTTCTGAAACTCCAGTAGAAACTTTAGGTACTTTCCAAATGGAGTTCAAATTATCAGATAACATACTTAAATACAAATTTCATGTCACTGAAGATGACATTAATCTTACTAATTATGATGGAATAATCGGTAGCGATTTTTGCAGCCATTTTAAAACAAACATCGACTATTCTTCAAAGTCAATGTCAATATTACATCATTCTATTCCCATAATTTATTCACAACCTTCATATAATATTCCAGCTCGATCTGAAGCAGTTATCGAGTGCACTGTATCAAATTACTCTCCCGAGCTTTATCATAACAATGAGGCTCTTATACTAGATCATACCTTAAGTGAAGGTGTTTATGTCGCTAATTGCATTGTCTCAATTAAACCGAATGGTAAAACAAACGTGTCCGTTTTAAACACTACAGAGAATGACATCGAAGTCAAAGATTATTACGTAGAAGCGACACCGTTTGATAATAATTGTTCAGATTATTTATCTTGCTACAATATTAATACTATTTCTTCAAATAAATCTGATCGTATAAATAAAGTTCTAAGTCTAATTCGCTGTTCTCATTTAAATGATGAAGAGAAAAAATCTCTTTTAGAATGTTGCTCACGATACACTGATATCTTCCATATTGAAGGTGAGCCCCTAAGTTTTACAAATGCTATAGAGCATACTATTAACACAGGCGATGCACCGCCTATTAATGTAAAATCATATCGCTTCCCCGAATGTCACAAGGAGGAAGTCGATTCCCAAATTCGTAAAATGCTAAATCAAGATATAATTAGACCTTCTATTTCGCCTTGGAGTGCTCCAGTCTGGGTAGTACCGAAAAAGATGGACGCATCCGGCAAACAAAAGTGGAGGATAGTTATTGACTATCGCCGTCTCAATGATGTCACTGTTTCCGAAACTTATCCGCTGCCTCTTATCACTGATATTTTGGACCAATTAGGTCATTCTAAATATTTTAGCACCCTGGACCTTACCAGTGGCTTTCATCAGTTAAAGACCAGTCCCAAGGACGCGCCTAAAACAGGTTTTACGATTAGTACAAATTCAAGCATGTCTGGACACTATGAATTCACCAGAATGCCTTTTGGGTTGAAAAATGCCCCTGCCACATTTCAGCGTCTTATGAACACTGTCTTATCAGGCTTACAAGGCCTTCATTGCTATGTATATCTTGACGATTGTATTATATATAGTCAAAATTTACAAGATCACATACATAAATTACAATTAGTATTCGACAAATTTCGTGAATATAACTTAAAACTACAACCGGACAAGTGTGAGTTTCTTAGACGTGAAGTAACTTACCTTGGCCATATTATCACCGATAAAGGTGTCTCTCCAAACCCTGAAAAGGTTAGCGCTGTATCCCAATTTCCAGTTCCTAAAAATCCTAAAAATATTAAGTCATTTCTAGGCCTAATAGGCTATTATCGCCGATTTATTGAAAACTTTTCCAAATTAACTAAACCACTTACGTCTCTATTGAAAAAGGATGTTGTGTTCCACTGGGACATAGAACAACAACACGCATTCGATATTTTAAAAGAAAAACTAATTACTGCCCCTCTTCTACAATACCCTGATTTTTCACAACCTTTTAATGTTACTACTGACGCTAGTAATTACGCCATTGGCGCAATATTGTCTCAAGGTCCTATCGGCAAAGACAAGCCGATCGCATACGCATCGCGTACTTTAAATAAAGCCGAAGGCAATTATTCAACTACGGAAAAAGAGCTTTTAGCTATCTTATTCGCTGTTAAAACTTTTCGACCATACTTATACGGAAATAAATTTAAGATCATTACAGATCACAGACCCCTCGTATGGTTATTTAATGTAAAGGATCCGGGTAGCAGACTCATTCGCTGGCGTCTTAAACTAGAAGAATACGATTATGAAATCGTTTACAAACAAGGTCGTCTCAATTCTAACGCCGATGCGCTATCCCGTTGCCCTATTAATGCTATTGACGTAAATAATTTAAATAACTTATCTTATGAACAATATTTTAAGGCTCAATTTACTAATCAACTTCCAACTTCTAATACTATTATTGAGGAATGCACTCAAAGTCTACATTTGTCTAAGTTAAGTACAATAGCGTGTCCCGTCTCTTTAGACTTTGATTACTCTATGCCCCACTGCGAAGAAATATTATCGCAGCTCGACAATTCCGCTGACTTACTAAATTCTGAACGCGAACCTCTAACAATACATCGCGTCGATGATAAAAATAAATCATACT
The DNA here is from genome assembly GCA_033675125.1 of Athetis lepigone. NCBI lineage: Eukaryota > Metazoa > Arthropoda > Insecta > Lepidoptera > Noctuidae > Athetis > Athetis lepigone. The sequence continues at coordinate 1,649,526 of CM066223.1, forward strand.
ATTTTCTATTTACAAAAGTTCATCATTATGAACAAACTAACTTTAGAGATGTTTACAATTTATTAATTAAACTTAGAAATCTACTAATTGATTGTCCAAATATAACGGATCTCGCGTTACCAGATTTTAGTGATCCATTTTCTAAATTAGCGTATACTAAAATTTATAATATGATATCGTACATTTTTCACGATACTAACATTAAAATTCATATTTATAAAAATCAATTAATTTATCCTACTCCTGTAGAAGTTCCTAAAATATTAAAGGAAAATCACGACTCTGTGATCGCTGGTCACCCAGGATCACAACGCATGTACTCGCGTATCAAAGCTGCCTATTATTGGAAAGGCATGCGCTCTGACATTGAGCAGTACGTAAAGAAATGCAAACTTTGCCAAATTAATAAACCTTTAAGGAAATCAAATAAGGCCCCAATGGAGATAACCTCCACATCTACTAGGCCGTTTGAACGACTAGCTCTTGACGTCGTAGGTCCTTTACCCGACGCAGGTTTTCAAAATTTTAAATTCATCTTAACATTACAAGATGATCTTACTAAATTTACTAGCGCCTATCCTATGGTTACAGCTACTAGTGAAGAAATAGCTCGAAACCTCGTTCATTTTATGTCTCTTTTCGGTTTTCCTAAAACTATTCTAACGGACTTAGGTACATGCTTTACATCGGAATTATTTAAACAATTAACCGAAATACTAAAAGTAAAAGCACTTTTTACTACTCCGTATCACCCACAAACTAATGGAGCTCTTGAACGCTCACATGCCACGTTAAAAGAATACCTTAAATCATTTGTTAACGAAAATCAAAACGACTGGCATTGTTATCTATTTACTGCTATATTAGCATATAATACTACTCCTCATAGTACTACTAATTTTACTCCTCATGAGTTACTATATGGTTATAAACCACATATTCCTAATTCTTTATATGAAACCTCCGGTAATACTACATATAACGAATATATTCGAGCTTTACAATATAGAATGCGCTTTAGTCGCGAGAAAGCCGTTCAAAACATTTTAAATAGTAAAGAAAAATCTAAACAATATTATGACGCAAACTCTCGTGACGTCACTTATAAATCCGGAGATATGGTGTACCTAAAACACCATCATAGACTTCGCAAAGCATTATCGCCTGTATGGAAAGGCCCATACAAAATTTTAAAAGTACATAATAAACATAATGTAACCCTTCAAGTAGGTCGTAAAAATGTTAAACACCATACTAACGAAATTAAACCTTCTACATCTTAAAAATACGCTGTATTTCTTTTCAGAATTATATGCTGCCATGGCACTTTATGCCTCAGCCGCACTGAATCAAGCATCATCCCGATCTATCATAGCCCCGGGATCTATTTTGAACCTACTACAAATATTCATTTTTATACTGATCATTGGAAAGTGATCACCCACGTAGATTTAATTTCTTTAGAACCTTATCTTAATAAAATCGAAACTCTATTACAAGATACTTTAAATTTGTGTAGCAAAATTCAACCACAAGAGTTAGGTACATGTAAAGACATGTCTAGCCCTATTGAAGTTTTAATCCAAGCTAATATTATTAAATTACAATCATTATCGCATATCATCTCCAATCAATCGACTAATAAAGTAAAACGTGCATTAGAATTTGGAGGTGAACTTTTAAAATTATTTTTCGGCACATTAGATGCAGATGATGCCCGAAAATACGATTCTGCAATTGAATCATGCAAAAAGAGCGAATCAGCGATATTTCATTTGATGAGAGATAACATTCACGTTGTCAAGTCTACTATAAATAATTTTAACACTACTATTTACAAACTTAATCAAAACGAGATTAAATTAAACGCTCAGATTAATCAGATGAATGAAATATTTTCCCAAATTACGAAAACCGATAACCTATTACTATATACTACAAAACTTAACAACCTTCTTAACACTATTGAAGGTTCTTTATTAGCTATATCTAATTTACTAGATACTACGTTAAATTCTATTTTATTTTCTAAGGTTAATGTACTACATCCTAGTGTTATAAGTCCTTTAAATCTATATTTAGAATTAAATAAACATAGTAGTCAAGTAAGCAAAAGACTAGACTTTCCAGTCCCTTTAAGTATTCAGAATATTCATTCTATAATTGACGTCTCTGAATTTAGCTCTTATTACTTTAATAATAAGATCATTTTTATATTGCAAATTCCCTTGATAACACCTGATCAGTTCATGACTTATAAAAACATACCTCTACCTACTCCACACGATGACTCACATAATACATTTGCGTTAATTCAACCTTCTAATTCTTACATTGCACTAAGTGATGACAGAATGCATTATGCTATGTTGGACACTCTTGATAAGTGTAAAATAATAAATAACAATTATTCTATTTGTGAATTAAGTACTATATATTCATGTATAAGTAACCCTAATTGTGAATCTAAAATATTAACTGAGGTAACATTGTCATTACCTACAGAATGCAATGCTAAAATATTGTATGGTCAAATCGATATTTGGCAAAAATTAAGAAATAATAAATGGATATATGTACAATCAAATACAAACAAATTGACTATTAAATGTGATGAAAATATTAATGATCATTCAATTACCGGTACAGGAATTGTAAAATTGTCTCCTAATTGTATTGGATATTCTAAAACTATTCAATTAATACCAACTAATTCTTATTCTATATTTGCTAAGTCTCCTTTAGATATAAGCTTTGATATAACGGCAGACGATTGCTGCAAGAAGGACATATTTAATAAAAGTTTACCTCATTTGTCTCCAATCTCTTTGAGTAAAATCAACTTAGATTCTCTCAAATATGCAACACATCAAATGGATAGTTTAGAGCAAGAATTGACTAACTTAGAAAAAGAATCTCATTTTATTAAATATGGCCCTTACTATTCTACTTTTACTTATATTTTAATTGTGTTTCTAGTTTTATACATAGTTTATAAACTATATAGATATTTTAAGAACAAAAATTCTACTAATTCTGGATGCTGCGTGCAAATATTCAATCAATGTTATAATAAAAAATCTAAACGCAATTCCAAAGTTTCGAATAGTTTTGAGATGACGGAAATATCTTCAACATCTGAGGAAGACAATAAGTCTGTCCAATCTTTACCTATTCATTACCCAAATTGTAAACCTACTAGTAAACTTAATAAAGTTAGATTTCCGTCAAGTAGAAACCTAAACTTTTAATGTATAACTTTAATTTTTATAACGTATTTGTATAACTATTACTAATTCACTGTTTATATTGCCAACTTTTATTCAAAATCATGTAAATTCTAATTTAAACTTAAAATGTCTCTTTTGATAGCTACTACATTTTCAATCTTATCTTACCTCGCTTCATCTTAATGAGATAAAGCTTCGTTTAAAAGGGGGAGCTGTTATAACCCTTATTACAAGGCAACAAAGCCTACATCAGCAAACACACATAACTAGTGTAATTTTCCTTTGTTTTAATTGCTGATGCTGCATTTTTACATTACTCGCAGAAGTAATTCCATAATTTTGTCAGTTAGACTCTGGACGCCGCCGCGTAATCTATTGTGCCCAAAATTCGGGAGCAATCAAGAGGGACATATTTTTAATATAGTTGTAAACCTCAAAATTTCGTCTTTGTTTGATCACTTAACTGTAGTTAAAGTGTAATTCTGCATTGTGGTTTAATAAAAGTGGTATTGGTAGTATTTGCGTGTTTTTTTTAAAAAGACAAACGGGGACAGGCCAGTAACAGTACGGTTTACTACAAAAACGATTTCTGTGTGAATGCCTTGACAATAAAACGATTATTAGGTATTAAAAATTTTGAAACAGCAAAACAGAAATAAAACACTTAAAAATAAATATCTGACAACTCAAACACTGTCATCAGATCTCAAACTAAGCAGACTTGTACTTTAGCAACCAGACAATATCTGATATACATTCTCGCTTATGTAATGTGCAATACATACATATTATTATGAATAAATTACACCCAGACACAAAACAAATCATGATCATAATCATCATTTATTTAAATAATCATCACACAAAGTTTGTCTTGGGTGGGAAACGAACCCACGACCTCCGGCTTAGCAGTCAGGGTCACTAACCGCAAGACCAAGAGACTCATTTATCTATAAATATATAACAACACTATCAGTCTATCTTTTACGTGAGAAAAGCCGAGGACAAAAGCTAGGTTTAATTAGGCAATGACCCTGAACTTGACAGTAGGTAATTTTAAACGAATTTAAAGTAAAATAATTAGACACAGATAAAATCTAAATGCAACCGAAACGAGTTGTTAGGGTTCCGCGGCCAAAAGGTAAAAACGGGGACCCTTTCATTTAGACTCCACTGTCCGACAGTCTGTCACAGGAACCGTGATAGCTAGACAGTTGATAAAAAATGGTATTTATTTTGTTAGTTGGCTAAATATGTATAAAACCTCTTTACATGGTAGTATTATTTTTTGCTATTTTAAGCAAATATAAGCGAACGATGGCGAAAGTGTTTCCTAGCTGACTCTGAGAAGAAACAACCGAAAGAAACTTATAGCTCGAAGTCTCTTTTAATTGGATTGGTCAATTATGCGAGGACCAATTAACCATTTAGTTAGGTTATTTCTTTATTTACATTTTATGCACCAACGTACATAGGCCGACTAATAAAAGGTTAATGAAAAGGGTGCTTTTTTTGTAAGTGGAAAATCATCAAATGCTCCCATCCTGGGTGCGGCGGGAGGGCGTGTCAGACTTTTACTGACTAAAACCCACTCATGTTCCTTTGGTTGCCCTTTATGTTCCAGGGTCACGGTAACTATTATAAACATTCCGCAACAAAAGGGTGCTTTCTCGATGAGAGAAGCGCACTTACAATTTAAGCGGAGAGTTGAAATTTTCGTAGATTTTGTGTCTCTGATGCTTAATAACAATTAAAAACAGAATAAAACAGATAATGAAGTAGGGCTCCCATCCAACAAATGTGATAACTTGCCATTTTTTGCTTGATATGGTACGGAACTATCGCTCGCTCGTCCAACTCGTGCTTGGCCGGTTTTTTTCTATTATTTACTTGAAATGCTTTGTTAGTTGTTGTTCCGTCTAAATACAATGTTTTTGTGTCAATACCTTTCACTATTAGTACGTGCTATTTGTAACGATCCGGAAGTGAACTGAGGACCTTCTGAAATGTTCATGAGATATGTTCAGTACTATTAAAAAAACTGTGTTTCTTTTTTTTTGGGTTTTTTTGTGAGTGGGAAATCATCAAATGACTGCTCCCGTCCTGGGTGCGGTGGGAGGGCGTGTCAGACTTTTACTGACTAAAACCCACTCATGTTCCTTCAGTTGCCCTTTATGTTCCGGGGTCACGGCATAAAAATATTATGTACTAGCTGTCCCCTGCGGTTTCACCCGCATTTTTCGTTAGTGCTCCGCTCCCGTGGGTCGTAGCGTGATGGTATATTTCCTCGATAAATGGGCTATCTAACACTGAAAGAATTTTTCAAATCGGACCAGTAGTTAATATTAGTATAGATGTACAGCCAAGACATATGACTGCATTATGTATTACTAGCTTCTGCCCGCGGCTTCGCTCGCGTTAGAAAGAGACAAAAAGTAGCCTATGTTACTCCCTGGAGATAGTTAAAGGAATGCCTTAAACTATCTCCACTTAAAGAATCACGTCAATTCGTTGCTCCGTTTTGCCGTGAAAGAAAGACAAACATACAGACAGACAGACAGACACACTTTCCCATTTATAATATTAGTATGGAAGTATGGTTTATGTCAAGGTAATTTATTATTATTTTCTTTAACTTATTTTCTTTCTTCTGTCACTTCAATGACAAGTCAATTATAATTAGGATCAAATTTTAATTAACACTTTTTGAACAACAATAACATCTTTAACCATTTCGTATTTATTTGCGGTGAAGCTGTACTTACCGCGACTTTATCAGGGTTTTTTTTTGGTGAGTGGGAAATCATCAAATGACTGCTCCCGTCCTGGGTGCGGCGGGAGGGCAGACTTTTACTGACTAAAACCCACTCATGTTCCTTCAGTTGCCCTTTATGTTCCAGGGTCACGGTAACTATTATACACATTCCGCAACCCCGGCAGGCGTTGGCCCTGTTGGGCCCCTTCCTGTGCTGACTCCTTCTCTTTGAGGCGCGCGTGGAACACTAACGCGCCGTCGACGCGGTCCTGGTCCTAGCCGGGCGGCGAGCTACCCATCGCTCGCCATCCGCAGAACCGCGCCTACGGTTGGGTGACTGTTTTGTTGACAGTCAAAGTCAAAGTGAAAACAAATCTATGCTTATACCTGCTGCCTCCCGCGGTTTCACCCGCGTTAAAAATGTTAAGGGTAAACAACCCTTATCACTTAGGGGTATGAAAAATAGATAGTAGCCGATTCTCTGACCTACTGAATATGCATATAAAATTTGGTAAAAATCGGTAAAGCCGTTTTAGGAGGAGTAAGGTAACTAACATTGTGTGTGACACGAGAATTTTATATATAAGACTAGCTTTTGCCCGCGACTTCGTCCGCGTAGAATAATAGTTCCCGTTCCCGGGGGATTTCGGGGATGAAAACTACCCTATGTCCTTTCTCGGGTCCCAGACTATATCTGTACCCATTCAAATCGGTTCAGTGGTTTAGGCGTGAAGAAGAGACAGACAGACAGAGTCAGAGAGACAGGCAGAGAGAGAAAAATCAAAGACAAAAGTCAAAGTTAGATTGATTATTTTGATTTAACCATTAATAAGCGCTTTTGAACGTCATAAAATTAAATTTGATCAACCCATTACGCACAGCGTTGAAGAACGTGCAGGTATGGAAATAATGTTAGTCATTTTATTTGTTTTTTGACCTAATTACTAATTTTCCAATTTTCGATTATTTTCCTTTATAACTTTCCTTCCTCTCATTATTGACTAATGAAATTTCTATGTCAATGGGAAGTACCCTGTAAATTTTGATTTCGTAGGTAGACAGTGAAATAAATTAGTATGTATCCGTACTAATATTATAAATGCGAAAGTAACTCTGTCTGTCTCTTCTTCACGCCTAAACCGCTGAACCGATTTGAATGAAATTTGGTACAGATATAGTCCGGAACCCGAGAAAGGACATAGGATAGTTTTCATCTAAGAAATCCCCCGTAAACGGGAATTCCACGCGGATGAAGTAGCGGGCAAAACTACTCAGTATTTTATAAAAGAAAATAAACAAAATATTTCGTCTGCAAGACATTATGTCAATTAGTGATGAACAAAAACAGTATTCTACATTAAATAAAACTTAATGAATTCCGTAAAAACATCGAGTATTTACTAATTCACATTTAATTATAATTATGTAATAATTAACATAATTAATGAACTCACAGAAATGTATGACGCATCGCTCTGTCATTTTAAATGTTTTGAATTTTTTTGTGGTTTTTTAGCTCTGTTTGTCTGTAGCAACTTGGTTCCTAAAAGAAAGGTAGGTTTTTGATGAAGACTTTTTTCTAGTAAAAGGCTCAGTCGGTAATAATTTTTCAAGTACACTCAGTTTTGTAAAGTTAAAAAAAATCAAGGAACGAAATAGGGATGACGACAACATAAAAGAAATGGCTTTCTGTTTAGTCCGTCTTGTAGATCGGCCAAAAATACGGGACACGTATTTTTTGCTTCATCAAAATAATAAAAAAATACAAAGATAAAGAGCAACAAAGTTCTGGAGTGGGGGCTTTTGACGTCACCGTAATGCAAAAATTGTATCTGATCGTGACGTCACGCACAATTTCAATCAACGCACTGTATCGTCGTCATTTTTCGTTTACGAGAAAAAAGAAAAAAATACGTGTTTAAATTTTTTAATAAGCTCAATGACGGACTAATTACTTTTTTTCGTCGTCTCGCTTATTGTATGTGTTCCTGATGTCCCCATCATGGGGACAGAATCGATGGGGTCAACAGGAATACACCTTAGATTTTAATCAAAAGCAGGCATTTTAGGAAAAACCTGTCAGAACGTAGTTTTGTGTAGGAAATATTATTCATCAAGGAGATCATATATGCTCACATTTAACTAAATAGAAATGTAAATAAAACAATGGTGCCAATTCTCTTATGCACAAACTAACGTAAATTTAAGTTAAATGCATCTTTCTCTTTCCGTTTAATTAAGAAAAGGACAGAAGATCAAATATTAGTTAAGTCCTGTCAAATTTAGACACTCAATAGATAATTTAGACGCAATTTAAAAACATGGCGTCTAAATATACGTCAATTTTCATCAGGCGCTGTCTAATTTGACAGGATTAAACTAAAATGTATCTTCTGTCCTTTTCTATAAGAAATGGAAAAGGAAAGATGCACTTAACTTAAATTTACGTTAGTTTGTGCACAAGAGAATCGGCACCATTATAAAACGTAAACAAAACCGTAATGAGATTTTCGCATTAAGGTTCTCAAAGTCTTAAAGGACAACCCTTGTGCTGGTTGCGGAATGTTTATAATAGTTACCGTGACCCCGGAACATAAAGGGTAACCGAAGGAACATGAATGGGTTTTAGCACAGTTTAGTCAGTAAAAGTCTGACACGCCCTCCCGCCGCGCCCAGGACGGGAGACGTCATTTGATGATTTCCCACTCCCAAAAAAAAAACACTTGTTCGCGGTTGCATCGGGTCACTCATAAGGGAGTGAAGTAAGCCTGTATGATCCGCGCCGGGATTACGTATCTCGCAGAAGCCGAGCGATCGCCATAATTCCGCAATATTTGCTTCTGTTTCTCAAACGTCAATTCAAAATACGTTAAGTCGAATAGCAATCTAGCGATAGTGCTGCCTCTGTGGAGCAATCAGTTAACTAAAACATGCCTTTTGCGTTTGGTGATTTCGCAAACTTATGGTTTTTGAGCAAAGTTAAGTTTGTATTTTTAAGTTGATATTTAATTAGTTCCAGCGATTGCTACTTCATCGTCATCGTAGCAATGAGTGCATTAGAACAATCGGCGAGCGATTAGCAATCGATTTATATATAATACGATTTTTTTGACGCTAAGCGATTGATCGCGCGAGCACTTCGCAGATATTGCTGATTGCTGTTTCATAGGTAATAAGCCAGCGGTTCTCCTTTTAATAGATATACTTAGCGCGCGTGTCAACAATTTATTTATTTTTAAAACTATTAGGCTAAACTACTACTACTAGCCTCCTTCATCAAAATGTCCATGGCATAAATGTCCATGGTCTTACCTACCACGGCACTCACGAAGAAAAATACCGAAAAACAATGATATTATAAGTCGAAAAATAACATGTTTGCTTAGCTAATTTTGCAATGATAAGAAAACAATATATTCTAAGTAACATGGTGCTTACATATTTAATTGGCAATTAGCATTGGGACCGGTTTTTTTTTCTTTTGTCACGACTTACTTTCCATTTTGTATATATTACTTAATTACTAGCTTTTGCCTGCGGCTTCGTCCGCGTGGAATAATAGTTCCCGTTCCCGGAGGATTTCCGGGATGAACACTATCCTATGTCCTTTCTTGGGTCCCAGACTATACCTGCACCACCAAAGGACTAAGTGCGGAAACCAAACCTCCCAGAGGGAGGCCCATGATGAAGATGAAGATGAAGATACCTGTACCAAATTCATTCAAATCGGTTCAGTGGTTTAGTCGTGAAGAAGAGACAGACAGACAGATAAAGATACTTTCGAATTTATTATAGGGAATTTAGAATCCCATCTATCATCACTTTCTAAGGGGAAAACCACTAATTTAAATAATCCATAGAAAGTGCTGTCGGGTTTTACCTGGTTTAGTCATTAGGAATTTTTCATTGGAACCCCGAAATTAGTTGACACCCTGTGTTTTTAAACATACATTTAATCTTTCGATGACCAAGCGACAACCGGCTGTCGCTATTGTCACGTGTGTTCGAAGGATACGTAGATAAAATATACCCAGACAGAACAAACAATCATGCTCATCACACAGTTTGCCTGGATGGGAACCGATCCCACGACCTCCGGCTTAGAAGTCAGGGTCACTAGATTATATTGAGCACCAGGCCAGTCAAATTAAAGTGATTTTACTGCTCTCTACTGTCCTTGAATCAATGGTGCCGATTCTCTTATGCACAAACTAGCGTAAATTTAAGTTAAGTGCATCTTTCTCTTTCCATTTCTTAAAGAAAAGGACGGAAGATATATTTTAGTTTAATCCTGTCAAATTAGACAGCGCCTGATGAAAATTGACGTATATTTAGACGCCATGTTTTTAAATTGCGTCTAAATGATCTATGGAGTGTCTACATTTGAGAGGACTTAACTAATATTTGATCTTCTGTCCTTTTCTTAATTAAACGGAAAGAGCTTTTTCTTTCCGTTTGCACTTTTTTAACTTAAATTTACGTTAGTTTGTGCACAAGAGAATCGGCACCATTGTTTTATTTACATTTCTATTTAGTTATATGTAAGCTCAATGATCCCGTTGCTGAATATTATTTTCTACACAAAACTACGTTCTGAAAGGTTTTCCCAAAATTAGGTTAAAGAAGACTAATTATTATTGTAGTATGTCCGTAGTTTATAAAATTTGTAATACTTGAGTGCCGGTAGGGGGGAGCGGGGGAGGGGGGAGTCGGCGGGTTTCCCCGAGCACAATGGGAAAGGCAACTGACTCACTCGTTTAGCGAAGATTTTGGTTATTGAGCGGTACCGTAAGATGCAGTGTTCAATTTTATAATTGACTAGCTTTTGCCTGCGACTTCGTCCGCGTGGAATTCGTTCCCGTTCCCGGGGGATTTCCGGGATGAACACTATCCTATGTCCTTTCTCGGGTATATGAACGCACAGCCCTAACCGCTCGCTGGTCCTAGAGACATGAAACATACGTTCTTTGTAAATAATAGGTAACTATGCACCAAGGAAGTTGTTTAGGAATCTTAACTACATATAATGGGGTAAAATGAGGGACGTACGTATCGACTTTTACACGAGTGGCTTTCAAAGCTAGTACCTAATAAAAAATTAGTCATTATAGACAGGTCCTAGGTTCGAATCTCAGGTTGGGCAAAGCAGAGTCACATCAATTAAGTTTGGCTGCTATTGACAGAAAGATTTGAATAATATCATTATTTACTACTTTAAGCTTCCAACGACCAAGCGACAGCCGGCTGTCGGGCTGCTATTGTCTTTCTATTGTGTCTCGAATCGTTGTTCGAAAGTTTAAATTCCTTTTGAATGTATGTATGTGTGTGTGTGTAGTCAAGTCATCACATTATGCAGGTCAGTTAATAATAACTCACTAAAAAGAAACTCGAATTATGAAGATTTCTTTGTTCTGATTTGTTTATATAAATGACTAGCTCTTGCCCGCGGCTTCGCTCGCGTTAAAAAGAGAAAAAAGTAGCCTATGTTACTTCTCCATCCCTTTAACTATCTCCACTTAAAAAATCACGTCAATTCGTCGCTCCGTTTTGCCGTAAAAAAAAAAACATACAGACAGACAGACACACACACATAAATAAATAAATAAACATCGGTGAGTTTTAGGTAGTAATTTGTCGGACATCTCCGAAACCGCTGCGCTGATTGTAAAGCGGTTTTTGTTAATGGTTGTAAATGATACCTACTTATCAAAAGAGGTTACCGCGTATGGGACCGCAATTAACGGGAACTGTGGTCCCAGTTGCACATTTTGTTTTCGATTTGACTGTACTGATTATGGCTGAACAATAAGAAATAATAATAGTTTTTAAGTACAGATTGGTCCCAGTACCCCGAATAAAAATATTAAAATTAAATGTATAAACTGGGACCGCGGTCCCAGTCACCCAGAATGTCATCAAAATAACTTAGGGTGATCACACATCACACAGACTAAATAAAGTAACAAAGGATATGTTTGGGGAATCAAGATCAAAATATCATAAAAATTGTGTTTTGCTAAGATTAAAACATCTGAGCCAACACAATAAAAAATACGACTATTTATCTTGACTAATGTAGATTGTCTGGACAAAGAGGTGGTTTTGTTTTTGTTATTTGTTTATAGGAGATAATCTCTGCAACTACTGTAGCAATTGCAAACATGTTTTGCTGATGGAAAGCTATTTATATTTTTCTTTCTAAAACATAGTTCCCTCGCATTTGTCTGTCTGTATAAAACTCAAACACTTTCAAATAGGTTGTTTGACTTTCACTTTTTAACAAAGTCCTATCCGTACTAATATTATAAATGCGAAAGTAACTCTGTCTGTCTGTCTCTTCTTCACGCCTAAACCACTGAACTGATTTGAATGAAATTTGGTGCAGTTATAGTCTGGGACCCGAGAAAGGACATAGGATAGTTTTCGTCCCGGAAATCCCCCGGGAACGGGAACTATTATTCCACGCGGACGAAGTCGCGGGCAAAAGCTACTACTATATAATTATCTATTGATTCGTGTTTCGTGTTAAGGCCCTTTTATTGACATACAGTTGCGGGTGCGGGTCAGGCCGCAATATTTGTTGTAACACACATTGTTATTGTCACCCACAACCCGTGCATGTGGCCCACATGACAAAAAAAGCATGTATGAACGATAGGTTGCGGGCGGAACGCATGCGGGCAGCAAAACAAATGACACAATAAAAACCCTAACTAGGATGAATTAAGATGTAGATTGTTAAAAATGTTGGAAAATATCACGCAGACTGGGACTTTTATTGTCGCGGCGTAGACCAACAGAACGATAATTATGAAAAATGAAAAAGAATCACTCATCTTAAGTTAGCTGATAGTTGCGCTTGTGGTGTTTACCTTAAACTGAGTGATAATTTATTGCTTTGGTATAATAGTTTTTAAGTATATTATTATTAGTGTTCAAAGATCAATACAACTACGGTCTATTCACAGAGTGTCATTAAAGTTAAAATATCTGTCTCCTGCCATACTTGTGAAGTCGGGGGAAAGGTAACACTAAATTAATGAATACACGAAAAACTTTATCGGTATCAGAAAAGCTGTTGTTTTTTCATGATTTCAATGTTTTCAATGTCGCTCCCACAGAAAAAACAGTATATAACAAGTGCATACAATTTCCGCTTTTCTCGGTTTTGATAAACAAAATATAACTTTGTGTTAACTTTATGCTGATGTTGATGTTTGGCAAAATGTGCTTAAAATTCATTAAATAAATAATTGTGCTTACGTAATTTATGTTTATGTTACATAAGCTCCTAAAGCCGGCCACTGACGATCAGTCCAAACATAAAACTGCGGCATAAAACTAGGGCGTCACTCCAAAATTTGACCGTCAATGGCGAATCATCACTCCAGAGTTTTAACTGACGACGCGCCACGGAAATTTTCTGTGACTACCATAAATCCAAGCGGCGCGTCGCGTCAAACTGACCGTCAATGCGCGATCGTCATTCCAAGGCTTCAGTTCGCTCGAATCGCTCGCTGCGATCGCGGTGACTGAGCGTGTTGTGCATTTAGCACTCTCTAATCTGTGGCATCTAGAGTATATTTATTAGTCTATGGCATCTAGTTTTAATTTAAAATGGCGGCGTCTGTATCAACTGGACGTGCAGACCGTGCCGTAATGATAGAATTTATTGAAAAGTACCAAAATTCAGAATGTTTATGGAGAGTGAAATGTATGAATGTTTCTTCTTCAGAATCAGAATTCATTTTTTTTCGACACAAATAAATGGTTGTGCACTTTTCGTCAGCTTTGCCCGACGGCCGATCGAAAAATGAAGAGCCGGAGTGACGCCAGTGAATGGGCAAATCTAAAACCATCTAAAACCATTTGGAGTGACGCCCTAGTTTTATGCCGCAGTTTTATGTTTGGACTGATCGTCAATGGCCGGCTTAAAACATATTTTTTGTAACCATAAACTTACAATTTCAGCGGAACTGACCGTGACGTGACGTGCAGATGAAGAATTTTTTAACTTACTTAATTAATTGGTAACGTTTTTAAATATTTTTTCGAGTATTTTTTGTCAAACAAAATAGTTAAACAGCTGCATATAAAGAGGAAAAGAGTATTAAATCTTTAAATTTATTATATTGTGAATAGTTATTGGCATATGAATGCACTATTATTGTTTCCTCCTGTTGAGGACCTTTATCACTGTCTTAAGGGCATAAAAAATAGTTTACATCCTATTAAGGACTAGTGAATGCTATATTTACACATAAAAAGAAATAAAAAAATATAAAAGTTTAGAAAAAACAATACCTAAGTTTAAAAAATTATAAGAGATTAGTTTATTTATTAAAATTGTGTCAGGAGAATTTTATATATTTATTAGTTACATAAAATAAATTAAAACCGTAAGCAAAAAACGTTTACATTTTTTTATCAAATTCTAATAACCACAGAAAGTTTTAGACTTTCATTTTAGACACCCAAAACCGCCATTTCTAAAAAAAATCAAACTTACCAGATCAAAAAATCCAATATTTTCATTATTCGTTTTCAAATGAGTCTCGTACGCTTTGCTTTTTTGGCTCACAAACCGTTTCACTTGGCCCTTCATTTTCGAAATTTAAAAAATGAAGCTGTCACTATGAGCGCGCGTTTACCGAATAGGTTATGCGCGGAAGAGACCGCGTCGCGTCTCGTCTCGAGCCTTACTGACGCGAGAACCAATGTGTTCGGTATAAAAAACCAACAATTTGCGTGTTCTCAACTGTTTGGGGAAACACTGACAGCTCCGTTTTAGTTATTTGGTCTCTCAATTGGTTTGTTTGACAACTGTGACGTCTGTTTAGCGGTAAGGGAGTTTTGCGGTATTTTCGTGGAAGACTTTGTTTAATTAGTACCTGTGTGTCATTGTTTTTGTTTTAGCTTTGATTGGACTTGATTTTTTTATTAAATTGGATTTTTTATTGGAGATTAAATTATAAGCACATGATTCATACTAATGGTGGCGTTTCCCTTGTTTAAAAAAATACTAAATTTAAGTTCAGTGCGTCTTTTTCTTTCGATTTCGTTAAGAAGAGGAAAAGATTAAATATTACTTTAGTCCTGTCAAAACAGGACACTCCATGGATAATTTAGACGAGACTAAAAACATGACCACTAAAAAAACGTCAATTTACTTTCGACGCTGTCTAATCTGACAGGACTAAACTAATTGTATCTTCTGTTATTTTTTTTCTTTTACACACTTGAAATCAAATGCACTTTGACGTTTCCTGTTATGAAACTGGGACCGTGGTCCCAGTTGCCGGATTTATTCAATTTTGAAATAAATATTCCGGTTACTAGGACCAGCACATAAGAAATTAAAAATATAATAATAGTTCTGTCAAAACCAGTACAGGCAAAAGAAAAAATGTTCACACTTAGTTAAAATGAAAACCAAATAATTTACTATATAAAAATAAGTCGGGTTTTCCTTCCTGACGCTATAACTCCAGAACGGACGCACCGATTTCCACGGTTTTGCATACGTTGGAAAGGTTTCGGGCTCCGTGAGGTTTATAGCAAAGAAAAAAAATTTCAACAGATAAGTGGGAAAATTTTAATCCACGCGGACGAAGTCGCGGGCAAAAGCTAGTTATGTATAATTATGATACTTAGAATCAGACATTTTCTTCTTCTTCTTTTATTTTATGGACCTCTCTCCGGGAGGTTTGGTTTCCGCACTTAGTCCTCTTGATGATAGGACCATTGTACGCGAATCAGACATATTTTCTACTAGCGTTTGCCCGCGACTTTGTCCGCGTGGAATATTACTTCCCGTTCCCGGGGGATTTCCGAGATTAAAATTATCCTATGTCCTTTCTCGGGTCCGAGACTATATCTGTACCAAATTTCATTCAAATCGGTTCAGCGGTTTAGGCGTGAAGAAGAGACAGACAGACAGACAGGCAGACAGACAGACAGAGTTATTTTCGCATTTTGTTACTCTCCATCCCTTCAACTATCTCCACTTAAAAAATGACGTCAATTCGTCGCTCCGTTTTGCCGTGAAAGAAAGACAAACATACAGACAGACAGACAGACACACTTTCCCATTTATAATATTACTAGCTTTTGCCCGCAGCTTCGCTCGCGTTAGAAAGAGACAAAAAGTAGCCTATGTTACTCTCCATCCCTTCAACTATCTCCACTTAAAAAATCACGTCAATTCATCGCTCCGTTTTGCCGTGAAAGAAAGACAAACATACAGACAGACACACTTTCCCATTTATAATATTAGTATGGATATTAGTAGGGAGGTAGGCCAGGCTCTTTCTGGTATTTCATTCATTTATTAAAAACTTTATGCACATGTAAAAAAAATACAGTCGAATTGAGAACCTCCTCCTTTTTTTGAAGTCGGTTGAAAAACAATGCACAACGGCGGTCTATGTCTTGGGCAATATGTACCAGTCTACTGTAGGGTGATGCAGAGATAAAAAAAAACATGACATGGGAACAGTATTTTGGGAATATT
The DNA here is from genome assembly GCA_033675125.1 of Athetis lepigone. Taxonomy (NCBI): domain Eukaryota; kingdom Metazoa; phylum Arthropoda; class Insecta; order Lepidoptera; family Noctuidae; genus Athetis; species Athetis lepigone. The sequence goes on from CM066223.1 coordinate 1,666,024, forward strand.
TTTCTTGTAAAGAAAATAATGAATTTATACTTATCTAATTTTATAAACCTGAAGAGCTTCTTTGTTTTTGAACGCGCTATTTCAGGAAGAACAGGATCAAATTGTTTTTTTTTTGTGTTTGATTTCCCGTCTATCGAGGAAGGCTATTTAGGCTATATTATTGCGGGCCTGTTGGTCTAGTGGTTAGTGACCCTGACTGCTAAGCCGGCGGGGTTATTACCTATGAAACAGCAATCAGAAATATTTGCGCAGTGATCGCGCGGTCACCGCGCGATTAATCGCTTAACGTCAAAAAAATCGTATTATGTATGAACCGACTGCTAATCGCTCGCTGATTGTTCTAATGCACTTATTGCTACGATGACGATAAAGTAGCAATCGCTGGAACTAATTAAATATCACCTTTACCAAAAACTTAACTTTGCTTTCAAAAACCATACTAAATACGAAACCACCAAACGAAAAATGCATATTTTAGTTAACTGATTGCTCCACAGAGGCAGCACTATCGCTAGATTGCTATTTGACATGACGTATTTTGAATTGACGTTTATATTGCTGAATTATCGCGATCGCTTGGCTTCTGCAAGATACGTAATCCCAGTGCGGCGGAGGTCGTGGGTTCGATTGCCACCCAGGACAAACTTTGTGTGATGAGTATGATTGTTTGTTATGTGTCTGGGTGTAATTTATCAATAGTATGTGTGTATTTGTAAAGTATATGAGTATGTTTATCAGTTGTCTGGTTACCATAACACAAGCTCTGCTTAGCTTGGTATCAGATGACCGTGTGTGAGTTGTCCCAAGATATTTATTTATCCATACTAATATTATAAATGGGAAAGTGTGTCTGTCTGTCTGTCTGTATGTTTGTCTTTCTTTCACGGCCAAACGGATCGACGAATTGACGTGATTTTTTAAGTGGAGATAGTTGAAGGGATGGAGAGTAACATAGGCTACTTTATGTCTCTTTCTAACGCGAGCGAAGTCGCGGGCAAAAGCTAGTTTATTATACAATGCTCGCGAGAGTTCGCGCACCTCTACGTCGCATGGCAAATAATTATAACACAATTTTTTCTGACATAGACCTATTTACATTAAAAACTAAAAAATTGCGAAACAATGTTAAAAAAATTAACTAATTAAAATGATTTATTAACAGACTGTTATATGTTAATAAATTTAAGGTACTTAATGTAAATTCACTCGCAAGCCTACTTAGTTTTTATAAAAAAAATATTTAATATGTAACTTGTTGACAACGTTGTGAGGTACACATAAACTAATAACATTAGATACTTAAGTTTTATTAAATGAGAAACTTTGTGTAATTGGGTGTTTTCCCTAATAAATAAATTGATAATTAAATAAATAAATAATAATAATAATAAATATCATTGGACAATAGGCGAGACGACAAAAAAAAATAGTCCGTCAGATAGATTATCAAAAAATTTTGGACACGTATTTTTTCTTTTTTCTCGTAAACGAAGAATGACGACGATACAGTGCGTTTAAGTTGCGCGTGACGTCACAATAAGATACAATTTTCACATGACGATGACGTCAAAAGCCCCCACTCCAGAATTTTGTTGCTCTTTATCTTGGTATTTTTTAATTAATTTGATCAAGCACAAAATACATGTCCCGTATTTTCGACCGATCTATCAGACGGACTAAACAGAATGCCATTTTTTTAATGTTGTCGTCATCCCTATTCACACACGGTCATCTGATCCCAAACTAAGCAAAGCTTGTACTATGGTAACCAGACAACTGATAAACATACTTACAATTTTTTTAAATAAGTACATATTTACATATTATAGATAAATAACACCCAGACACAGAACAAACAATCATGTTCATCCCACACAGTTTGTCCTGGGTGGGAATCGAACCGATATACCAACAGGCCCGTCAAAATAAATTATCATCACGCTACGACGCGTGGAAGCGGAGTAGTAGTAACCAAACATACGGGTAAGGGTCAGCTCAGAGAGGCCAAGGCACACGCTCGCCACCCCCGACGACCCCATAACTGTCCTCCAGGAAAGTAGTAGGGCCACCAGTACGTTACGAACATACAGACACAGACCGCCGTCATTCCGCCCTCGCCGCCGAGGGCCGTCGCGACGTCCCAGTCAATGCCCGCCCCGTCCCTTGCTAAACGAGCCAGCCCGCGTCGCTGTGCCAGTAGCTTTAAATACGCCCCTAAATAATAACCAAAGATCGATCCAGCCTGTCTCTTTGCTGCCCTCCAACGACGCCCTAAGGTCCGTACCCCACAGGGGGTGCCCTTAGCGCAGTCGTTGTAGAATAAGTTTTGCCCTGCGAGCTGAACTGCAAGATGCCTTAGTTAGGAAAAAAAAAAACTCAGAGAGTGTCATCTGTGAGTTGACCCTTAAACCACGGGAGACAGCTACACCTTTCAACGACCAATCGACAGCCGGCTGTCGTGCTGCTATTGTCTTTCTATTGTGTCTCAAATCACGTGTGTCCGAAGATTTAATGATATAATATACGTTTATCGAAGTATAGAGAGTTTAAAAACCGGCGAAGCATGCACTAAGATTTCCGTTTTCGACACACGTGTAGGTTTTTCTGTTTTCTCTAAGTAATTTACTATTTATAGTAGGTACATTCATTTATTTATTTAAAGATACTTACACTTTTGTATAAAATTTACATACTAATGCCCTTACTAATAGTCACTGTGTAAAGTTATGCAATGAATAAAGTCTGTGCGAATATTTGCGCCTTACTAATAATCGCTGCATAAAGTTATGACAGGTATAAACGTCAAAAAATGTATGGTTACACAGGCTTTATGACATAACTTTACACAGTGATTATTAGTAAGGCCATAAATTACTAATGTTTAAAACACACAAAAAATAAAATGAAATGGCTTCAAAAAACTCCTCCGCTGTCAACTGGTAAAGTGCCCCAGAGGCTGGCAGCATTGCTACGTTGGATGGCAATGCTAAGCCTCTGGCCAAAATAAAAGCCAGCCTTTGGGTCACGGGAAGTGTCAATCAGTCAACTACTTACTGTAATTTATTAAAACATGTTGAACATTCGCAACACACTGGCTTTATTTTTAACTAGCTTTTGCCCGCGGCTTTGCTCGCGTTAGAAAGAGACAAAAGTCAATTCGTCGCTCCGTTTTGCCGTGAAAGAAAGACAAACATACAGACAGACAGACACACTTTCCCATTTATAATATTAGTATGGATAACAAATCACAGGTACAGTCAGCAAAGTAAATTGGTATGCAGGGCCGTCATCTACAATTGACGTTTTCTTGAAATTTAACTTAATTGAAGAACTAGTCATTTTCTACTATTGATTATTTTTTTATTAGAAAATATTCGTGGGTTTTTGAGAAAACTGTATCTGACGGCCCTGCATACCTACTTATCTACTTTGCTGACTCTACATAGACTTACTAGATGTCTCTAAAAGTAACTTAAGTAAAGGAGTTTATAATCAAGACAATTTTAATACACATGCTAACATATTTTTTTACTAGTTGTTCCTCGCGGTTTCACCCGCGTTACGTTAGGTTTTTGGTTACTACTTCGCTCCCGTGGGACATAGCGTGATATTATCACACACACATCACACCATCACACACCATCTCGAGAAGTTCCTCAAGGAAGAGTTCTGGCCGAAAGGTGTTGTGTACCGCCGGTTTCGTGGCCGCCTACATGACACCAGTCAGCGAAACACGACGCCGACACTTCGTGTGCACTAGTTTTAGTTATTATGTAATATATATTTATAGTATTTTTAAGTTTTATGTTAATATTGTATTGTATATGTTTATATGGGCCTTGATGCCTGAAACAAATAAATAAATAAATAAATAAATAAATAAATAAATAAATAAATAAATAAATAAATAAATAAATAAATAAATAAATAAATAAATAAATAAATAAATAAATAAATAAATAAATAAATAAATAAATAAATAAATAAATAAATAAATAAATAAATAAATAAAGAAATAAATAAATAAATAAATAAATAAATAAATAAATAAATAAATAAATAAATTAATTATATAGCCTATGTTATTCTGGGATAATGTAGCTTTTTAATGAAAAAAGAATTTTCGGTCCAGTAGTTTTTGAGTAAATATTTCCTCTTTATAATATTAGTATAGATAATGTTAGACGTACCTTTCGACGATCAACCGACAGCCGGCTGTCGCGGTGCTATTGTCTTTCTATTGGTATACCGCCGTTTACCCGAATTTTATTTGCCCTAATTTCATTTGCCATAATAGTCAACAGCCATAATATCATATGACATAATACTCATTTGCCCTACTCTCATTTGCCATATTAGTCACGTGCCAGAATCATTGTTTCCCATAAAGTCACTTGCCATAACATCATTTGCCATAATCATTGTAAGCCATAATTATCACATGTCCTAATTATCACATGCCATAATTATGATATGCCATAACATAATTTGCCATCGACATTGGGTGTATAACGGTTGTTTATATCAAGAGAAATTGGATGCAATTGGGACTTCAGGGCACCCCGACTCGGACAGGTTAGGTTAGAAGGGGATGGCGGGGTCGTGTGAGCGAGCGAAGCGAGCGAATAGACCCCGCCATCCCCTTCGTGGTTATTTTTTTATAAACCACACAGAAGTAGGAGCCCCGCGAAGCGGGGCTCCGTCGACCTAGCCCACCATCAACCATGCACAGAAAAAAAAACCATTACGGGGCTTAAATATTTGTCTAATACTTGTTATGCCATTTAAATATTATGACATTTAAATATTATGTCTAATAATTATTATGGCACATAAAAATAGGGCAAACAATACTTATGGCATTCGTATATTATGGTATCTAAAATTCGGGCAATTAAAAGTATGTCATATGTCTTTTAGGGCAAATGAAACATTCGGGCAAATGAAATTCGGGTAAATGAAATTCGGGAAAATGATGATTATGGCATATAATCTTCGGGCAAACAATAGACAACCCTTTCTATTGTGTCTCGAATCGCGTGTGTTCGAATGTTTAATTACAAAGATAAATGGGAAGGAGTATGGAATAGGCCACACGTAGGTAGTAAAGAGTGATCTACATAGCAAAGAAGAGTGTATCACAGACACGATACTCCTTGGTTAGACTGGTCAGACTTTCTGGCTTCTGACTACCCGTAACGACTGTCAAAGTTCTACGAATGACAACCGGGACCAACGGCTTTACGTGCTTTCCGAGGCACGGGATGTCAGTGATGTCAACGATTTACTTTAGAAAGTACGTATGTATTGAATAAGTCACATTGGTGCCTGGCCGGATTCGAACCCACAACCTCTCAAGAGAGGCTTAACCACGAGGCCATCACGACTGAACCAAACTTAAATAAATACTATAATAAATGTTGTAGTATTTTTTATCAATATTATTGAAAAATTTACTTATTCTTTTCTTGTTACGATCAATAAATAAAATTTTATCACAATGTATTTTGACAATAAACTGGTTAATTTTATGTCATTATTTTATTTTATTATCATTTGTATTTAATGAAAGAACATAAAGATCATTACTTATTTGACTGTAATTTCTATTGTAATCTTTGTAAACAAATAAATTGAACTGAAATTAATCATTCATTCATGTGAAAACAAAAACAAAATAAATATATTGTGATAACTCACACGCGGCCATCTGACCCTAAACGACTATGTTAATCAGACAACTGATCATCATCATCTCCCTAGTCTTTTTCCCAACTATGTTGGGGTCGGCTTCCAGCCTATTCGGATTCAGCTGGATACCAGTGTTTTACGTGAAGCGACTGTCTATCAGACCTCCACAACCCAGTAACTGGGCGACACGACACCCTTTGGTTAGACTGGTCAGACTTTCTGGCTTCTACCAGTAACGATTGTCAAAGTTCTACGAATGACAACCGGGATCAACGGCTTTACGTGCTTTCCGAGGCACGGGATGTCTGTGATGTCTAAGATAAACTTTAGAAAGTACATAATTATGAATTGAAAAGTAACACTGGTACTTGCCCGGATTCGAACCCACAACCTCTTATACGAGAGGCGAGCGCCTTATCACTGGGTCTTCACGACATTAGGGCTAATATAATATATTTATTTTATTACTAGCTTTTGCCCGCGACTTCGTCCGCGTGGATAAATAGTTCCCGTTCCCAGGGGATTTCCGGGATAAAAACTATCCTATGTCCTTTCTCTGGTCCCAGACTATATCTGTACCAAATTTCATTCAAATCGGTTCAGTGGTTTAGGCGTGAAGAAGAGACAGACAGACAGATTTACTTTCGCATTAATAATATTAGTACTGATTTAAGTATTATTTTTTTGGGTTATTCCGATCTGTCACCCCGTTTTGTCCCCATGGGTTGGTAAAATACGAGATACTTAAGTATTTAAATCAATCAAAAGTACTAGGCGCGCAGTAGCGTGAAGAGGTTAATAGAAAATGTGTTCCACACATTGCTAACTGGGGGACAAATCGAAATTTTTATTCCTATCTGTAACCCGTGGGGACAAAACGGGGTGACAGATCGGAATAATCCATTTTTTTCAGGGGGGACATTGATGGACTCCCCCCCCATCGGTGTGGCAACTCACTAGGTCAAGTAGAATGTCACAATCAATATTTTGGCGAACTTGAAAATGCTCATAAAATGTTAATTTATTGACATAAAGCAAACATTTTTGGTTCTGTGATTAATAAATTGTAATTATTTAAAACGAAAGTTGATAATCCTCAGATATTGACACTGAACACATTGAGAAATAAAAGACTAGCTATTTTTTGCGGTTTCACCCGCGTTACGATAGGTTTTTGATTACTGTCCCGCTTCTGTGGGTTTAGCTTGATGTTATGTAGCCTATTTGTTTTTTTTCATTACCTGTTGGTTTGGTTGGGTGTCGTGATGGCCCAGTGGATAAGGCGCCCGCCTCTCGTGTAAGAGGTGGTGGGTTCGAATCCGGGCAAGTACCAATGTGACTTTTTCAATTCATATGTACTTTCAAAAGTTTATCTTAGACATCACTGACATCCCGTGCCTCGGAAAGCACGTAAAGCCGTTGGTCCCGGTTGTCATTCGTAGAACTTTGACAGTCGTTACTGGTTAGCCAGAAACTATGACCAGTCTAACCAAGAGGTATCGTGTCGCCCAGTTACTGGGTTGTGGAGGTCAGATAGGCAGTCGCTCCACGTAAAACACCGGTATCCAGCTAAATCCGGTTAGGCTGGCAGCCGACCCCAACACGATTGGGAAAAGGCTAGGGAGATGATGACCTGTTGGTTTGGTTGACCCTGACTGCTAAGCCGGAGGTCATGGGTTCGATTCTCATCTCACCTAGAACAATTTGTGTGATGAGCATTATTGTACGTTGTTGTTTGGGTTTTTGTACGTAGTTTGTTAATTGTTTTTTATTCATTGTTTCTTCTTTTAGTGTTGTGTATGTCTTGTGAGAATGTAATGTACCAAATAAATGTATTATCTATCTATCTATTGTTTGTTCTACGTGTGGGTGTAATTTACGTATAACTAGGTCTCCCCCGCGGTGTTGCGTAGTTCCCGTTCCCGTGCAATTTTCGAGATAAAAACTATCCTATGTCCTTTCTCAAGCTATAGCCTGTGGTCTGGCGAAATGTCAATCTGACAGCTGTCATTATTGTCGGGTGTCATATTACTGCCAATCACCCTTAGGATCACTGTCATTTTGTTGTTTTATCTGTGGTATGGTTGTGGTTCACTCATCTGGCCTGCAAACCATACCAATGGCCAGATGAAGGGATAGACTATCTCTGTACCAAATTTCATTTAAATCGGTTCGGTAGTTTGGCGTTAAAGCGAGACAGACAGACAGAGTTACTTTCGCATTTATAATATTAGTACGGAAGTATGGACATTATGTATTTATGAATTATATAAAAGTACTAGCTTTTGCCCACGGCTTCGCTCGCGTTAGCGTCAATTCACACGTACCACAACCACACCACGTCGCAGCGACAAAATGTGGTCAAGATGTGGTTACGTGTGAATAGTGTCGCAGCGGCTTTTTGCAGCTGCGTTGTGGTAGCCACAAAATGTCGATGTGGTTGCGTTGTCGCTGTCGTTGCGATGTGGTAACCACGTGGCCATGTGCAGTTATACTCAGTTATACGCCTATTTCGTAAAGGAAACACGGCTTGACTGAAAGTAGTCATGGAGGAAAGATTTTTGTTGCTATCCTTGTTATGGCTAATAATACTACGCAAAATGAAAGAAGGCCGGGGGAGCGCAGGCGCCAGCTAGGCGCGCGTGGACGTCATGTCGTGGCGATGTGGCCGCGCTGACGCCGCGCTGCCGCCGCGTTGCCGTCGCGATGTGGTTGCGATGTAGTCGTATTACACAGGTGGTCGATAACAACCACAAAATGTGGTGCGTGTGAATTGTAATATTCATTTTCCATACAAAATTTACGCCCGACCACATCGCGGCGTTGTGGTGTGGTTGTCGCTGTGGTGTGGTTGTGTTGTGGTACGTGTGAATTGAGCCTTAGAAAGAGACAGAAAGTAGCCTATGTTACTCTCCATCCCTTCAACTATCTTTACTTAAAAAATCACGTCAATTCGTCGCTCCGTTTTGTGATGAAAGAAAGACAAACATACAGACAGACAGACAGACAGAAACACTTTCCCATTTATAATATTAGTATGGATGTATATCAGTAGTCTGGTTACCATAGTACAAGCTCCGTCTATTTGGGACCAGATGGCCATGTGCGAGTTGTCCCAGGATATTCATTTGTTATTTATAAAGTTAAATAAAGTTTTAACAATATCCGTTCAGTAGTTTTTGCGTGAAAGAGTAGCAAACATACATTCATCCATTCATGTATCGTTACAACCTGACACATTTATAGTAATAATAATAATATGTGATTGTTATTTTTCTTTCTTGTGTGTGACCAGAATAAATGTTTTTCTTTCTTTCTTTCTCATAATAATTTATTTTTATATTGATATTAAAAAATGTAAATTATATGTTATACGATTAAACGAATGGAATAATAATAATAAATTTTATTTGCTGTAAAATGTGGTAAATACATTTGATGGTAAACATTTTGCTATATAGAACTCCCTGCCGGCGCGTCTGTGTTTCCAAATTCATATAACCCGGAAGTATTTAAGAATAGAGTGCATAGGCATCTACTGGGTAAGCTCGCTCCATCGTAGGCTCCGTCTATTCCCTCGGGCTAGTCTGGGACCAAGAGCAAGCCCATTGTAATAAAAAAAAAAATAGACCAACACATTTTATAGCCATTTTATTTTATTTATAGCCTCGCAGATCCACCCGCGGATGTTATTAAGTCGTAATTTTTTTCTGAAAATTTCCCTTGCGCAATTTTCTTAGTTTCCATGCTGTAAGAACCTTCTGCAAATTATTAGAAAACATAAAAACTAGCAGAACGAAGTCGGTTAAGTAATTCTCGAGTTATTGCGTGACAAAGGTACGAAAGCAGGGCTTATTGTGTTTCGCCTGCTCCGGTCAAAAAGGTAATTTTATAAAAAAATATATTTTTGAGAGGTGTACCGGAGATACTTTTTTCTCAAAATGAAATTTAAAGGTTTTTCAATCTAACCATATAACGTTAATTAGGTTTTATTTAATTTTATGTTATACGATGAGAATAAAAAGATTTTTCTTTGTGACTATCAAAATTAGCTTAAAAAAGTATTCAAACTCAAACTCGAATCATTTATTATTAGTAAATAGACCATTTAAAAGGTACTTAAAAACGTCAAAAGCAAAGAAAATGAATTTAGTTGCCCATTCCAAAAAGTTGATTTGTATGGAGAAGAATGGGTATGAAACTCCATACTTACTCTTACTATTAATTATTGTCCGAAATACCCCTCAAAATATTACTATAACTTGGTTCATTAAAGAAAGGAATCTAAAATGGCGGCGCTTATCATGTTCTCTCGCTCGCACACTAGTGCCGTCTATACTCACTCGCGCGCGTACCATCAACATAAAAAAAAATTGTCTTGATTTGCTTCCACGCTGCCTTGAGGCGCTCAGCGCTCGTTTTTACGAATATCTTGTTATAAATTTCTGTTAATTTTCCGTTGTTACCTGTTTGTTATTGTTGTAAAAGTAGGCACCTGTTTCCAATGAAAACAATAAAAAAAAACCTTAATAATATTTTCGATTTGAAAAAAAAACTTCAACTTTAAATTTTATATGCAGACTGTACTATCTGTCAACGCAAGTACATGTCGCCACCATTTAAGATTCCTTTCTTTAATGAACCGGCTTATATAACAATGAAAATCCTGTTTCGTCCGGAGCGGACGAAAATTAGCGGCTAAAATAGCTGCAAAGCGAACAGCGGTTGTGCAAATAAATATTCATTAATCGCCTTACTGCAGCATTAATTAGTCCTTTTCTCAAAATGAAATCGACAAGTCCGACGTTCTCACGAATGATTCTGTACTTATAAGATCCGTACTAATATTATTAATGCGAAAGTAACTCTTTTTGTCTGTCTGTCTCTTCTTCACGATTAAAACACAGAACTGATTTGAATGAAATTTGGTGCAGATATAGTCTGGAACCCGAGAAAGGACATAGGATCGTTTTATTCGTTCTCATCCCTGAAATCCCCCGGGAACGGGAACTATTATTCCACGCGGACGAAGTCGCGGGCATATGCTAGTTTGTTATAGTTAAATTTTTTAGTCAGTACCTAGTTTCGGATAGTAGTTATTTATTTAAGTGTTCTGTATGTATGTATGTATAGTCTCATTATACAGGGCGTCCCACGGCTATGCCACATGGAGGGAAAGTACCTTAAATAGTGTAGGTAGAACATTTTACTGAAAGAAGACATTATTTGAATTTTAAAAACAATTTAAACTGCATTCATAGATATTTAAAAAATTAAAATTGTTTAGCCGGGAATCGAACTTGTTTCACGAGAAAAAAGATATAAAGTACCCTATAGTTTTATCATACATACCTATCAATATATAAAAAATAAATTTTATCCCCTTTTTTGAGGATAGGAAATCATCTAATGACTTTTCCCTCATAAGGATTGTCAGACTTTTACTGACTAAAACCCACCCTTGTACTTTCGGTTGCCATTTATGTTCCGGGGCCGCGGTGACGATTAGAACTATTCCGCAACCCCGGCAAATTTTTTCCCCTGACAATATACGCTAAGCCCAAAAAAATAACAATTCAATGGACTATAGTAATAAATGGAAGAATTGTTACTTTTGGACATAATATTTTGACGGGCCTGTTGGTCTAGTGGTTAGTAACCCTGACTGCTAAGCCGGAGGTCGTGGGTTCGATTCCCACCCAGGACAAACTTTGTGTGATGACCGCGAATGTTTTTTCTGTGTCTGGGTGTGATTTATCTACAAGGTGTATTTTTGGTCTTGCTCGACCCGTTAGGAGATGATTCTACCCATGAAAACAAACAACTTTTGTTATGGAACCAACTCTGAAATCGCGAAAAAAATATCAGCTGTTTCTAAGAAAAGTTCAATGCCCTCGGACTATAATGTATGAACCAGCTGATATTTTTGTTCTCGATTTCAGTGTTGATTCCATAATGAAAGTTGTTTGTGTTTGTTTTATGAGTAGAATCATCTCCTAGCGGGTTGAGCAAGACCAAAAATACACCTTGTATAACACGTATGTATGTATAAATTATATAAGTATGTTTATCAATTGTCTGGTTACCATAGTACAAGCTCTGCTTAGATTGGGATCAAATAACCGTGTGTGAGTTGTCCCAGATTTTTTTTAATCCATACTAATACTATAAATGTTAAAGTGTGTCTGTTTGTCTGTCTGTCTGTATGTTTGTCTTTCTTTCACGGCAAAACGGAGCGACGAATTGACGTGATTTTTTAAGTGGAGATAGTTGAAGGGATGGAGAGTAACATAGGCGACTTTTTGTGTCTTTCTAACGAGAGCGAAGCCGCGGGCAAAAGCTTGCTTATTTATAATATGTCCAATTATCAGCTTTATTAATCAAGGGCTCACACAGACGGTCAGCTTACTTACAGAACCCTAAATAGTATGAAAACTAACTTCTTTAATTATTCGAAACAATTACAATCTAATAATTGTGTAAGCAGTAAACTCTAGGTACTAGTTATGAAAACCCCCTGGTTGCGTCTGTTAGGCATTTTCCCGGTAAGGAGGAAAATGTATAATTTATACCGTGATCTGAACGTGATGTCAAAGTGGGTTGTGAGTGACGGCCCAGTCAATCTATACTTCTATACTAATATTATAAAGAGGAAAAATTTGTAAGTTTGTATGTAGGGGGTAATCTCTGGAACTACTGGTCCAATTTGAACAATTCTTTCAGTGTTAGATAGCCCATTTATCGAGGAATGCTGTAGGCTATATACCATCATGCTACGACCCACGGGAGCGGAGCAGTAACGGAAAATGCGGGTGGAAAGCTAGTAGTCAATAGTCAAATCATTTATTTTCATTAGACCAAAAAAGGCACTTTGAAACGTCATAATTATAAAACAAAAGTGAATCTACTGCCCATTCCAAAATGTTGTTTCGTATGGAGAATAATGGCCAAGAAACTCCATACTTACTCTTTTAAAAAATAATCATATTACAAAAGCTTTTGATTTAAAATGAATATAATCCAAAAACCATTTCCGTCAAAAATTACAAGTACCCATATAATAAAAAAAATATGTAACAGTGAATAAGGCACCGTGTGTGTTCGAATCCGGGCAAGTACCAATGTGACTTTTTCAATTCATATGTATTTTCTAAAGTTTATATTGGACATCACTGACATCCCGTGCCTCGAAACGCACGTAAAGGTGTTAGCCCCGGTTGTCATTCGTAGAACTTTAAAAGTCGTTACGGGTAGTCAGAAGACAAGAATTCTGACCAGTCTAACTAAGGGATATCGTGTCGCCCAGTTACTGGGTTGTGGAGGTCTGATAGGCAGTCGCTCCACGTAAAACACAGGTATCCAGCTGAATCCGGTTAGCCTGGAAGCCGACCCCAAAATAGTTGGGAAGAGGGAGATGATGATTCACAGATTCTTAAAAACTTTTTTTGATGCCCAACGATCCTGTTTCTAATACTGATCAGAAAGTTCTTTGGGACCTACCTAGGTTGTAGTACTAAAAAGGCAAAAACATACATACATAGACTGATAAACACATTACCCTCCTTTGCGTCGCGCAGTCGGGTAAAAAAGGCGAAAAACTATTTACAACTAGCTTTTGCCCGCGGCTTCGCTCGCGTTAGAAAGAGACAAAAAGTAGCCTATGTTACTGTCCATCCCTTCAACTATCTCCATTAAAAAAATCACGTCAATTCGTCGCTCCGTTTTGCCGTGAAAGAAAGACAAACATACAGACAGACAGACACACTTTCCCATTTATAATATTAGTATGGATTGATTTTATTATATAATGATTTTATTATATGTATTGATGTATTGATTAAATAATGGTGCTTTTAATATTTTTTTTGTTTTTGTATGGCCATCCTGGACTTTTTTTTAAAACTAAAAGCCCATTTCATAACATTTCCTTTTAACGATCTTTTCTTCAAAAGTTAGGTGACAGCGACAATGACAGTATTGCCAGATTACTAAACAACTATTAGGCCACTCATATACACGTGAATCTAGATTGTGATAATGTTGGGGGAAATCGATACAAATCTTTTATGAATAAAGGTGATATGGTTTAAATAAATTTTGTTTACATTAATAGGTAAGTGATACGAAGTTCACCGGGTCATCTAGTATGTATATAATAGTAAACTCCCTGCCTGATATCAACGTGTTTGTTAATATATAACAATAACTAACTAAATACATTAAACTTGCGAGGGTTTAATCTTTGTGAAGAATATAAAAAATAGCCCTAAAGGGTTAAAATAGTAGGTAGAAGTTCGACATCCACGCGGGCGAAGCCGCGGGCGAAGGCTAGTAAATATTTTAAATCTAGATATTTTTTTATCGTAATATTATTTTTGTTTTGTACGTTGGAAATAAGAAAAGCTGTTACAGTATTATTTTTTACAGCATATTACACGCCTTTTTGTTATTTCAAACCGTATTAAATGGCTTTTATTTGCATGATTTGGATTTAAGAAAATGATTCCATTCGTATTTTGAAAACAATTAAACATTACTTATTTGTGTCAGGTTGGACGGGTTGTAACCTCTATGGTTGTAACTGTTTTGACACTTGATTTGCCGGTTACTATGACAACGACATCCAACAGAACATGGACAACTTTTATATGGGAAAATGGAATTGTTGTTTTACTCTATCTTTCTCGCAATTTTAGAGACAAAAAGTAGCCTATGTTACTCTCCATCCCTTCAACTATCTCCATTTAAAAAATCACGTCAATCCGTCGCTCCGTTTTGCCGTGAAAGAAAGACAAACAGACAGACAGACAGACAGACAGACACACTTTCCCATTTATAATATTAGTATGGATGTAATCCTTCGAGCACACGTGATTTGAGACACAATAGAAAGACAATAGCAGCCTGACAGCCGGCGGTCGGTTGTGACTCTCTCTGGCTTGGCCACCATCAGGGATTTTAATTTTGATAACACAAAAAAAATGTCGCTAAATAGTCGAAATTAGTCGCCAAATATCAGAAATAGTCGTTCACTGGTTCAAAAGTTATAAGAGTTTATAGGTGGCCGAGCTGGAGTCTCCCCAGCTTGGCCACATGTATATCTCGAAAACTAGGGCACCTAGTGAAGATCTGATTTTACAAAAAGCGGGTCACTGACCTATGATCATTTTAAGAGAGTGACTTAGGTGTGATCCGTTCCCCTTTCGGTGGGTATCCAGTACGCGTCAACGATTATATCCATCCATCCATACTAATATTATAAATGCGAAAGCAACTCTGTCTGTCTGTCTGTCTTTCTGTCTGTCTGTCTCTTCTTCACGTCTAAACCACTGAACCGAATTGAATGAAATTTGGTACAGATATAGTCTGGGACCCGAGAAAGGACATAGGATAGTTTTTATCCCGGAAATCTCCCGGGAACGAGAACTATTCCACGCGAACAACGTCGCGAGCAAAAGCTAGTTTATTATACATATAAGAGACACAATAATTACATTATTATTTTTTTAAACTTTTACTGAACATTGACGTCTCATGCTCTCACTCCGAAACTTTGATGCTCGTTCGTATTTTTTTACTAATTTGATCAAGCAATATGTGGTCAGTATTTTTGGCCTGTCTAACAGACGGACTTAACAGAATGCATTTTTTTATATGTTATCGTCATTCCTATTCTATTGTATTTCATAGTACAGTTTCTAGACACGACCACGCGCGGGATTTCCCGCAAAGAAGAATTTATCCCGCTCGTCCGCCGGCGCCGATGCGATTAAAATTCCTTGTACGGTATATTATTGACTAAATTTTGCCCGCGGCTTCGCTCGCGTTAGAAAGAGACAAAAGTAGCCTATGTTACTCTCCATCCCTTCAACTATCTCCACTCAAAAAATCACTTCAGTTCATCGCTCCGTTTTGCCGTGAAAGAAAGACAAACAGACAGACAGATAGACAGACAGACAGACAGACAGACACACTTTCCCATTTATAATATTAGTATGGATGTCATGTAATAAAGGTAAAGATACTTTTTATAATAATATCTTAAATTTCTGACCTACCAGCCGGTTTTGAAGAATTTTTGTTATGTGATTTCCTGCTTCATGATGGTACAAAAAACTTAAAAGAACAACCGCCTTCAAATCTTCTGCACGCGGTTGCTTTTTTAAGTTTTTTGTAAAATTCGGAAGCCGGTGGCTTTCGTTCTGTTTGTTGTTATGCATTGCCATCGACTTCCGAATTTTAGGTTATTTTTTTTTGTTTTGAATTTTTGAAGGCGGTTTTTTTTTAATTTTTTTTTGTTTGTAGTGCCTAATTTTATTGTCTGAATGTGTAGTCCAGATCTAGTCCAGTTATAAGTTGACGCTAAACTAATGATCACATCGTCGATATAAATCAAACAAAAATATAAAATTAACAAACTGAAAATGAAAAACAAAATGAAAACTAAGGCTACAAACTATGTAAAATTTTTATGGGCTCAAATAGCAACGATTCTGCATCAAACTTAATAAGAATCATTTTGTGAATCGGGTCGTAAATTTCAGCGTAATCGGTGTACATACATACATAAAAAAACACATCACTCCAAACCGACTTCAAAAAACCGAATTCTAATTCGAGTACCCATCGAATTAGAATTCGGGTTTTTG
This sequence comes from Athetis lepigone, assembly GCA_033675125.1. NCBI lineage: Eukaryota > Metazoa > Arthropoda > Insecta > Lepidoptera > Noctuidae > Athetis > Athetis lepigone. The sequence continues at coordinate 1,682,364 of CM066223.1, forward strand.
AAGTCGGTTAGAAATGTTACAAATATTACAGAAGAGTAGCAGTTACCTAAGACGCGCGGGTCATCGCGGGCATCAGTTTGTATTTTAATATTGTAAATTTTGGCGATTTTTCAAATAATTGTGAAGAAATATTTCATACCTACGTATTTTAAAAAAGCGGCAACGTCAGAAATGTAGAAAAGCGTTGTTACAGTGATTTGGAATAGGGTAGCAGGACAGTCCCTAAAAAAAGTCTCTCCATTTAAAACATTAGCCTAGGAAAAGAGAAAAGCATTTAGAGAGAGACGGCAACATCCGTACTAATATTATAAATGCGAAAGTAACTCTGTCTGTCTCTTCTTCATGCCTAAACCACTGAACCGATTTGAACGAAATTTGGTACAGATATTAGTCTGGGACCCGAGAAAGGACATAGGATAGTTTTCATCCCGGAAATCCCACGGGAACGGGAACTATTGTTCCACGCGGACGAAGTCGCGGGCAAAAGCTAGTAATTAATAAATAAAATGTGACATTATCCTCAAAAGAAGACTTCATTAATTTTCCGTCTGTGTCAGAATTGCCCTTTGATCAGAATCGCCCCGCCGGGGAAGCCCAGCGCAGAGTCATTCAACCAGAGAGTATCCTTACCTGTCATTAAAATTAATAAGCTTGCAACCTTCGCTGTGGTTGCGACTTCTTGATCCTCTCCTTATTTGTACTGAACTATGAATATATCCATTTTTAATAGCATTTTTTGAATAAAATGCGAATTTAAACCTTCAAACACTCGTGATTCGAGACACAATAGAAAGACAATAGCAGCGCGACAGCCGGCTGTCGGTTGGTCGTTGAAATGTTATACTTTGTCTGTCTGTTACGCTTTCACGGTAAAAATACTGAAGGTATATTGAAAAATTGTTTTTAATCAAAGGATACTGATACTAGTAGAATTTTTAAATGTCATATGACAAAATAAATCCGTACTAAATATTATAAATGCGAAAGTAACTCTGTCTGTCTGTCCGTCTCTTCTTAACGTCTTAACCACTGCACCAATTGGAATAAAATTTGGTACAGAATAGTCAGGGACCCGAGAAAGGACATAGGATAGATAGATCCCGGAAATCCCCCGGGAACGCGAATTATTATTGAACGCGGATGAAGTCGTGGGCAAAAGCTAGTATATCATAAAAGTTAAAAAAATTGTGCAGTTGTGTACTTTAATCATATGCTATCTCAGTTTATTTTATATGTTAAAATACACACCTTTTTTCCTTATTGCGAATATGTCACCATTTCATAACTAGGTATATAATGAGGTCGGTTTTTAACCTAACCGTACCTATTCAACTGGATATCCGTGTTTTACGTGAAGCGACTGCCTATCAGACCTCCACAACCCAGAAACTGGGCGACACGATGCCCCTTGGTTAGACTGGTCAGACTTTCTGGCTTACCGGTAACTACGGTTAAAGTTCTACGATTTCTACGAATGACCACCGGGACCAACAGCTTTATGTGCTTCCGAGGCACGGGATGTCAGTGATGACCAAGATAAAGTTTAGAAACATATGAATTGAAGAAGTCACTCTGGTACTTGCCCGGATTCAAACCCACAACCTCAGTGGCGGGCGGGCGCCTTTTCCATGCCATCACGACTATTATTTAATTTTTCTGAACACGAATTTATTCGAGATAAATGCTAGTTCAACTAAAATTTATCTAGAAATTGGTGCTGACTCTCTAGTGCACAAACTAACGTAAATTTAAGTTAAGTGCATCTTTCTCTTTCCATTTCTTAAAGAAAAGGAAAGAAGATACATTTTAGTTTAATCCTGTCAAATTAGACAGCGCCGGAAGAAAATTGACGTATATTTAGACGTCATGTTTTTAAAATGCGTCTAAATTATCTATGGAGTGTCTAAATTTGACAGGACTTAACTAATATTTGATCTTCTGTCCTTTTCTTAATTAACGGAAAGAGAAAGATGCACTTAACTTAAATTTACGTTAGTTTGTGCACAAGAGAATCGGCGCCATTGAGCCTTTTAATTAAGATGTCAGTACCTATGTGTAACAATGAATAAGTGCGTAAAGAGCATGATTCATTGACTTCCGTACCTGTGACGTTACAAAGTGCGACAATTCCTATCGTCACTTCTGAGAAACAAAGTCAGTGAACTATTTATCTGTTTGTGAGCAACTCATTTGCGATTTCTCGGAATTTAGAAGGACAAATCAAAAGCTCCCCTTTGTCTTTGAAACTACTGAATCTGAAATTTATTTAAGTACTAAACGGTATTTTTGGATTTTCCGTTACGAATTTCTCTGTACTATCCCGGAATAGGGATGACGACTTCATAAATAAAATTGCATGTTGTTTGGCCCGTCTAAAATACTACTAGACACGTCATATTTTTCGCTTGCATAGATTTCGCACAAAAAATCCTGTTATCCCACTAATATTATAAATGAGAAAGTTAGTGTGTGTTTATTAAGTACTATTTCACGCAAAAACTTCTGAACGTATTTTGATGAAACTTTACAGTTTTATAGCTTACTAACTTCGACTTCGTCCGCGTGAAGAAGTTCCCGTTCCCGGGAGATTTTCGGGATGAAAACTATCCTATGTCCTTTCTCGGGTCCTGGACTGCTCCCGGGTGATGAGCATGATTGTTTGTTCTGTGTCTGGGTGTTATTTATCTATAATCTGTATGTATTTATAAAGTATATAAGAATGTATATCAGTTGTCTGGTTACCGTCACACAAGCTCTGCTAACTTGGGATCAGATGACCGTGTGTGAGTTGTCCTAAGATATTTATTTTTTTATTTATTATTTAAAGTTCCGGAGTGAGGCCTTGTGACGTCACTTTTCAGTAAAAAATGTACCTAGGCTTTACGCCACGCGAATTCCAACGCACTATTTCGGCGTCATTTTACGTTTACAAGAAAAAAGAAAAATACGTATTGAAAACTTTGATAATCTACCTTTTTTTTGGTGAGTGGGAAATCATCAAATGACTTCTCCCGTCCTGGCCCTGGACGGGGCGGGAGGGAGTGTCAAACTTTTACTGGCTTATGTTCCTTCGGTTGCCCTTTATGTTCCAGGGTTACGGTAACTATTAGAACTATTCCGCAACCCCGGCAGGCATTGGCCCTTTGATAATCTACCTGATGGACCAATTTTTTTTTGTCGTCTCGCCTATTATGGTTTAAGATCTTTAATTCTCAAAAAGAATTATATTCACATATATGAGAAAAAACTTACTTACCTATTAGGTGTGTGTGAGTTGAAAAACGCCATCTTCTACGTAGGTCCTTTGTTTTGGTGAGTGGGAAATCATCAAATGACTGCTCCCGTCCTGGGTGCGGCGGGAGGGTGCGTCAGACTTTTACTGACTAAAACCCACTCATGTTCCTTCGGTTGCCCTTTGTCGGGGTTGCGGAATGTTTGTAACTATTATAAACATTCCGCAACCCCGGATCTTCCACGTAAGGGTGAATATCAGATTTCGTGTTTTGCAGTTGTCCACCCATGTTAACTTTTTATTTAATGGACTATTGCGGTCATGTTTTTTTTTAGTTGAAGTTCATTCTAAAACCCAGTATTTTCATCAATAAAAATGACAGTTTTTCGAATAGAAGATATTTATAAAAAATATGAAAGGTCAAAAATCTAAGCTCTTTGGCGCGTCCTTCACTGGGTTTTATTTTTGGTTCGCCTAATTTTCAACATTTATTTTTATAATTTTCCTATTGAACATGTTTTCCTATATTTAGGAATATTGAACTATATGTAACTTTTAACCACAATTTGTTTGATCATCTAATCAAAAGTTATTGTTAATTCAATTTCGTCCACCCCAAAAACACCTAATTTCTTTGGCGTATTTGTGCAGTCTCTTATAATGCTATCATGTTACGTAGATAATCCCTACCTCTCGCCCGGCTTCGTTTAGTTGAGATCTAACGCCCTACAAGTAAATACCTGCGCAAAGTGCAACGTGTTTCGGAAGAAATATTTTTTTATCGGTGTGCGCGGGTTTTTTTCCAGTTAGTACCTAATTTCTTCGGTAATCGATTTTATTCTTAAATACGAGTTGTATTTTTTTATATTTTTTTAGTGTATGCACGCTGTGATTGCTTGCTTCCGTAATTATAAGAAATCACAATTGATTAAATACTAACACACAAAAAAAATAATTTAGGTGCTTTTCTAATTTCTTTGGCGCTAATTTCTTCGGATTTCTTTGGCATTGAGTTTCACAGAAATTAGGTTTTCTACAAAGAAATTAGGGTATGGTTGAAAATTCTGCTGAAGGGTTTAAAACTCCTGCTTTAGTGAGCGTTTATTAACTTTATTATGTATTTTAGGGTGCAGTTTGTTCCTCAAAGGTAAACATTTGAGCGGAGCGCAGCAATTTCATGACTTTTTTCGTAATATTTCCCATATTGGTTTCAACATGATAAACAATTTTGACCAGTCTTGCGCTGAAGAGGACACGTACAAAACACAAGCCATTGGCACTTTAAGCACATGCTTGCGCCATGATGCAGCCGCAATCTGGGCACACCTGATTGGAATTTATCCAAGAAAAAGCTCCTCAAGTAAAGGTTCTGCATTTTTTGTCAGATTGCAAAAAACGAGTGCATAGGCATCTATTGGGTAAGCTCGCTCCATCGTAGGCCCCGTCTATGGCCTCGGGCTAGTCTGGGACCAAGAGCAAGCCCATAATAATAAAAAAATAAAAAAATTCGCCATCTTCGCAATACCGCAACAAGAAGCCATTTTATATCATGACTAAGTTACATTGGCCATTTCCATCCAACCGGATTTATACCGGATCCGAATATTCAGCCATTTCGTGGAACCATGAAAACTCACCAAGTTGTATGGAAGAAAGAGCAAGGTAATCGCCTAGCTATCCGAATGCGAACATGTGATGAAAAAGAATGCTTCTCAAATGCTGCCGTTATTTGTACTCAAGGACTCTTTATAAACACTGATCGAAATACATGCAGTTTTATTTTACCATAAGATTTGTACAAAATAAATACTACACAAAATCGAATCTTAGAGGTACATACATAATTTGTATGGCGCATTATTCTAATATCTTTGGCGCGAGTACTGCAGTTTTCTAATTTCTTTGGCGTATTTTCTAATTTCTCTGGACATGTCCTAATTTCTTTGGCAATGCAATTTTCAAAATGCTAAAACTTGAAAATTCCTAATTTTGTTTAAAGCAGACTAACATATTTAAACATAGAATTAAGTCGTTTACAAGGTATGTTATCACATTCATTGAAAATATTAAAAAAGAAATGCGCCATAGAAATTAGAACATTTCAGACGAATTCTGATATTCACCAAATTGTGATTGTGCATAAACTTTGCCACTATATTTTCCTGCATACTTGGCTAATCTCCACGTTGTGCTTGAAATCCTGACTGTTTTAAATTATTACTGTCCCATTGCAGGGCAAAGGCGTCTACTTCTCAAACAGAGAAGGCATGAGCATTGATCGCAGCCCAGATTTCCTTACGATGTTTTTCTTCATTGCTAATAGTGCAGTCAAAGATAAATGCAATAATTTATAATAAGTAAATAATAAAATCATTTTTCGTGCCCGTGCCTCGGAAAGCACGAAAAGCCGTTGGTCCCGGTTGTCATTCGTAGAACTTTGACAGTCGTTACTGGTTAGCCAGAAACTCTGACCAGTCTAACCAAGAGGTATTGTGTCGCCTAGTTACTGGGTTGTGGAGGTCTGATAGGCAGTCGCTCCACGTAAAACACCGGTATCAAGCTGAATCCGGTTAGGCTGGAAGCCGACCCCAACACAGTTGGGAAAAAGGCTAGGGAGATGGATGGAATTAATAAAAACATTTTCTTGCGTTTCTTTTATTTTTTTGAAATTCAACGAAAAAAAAAACAAATAAAATGACCTAGTAATTTCAAAAAGAGTGTGAGTGTCTATGGGTTCGTAGCATAATAAATTATAATTAGTTATTTTACATTTGGTGCACGCCTGCAGCTTGCAGCTTACATACAAAGCGCTCCATGGACAATAACACTAAGCCAACCTCAATGTTCTTAATTATTTCTTAATGTTCTATACGACTAACAGCCAATTTCACCCAATTATTATAATCACTAGAAAAATTATAATATTATTATGTAAGGAGTTTTTAAGCGATTCGAACGCAAAAGAGATGGCGCCACTATCATATTTTACCCCAGTTCGAGGATTATTGTAGATCCGTGTCTGCTATTTACTACAAGTTAACTTTAAGCTTCCCTTACCCACTAAATAATAATTTATTGCATAAGTCACCAGCCTTATTTTACCCGTACTAGCTAATAACAGTAAAAAGAAATCTAAAATAATTTTATTGTCACTTGTGTCGTGTCGCGCTAATTCTTCGCAGTCGTATTAGTGTCGCTATTGCCCGCAAGATGGCGGGAGCTGTCCGCATGGCAAGTCGACACGCTATAAGAGTTAGGAGTAACTTCGAAGCGCTGTGAATCATGTGTAACCTGTGAAATAAATATAATATGAATTATAATGTTTTAGTGGCATAGTACAAAAAAAAAATGTTCGGTAGATGACAAATAAAATAAGCTTTTTAGAAACAACGCCATCTGTTAGCTTAAAAATGAACTATTTTTCAGTGATTCTTTTTAATTTCATAATACAACCTTAATTTTGATTTATTGTTTTCCAGAAAATCAGGTGTGTCAGGTTCATAATAAAAGTGGTTTATAATAATGTGTACGCTTTTTCATGATTCTGTTAAAAACTATGGTTGTAACTTACTACTTATACCTATAACATAATTAGGTTGTAAAAAAGTTCATAAGTATTAAACCAGCATTTATTAATTTAGGTGTAAAGAAAAGTCGAGACTTTCGTTTGAATTGCCAAGTTTTTACAAGTAGGTACGTTGTCTATCTTTAATAATAATAATATTAATAATAATAATAATTAACCCGCAGGGCAGCTTGTGGCGAGCTGTCGGGCAGTAGCGACCCCGTGGACCTGACCTCCTGGGAGACCCTTTGTTCTTCATCTCTGGCTTGCCTTAACTGGCCGGCCAGAGTGAGCACTGACGAGGAACAAGGCTCCCACCTCACTCTTGCCTTAATTGGCTGGTTTGAGTGGAGATTCGCCAGAGCAAATTTGCTCGGGGGAAGGAAGTATTCCAGTAAGATGCTGGTAGGGATCTTGACCGTACTTCCGGGATTGTCCTGATAGCCGTGGAATACCTCTCCACTGCTCAAGCACCTCGATATATGTTGCCCCCTTGTCGCTACGTCACTATGTGCTAGCGGCCGTTTTCGGGGGCCCATTTACTGAGTGTGCAAGTCACCCCCTGCCTTTTAATCCATGTTTACAAGCATTGGCCAGGCAGGGGCCATAGCCATTCAATAGTCAAGGATAAATAATCCATCTTAGCAACCCAAACCCATAGTCCAATACCTTTTTTACTCCATGACCTGCAATAGACCACCACCATCCGGGGGTTGACCTTAGGTGCACTTGAGTGGTGCATATAGGGATAATCGCCGGTTGGTGCCTCACTTCATAAATTATAAAGCTTTATTTAAGGGGCCTCTGCGAGTTGGCTTCGGCCCCTCGTACGCCTTTCAAAGGACCGGGACCCCAGGGTCCCGAGATACGAAAATGTGCATGAAATAATAATTATAGTTTCAGATAAGTAATCCATCTTAGCAACCCAAACCCATAGTCCAATACTTTTTTTATTCCATGACCTGCAATAGACCACCACCAACCGGGGGTTGACCTTAGGTGCACTTGAGTGGTGCATATAGGGATAATCGCCGGTTGGTGTCCCATTCCACATAAAGTTTTCCTCGAGGGGCCTCTGCGAGTTGGCTTCGGCCCCTCGTACGCCTTCCAAAGGTCCGGGACCTCAGGGTCCCGAGATACGAAAACGTAAAAAATAATAATTATTACTGATAGGTTTATTCCTGCTAATAAACCTGATATAGTGATAATTGATCGATCGATGCGTCGCGCAATAATTGTTGATGTCACTATTCCCCATGATGAGAACCTCATTAAAGCTGAGAAAGAGAAAATGATAAAATATCTTGACCTCGCTCATGAGGTTACCAGCATGTGGAATATGGACACCGCAATTATTGTACCGATAGTCGTGTCAGTCAATGGTCTAATAGCGAAAAGTTTTGACCAACACATCCAAAAGCTATCGCTCAACAGCTGGCTCAAGAATCAGATTCAAAAGGCAGTTGTTTTGGATACGGCACGCATTGTGAGGAGGTTCCTCACTCTGGAACCCTAACCATCGTTAGCTTGGGTTTCAATACCTAGCGACGGTGGAGCACTATTTTTATACATATTTTTATAAAAAAAATGTTTTTTATTATGAAATTTCTTTTTTAAAAAAATATGTAAAAAAATATGTATAATAAAGAATGCTGAGCTTAATAATAATAAATAATAATAAATCGTTTATTCATAATTAAGGTCTCATTACAAAAAGAAATAACTATCATACAAATTATAAAAACCGCTCAATTGCACATTTGCCTGAACTAGGTTAAAACCTGTGTCTCAGGCTAGAAAGTGCTTACACATTAAAATTAACAATTACAAATAAACAGTACCTATAACATAAAAATAACAATTTTTCGATTGTGTGGACAAAAATGTTTACGTTATGCCTTGTATAATATTAAAAGAAACTAATAAATATTACACTGTCGGTATAAAAATTAATGTTATAACTAATTAATTAAATGATTATCTAGTACAAATACTACTATTACATATAAACTGAATCGTATGTTGTGTTCTCTTCTCAGGCGCCTTCATAGTCGACCGAATTTATATATCGGTGTTCGGCAGCTTTCTTTGCGGGGCAATCTATATCACCGGTCTTATGGTTGGCTTGTTTTTTAAAATGTAGGCAGGTTGCACATTTTGGAGCCTCAGCTTTTTTTAGGCATTCTTGCATAGAGTGCCCTTCTTCGCCGCAATGTCCACACGTAATTGCCAACGTTTTGCATGATTTGGCTGCGTGACCATATTGCTGGCACTTATAACATCGAGTTACTGCTGTAAAATCGCGCACAGGGCAAGACGTCCAGTTAATAAATAACCTGTCCTGGGTGATAAGGGCTTTGCGGATGACTGCTGGTACCTCTATAATAAAGTTGCAGTTCTCAGCATCTTTTTTACCAGATTTGTGGCTAAGTTTTACAGAGGTCAAAAATGTGGCGCAGGACATAGATGGAATTTTATCGGTCACATTCTGTTCAAAAATGCTTTTGAATACCTCTGATTCTTCCATAGCGGACGGAACACCAATCACTATAATGCGTGGTTTTCGCTTTTTAGGTTCGTCGACGGTTAGGCCTGAAGTTGCTCGCTGCACGGATTCCTTCAATTTTTCTATGTCGTCCTGGTTTTCTGTGCTGATTATTACGCCACCTTTGCCAATTTTGCGCACACCACGAACTTTTAACTTCATGTCTTTGGGACTAATAATATTCTGAACCATAGACTTAGTTTCATCACTGGTCTTAGTGCTGTCGTTGGGGTAGATGGCCACGGCACTGTAGGTGTTTGGGCGAACAAAGGAATTAGTCCCTTTCTTTACCATTTCAGCAAAAGATGAAGTGCTTGGTGAAATTTGCCGAGTACAGGTCTCTTTGATGGTCTGCTTAGTTTCTGTTAAACAGTCTGCTAGAACTCTTTCTTCGGACACAGTATTGAGTCGCGTATGGGCTTCAAGGGCTTTTTGTTTAAGAGACTGGTATTGAACAGCCATTTGTCCAACACCATGTCCGATTTTCCGGCAAAGGTTGCTTACCCTTAGCTTCTGCTCAGTGTTCAGTTTTCCCTCTGCTGTAACAGTGCAGACCTCATTAAGGCACTGCTCGATGGAGCTCATCCAGTTTTTAATTTCCGAAGTTGGAAATACTTCAACTGTCTCCGCTTTGTTTTGGCTTCTATCCTGGGTTGGTGCTGGTGAAGGTGGCGGAGTGCGACGCGTCATGCCGCTCCGGTTAAAAGGACTCTCAGCCATAATTTAAATAGTTTTCTTCCAGTTCGTATTACGAAATTTCCATATTACAAACTCCGTATTGCACAAAAGTACACTAATCTAGGTCACTGTTTATGCAACTGTTAACTTATATTAATTAATTTTTGCATCGATGGACACGTCTGTATGCGTCGAGTCAGTCTTTGCCACTACTTACTTAACCCTAGATCACTAACCTTCGTCAAAACGACGACGAGGATTTAAAAAAAGTGGTATAAATTTTGAGTGCGCCGTCGTACGCATTTCAAATTCCAGCTAATCTCAGTCGACCCGCAGCTCGCGCGGCGCACGGGTGTGTTTTTTCTGTAGTGGCTCTGTGCTCGCCGTTCCAGCCACCATGAGTCGTCGAATCGACGAAGGTTAGTATTAACGCAGTAACATATTATTCTTGCAGAATTATTTTTTTGTGTTATAATTATTTCTGTGTTTTGTAAACTTTGTACTTAATTTGTTTACATTGAAATACCTACACTATTTTTATTTGAATATATTTTTATTTTAGATACAATTCGTCAGCTGTTATTTGATGATAATAGTGACGAAGAAAACTGCTCTGAGAGTGAGAAAGAAGACCACCTTGAGGCTGATCCGGCTTATGAAACAGATGGTGAGGAAGAGATATTTTCTGTGACAGAACAACCACCTTTGACTGAAGACATCGAGGCAAGTACATCTTCATCAACTGAACAACAGTTACCTAGTACTTCAGGTCAGCTACACGAATTTATTATTACACCAACAAGTAATATTCTTCGCGGAAAAGATAAACACAAATGGTCATCAGTGAAACCGACTTCACGGAGCCGAACAGCCTCAAGAAATATTGTTCATATTAGACCTGGTCCCTCACGTAATTGTAAAAGCGAGCTGGACCCGCTGTCTTGCTTTTTATTTTTTGTAAATGATAGGATGATTGATCTAATAGTAACCCATACAAATGCTGAGATCGCAATAAAATGCGTTAAATATAAGGATGTAAAAGCCACCCAGAGACCGACAGATTCAGATGAAATAAGGGCTCTGATCGGAATCCTTACGTTATCTGCAGCCATGAAAGATAATCATTTACCATCAAGGGAGCTTTTTGATGTAACCTTTTGTGGCAATCGATACCGAAGTACTATGTCTAATGAGAGATTTGATTTTCTTATAAACTGCCTTAGATTTGACGATAAGTCGACGCGCGAACAGCGAAGATTGACTGATGTGTATGCCCCTTTTCGAGATATGTGGGATCTTTTTATAACTGCATGTCAAGAGAACTATAAACCCAGTTGCTACCTTACCATAGATGAACAGTTATTGGGTTTCAGAGGCAGATGCCCTTTTAGGATTTATATTCCTAATAAACCCAATAAATATGGTGTGAAAATTGTAATGTTGGTAGATAATTCTACAAAGTATATGGTGGATGCTGAGCCCTACCTAGGTTCTTTTACTAAAACTGATGGATTGCCACTTGGCGAATATTATGTCAAAAAATTGACACGGACTGTGCACGGCACAAATAGGAATATAACCATGGACAACTGGTTCACTTCGGTACCACTCGCCAAAAGTTTAGTAAAAGAACCATATAAATTGACTTTGGTTGGGACTCTACGTGCTAACAAAAGGGAGATACCGACGCAATTACAGCACGACCGTACCCGGAAGACAGGAACAGCTATTTTCTGTTTTGACAAGCAACTGACATTGCTTTCATACAAGCCGAAGCCCCAAAAGACAATATTCTTATTATCGACTTGTGATGAAGAAGGCACCATTGACGAGAAGACCAAAAAGCCCACGATGGTCGAGTTTTATAATCAAACCAAAGGCGGAGTAGACACCTTGGACCAAATGTGTTCTCTTGCTTCTTGCAGTAGAAAAACTCGACGTTGGCCTTTATGTAATTTTTACGGAATGTTAAACATTGCACTTATAAATAGTTATGTTATATATGTAACCAACACTTTAGAGGATAATAAAAAACCTTTATCGAGGCGTGAGTACTTGAAAACTGGTTGTCTATTGTTTGCCCGAAGATTATATGCCATAATCATCATTTTCCCGAATTTCATTTACCCGAATTTCATTTGCCCGAATGTTTCATTTGCCCTAAAAGACATATGACATACTTTTAATTGCCCGAATTTTAGATACCATAAGATACGAATGCCATAAGTATTGTTTGCCATAATTTTATGTGCCATAATAATTATTAGACATAATATTTAAATGGCATAATATTTAAATGGCATAACAAGTATTAGACAAATATTTAAGCCCCATAATGGTTTTTTTTTCTGTGCATGGTTGATGGTGGGCTAGGTCGACGGAGCCCCGCTTCGCGGGGCTCCTACTTCTGTGTGGTTTATAAAAAAATAACCACGAAGGGGATGGCGGGGTCTATTCGCTCGCTTCGCTCGCTCACACGACCCCGCCATCCCCTTCTAACCTAACCTGTCCGAGTCGGGGTGCCCTAAAGTCCCAATTGCATCCAATTTCTCTTGATATAAACAACCGTTATACACCCGATGTCGATGGCAAATTATGTTATGGCATATCATAATTATGGCATGTGATAATTATGGCTTACAATGATTATGGCAAATGATGTTATGGTAAGTGACTTTATGGGAAACAATGATTCTGGCACGTGACTATTATGGCAAATGAGAGTAGGGCAAATGAGTATTATGTCGTATGATATTATGGCTGTTGACTATTATGGCAAATGAAATTAGGGCAAATAAAATTCGGGTAAACGGCGGTATACCTTGAAAACTCTGCATCAAAAATTAGTCGAGCCGCACATGAAAAAAAGATTAAAAATTCCGACACTTCAAACGGGGCTCCGGGACTCAATAACATTGATTTTGAATATGCCAGGAACCAGTAGTTCTACTTCTACACATGAGACTGATCAAAGAGAAGATGCAGTTAGTCTTCCTATTGCCAAAAAAAGAAAAATTTGTGCAATTTGCCCCTCCGCAAGGCGAAGAATGACAAAGAGTAGTTGCACTAAGTGCAAGAAATCCTTGTGTGGCGAACACAAACTTGACATTTGTCATAAATGTATTAATTAATAGTTTTTTTATAAAATGTTTCTTTCTTTTGTTGATTTTATTTCTTAATTTTAATATTTTAATGTTTTTTTGAGACTTTGTTTTTTTTAGTTAGTAAGATTTTAAGCATTTAAAAAACAAAAATGTTCAACAGAGTAAAATTTTCAGATCTCAATTAAAAGACTGTCAAAGTAATTAAAATGTGATTTTAGTGAATAAAAAACTTATAACCTTGTTAACAAATGATTATTGTAATAAATAAATAAAACACATAAATATTTTTATTTTATAAACCCTTACAAGCCCCCCTTTTACATGGCGTAGCCGAAACGACGAAGGTTAGTAATAAGCGTTGTAAAATAAGGTTAGTGATCTAGGGTTAATTATCATACGAAAACGAGGGCAGTCTGTTAAACTTACATGTGCATTTTCCTCCGTGCCCTCTCGAGGTCCTCATCACTCTCCTGCAGCAGGTACTTGCGAGTTCCCTTCACGAAGTCTACGCAGTGAGCCTCCCAGCTGAAACAGCGATAGCGAGGAGGTATGAGAAACGGAGTGTAATGACCCTCATCCTCCATTGAAAAGGGAGGATCCTCCGACCAGACGGGTGTTGTGCCTGGTGGGCCACTGCTGACGGCTCTTGTCGGGAAGGAACTATGCTAATGGTGCCGATTCTTCTTATTCACAAACTAACGTTAATTTAAGTTAAGTGCATCTTTCTCTTTCCATTTCTTAAAGAAAAGGACAGAAGATACATTTTAGTTTAATCCTGTCAAACTAGACAGCGCCTGATGAAAATTGACGTATAAATTTAAAAACATGGCGTCTAAATAGACGACATGTTTTTAAATAGGGTATTACACTCTTTTTTTTAAAGTTGTTCAAATAACTCCTACAGTACTTAGAAACCACTAAAAAAAATCCTAAATTTTTATTTAAACGCTAAGTACTACCCTAAAAACGCTTTTAAAAATTGCATTTTCAAGTTTCGCGCGGAAATTGCCAAAAACGGAAAACGCCGTGGGCGTGGTTTTGCTTTGGCGATATGACGTCCTCACGTCGTGTAAATAAACAAATGCGCTGTGATATTTTACATCATTATTATTGTTTTTATCTTAAAAAATTAGTTACTGTTCGACTTACCGTTGGTGTGCGTTCCGGAATGCAAGAACACAAGTGTGAAAACATCGGAATAATTGTGAATCTAGTGTTAACTGATTCAAATTTAAGAAAAACTTAGTTAAAAGTTGTGGGAAGAGTATTCCAACTATTACACCATAAAAACCCGTTTGTACTTTAGTAAATATCACTTTGATGTAAGTACCTATGTGCTTTAGCCATCTAAAATATCTTTCACAATAACTTCCATGAAAAAGTATATTTTTATAATAAAGATCGTATTAGGAGGTTATAAATAAAACAAATAGTGACGTCTAGTTGACACTGTTGACAGTCGACAGCTGTCACTGTCTATGGTCTGTATTTCGGTGTGTTCAAGAACAGATAAAAAAAACTGAAAACTTTGAATTGAATTTAAAAAAATATTTTCTAGTTTTATGAACTAAAACTAACACTGTTCGGCTGCTTTTTGCATAAGCTATCTCAATAATATATTTTTAGATTATTTCTCTTATACAGTGTAATACCCTATTGCGTTTAAATTATCTATGGAGTGTCTAAATTTGACAGGACTTAACTAATATTTGATCTTCTGTCCTTTTCTTAATTAAACGGAAAGAGAAAGATGCACTTAACTTAAATTTACGTTAGTTTGTGCACTAGAGAATCGGCACCATTGTCACGTCAAACTCTTATACTGCGATCTAGGATATCAGTTTTAGTTCTCACGTTGTGCGGTAGGTTTCTGCTCTGCCTACCTAGACAAATGCCTTAGTAGAATAAAATTGATTGTTAGGTAAATGCAAGGTTGATCAATTGAACAACTGACTGCTCCCGTCTTGGGTGCGGCGGAAGGGCGTGTCAGATTTTTACTGACTAAAACCCACTCATGTTCCTTCGGTTGCCCTTTATGTTCTGGGGTCACGGTAACTATTATAAAAATTCCGCAACCCCGGCAGGCGTTGGCCCTGTTGCGCCCCTGCCTGTGCTGACTTATCTTTGAGGCGCGCGTGGAACACTAACGCGCCGTCGACGCGGGCGGCGAGCTACCCATCGTGAGCCGTCCGCAGACCCACGCCTACGGTGGCTGGTAGTCGTCTTGCGATCCACTTACTCGATAGTACCCGTGTCGAGGTTATAAAGCGCGGCGTCAGACGCAGACAAGCGCGCGCGCAGACTCCTCATGTTGTCCGTCACAAAGTGCCACTCGCGCGTCGCAAAGAACTTCAGCGCACCGTTCATTGCGTGCAGACGCTTGCTGACCGTCGACAGGCTTGGTCTGGAACGAGCAATGAAGATTATCAGATGGGTCAAGTTTGTCATTGTGTGTCGAGGTTGAATATAACCAATGACGAAGATGAGACCGTGAAGGAGCTGCCAGTATTGTTTTATTGACTTCAAAACGGTAAATGCCGGTGTGGCTCATCATATTTAAAATCCTATATCACGTGGCTATAGTAATAGTAGTATAGTATAGTAATAGTAGTATAGTGGCGTGGGAGGTCAGTCGCCTTGAGGTAAGCCAGTACCCGCCAAGCTGGTCTAAACTGGCGGTCACTTAGATGTACCCGACCCGCAAGGGCGGTAAATTGAACAGGATCGATGCCACCACTAAGTAAACATTTATATTTCTGTCTGGTCTCAGGCCCACCACCTACGAGGAGGATGCATAATCTCTTAGTTAACTCGACCCCCTGTCGGTCGTGATGGCCTAGTGGATAAGGCGTCCGCCTCTCGTGTAGTACGTACAAGTACCAATGTGACTTTTTCAATTCATATGTACATTCTAAAGTTTATCTTAGACATCACGGACATCCTGTGCCTCGAAAAGCACGTAAAGCCGTTGGTCCCGGTTGTCATTCGTAGAACTTTGACAGTCGTTACGGGTCGTCAGAAGCCAGAAAGTCTGACCAGTCTAACCAAGGGGTATCGTGTCGCCCAGTTACTGGGCTGTGGAGTTCTGATAGGCAGTCGCTCCACGTAATACACTGGTACCCAGCTGAATCCGTTTAGGCTGGAAGCCGACCCCAACATAGTTGGGAAAAGGCTAGGCAGATGATGATGATGACGTGGCTATAGTAAATATATGTATCGCCCATTCTGGGGCAATGGTCCAACTGCTCTGACCCACTAGGTGGACCATGGGTCTTTACTAGGGCAGACCACAGAACGCTCAGTAGGTGATGTGGTCCAGCTATTTTCAAATTTGGACAACTGCTCCTAGTAAAGGCCCACATGATCCAAAGTTGCACAGAGCAGTTAGACCACTGGCCCAAAATGGTATCCCAACTTCGGCACCGTCATCTTGTTCTCGTTCTTAGTGCCCTGATGGTGACGGAGGCCTCTGGTATTACTGATGGCTATAAGCAGCGAAGACTGATTGAGATTGTTGACCATCAAAGATTTTTAAAAAAGGAAATAAAGTAGAGAGGCCCTATAGGAAAATGGTAACAGAGGTTGAAAAGTAAAACTACTGACCTGGCCTTGAAACCGCAGATTTTGTAGATATAGTGTATGAGGTACAGCGGAACTGTCTGCACAGTCGTCGCCACCAGTTTCTGCATCACGCTGCAAGCAAATAAGTAAGCTGTAAGGCCGTATACAGAAAGAAAGCTGGAAACTTATAAGCGCTTGTCGGCGCTTGCCGTTGCTGGTCCGTTCTACACAAAGGAAGCAGGTTGAAGCAGACTAAGCAAAATGTCGGAACGATTTACTTGCAGTTGCTATGGCAACGCCCAGCGCCGACCAGCGCGTGTTGAAGCTTGTCGATGTTCATGTATACGGCCTAAGACGTATAGAGGACCTTAACTTATAAAGGGTTCAAATTCCAAGTCGAGTACTACCTTAATGGGCTTTTTTCAGAAATTTCTAGGTTGTATCCTGGAACTCCAATTGACATACACCTCAGTACCACGAAACGAGTGAAAACTTGTTGGTCCCAGCTGTCTTGAATTATTATTTGTCATATGTTTACTCTGTGACTGGGTTATGGAGGTCTCATTGAATGAGGAGTCGCTACATGCAGAGGCGTATTTACAGATTTGGCGCCCCGGGCCAGTTAGCTTTGCCGCCCCATTAAGTGAAAACATTTTTTTTAATAAATTTTAGTAACCTTATTAAAAAATTACAATATTAATTGAATGCAAATGTTTTTAGGATTTAGTAGGATTCAATGCATTAATATCTGTTTCAGTAGCATTCAATGCATTATTTACTAAAAACAGTTCCGGTCATTTTTGACCCTCCTAAAACTTCCTTATGGATAATGCCTTAAAATTTTCAGTAACTAAGCAGGCATACACACGGTATATTTCTTTTCTTTCATTTAATTTTAACCAGTATTTTAAAAATAATAACTAGACAAAGCGTGTTAGAATCAGTAATGAGGAAATCTGCAGGAGAACCAAAACCACCGATATAGCTCGTCGAATTGCCAAACTTAAGTGGCAGTAGGCGAGGCACATAGCTCTTAGAACTGACGGCCGTTAGGGCGGAAAGGTTCTTGAGTGGCGGCCGCGTACCGGTAAACGCAGCGTGGGCAGGCCTCCCGCAAGATGGACCGATGATCTCATCAAGATCGCCAGACCCCGTTGGATGCGGGTGGCGCAGGACCGATGCATGTGGAAATCTTTGGGGGAGGCCTTTGTCCAGCAGTGGACGTCTATCGGCTGATGATGATGATGAACTAGACAACGATTCTTAATTTTGCCAGTCGCTTATTGACCGATCATCAAAACTCTATAGTCAATAATCAAATAATTTAATTTCATTAGACCAAAAAAAGGCACTATGAAACGTCATTTTAAAAACAAATGTGAATCTAGTTGCCCAATCCCATTGTTGGTTTTCAAAAAGTTGAAAGAAAGCAGTATCTATAAAAATAAATGAGAAGCCATCACATAATGTGTATGAAGAAAATCTGTCAATTAAGTACTTATATGATGTCTATCAATTCGGTTAATGTATTCAGTCCGAACTTAAGTGGTCTTCTGACTCTTCTGTCAAAAAAAGCTAATTAAGTAATAACTTATAATTAGTAATATGTATTTTTTTCCGGGGTGGAAAATCCACTTGTTCGTGCGGTCAAGGAGAGGTCTATCAGACTCTGACTGACTAGAAACAACCCTGGAGCTCCTTCTCCTACCTACGAGGATCGCGGGAACTTATGTGACTTACTGGTACCATTCCATTTCCGCAAGCCTCCTCAGGTCTGGGGGTGCAAGTGAAGTGTGGAGCACTATGCGCCGCACCTCACTCAGGTCTAGTTGAATGAGTGGTGACAGACGTCCCCAAGTCGGCCGCCCCTGGAGCCATTTAGGAAAGCTCCTCCGGCCTCTGCTGCGGGCCGAGAAAGAAGTAGACATATCTCTTTCTCGCTTTACGCAGCTTCCTTCTGCGCTATAGTTTTGCAGAAAGAGACCACTGAGTGTCTAAAGACTCTGCGCTGCCGGTTATTGTGCTGACTACGACCTGCAGCAGCAGGTCGCTGCCTACTATAAAGATAAGAGCACGGCGCGGTCCCTCCCAAGCGGCACACTCTGCCAGCGTATGCCACGCCGTGTTATCCCGACAGTCGATCCAGTTGTGACAACGAGCGTCCGGCTCCCTGTAAATTAGGTACTGGAAGCATACCCGAAAGCACCTATGTCACCCGAAATGTCCTCGAGCACTGGTTGGATTGCTTCGATGATGATGACCTAGCGGTAGGGCGTAAAAATCTGTCCCGTCATTCCGCCACCAGGAGCTCGCGAAGTTGCGACCGACATAGATCTATCTTCCGCTGCATCGGTTGCTCTCCTCGACGTCAGGCCGCCTCGTGCCACCGCTACAATGACGCGACCCCAATTCGCGTCTATGTCCCAGGGTTAAGATCCGGCCAAAGCACAAGCCGCCTCGTGAAATATTGAACAACATCCCCATATGACTGATAACCATCACCTTCTACGTATTCCGCAGAACAGAAATGATTCTGGCCGTCAAGATCAGCGAATAAGTAAATAGCTAACCTAACAACATTTTATAGTGTGTGACCATATCAGTGTTAAAAATCTTTTAGACTTTTATATTTTAATATTGATTAAATAAAAAAATTGGCAATCTCACAACTGTTTACGGTAGAAGAACCTAGTCGTGAGACTTGACAATAAGAGGCGCCCCGACAAAAAAGCTGCGAGAGCGATTCCACCGCCCCTCGCAGTAGAAGAACTAAGTTGTGAGTCTTGACAATAAGAGGCGTCCTGACAAAGCTCCGAGGGCGGTTCCACCGCCCCTCGCAGTAGAAGAACTAAGTTGTGAGACTTGACAATAAGAGGCGCCCTGACAAAGCTGCGAGGGCGGTTCCGCCGCCCCTCGCAGTAGAAGAACTAAGTTGTGAGACTTGACAATAAGAGGCGCCCTGACAAAGCTGCGAGGGCGGTTCCGCCGCCCCTCGCAGTAGAAGAACTAAGTTGTGAGACTTGACAATAAGAGGCGCCCTGACAAAGCTGCGAGGGCGGTTCCGCCACCCTTCGCAGTAGAAGAACTAAGTTGTGAGACTTGACAATAAGAGGCGCCCTGACAAAGCTGCGAGGGCGGTTCCGCCGCCCTTCGCAGTAGAAGAACTAAGTTGTGAGACTCGACAATAAGAGGCGCCCTGACAAAGCTGCGAGGGCGGTTCCGCCGCCCTTCGCAGTAGAAGAACTAAGTTGTGAGACTTGACAATAAGAGGCGCCCTGACAAAGCTGCGAGGGCGGTTCCGCCGCCCCTCGCAGTAGAAGAACTAAGTTGTGAGACTTGACAATAAGAGGCGCCCTGACAAAGCTGCGAGGGCGGTTCCGCCGCCCCTCGCAGTAGAAGAACTAAGTTGTGAGACTTGACAATAAGAGGCGCCCTGACAAAGCTGCGAGGGCGGTTCCGCCGCCCCTCGCAGTAGAAGAACTAAGTTGTGAGACTTGACAATAAGAGGCGCCCTGACAAAGCTGCGAGGGCGGTTCCGCCGCCCCTCGCAGTAGAAGAACTAAGTTGTGAGACTTGACAATAAGAGGCGCCCTGACAAAGCTGCGAGGGCGGTTCCGCCGCCCCTCGCAGTAGAAGAACTAAGTTGTGAGACTTGACAATAAGAGGCGCCCTGACAAAGCTGCGAGGGCGGTTCCGCCGCCCCTCGCAGTAGAAGAACTAAGTTGTGAAATTTGACAATAAAAGGCGCCCTGAAAAAGCTGAGAAGGCGGCTTTCTCGCCCCTCACAGTAGAAAAATTAAGTTGTGAGTCTTGGTTTTTTACAGTCTATTTTTTCATGATATTTTGAATGTCAATTAAAATAAAAAAGAATGTAGGTAAACTTAACAATAAGAGGCGCCATGAAATATCGGGGGGCGGCTTCGCCGCCCCTCTCAGCGTGCCGCCCCGGGCCATGGCCCCCTTGGCCCTAGGGTAAATACGCCACTGGCTACATGTAAAACACCAATATTGATAACATAGGCTAAGGAAATGATAAATTAGTAGACAGATAAGATAGATAGATAGATAAGAAATTTATTCGGAGCAAAACACATGACATACACAAAATAAAAACAATATTACAAAAAAGAAAATTAAAGTGACTAAGCAGTGCGTGTCTCTGGTTTGCACCAAATGGGAGTCCAGCTCAGCATATGTCAGGTATAGGCTCAGCATATACCTGACGCTGGTATTCTGCTGGAACCAGGTGACTCAGGGACGCCAAGAAGGAGATGCCATTTTTTTCCTGTGACTACTCACACAAGGCCATCTGATCCCAAACTAAGCAGAGCTTGTACTATGGTAACCAGACAACTAACAAGACACAATCACAGACACAGAACAAACAATTATGTTTATCACACAAAGTTTATCCTGGGCGGGAATCGAACCCACGACCTCCAGCTTAGCAGTCTGGGTCAATAAGCACCATTGCTATGGTATATACTTCACTTGGTATATTTGGCAAAACATTTGTATTACTTTGGTAATGCAAATTGTACTTTAGATTTATTAGAATAAGAAACCAAGTCGATACTGTACACTGAAACATTTTAATATCGTCAAAAAATGACTTCTCCCGCTCTGGGAGGAGCCAAAGGGAGTGTCAGACTTCTACTGACTTAAACCCACTCATGTTCCTTCTTAGCCTTTTGTGTCGCACACGCAGTCCCGGCAGGCGTTGACCCTTGCGGGCCAATGGAAGCTAAAAATGTAGGCTACAAAGTGCCTGACGCTTATTTCCAATTTAACTTTGTGTGACTAACACAGACAGTAAGCTAGCGGTTGCAAAAATTATGAAAAAAAAAAGTTTTTTCAATGGCCTTATAAAAATATGTATACACGTAATACGATGTAAGTTAAAATATTCGTGCTCACGTGTTCTCAATGAGTATCCCAGAAGGGTACCACATGACGTTGTCGAAGGGATGAGCGCGCACCGCTCGGATCATGTTGTTGCGGAACTTGTCCCAAGAGGCGGCGTGTGCGCAAGAACTGCAGTTGTACACTCGGGCTTCGCGCTTGCTGTAATGAGTTGAGAACAATTAGAAAATAAATAAGAAAATAATAATTATAATATATTCTGAGGAGGCTCTCGCTGGGCAGCTGGGTCAAGGGTCTGGTTCAGAAAGCGGTACTCCTGGACACGGCGCGCATTGTCCGGAGGTTCCTTTCTCTGGAGCCCTGACCACCGGTAGCTTGGACCCTGTTCCCGATGCCGGTGGGCTACTATTTTTTATATTTTTAAATGTTTATATTTCTTATCAATATTTAAAAATGTAATTTATATGTGATATGTTTTAATAAATG
The DNA here is from genome assembly GCA_033675125.1 of Athetis lepigone. Lineage (NCBI taxonomy): Eukaryota > Metazoa > Arthropoda > Insecta > Lepidoptera > Noctuidae > Athetis > Athetis lepigone. The sequence goes on from CM066223.1 coordinate 1,704,398, forward strand.
GAATAATAATATAATAAAATCTTTATTGGAACTAAAACAGTACATTTACAGGTTGATTGTGAACGATAATAGCCACATTATTTAAAAACTGTGTCGTAGCCATAAACGCCCACCTCCGAGAGGGAGACGGCAGCGTTCCAGTTAAATCTAAGCTAGCATTACTTACTAAATTAAAAAATAAAAATTAAGAATACAAAATAAAGAAGTTGTGTTGAGTTTGTATGAGTAGCGTTGTGTGTGTGTATGTGTGAGTGTGTGTGTCTGCTTGTAAATGTGTGTGTGCGTAAATCGTGAGTATGTGATAATACGGAAATGTAAGCGGTTATGTAGAATATTGGATTAATAAATGTGTGATCGATTCCAATGGTATCCCATAAACATAACCAACATTAATAAATAAATTAGCTAATAAGGAGCGAATTAAATCGCGATATGGTTTTCTTACTACAGCATATAAAAATCAGTTAGAGCAAAATAAAGTCGTCTAGCTCTGATTTATGGCGTTTTAATGAACCATCACAGGCTTCAAGAAACTTTGAACCTATAATAAACACCATCCGGCTCGAAGGACCAATGAAAAATTGCCAAGACTAAGTCAATATCTTAGAAATTGTATTGATTACCAGACCTTCTTTAATTTTTTATTTACTATTTTTTGTGTCAGATCAGTTTTATCCATCAGCATTCCATTACATTAAAATAACGCTGGACTCCACTATTTAATTTCCTATTTAAAAAGTCCTGGTATTCCAAAACATGGTCCTTCGAGCCAGATCAATGCTCGAGCCTTCTTTGTACGAGAAGAGGCTTTGCCTTACAGTAGGACTGAAACAGACTGTCGATATTTAAGTGGGATATTTATAGGCTGTTATTATTATTACTTATCATTATTATATAACGCAGCTTAGACCCTCAACCGGCAAGCTATATTACTCACTCATCAATCCCAGTCTCCCAGGCAGCAGCGATGAGGGTATCAATACAGATGTCCACAGGCATCATGTCAGCCTTCTTCCTGCCCGCACAGTTGAGGACATGCAGTACCCCCTTCCCCGCGCCAACCACCACCCCGCTGGGGCCGTTCAGGTTCTCTATCCAGCCAGGGAATGGGGAGCGGAGGGCGGATATTACTGGAGACAGACAAATTTAATGCGTTTATTATACTTAGATGATTTCCAGGCACTTATGAATCGTCAGTTTGGTTAATCAGAATGATAAAAATGGTCCAGTGATAATTATTTTGGAAGTTGGGTAATTAACACTATTAATCAATATTGAATTTCGCTTATTTTAAGTGAACGTCGTTGAAAGGAACATCCAAAACAAAAACTCAGATGTCAAAGTCACTTTTGAAGTTCATTTCACAATTAATTAATGTTGATCTGATCGAATCAAGTGAGAACTGAGTATTCAGATGAGAGACTTTAAAGTGCCCTCTTGATGAGAGAAGCACACATTTAAGTGGACCTGTTCATTTGCAAGCATTTGTCAGTAATCGTTTTGCTGAACTAAAAACGTAAGGAGGGATTCCCTAGTCACAAACTAAACTAAGTTTTTGTTTGAGTGTGCTCATGAGCTACACGAGCTCATTCCCCCGTCTCCATTTTACCACCGGATACCACCTCTGTGTTCAGTGCATTTTTCTCTTTCCATTTAATTAAAAAAGGACAGAAGATAAATTCAGACACTTTATTGATAATTTAGACTGATGATTTAAATTAACTTCAGGCGTTGGCTAATAAAAAAACCTATTATTTAAGCTTTCATTTAAAGTCAAAACCTTAGACAACGATTATTAGTATTCTAATCAATAAGTAATTTTGCGTTACCTATGCTGGGTCGGAAGATAGCGATGGCATAGTTTGCGTGTGCGGCGTGCTCCGCTACCGCGCTCTCTGCCAACGCCTTCGTGAAGGTGTACGTGTTCGGCTTTGGGTGGATCAACCTGGAGAATGAAGAGTTCATTATCATTAACTTAACATTTCGATGACCGAAGGCTGTCGTGCTGCTATTGTCTTTCTATTGTGTCTCAGATCACGTGTGTTAGAAGGTTGAATGGAAAGTTAAGTGTCGCGATGGAGCAGTTAGAGATTGTAGGTGTATTTGGGCAACCAATGTGACGTCTTGGTTGTCCTGATTGTCTGACTTTCTGACCTTTGAGTACACGTAACGACTAACGGTTTTACGTGCTTTCCGAGGCACGGGAGGTCAGTGATGTCCATAATTTTTTGACTTTATATGGCCTCAGTTGTCTGAATTAAATAAATAAATCAAATAAACCTATTAATGGTGTCGATTCTCTTGTTCACAAACTAACGTAAATTTAAGTTAGGTGCATCTTTCTCTTTCCATTTAATTAAGAAAAGGACAGAAGATAAAATATTTGTTAAGTCCTGTCAAATTTAGACACTCCATAGATAATTTAGACGCGTTTTTAAAAACATGGCGTCTAAATATACGTCAATTTTCTTCCGGCGCTGTCTAATTTGACAGGATTCAACTAAATTGTATCTTCTGTCCTTTTTTTAAGAAAGATGCATTATCTTTAATTTACGTTACTTTGTGAACAAGAGAATCGGCACACCAATATCTCTTTAATAATAATAAGAGTTGGACACCTTACCATTGGGCCAACAGTACTTTGGTAGATAGCAAAAAACGTAGTATTTAAATATATTTTTCCATAGTTATCAAAGTTGTGGCAACTCCTAACGACCCAACAAACAAACTAATATTCTACATCGCGCAATTCTCTGACGGACTCCGCTGTTGATTCTCCCAGGGTAACGTTACAAGATACCTCTAAAGAGTGCTTACTTGGGCGTGAGCTCTGCGAGCAACTCTGTCGGGAGGGCGTCGACAAGAGCAAGCACGTGCGATAATGGCGCTGGCGATGCATACACTCGCTCCTCGACACGTGCCAGCTCAGCATTGCTGTACGCTGTTGACACGTGTATTACGACCTGCCGAAGACCATGTTTTAAAAACAAATTACAAGGGCGAATTTAATGGGCATTTCCTACCAGTCTAAGTAGAGGCACTATTCTTAGATGGAGTCTTAACGCCATAAATGAAAGATGGTAGATGACTTCGTTTCGTAATGCTCCGTTTCGTAATTGCGGCAAGCACGGCGGAGCGGCGTGGGCGCGGGCTGTTCTGATTGGCCAACGGCGACTGGCTGCCTGATCGGCCGGGCGACGCGCTGGCTAGTGAGTTGCGTGTGCGTGTCATAGACAAAGAAGCATCCCCCTTAAGCCCATCTTACTTTGCTATCACATCTCCTTACCTGCATGTTAGGCAGCTGGTCACAAATGTCCATAAGCGTGATCACGGAGCGTACGTTTTGCGCTACCGCCACCTGCAGTGGTTCGTCGAACTTTAGCGTTGCAGCTGAGTGAAACACCACTGATACCTGAGAGCAGAGGAGGCTTATTAGGCGTTTCGGCTGCTGACCTTTGCGCGGGTTGGAATAGAAATTTTATAATTTATATTTTTAAGGGGTTGTTTTGGCCGGTACTTACTTACTTACTTTAAAGTTGTATTTTGTATTTAACAAAAATACAAAAATACTAGAATACAAAAATAAAAAATACAAAAATACAAAAATACAAAAATACAAAAATACAAAAATACAAAAATACAAAAATACAAAAATACAAAAATACAAAAATACAAAAATACAAAAATACAAAAATACAAAAATACAAAAATACAAAAATACAAAAATACAAAAATACAAAAATACAAAAATACAAAAATACAAAAATACAAAAATACAAAAATACAAAAATACAAAAATACAAAAATACAAAAATACAAAAATACAAAAATACAAAAATACAAAAATACAAAAATACAAAAATACAAAAATACAAAAATACAAAAATACAAAAATACAAAAATACAAAAATACAAAAATACAAAAATACAAAAATACAAAAATACAAAAATACAAAAATACAAAAATACAAAAATACAAAAATACAAAAATACAAAAATACAAAAATACAAAGATACAAAGATACAAAAATACGAAATGGTTACACCCTTCCAAGGCAGCGTACTTCAGCCTCTTCCTAGAGCAGGCGTCTTCAGCAGCGGGAGAGGCAGTATAAATGGTGCGAGTAGTGCGACTTAGGTGACTGGAGGCTACAGCGCTGACACAAGTGGCGTCCTAGATCAGGCACTTCCCGATCGTTGACCGTTGGCCTCTAACAAAGAACCGCAGGTGCATGTATGAGGTTTGCACACCTTACAGCCCAGGTGGAGAGCCACCGCCACACGCAGTCATCGTCAAGTAAATACTAAAATACAATTTATAATTCTATAATTTTATCATTTTATCATTTTATCATTTTATCATTTTATCATTTTATCATTTTATCATTTTATCATTTTATCATTTTATCATTTTATCATTTTATCATTTTATCGATTTATCGTTTTATCATTTTATCATTTTATCATTTTATCATTTTATCATTTTATCATTTTATCATTTTATCATTTTCATTGTAGTGACAAACTTATCAGTCCCTAAGCACTGACCTGGTTTAACTGGCTGATGGCCTGCTGGTCAAGCCCGAGTCGCGGTTTGGTGACGTCACCTGCTAGCATGCTGAGCTTGTCCAGCTGCTGTGGGCAGTGTTTTCGGATCACGTCGAACACCTGGAAGAAACATCAAAATCTAAATAAATTAAAAAACTAAATGGCTCGACTAATTCGGCGTACTTTGAATGAGGGTTTTTGCGTATGAGAAATCCGCTAAATGGATTGCCATTTAGCGGATTTCTAACGTAGACGTGAGGTCCAACTGCAGCATGATTGGTGAATTTTGACATATCTGACAATGGCATGACATGACATTAACAGATATGTCAAAATTCGCGCCTACGTTCTGCCATCTAGTACGCAAAAACCCTCATTGTGGACAAGGTTTTTATGAAGAGAAAATTTGAAAAAGTTAATCGTTGTAAATTAATTTTTTTTAAGTATCTTGGTTTGAAATAAAGACCGTATTCATAGGCCAGAATGGGGCCGGAATACGGCCCAAAACCAGCCTTCCACTGTCCCACTGCAGGACAAAGGCCTCTTCTCATACAGAGAAGGCACAAGCATTGCTACCGCGAGAGCTCAAGACCGATTAGCGATTTTAGAATAAAAACAATATTTAGAAAAAATTTCAACAATTTTTTCAACAACCGGTCATTGGTGCGATAACTAATATATTGGACGATAGATGTCGCCACGAGTCCAACTGTTGCATAGAGTCACTGACCTGGGATTGTTTAAGCTGCGCGAGGCGCTTCTCGGGCGGCATATCGTGTTTATGGCGTAGCAGTAGATGTAGGCGCGCCACATCGCGACATGTCCAAAGTAATCGCTCCACCAGCACCTGCAGAACATAATATGATGAAGATAACATGAATATATTATGATAAAATGGTAAACTGATTGACTGTTGATTGATATCAACGCACATCCCAAACCGCTGCTCCTAGAGACATGAAACTTACAGGGTGTGTTCTTTGTGAAGGAAAATATCCACTAAGAAAGAGTTTTTGGCAATTCGACCTCTAAAGGTGTAAAATCTCTCTCTCGGGTCGGTCCCTCATGTGTGAGGATCGTGGTCAGCACTAGGGTTGCACCTGGAGCGGACGATCTGCCTCCACCGACCACCGGTTTCTGTCCAGCGCTTCTCTTACAACGGTGTAAAATTTGTCTGACGACGAGTCCTTTAGTTGATCAGACCATCTTGTTGGTAAACGACCGCGCGATCCTTCGTTGTTCCCAAGTTTAATATCTACGCTGGTGAAGACGCGGGCGAAAGTTGAAGTCTTATAATCATTCTAATTCATCAAGGCTTTAAACAGGTTAGCAGTATTTCTACTGCCACCAGCTTATTGCCGTTGGTTTTTAATTGCCTTAAAACTGCTAACTGACTGCACTTTAATAAAGCAATTGCAGCTCATCCGTGTAACAAAAACACTGTTACAATCATCGCAGACAACAAAATACTGTTACAATCATGGCAGACAAGGACAACTATTTTAGTGCTTTTGATAAATTGCAAATTGAACCAATACCACTTACCTGACTTAAAAAACCCAGGATTCAATGATATTAGTAACATCATTCGTTGGAATCTTTATGTAGATAACGTATCTAGATTCGCAATGCCAAGACCTCATGTTTACAGATACGCGATCTATGAAGCCATAAATACTGCTGTAGTTAAGAAGAAGAATGATTGCTGAACTGACCTTCCCCATAAACCCAGTAGCGCCGGTGATGAAGACCTCCCTGCCTGCGAAGTACTCCGGGATGAGAGGGGGCGTCGGCGACTGCGGGACGGGGCGGGGGACCATCTTGATCTGTTGTCACGTTGTCTTGTACTGAGTCTGAAACAGTAAAGGACCCAATATAGTACCCTTGGGAACTCCACACAGCGTGGAAAGAAATCCTGACCTGACGACAATCTAAATATTTTTTTCCGTTTTTTTCTCTGACCAAAACCGGTCTATTACTGTCAGAAAACGGTAAAAATGTAGATGGATCTCCAAAAAAAATTACTGAATAATTATTTCTTTACCTACAAATAAGTACGGAGCCCTCAGTGTGCTAGTCCAACTCGCGTTTGGCTGGTTTTTCTTACTTTAGAACCCTTCGCTCCACTCTGGATTTAAATAGGTAAATACTTAAGTAATACTTATTTTCAGGACCATGTAGATTAAAAACTGATGTGCTCTTTTAATGAAAGAAGCACATAGCTCAAAATCTACAAAGTGAATAGGCAGAAACTGTTAGGTTTTTTATTCGCGTAATTTAAAAACCGGCCAAGTGCGAATCGGACTCGCACAAGAAGGATTCCGTACTATCATCTCAAAAAAATACGAAATAACACGTTTATTGTATGGGGACCCCCCTTAATTTTTTTTTTTGTTAATTTTTAGTATTTGTTGTTATAGCGGCAACGGAAATACTTCTTTTGTGAAAGTTTCAGCTTTCTAGCTATCACGGTTTATGAGATACAGCCTGAAGACAGGCAGACAGACAGCGGAGGCTGAGTAATAGGGTCCCGTTTTACCCTTTGGGTACGGAACCCTAAAAACCAGCCAAGTGTGAGTCGATCGCGCACACAAAGTAATATTTAACATTATATGCAAACAAGAACTAACATTGGCTTTTCCAAAATGCAAGCATATGCTCACAATATCAATATTGAGAGTACAAATATGAATTTCCATGTTATTGTAGGACTTCTCATAGATTTTCCTGTAATCTTAGATCCGTACTAATATTATAAATGCGAAAGTAACTCTGTCTGTCTGTATGTCTGTCTCTTCCTCACGCCTAAACCACTGAACCGATTTGAATGAGCTAGATTTATAGTCTGGGATCTGAGAAAGGACATAGGATAGTTTTCATCCCGGAAATCTCCCGGGAACGGGAACTATTAATCCACGCGGACGAAGTCGCGGGCAAAAGCTAGTAATATACATGTGAGACTTTGCCCTTTTGACTTTTTATCTGAAAATCAGCTATTCAATCGAAGTAAGAGGAATAAAATAATAAATAAATAATAAATATCTTAGGACAACTCACTGTCATCTGATCCCAAACTAAGCAGAGCTTTTTTTTTTTTTTTTGGTGAGTGGGAAATCATCCAATGACTGCTCCCGTCCTGGGTGCGGCGGGAGGGTGTGTCAGACTCTTACTGACTAAAACCCACTCATGTTCCTTCGATTGCCTTTTATGTTCCAGGGTCACGGTAACAGTTATAAACATAACAGTTTGTGTTATGGTAACCAGACAACTGATATACATACTTATATACTTTGTAAATACATACATATTATAGATAAATTACACCCAGACACAGAACAAACAATCATGCTCATCACACAAAGTTTGTCCTGGGTGGGAATCGAACCCACGACCTCCGGCTTAGCAGTCAGGGTCACTAACCACTAGACCAACAGGCCACATCTATTTATGAATTATACTAAGTGTATTTTTGGTCTTGCTCAACCCGCTAGGAGATGATTCAACTCATGAAAACAAACTACTTTTATTATGGAACCAACTCTGGAATCGCGAAAAAAATATCAGCTGTTTCTAAGAAAAGTTCAATGCCTCCCAACCATAATGTATGAAACAGTTGATATTTTTTTCTTATACTGTTCACAGACAGACAAACAATACTTTTCCATTGATAATTTTAGAATGAATAGCTAGTTCATAAATTCGCAAACCATACGAATCAATAAGTCGGCATTTACTTAAAGTGCATTTGAACGAACACGTGAAAACGGAGTTCCTGGTGTCAAATAAAGCAAAGTGCGAAAATAGTTGTGTTATCGACAAAAATTGTGTCTGTCTGTCTGTATGTATTTACTTCGTCATCATAGAGAGACTCTTCACACGGAGCGGTCAACGCAGCGACGCTGATTCTGCGTAAAACATTTTTATTTAACGGGCCTGTTGGTTAGTGACCCTGACTGCTGAGCCGGAGGTCGTGGGTTCGATTCCCACCCAGGTCAAACTTTGTGCGATGAGCATGATTGTTTGTCCTGTGTTTATCTATAATATGTATTTATTTATTAAAGGTGGGACTTAATTAAGCAGGTCCTATAGAAGTATGGTTAATGACAATTAAAAATATGATATATAATTCTGCCATAATTCTAAGTTTTGGGAGTTCAGTGGAAAGACAAGAAATTAGGTAATAGTAAAATAACTTAAATCATGTATTAAACTTAACTTTTGTTAATGAAACTTAATATTTTGAAAAATGTAAGCAGTACCTTTATGTCATCTACTATATAAAAATAAGTCGGGTTTTCCTTCCTGACGCTATAACTCCAGAACGCACGAACCGATTTCCACTGTTTTGCATTCGTTGGAAAGGTCTCGGGCTCCGTGAGGTTTATAGCAAAGAAAATTCAGGAAAAATCTACGCGGACGAAGTCGCGGGCAGAAGCTAGTTTGATATAAATATAGAAGAATCATATAGTTTGTGGACAGAAAGGCAATCACGTCGAGATTATTTGCAGTTGTACATCTAATATTAAAGGTAGAATGAACCTAATAGGCGAGACACAGATTATAAAAAAAAAAACTTGTTTCCGGTAACGAAAATGACGACGAAACGTTAAAGTTTCGCGTGACGTCACGATCTGATACAATTTTTGCTGAACAGTGCCGACAAAAGCCCCCACTCCGGAACTTTGTTGCTCTTTTTCTTTGTATTCTTTTATTAATTTGTTCAAGCAAAAATTACGTGTCCCGTATTTTTGGCCGGTCTATTAGACGGGCTAAACAGAATGCCATTTTTATGTTGTCTTCATCCCTATTGGCCAATTGTATATCACATCACACACTTGATTTGAGACAGGCGTGAAAATGGAGTTAAAGCTTCTGTAGAGGTCTTGTGCGTGCACAGAGAAAATGCCAGATTTACATAAGGGTAGAGGGGCAGGGAGACGTAGTGTGGGATACGTCCGTGCGCAGTCGTTGGTATAGATCACTGACCATTATAAATTAAACAATTCTACATCCCCGCGCCTTCTATGAGCCCGAGATTTATTATAAACAACATAAGGACATAAGGGTAACTATATGCGTATGACATTCACAATTTGAATAAAATTAAAGTGTTATACGATTACGCGTCGCTTATACTGCTTCTGTAGCTCTACCATGAGTTTACATCAATAAATTCGCTAGCGTCTCCGTAAATAAATTGTATGAAATGTTGCAAAGCGGCCCTAGCGGTCACAGATAGAATTGACAGTGACATATTGGGAATCATATTTAAAAAAAAACCACTAAATCCCTAAAGTAGTTCACTAACAGCCAACCTTACTATTTAGTCGGATTATTGACTGTCACATCATTTTTACGCGTACGGTAGCGAGTAAGTTTTCGATAACAACTCATGGTAGGGGTACTGCTCTGCCAAGACGCTGCGTTAACGCACCGCTGCGTCCCGCACCGCTCTAACTGAACCCACGCACGTGAGCGTAGACGGTAGAAGTGTAGAACTTAGACCTATGTAGTTATACTGTGTCAATACTCACAACGTGTCGGACTCACTGCAAATAATTCCGCACGTGAATGACTATGTGTCATTTATTATAACGCTTCACGTGATTTCTGTGTTAATCCATAGATACTATCCATACTAATATTATAAATGCGAAAGCAACTCTGTCTGTCTGTCATGTCTTTCTGTCTGTCTCTTCTTCACGCCTAAACCACTGAACCGATTTGAAGGATTTTTTTTTTATTTCAACTCTGACGTGTGATATATTGTTGGATAGGTATTTAAAAATGAATAGGGGTTTACTAAAAACATTTTTTGATAATGTCAATAATTTCAGAAATAATCGCTCCAAAAGGAAAAATCAAAGCGTCTCTCTAACTTTTGACCCGTAGGTTTAAAAAATATGAAAATAATCTGGAAAGTAGAACTTTATAAGGACTTTTTAGGAAAATTATTTTGAACTTGATAGAAAGAACAGTTTTTGTACAAAAAAGACAAAAAGTTTGTACAAAATAATTTCAGCGTACTTAGTAAGTATATCAACGTAACAAATAGCCTTTTTTAGGGTTCCGTAGTCAACTAGGAACCCTTATAGTTTCGCCATGTCTGTCCGTCCGTCCTCGCTTAATCTCTGTGACCGTTAGCACTAGAAAGCTGAAATTTGGTACCAATATGTATATCAACCACGCCGACAAAGTGGTAAAATAAAAATTGGAAAAAAATGTTTTATTAGGGTAGCCCCCCTATATGTAAAGAGGGAAGTGATTTTTTTTTTAATTTCAACCCTGACGTGTGATATATTGTTGGATAGGTATTTAAAAATGAAAAGGGGTTTACTAAAATCAGTTTTTGATAATGTCAATAATTTCGGAAATAATCGCTCCAAAAGGAAAAATTAAGGCGTCCCCCCCCTCTAACTTTTGACCCGTAGGTTTAAAAAATATGAAAAAAATGTGGAAAGTAGAACTTTATAAGTACTTTCTAGGAAAATTATTTTGAACTTGATAGAAAGAACAGTTTTTGTACAAAAAAGACAAAACAGTTGTACAAAATAATTTCTGCGTACTTAGTATGTCAACGTAACAAATAGCCTTTTTTTAACTTATAAGTGGGATTTTTTTAACTTACAAGTGGGAACACTTATTGTGACGAACGGGAAACTACGGAACCCTACATTGAGCGTGGCCCGACACGCTCTTGGCCGGTTTTTTTTAAACTGAGGGCAAGACAGAGTAGTTTAGTTTTCCAAAATTTAAAAATTTTCCAATCGACTTTTCACGAGAACAGTAAGTACAATCAACCCAGGAATCATGACCCACCATAAGCTTATTTTCCTACAGACATTCAAATACAATTAGGTCGACAATCGCGTAAACATGTATTAAAAATGTCACACGTCTAGTCTTATTATTTTGACAGCTTCAAACGATTTATCGATCGTCGAAATGGGTCATGATTCAATTTGTTGATAGTACATTTGAGTTAACTCCAACGACTTCCATTTTCAATTTCGACGGCGATAAGCGACTGATTGGTTTTTTTTCTTAATATGTAGTCAGCAAAGCGGAAAAGTATGCGAGGTCATCACATACAGATTAAGTTTTCTCAACAACCCGTGGATTTTTAATAAAAATATAAACTATAGTAGAAAATAACTAGTTTTTCAATTATGTTAAATTTCATTTAAATACATTCATTGGTATTCAAGAAACCTCAATTTTAGATGAAGGCCCTGTACTTATCTACGTTGCTGACTAGCTTCTAAAAATTTCAAAGAATATTATAAGGAATAAATCATGTTTCATTACTATAGGTACTAATACCAAAAAATTGTGATGGGCCTATTTCCCGAAAAAAATATCTCCTTTGAATAATAATGTCCTAAATAATCTTAGAAAATACATATGAATAAAAAAAGGCATAAGTATTGGAAATTGGCCAGTTTTCAAACCCAACTTTATGCATCAGACGCGGGGCGCCTTAACTTTAAAGCCATCACGACATTGTCATCATCATCTCCCTAGCCTTTTTCCCAACCGTGTTGGGGTCGGCTGCCAGCCTAACCGGATTCAGCTGGATACCGGTGTTTTACGTGGAGCGACTGCCTATCTGACCTCCACAACCCAGTAACTGGGCGACACGATACCTCTTGGTTAGACTGGTCTGAGTTTCTGACTAACCAGTAACGACTGTCAAAGTTCTACGAATGACAACCGGGACCAACGGCTTTACGTGCTTTCCGAGGCACGGGATGTCAGTGATGTCTAAGATAGCCTTTAGAAAAATTTCAAAGAATATGTTAAACATAAATCAGACGAATCGTCGAAGGCGTTCTCAAGATTTGCGCTTAGCAACACATTCAGCGATACATTTTTATATTATCAAAAGTGAAGTGCAAAACTCAAATTGTTTATTTGACGGGCCTGTTGGTCTAGTGGTTAGTGAACCTGACTGCTAAGCCGGAGGTCGCAGGTTCGATTCCCACCCAGGACAAACTTTGTGTGATGAGCATGATTGTTTGATCTGTGTTTGGGTGTAATTTATCTATAGTATGTATGTATCTATAAATTATATAAGTATGCTTATATCAGTTGTCTGGTTACCATAGTACAAGCTCTGCTTAGTTTGGGATCAGATGACCGTGTGTGAATTGTCCAAGTATGTTTATTTATTATTTATTTATTTATTTCCATTAATTAGACCCTGGAGGCGCTTTGGAACGTGAATTAAATTTAAAAATAGTTGATTCTAATCACCCATTTAAAAAGGTTGGTTTATGAAGAAAAACGGGCAAGAAACTCCATACGATATTATACTAGGTGTATTTTTGGTCTTGCTCAACCCGCTAGGAGATGATTCTACCCATGAAAACAAACAACTTTTATTATGGAACCAACTCTGAAATCGCCAAAAAAATATCAGCTGTTTCTAAGAAAAGTTCAATGCCCTCCCGACCATAATGTATGAAATTATAATAAAAGTTGTTTGTTTGTAAGAGTAGAATCATCTAGTAGCGGGTTGAGCAAGACCAAAAATACACATAATAGATAGATAATAATACTGAATGGCCTTAAATTAGCAAGCCTAGGTGAACATAAACATGAATAAAGTGCTAATATTTTGACAAGTATTGCATTGTGTCATAGCCTAAAGAATATGTATTTAACACTTATTTAATAAATCCTTAAAAAAAAGATATTTTGGGACTTTTCACACATGTCCGTCTGTTGCTAGACTAGACAGAATCTATTTATGGCAACTAGATAAATAATAGGCATACTTATTAATAAAATATATAAACATTAGGCCTAGACACAGTACAAAAAATAATGCCTAACACAAAAGGATTTTACAGCCTTGTACAAACAAAAAAATTAACACAAATGACATTCAATTTTTTTTATGTTATCAAATATTGCTAGCATTACGTAATTCTTGTAGAACTTATTAAGACTATAGACTTCTACGGAAAACTTTTAATACCTATGTACTACGACCATATTTTGTAGAAGTTTCATTAGTACTATTTTAAAAAGAACCTCTTTGGATCTTCCATGATTTATTATTTAACCAGCGCAGCGTTGCTGGCCTTCTTTCGTTGAAAAAAAAATAGAAACGCCATTTGTTTCTTTTTAATTTTTTATTTTTCTTAACAATTAATGTCTGTCATCTGTTTTTTGGATATAACGGCCAGTTTTGAAGATGTGAAATTCTTTTTCGAATAAAATTAGTAAAACTTTTTTAAATTGATTATACTATTAGTAATATAAGTGTCACAATTTGAATACATCGAAAGATGAATGTTTCTCTTGATTTTGCTCTTTCACCCAAAAACTATAGAATGTAAATTATTAAAAGTTTATAGTAAGCTAGCTTATAATTTTACTAGCTTTTGCCCGCGGCTTCGCTCGCGTTAGAAAGAGACAAAAAGTAGTCTCCATCCCTTCAACTATCTCCACTTAAAAAATCACGTCAATTCGTCGCTCCGTTTTGCCGTGAAAGAAAGACAAACAGACAGACAGACAGACAGACAGACACACTTTCCCATTTATAATATTAGTATATTAGTATGGATAAGCTATATAAGTAGTTGGTTAGTAAGTGATGCTATGCAACCTATTTATTATTCTGATGTATATTGATTGATACATCAAATTAACCATACTATCCATACTAATATTATAAATGCGAAAGTAGCTCAGTCTGTCTGTCTGTCTCTTCTTCACGTCTAAACCACAGAACCGACTTGCATGAAATTTGGTACAGATATAGTCTACGACCCGCGAAAGGACACAGGATAGTTTTCATCCCGGTAATCCTCCGGGAACGGGAACTATTATTCCACGCGGACGAAGTCGCGGGCAAAAGCTAGTTTTTAATACGTATGCATTTTCTACGTGCTGATTTCATATCCATACTGATATTATAAATGGAAATATGTGTCTGTTTGTTTGTCCGTCTTTCACGGCAAGAAGGAGCGACGAATTATTGACATGATTTTTTAAATGGAGATTTTTAAACACGTAGGCTACTTTTTGTCTCTTTCTAAAGCCGCGGGCAAAAGCTAGTCTATACTAATATTATAAAGAGGAAAACTTTGGTTATCTGATTGTAATGAATAGGCTCAAAAACTACTGTATCCATTTTAAAAATATTTCACCATTTGAAAGCTTCATTATCCCTGAGTAACATAGGCTTTATAATACCACGCTATGTCTTACGGGAGCGAGGCAGTAACCAAAAACCTAACGTAACGCGGGTGAAACCGCGAGGAATAGCTAGTAATTCATAAGGTCAAGATTGTTTTACTCTAGTGGTTAAGAACCCTGATTGTTAAACGGAATGTCGTGGTTTTGATTACCACGCAGGACAAACTACGTGTGATGACCATGATTGTCTGTTCTGTGTCAGTGCATTTTAACTATAATAGTTTTTATAGAAAACTAGCTTTTGCCCGCGACTTCGTCCGCGTGGATTAATAGTTCCCGTTCCCGGGGAATTTCCGGGATGAAAACTATCCCATGGCCTTTCTCGGGTCCCAGACTATATCTGTACCAAATTTGATTCAAATCGGGTCAGTGGTTTAGGCGTAAAGAAGAGACAGGCAGACAGACAGAGTTACTTTTGCATTTATAATAATAGTACAGAAGTACAGTCCTTGACTATATTTTTGTTGCGGTGTGGCTGTGGTATGTCTGAATAGGCTGTAATAATACAATATCATATGGCTAGGTGTTTGTCAGCGTTCAAAGCGTATCGCGATGCTCAAAACTTTGTAGGAAAATAACTATATTTATTTAGTAGTAGCTGTCCCCGTGGTTTCACCCGCGTTACGTTTGGTTACACCCGCGTAAGGCCGTATACAGAAAGAAAGCTGGAAACTTAAAAGCGCTTGCCGGCGCTTATAAGCGCTGGTAATCCTCGCAGGAAAATATATGAACACGCCCCGATAAGCACTGAACGGTGCCGACAAGTGCCGACAAGCTTCAACACGCGCTGGTCAGCGCTGGGCGTTGCCATAACAACTGCAAGCAAATCATTCCGACATTTTGCTTAGTCTGGTTTAACCTGCTTCCTTTGTGTAGAACGGACAAGCGCCGGTAAGCGCCAGTAAGCGCTTATAAGTTTCCAGCTTTCTGTATACGGCCTTACGTTAGGTTTCACCCACGTTACGTTAGGTTTCACCCGCGTTACGTTAGGTTTCACCCGCGTCACGGTAGCTGTCCCCCGCGTTACGTTAGGTCTCACCCGCGTTACGGTAGCAGTCCCCCGCGTTACGTTAGGTTTCATCCGCATTACGTTAGGTTTCACCCGCGTTACGTTAGGTTTCACCCGCGTTACGGTAGTTGTACCCCACGTTACGTTAGGTTTCACCCGCGTTGCGTTAGGTTTCACCCGCGTTACGTTAGGTTTTTGATTGCTGCTTTGCTCCCGTGGGACATTGCGTGATGTTATGTAGCCTATGACTTATTTTAATAAATGTTTCTGTAAAGTTTCATCAAAATCCATCCTATTCTGCGTGAAAGAGTAACAAATATCCGCACACACACACACACACCCATACAAATTTTCACATTTTTAATATTAGTTGAATTTTTAAACACAAATAGCAGCCTGGGGGTTGGGGGTGGTAGACTTTCCGTATAATAGTAAAAAACCTTCCAGCTATTCTTTCTTATAGGAATCCGGTGTTCTTATGCCCTTACTAATAATCACTGTGTAAAGTTATGCAATGAATAAAGCCTGTGTAACCATACATTTTTTGACGTATAAACCTGTCATAACTTTATGCAGCGTTTATTAGTTAGGCGCTCTAGACTTTTATTTTTGGGTACCAAATGAATGATGTCTTGAGAGTCGGTGACTTCCGATCTGTTCATTATTTCACATTGCCACAGACTTCCAAAATTCAAGTAATTTTCTGTTTTTAGGGTCTGTACCTCTAGAGGAAAAACGGATTGAAACACGCACGCGAGTAAATCGCTAACAAACACACATACAGCTCAAAGCGAGCCTCCTTTTTTAAGTCGGTAAAAAATTACATGTGGAAAATCTTTTAACCTTTCGTCGACCAAGCGACAGCCGGCTGTCGCGCTGCTATTGTCTTTCTATTGTGTCTTAAATCACGTGTGTTCGAAGGTACCAAAGCTAGCATAGCTCATTACAGCCACCCGGCAGCCACTCCGCACCGACTCGCCTTATAACCGAGGCGATCCGGTGACGCTACGGAGTTGATATAGTGAGCGCATGCCCATACAAGTCCATAACTCCATAATAAAGAATACTAGCCGCAGGAGGCGAGTCGGTGCGGAGTTACTGCCGGGTGACTCTAATGAGCTATGACCTTTATCCTCGCATGTGCGTCACTTACGGAAATACATAGAAATATATAAGCGTATTGTAATAAGTTGTTATTTAAACATGGCGTGGTTTGTATTTGCTGCATTAACTTCACAAGTCCACCTTATTTGTCTTACAATGACTGGAATATTTAATATGTTAGTTCTTAGATCTAACGTGTGCTACATACAGTCTAGTGACAAACAGACAAACACTTGTAATGGCTGAAGTCACGTAGGTCTTTTTTTTTGGTGAGTGGGAAATCATCCAATGACTGCTCCCGTCCTGGGTGCGGCGGGAGGGCGTGTCAGACTCTTACTGACTAAAACCCACTCATGTTCCTTCGATTGCCCTTTATGTTCCAGGGTCACGGTAACCACTATAAACATTCCGCAACCCCGGAACCATATGGTTTATTCCAGTAATTTCCATCCACAAATCCCCATGATTACGGAGCCATTTGGTTATCAAACATTTAGATATTATTTTATTTACTAAATGTCGTAACATCGATTTAGAATAAAGTCGAATACGAAAGTACTACTTATCCGTCATTTTTAACTAAAACACTTACATATACTAGGTGTATTTTTGGTCTTGCTCAACCCGCTAGGAGATGATTTTACCCATGAAAACAAACAACTTTTATTAAGTAACCAACTCTGAAATCGCGAAGAAAATATCAGCTGTTTCGTAGGTACATTATGGTTGGGAGTGAATGAACTTTTCTTAGAAACAGCAGATATTTTTTCGCGATTTTAGAGTTGGTTCCATAATAAAAGTTGTTTGTTTTCATGGGTAGAATCATCTCCTAGCGGGTTGAGCAAGACCAAAAATACACCTAGTAGGTATTTCATCCATTTTAGTTTGTTTTGACTGTACAGCGGAAGTGTGACAGCAGTTTACGTAGTTTTAATTATTTTTGGGATAAAATATTACCTATATTAAAAAAACCGGTCAAGTGCGAGTTCTACTCGCGCAACGAGGGTTCCGTTAATTTGTTTTTTAGTGAAATAACTAAAAATTTACGGTTTTCGGAGTTTTCTCTTTACTTGTGCTACATGACCTTGCTTCTTGCCAAATTTCACGATTCTAGGTCAATGGGAAGTACCCTATAGGTTTTGAGTTTTGATTCCCTTGAAAATGTCTAAATATGCAATATAAACCGCCGTATCTTTTTATTGCGTTGATTTAGAAACTTGATTTTTTCACTGCTTTAAGAGATAGCAGACCTGAGTATGTGATATTAATTTGAGCTTGATATCTCGACGCGTTTCTGAAAAAAAAAGGTCTTGACAGACGGACAAACGGGAGGACGGACGGATGTGAACTAACTACAAATTTACGGTTTTCAGAGTTTTTCCTTTACTTTTGCTACATGACGTTGCTTTTTGCCAAATTTCATGATTCTTGGTCAATGGGAAGTACCCTATAGGTTTTGAGTTTTGATTCCCTTGAAAATGTCTAAATATGCAATATAAACCGCCGTATTTTTTTATTGCGTTGATTTAGAAACTTGATTTTTTCACTGCTTTGGGAGATAGCAGACTTGAGTATGTGATATTAATTTCAGTTTGATATCTCGACGCGTTCCTGAGAAAAAGGTTCTTGACAGACAGACGGACAGACGGACGCCTGATGTGAACTAACTACAAATTTACGGTTTTCAGAGTTTTCCCTTTACTTGTGCTACATGACCTTGCTTCTTGCCAAATTTCACAATTCTAGGTCAATGGGAAGTACCTTATAGGTTTTGAGTTTTGATTCCCTTGAAAATGTCTAAATATGCAATATAAACCGCCGTATCTTTTTATTGCGTTGATTTAGAAACTTGATTTTTTCACTGCTTTGAGAGATAGCAGACCTGAGTATGTGATATTAATTTCAGCTTGATATCTCGACGCGTTTCTGAGAAAAAGGTTCTTGACAGACAGACGGACAGACGGACGCCTGATGTCAACTAACTACAAATTTACGGTTTTCGGAGTTTTCCCTTTACTTGTGTTACATGACCTTGCATTTTGCCAAATTTCATGATTCTAGGTCAATGGGAAGTACCCTATAGGTTTTGAGTTTTGATTCTCTTGAAAATATCTAAATATGCAATATAAACCGCCGTATTTTTTTATTGCATTGATTTAGAAACTTGATTTTTTCACTGCTGTGAGAGATAGCAGACCTAAGTATGTGATATTAATTTCAGCTTGATATCTCGACGCGTTTATGAGAAAAAGGTTCTTGACAGACAGACGGACAGACGGACGCCTGGTGTGAACTAACTACAAATTTACGGTTTTCGGAGTTTTCCCTTTACTTGTGCTACATGACCTTGCTTTTTGCCAAATTTCATGATTCTAGGTCAATGGGAAGTACCCTATAGGTTTTGATTTCCTTGCAAATGTCCAAATTTGCAATATAAACCGCCGTATCTTTTTATTGCGTTGATTTAAAAACTTGATATTTTCAGTGCTTTAAGAGATAGCAGACCCGAGTATGTGATATTAATTTCAGCTTGATATCTCGACGCGTTTCTGAGAAAAAGGGTCTTGACAGCCGGACGGACGGACAGACGGACAACAAAGTGATCCTATAAGGGTTCCGATTTTACCTTTTGAGGTACGGAACCCTAAAATTACAAAAATCGATTCAGTAAACGATTCTGAACAAACTATTTTCTCAAAGTGCATTAATTCAGTTACACATTGTATATTTGACGGGCCTGTTGGTCTAGTGGTAAGTGACCCTGACTGCCAAAGTGCCAAGCCCGAGGTCGTGGGTTCGATTCGCACACAGGACAAACTTTGCGTGATAAGCACGATTGTTTGTTCTGTGTCTGGGTATAATTTATCTATAATATGTATGAAAAACAAAACTCAATATGTATAATTATGAAATTATATACCTATAAATTATATAAGTATGTTTATCTGTCTGGTTTCCATAGTACAAGCTCTGCTTAGTTTGGGATCAGATGGCCGTGTGTGAGTTGTCCCAGGATTTATTTGTTAGCTAAGCCGAGGGATTTAGAATAAACCATTTCTAGGAGAGTCTACTATCTAAAGCTTTCTAAAGCTGAGTCTCTAAATATACATATATAAAATAGGCCACCATATTGGATTCACAAATCTACTTATGTTTGGACTCAGCACACCAAAAAACAACGAAAACGACACCTGTGACACATGCTGTGAAAAATCGGGATATTATAAATTGCATATCAAATAAATAATCGTCTATCAATACAAACTCATCATTTATATTCTTTTTTACATCAAGTAACTTTCTTCACTACAAATAAACTAAATGTTTAACAAAACTCAAACTGCAGATAATTTGAAATTATACATCAATATGACATTACTTTTTTTCTCATATTGCAATACAGTTAAATTTATTTTTGTACAAAAATACTACATACATAGCATAAATACTGACTGCACAGCAAAATTTCCATATTTCATAGCAAAATAACTATCCCAGTCGCATATTAACCAGTAAGTACAACAAAACCTGTTCATCATATTTGTCTTAATTTTCAAGAAGCCATGCTCGGCAAATTTAATAATTATTATAACAAAAAAATCTTGTCACATTGCATTATTTCTAAAAGCAGAACAAATTAACTGAAAAAGGTACGCGGCTTCGCGCATTTTGGTTGGTTAGGTTAGGTTAGAACTGTGACCACACAACGCGCGAAGGCGAGCGAGCGCAGCGAGCGTGCCGCGGCAGCGGCCGCCGAGCGCCAGATATCCTCTTTTGCCAAGCAAACATTTTAGTTTCTTTGCTCTGTTTTAAAATAATTGGTGATCTATTTTAATTAGTTTGCTTAAATACTTATTAGGAAAAACCTATTACAGTACATACAAAAACATTTATTTGGTACTAGACCCTACCTATATCTGCATGATTTTAAGTGATTTATTGTGGAATTGTAAGTACTTACAATTCCTGCAGAAGCTAAAAATGTGCCTATTGGGCAAAAAAAGAAGCGTGGACGCCCCACAAAAGCAAGACCCACTTTAATAATTCAATAAATTATAATTTTGTATCTAATTTTATATTTTTTTTTGCTGATCTCATTATGTGGTAATTAATAAATAAAAAGACGACTGTGACTAATAAAATGCTGTTTTATTTAGAAAAACTGCTGTAAATAATATAAAAATAGAAGCTATATTTAAAAGAAAAAGAGTTAACATGTATAATGTGCATTAAGATTATTAGCTGTGCATTGATTAAAAAGCTTTTGCTTTAGAAAAAATCGCTGTACGCTGCGAAAATAAATTGTAGTGTGTTTAGTAATAATTTTGAGTTGAATATTTTGCTGTGCAATCAGTAATTTTGATGGGAATTCGGAATCTTATTGCAAAGAAAAAGGATATTTTTTGATTTGCGTTTAAATACTACCCTGAAAAATCATGGCTGCCATCTTGGATTCGCTAATCAGCCTTATAATGGATTGAGCAGCAAGCCGACAGCCAGCTGTCGCGTGGTCGACGAAAGGTACCTACTGATGCAGTATATGGTTAAGCTGTCAATTTCTGAAGACGCTACATAATATCGACTTTTGGCTATAACATATTATAATATTCACATACATAAAATATTATACAAATATTATAACAACTAAATAAAACTTAAGTGTCCATTTGTAATATAAATTAACAGCTTAATGCAGAATGTTAAAGTATATGCGATACTTAGAATAAAAACGAATAATAATACTTAATATCTATGTTTGTGGAAAAAAATATTGTCTATCTGTATGTTTGTTTTGTTTTTCCCCGAAACGACTGGATCCAATGATGTTATAAGTAAAAAAGTGTAGATAGGTTACCCAAACGAAATTCTATCTTCAAAAACGGCACACTAACGCACACATACATTACACGTCAAAGTAGGATGAAATGATTGAAGTAGTGCGAGTGAAAAAGAGATAAACGTCAAATGTCAACGCGATACTCAGTATCATGTTTGCCAATTGGCAAACTTTTAATGTGCCACTTTTTGACTGCATATAACCTATCTACTTACACTTTTTCCTTATAACATCATTGACTGGATCGATTTTGATAAATGATATATGAATTTGCCTGATTACCATAACACAAGCTCTGCTTAGCTTCGGATCAGTGTGTGAGATGGCCGTGTGTGAGTTGTCCCAGAATATTTATTATTAAAAATAATACGTTTGAACAAAAGTTACAGTGTAGACAGTCCTACGAGGTTATAATAGTAGGTAGTTTAAATAAACTCGTGTAGAATCAAGTATCGTTCAAAGCACTTAACTTAAAGTGTTAATACGTTAAGTCCATACTAATCTTATACATTACTGGACTCCGTTTGCGTAAATTGAATTGAACGATGCTTTTTAATAATTTTGTGAGATCTGAATGAAAAATATTTTCGTTTTCATTGTAAAAAAATAATAAAATAACTTTTTTTTTGGGAGTAAGTGTCAAATATTGTCAACAATTTTACGTTGAAAAGAGATAATTATATATCGTTATAATAGGCGAGACGACAAAAAAAAGTAATTAGTCCGTCATCACTATGCCCCCACTCCAGAACTTTGTTGCTCTTTATCTTTGTATTTTTTTATTATTTTGATAAAGCAAAAAATACGGGTCAGAGCCCATTCGTCTCCTAAGATTCGCACCCTGTGCCCATTCGTCCCCTGGAACTTTTGAGGGGCCTATTCGTCCCCTGAAGAATATTTATTTTAATTCATTCTTCTAATATAAGTACATGTATATTATGTGTATACTGCAGCTTGGTAGTCCTGGTACAGTCGCGCAGAAAAGGGTAAAATAAAAATATAAACATTCCTTAAATATCATGTTTAAGTATTTCAAATAAGATTAAGTTTAATAAAATGCCTCTAGGGTCTAGGCATTAAGTCAGTCTTCAAAATAATTAATCGATTCGTCGATCCATCGTTTTTTATTTACCACTTCACGTTACTGCGCGCCTAGTACTTTGGATTGATTATGGTGATCTTGTGAGAAAATTAAAAATACAGTGAATTTTAGATTTTCGAACATGACTACTTCACGTTACTGCGCGCCTAGTACTTTTGTTCTCTTAAGTTTTCAATCATTAATACCCATTTTTACCCGACTGCGCGACGCAAAGAAGGGTAATTTAACAAGCCATTCGTAAAGAGACAATATTACATCGTAAACCTATCGACAGGTTATATTATTATCATGACGGATTATCATTCATCATAGCTCTTTTTTCAATGATCTGTTATAATTTATTAAATTAATTGCGTTAATAAACTGTTCACAAGTGTACTATGTTAACCGTTTCTTAGGTAAAATATAGCTAATTTTATCTCAGGGGACCAATAGGCACCTGAATAGGGGCCGAATCTTTAACTTATATTGTGTATATGTCACCGGAAAATAACAAGATTCGTAAGTTTATCAATCTACTAGGAAGTTTATAAACTTCCGTAGGATTCTAAACGGGAGATAAATTGTAATATTTTACGTCCACATTTTCGTAAATTGATAAACTTACTGAACTCACTCGTAAAATAATAAGTAAGCAGTAACCAAACGCTACGCGCGATCTGATTGGTTGACACTTCACGTTGACGTGTCGCTTCTCCTTCCTCGCGGCCGCCATTGTTCGCCACGGAACATAAACTATGAACGTTGACCAATCAGAGAGCAGTGTGTTATTTTACGTATTTCAAAGATGCGTATATTTAAAAGAGTTTCTGTGATTGGTCAAACCATATAAAATCTTACGAATAGATATCCGTTAGTTTATAAATTTACCGTATGACGTCGGAAATTGATAAATTTACGAAAATGTGGACGTAAAATATTACAATTTATCTCCCGTTTAGAATCCTACGGAAGTTTATAAACTTCCTAGTAGATTGATAAACTTACGGATCTTGTTATTTTCCGGTGACATATATATTAGAGGAGACGAATGGGTACCTTAAAAATAATATTTTTTATTAAAATATTAATTGGTCCCCTACCAGGAGACCAATGGGCACCTATATAGGGGCCGAATCCACAACTTTTATGCTGGGGGACAAATTTTAGGGGACGAATGGGCTCTGACCCAAAAATACGTGTCCCGTATTTTTGGCCGATCTACAAGACGGACTAAACAGAATGTCATTTTTTTTATGTTGTCGTCATCCCTATTACAATTTAACAAGCATCTATACAGGATGGAAAGTTTTAATGGGACCTGGATGAAAACTAAGTATTAAGTATAAATCTTTGAGTTAGATTATTTTGCTTAAAGGAAACATTCATTATTTTTAAAAAGAATGAAACCTGCATTTAAAAAAATTTCGTTTGCTTGTCATACTCGGGAATCGAACCGGCTAAAATCCAAAAAGTAACATTTTGTATTTTTATGGCGTCAAACGTTAGGGCCATTCATAAGGACAAAATCTCTGACAAACATGGCTAATTAAATCAAAGGAAACACATAAATTTTAAGAATTTTATTTTAACTAAACGAAAAAGTGTATTGTATGTTTTCTTTAAGTAAAATAATCTATCTTTGGATTTAATTAAGGTAGTTTTCATCCAGGTTCATTGAACCTTTTCACCCTGCATATTATAAAAAAAAGTCGTGTGAGTTACACATTTTATAACTCAAGAATGGCAGAACCAATTTGGCTAAAAATTGGTGGGGAGGTAACGAACATAGCTGCCGATTCTCTTGTGCACAAACTAACGTAAATTTAAGTCAAATGCATCTTTCTCTTTCCGTTTAATTAAGAAAAGGACAGAAGATCAAATATTAGTTAAGTCCTGTCAAATTTAGACACTCCGTAGATAATTTAGACGCAATTTAAAAACATGGCGTCTAAATATACGTCAATTGTCATCAGGCGCTGTCTAATAATTTGACAGGATTAAACTAAAATGTATCTTCTGTCCTTTTCTTTAAGAAATGGAAAGAGAAAGATGCACTTAACTTAAATTTACGTTAGTTTGTGAACAAGAGAATCGGCACCATAGAATACTTTTTGTCTTCTTTTTTTGTTTTGTTCTGTTTCCGTGGGATGTGACATAAAACTTGTTTTCGAGTACTAACCAAAAATCTGATATTTATTTATTTATTTCTACAAGGTGACTTCACAGCTGGTAAGTATAAATAACTTAAAATATAGCAAAAAAACGTTACGCCAATGACGAAGTACACAAATAACGCGGGCGAAACCGCGGGGGACAGTTAGTTATTTTATAAACCCAATTCAATGTCAAAATAGTCATAAAATGAAATTAATTGATAATTAAATTGAGTTTCGCTGTCAATAAAATTTCAAATAAGTACAATACGTCAATAAGTGTAATTAAGATTTTTTTACACCACTGAATTTATTCAGATGGCGTCTGCAGTTAACAAAAGTGTTGATAACTTCTAAACGGCTTAACCGATTTTAATGAAACAAGCCAGAAAATCATATATTATAACCTTCTTTCAAATATAAGGCTGAGGCTACACTAGGCTGCGACGCGAACTGCGACGCACGAGCGATTGAAACAAATACATGGATTCTCACTAAATGGCTACACCGTTCATCAAATATTACTAGCGATCTTTGATTATTTCTGCGACAGGAACTACATTACTGTAATCGCGGCACCGGCTACATCGACGTATCAGTGAAATTGAATCGAATATACGCCAGATTTTCGCTTATAATGTAGCCATTCCACGTTTATCTCGTTTCGCTCTTCCAGTCGCATCGCAAATCGCTGCCTACTGTAGCCTCAGCCTAAAAGACCACAATACATCCAAATCGGTTCACGCCTTTAAGAGCTGCGGTGACACAGAAAGACAGATAAAAACACATAGCGGCCAAATTTATAAAACTTCTCTTTTTATTCCACTAGTTTTTGCCCGCGACTTCGTCCGCGTGGAATAATATAATAGTTCCCGTTCCCGGGGGATTTCTGGGATGAAAACTATCCTATTTCCTTTCTCGGGTCCCAGACTATATCCGTACCAAATTTCATTCAAGTCGGTTCAGTGGTTTAAGCGTGAAGAAGAGACAGACAGACAGAGTTACTTTCGCATTTATAATATTAGTACGGAATGTAATAATTTATTGTCAAAAACAAAGAAAATAAGTTGTCCTCATTCATAAAATCTGACTGCCATATTTAATTTAATTGTTTTAAATTAACTTTTAAGAACAGACAATGTTTAAAGTTCTTCATGATTTAGAAAATTTGTTAAATATACTAGCTTTCCACCGCGGTTTCACCCGCGTTATATCAGATCTTTAATTACTGTTCTCTGTTTAGCTCCTGTGGGGTATAGCTTGATTTTGGTATCCTATTCATTATTCTGACGTATAAACTATACTAGGTGTTGGTCTTGCTCAATCCGCTAGGAGCTAATTCTACTCATAAAAACAAACAACTTTTATTATGGAACCAACTTTGAAATCGCGAAAAAAATATCAGCTAGTATTACTGAAAAGTTTCAACAAAATACGTTCAGTAGTTTTTGTGTGGAAGAGTAACAAACATATCTATTCATCGATCCTCAAACTTTGACAATCAAAATTTTTGGAAATCCTGACTTTTCTACATATAACCGCCCCAAATCCTCAATATCCGTTGCGTAGTTTAAAAATCGCGCGACTTTGTTTTATACTGTGTAGTGATTAGTAGGACACTTAAGCCCTTACTAATAATCACTGTGTAAAGTTATGCAATGAATAAAGCCTGTGTAACCATACATTTTTTGACGTATAAACCTGTCATAACTTTATGCAGCGTTTATTAGTAAGGCGCTTAGTCAAAAAAGTTTTTCCAATTTAATAAAACTAACGAAAGAGTTTTTACATCTCCAAAACTGGCCGTGATGTCAAAAAAAACAGGCGACAGCCATTATTTGTTGAGAAAAATAAGAAATTAAAAAGAAACACAAATGGCATTTCATTGTTTTTTGATGAAAGAAGACCAGCAACCCTTGTTAAATAAATCAAAGAAGATCCAATGAGGTTCTACTCAAAATAGTATGTGAACTTTTACAAAATATGGCAGTCGAGGTTTTTCTGTAAGGAGTCTATAGTTTTAATAATTAGGAGTATTTGTTTTTGTACTCCATACTAATATTATAAATGGGAAAGTGTGTCTGTCTGTCTGTCTGAATGTTTGTCTTTCTTTCACGGCAAAACGAAGCGACGAATTGACGTGATTTTTTAAGTGGAGATAGTTGAAGAAATGGAGAGTAACATAGGCTACTTTTTGTGTCTTTCTAACGCGAGCGAAGCCGCGGGCAAAAGCTAGTTAAATAATAAAAAAGAAATTAGAAATGTCAGTTGTGTTTACTTCTTTGTTATTATTCGTTTTTACAAATATGTGTGTTCTAAATAAGTATTAAGGAGTGAAAACTTTTTAGTGCGTTTACAAAATGAGACTTGTTTATGCTATCTGATATTGCCGACCAAGTAAGTTATTAACACAATTATTTTAACTATTGTTAATCAAATGTTACCATAACTATTTTATAAAATACGAAGTTTGTATATGCGAAACCTGAATATAAGTAGTTTTTTCTAAATAAGTAACTGTATCGATTCCAATGATATCCACCATGTTATGATTTGTCAAAAAAGTTGGGCACCAAGCGTATAAGTGCTGTTGCGGAATGTGTATAATAGTTACCGTGACCCTGGAACATAAAGGGCAATCGAAGGAACATGAGTGGGTTTTAGTCAGTAAGAGTCTGACACGCCCTCCCACCGCACCCAGGACGGGAGCAGTCATTGGATGATTTCCCACTCACCAAAAAAAAAAGCCTATAAGTGCTGCAGTCACGTCCAACGCTTGTCAAGGTCAAATGCTGGTGCACAGTGAGCTGGTGGTAACATAAGCGTTTATCCAAGAGCTTAAACTCCTAAGACGGGCCTGTTGGTCTAGTGGTTAGTGACCCTGACTGCTAAGCCAGAGGCCGTGGGTTCGATTCCCACCCAGGACAAACTTTGTGTGATGAGCATGATAGTTTGTTCTGTGTCTGGGTGTAATTCATTTATAATATGTATGAATTTATAAATTATTTAAGTATTATATCAGTTATCTGGTTACCATAGTACAAGCTCTGCTTAGTTTGGGTTCAGATGACCGTGTGTGAGTTGTCCCAAGATATTTATTTATTTTATTTATTTAAGACTTTATTGTTCTTTAAATTGTATTAGATTTTTATATAAATTATATCGTCGTGATGGCCCAGTGGAAATGGCGCCCGCCTCTCGTGTAAGAGGTTGTGGGTTCGAATCCGGGCAAGTACCAATGTGACTTTTTCAATTCATATGTACTTTCTAAAGTTTATCTTAAACATCACTGACATCCCGTGCCTTGGAAAGCACGTAAAGCCGTTGGTCTCGGTTGTCATTCGAAGAACTTTGACAGTCGTTACTGGTTAGCCAGAAACTATGACCAGTCTAACCAAGAGGTATCGTGTCGCCCAGTTACTGGGTTGTGGAGGTCAGATAGGCAGTCGCTGCACGTAAAACACTGGTATCCAGCTGAATCCGGTTAGGCTGGTAGCCGACCCCAACACGGTTGGGAAAAGGCTAGGGAGATGATGAGTTTTTTATATAAATTAGGTAATGGACTTGACTTGTATATATTTAATTTTTAGTTTTATGGCATTATTCGGCGGTACGTTCATTGTGTTCTACAGTTCTCTATATAGACGTGAAGAATTGTAATTAGCTGTCAAATTATCGCTCTGTTATTAACCACCTTTTTTTTAGCTGTAAGTCTTCCATAGTCTTTAAATAAATATATACCCCTGTCGCTGGAGTGGTGTTTTCGGACGGACAACCAGGTGTCATAACAAGCTTATAACTTTGTAATTTTTATGATACATCTTTGAAATTTTGCACATAGATTCTTTACATAAAAAAATCAACCGCTTTCAAAAACTAAAAACAATAAAAAAGATAAATATAATAACTTGAATAAAAATTCGGAAGTGGTGGCTCCCATTCTGTTTGTTGTTTTGCATTCCCACCGACTTCCGAATTTCGAGTTATTTTTTTGTTTTTAGATTTTGAGAGCGGATGTTATTTTTTTATTTTTTTAACCGGTTAACAAGAGTTATTTTTTACTTTTCACTGCCTTATTTCATTGTCTGAATGTGTAATCCAAATCTAGTCCAGTTATATGTTGACGCTAAACTAAACATCAGGTCGTCGATATAAATCAGACAAATATACAAAACAAAAATGTTCCTAAAATGAAAACTACTGGGACAAAGTATGCAAAATTTTTAAGTAACCAAATAGCAGCTAGTCCGCATCAAATAAGAATCATGTAAATCGGACCATAACTCTCAGCGTAATCGGTGTACAGTCAGCAAAAGAGATATGTTAACAGGGCCGTCAGATACAATTACTTAAAGTTTTTTCAAACCAATGGATGTATTTTAATGAAAATTTCAAATGTTGTAGAAAGTAATTTGTTCTTCAATCCATTTAAATTTCATTTGGATACATCAATCGGTGTTCAAGAAAACCTTAATTATATCTTATGGGCCTGGTAACATGTCTCTTTTGCTGACCGTACATACTTTAAAAAAATAACCACCGAATTAAAAACTCCTTTATATATCAAGTCGATCTTTTAAAAAAAAAACTTACAAAATTATTATAAGTTTTTAAGTTAAAGTCAATCCGCCTTATTACAAAACAAGGTTTTTCTCTAAACCTGGTTTAAACCATTGAGCTAGGTTTTGTATTTCGAATCTTGATTGTATCAGAATAAGATTCAAATTACAAAACCTGGCTCAATGGTTTAAACCTGGTTTAGAGAAAAACCTTGTTTTGTAATAAGGCAGAATTGGTTTAAGTTAAATTTTTGATCTCATGTTTAATTTTAGTTTTAGTTTTCTATTTTTGCTCAAGTATAATTCTAACCTTGTTATTTTCTTTGTATAGTTTATTTCCACTTAACATTAGTACATTTATTTACTTTAAGTTACCACTTAAGTTTCTGAATGTTGGTTCACCTGTTATTGGCAACTGTATAAACCTTTTATTCATAACTACTCTATTTGTTAATCTATATGCAGAAGCTGTTGGTGTACCATTCATTAATAAATTAATTAATTAATTAAAAATACTAGACACTCGTTCCGATATTCGCATTAACTAAAAAATGCTGTATATCACTTACCAACACTGATATCGTGAGATCACTTAGGTTCCTGCGACAGTGAGACACGACTGTCGTTGTGAGCTAGCCACAAGAACTGCTCCGAAGCTGACGCATCGAATCATACGACGATGTTTGTTTGTTTAGGTATCGCGACTTAGCTTCCGCGACATCTGTGCCCGTGGTTCCGTCTGAACTTGAATAAAATGGTAATAGTATTAGTAAAGGTCTTATTCTCGATTAACCTTTCAACGAACAACAGACAGCCGGCTGTCGGGCTGCTATTGTCTTACTAATAAATAAATAAATAAAATAGCCTTTATTGCTGCTAGAGTTTAACTTTTACAACTACTAACTTATATAACTACACATTACTTTAAAAAGATAAAGGTAACAATAGAAAATTAACTAAAATATACTCTCGGCATTCGGTTCATCTCTCCTCTTAACAGCTTGTCTTTCGACAAAGGCCTCCTCTAAGGATTTCCACTTGCTTCTATCATTTGCTGTACGTATCCATTCTGGTCCAGCCACTTGTTTTAAATCGTCTTCCCATCGCTTGGGCTGTCTTCCTCTACTTCTATTGTCTTACAATAGGCGAGACGACAAAAAAAAAGTAATTAGTCCGTCAGATAGATTATCAAAAAGTTTTGGACACGTATTTTTTCTTTTTTCTCGTAAACGAAAAATGACGAAGCTACAGTGCGTTGAAGTTGCGCATGACGTCACGATCAGATACATATTTTGCACTACGGTGACGTCAAAAGCCCCCACTCCGGAACTTTGTTGCTCTTTATCTTTGTATTTTTTTATTAATTTGATCAAGGAAAAATATACTGTCCCGTATTTTTGGCCGATCTATCAGACGGGCTAAACAGAATGCCATTTTTTCAATGTTGTCGTCATCCCTATTGCGACGATACCATGATCGGCTTAGCCGACTAGTCGGCCGATTTCCAACCGATCAGTCGGCTAGTCGGCCAAAGTCATGGTCGGCGCATCACTAATAAAAATTGTTTATTGACACATAACATTACAGACATTTTGTATACAAATTCTGGTCTTATTCTCGATTAATTACCAAAGATAACTTAAGGATTAACGGATTTAGTGAAATAGAACACCCTTTCGGATCTGGCTGTGATAATATAATGCGTCAAAATCATAACCGTTTTACATGACATTCAAAAATAGTGATACCAGAATATAAAAAAGAAATTAGTACAAGCGTGAACATACTACATACACCTTAACCTTTGGACGAGCAACCGACAGCCGGCTGTCGCGTTGCTAATGTGTTTCTATTGTGTCTCGAATCACGTGTGTTCGATGGTTTAAAATGAGGAGTTCTATAAATAGCCTTGTATTTATGTTCATCACTAGCGGCCCGCCCCAGCTTCACAAAGGTGTCACAAACCTATAAAAATCCTGGCTTTTCTCTATTATAATATACATGGTTTAATATTTTACTGTTTTACGGGATTTAACGCGCACGTACTTTTTTTATTTGTTTTTTGCTTGACGTTTCGGCAGGGTTACACCTGTCATGGTCACAAGCAGACTGTTCGGCGACACTACTCTGTCGATGAAGATGTAGATAGATTTTTATCTACCCTCAATGTTGCTCTATAGTGGACAATCGTCAACATTGAGGGTAGATGAAAATCTATCTTTATCTTCATCGACGGAGTAGTGTCGTAAATCCCGTAAAACAGTAAAATATTAATATGCAACTCGAAAGTTTAAAGTATATATTATAAAGTATACATGGTTTATACATAAAAACCTTCCTCTTGTCAAAATCAAAGTCCAATGGCGAATATTCTTGAAGCTCTCAAAGTTGCTGTCTTTGACACTTTTAACAGAGCATCTTAGAATTGAGTGACGTTTGAATATTCGGCCATTTGACTTTGATTTTGAAAATATCTTTAATCTTGAACCTACCATGTGTTGTCTCTGCATTACCCTAAGGTAGAAACTGGTGCTGATTCTCTTGTTCACAAACTTAACTAAATTTAAGTTAAATGCATCTTTCTCTATCCATTTCTTAAAAAAAAGGACAGCGCCAGAAAATTGACGTATATTTAGACGCCATGTTTTTAAACCGCGTCTAAATTATCTATGAAGTGTCTAAATTTGACAGGACTTAACTAATGTTTTATCTTCTGTCGTTATCTTAATTAAATGGAAAGAGAAAGATGCACTTAACTTAAATTTACGTTAATTTGTGAATAAGAGATTAGGCACCACTGCCTCGTATTAAGTAAGTACCTATATCTTAGTGTTATTTTAGTCAAAATACTTACGTAGTTTTAATAAATAAAATAATTAATACTCTTCAGACTGCTTCAGACCGAATTTCGTTCACGTCACTCGAGTTGATAAAACAATGTTGGTTATACTATCACAAAATTCTATTTTCACAGTTCAAAGGAAGAAAAAATTTGACACACGAAAGTCACGCGACGTTGGCGTCCCACAAGGTAGTATGATGGGACCTGCTCTGTTTACACAAAACCGTCACAAAACAGTGTAAGTATCAATTACTTGTCAAAATCAATTTCACACCTTTAGGATCTATTTGTAGATGGCAGTGCGTCTACAATTGCGGCAAAACAATTACATGACTCAATTTAAACTTGTTATTCACAACACTTTAACGTCTGCATTCCGTACTAATATTATAAATCCGTACTTCTGTACTTTATACTACATATTACTATTTTTACTATACTAATATATAATAATAATAATACCAGCCTATAACTGTCCCACTGCAGGACAAAGGCCTCTTCTCATACAGAGAAGGCACGAGCATTGATCACCACGAGCGCTCAAGGCGGGTTGGCGATTTCAGACTTATATTCACTACAAGTCCAGGTTTCCTCACGATGTTTTCCTTCACCGTTGTCCGCGATGTCTAAGATGATCTTTAGAAAGTACATATGAATTGAAAAAGTCACATTGGTACTTGCCCGGATTCGAACCCACAACCACTTGCATGAGAGGCGGGCGCCGTAACCACTAGGCCATCACGACATTATATACTAGGTGTATTTTTGGTCTTGCTCAACCTGCTAGGAGACGATTCTACCCAAGAAAACGAACAACTTTTATTATGGAACCAACTCTGAAATCGCGAAAAAATATCAGCTGTTGCATACATTATGGTCGGAAGGGCATTGAACTTCTGTTAGAACAGCTGGTATTTTTTTCACGATTTCAGAGTTGCAGGTATTTGCTATATATTACTATATACTATATATACTATACCCGTACTTAATATTATAAATCCAAAAGTAACTCTGTCTGTTTGTCTGTCTGTCTCTTCTTCACGCCTATACCACTAAACCGATTTGAATGAAGTTTGGTACAGATATAGTCTGGGACCCGAGAAAGGACATAGAATAGTTTTCATCCCGGAAATCCCCCGGGAACGGGAACTATTAATCCACGCGGAAAAGCTAATTATAGATAAATCACACCCAGACAGAAGAAACTATCATGCTCATCACACAAATTTTGTCCTGGGTGGGAATTAAACCCACGACCTCCGGCTTAGCAGTCAGGGTCACTAACCGCTAGACCAACAGGCCCGTCAGATACAAGCGGGCAAACCGCGGGCGAAAGTTAGTGCATAATAAAATTGATTAACCTCTTGTATGCCGCAATAGAAAATTTATTGTGTCTCGCATACATATATGCGCTTCCGGAAGTCAAAGGGTGAAAGAATAATAAGTTAATTGATTATAAAATCGCGACATAATATATACAAAGACATTACAAACAAATGACACCCAGACACAGAACATACAATCATGCTGCACACACAAAGATGTGTCCTGGGTGGGAGTCAGGGGGTTGTCTATTGTTTGCCCGACGATTATATGCCATAATCGTCATTTTCCCGAATTTCATTTACCCGAATTTCATTTGCCCGAATGTTTCATTTGCCCTAAAAGACATATGACATACTTTTAATTGCCCGAATTTTAGATACCATAAGATACGAATGCCATAAGTATAGTTTGCCATATTAATATGTGCCATAATAATTATTAGACATAATATTTAAATGGCATAATATTTTTTGCATTAAAAAAGTAATTGTACTACCTAATTATAATTATATAGTTTGATTATTAAACTTGTTTTTAATTCTAATACTTACCTACTTATTAGCTTTCTGGCTGTCGATGTCGATGGGTGGGCAATGTTTGGTATAATAAGAATAAACTTATTTATTCTGTGCATGGTTGATGGTGGGCTAGGTCGGCGGAGCCACGCTTCGCGGGGCTCCTACTTCTGTGTGGTTTATAAAAAATAACCACGAAGGGGATGGCGGGGTCTATTCGCTCGCTTCGCTCGCTCACACGACCCCGCCATCCCCTTCTAACCTAATCTGTCAGAGTCGGGGTGCCCTAAAGTCATTGTATCCAATTTCTCTTGATATAAACAACCGTTACACACCCGATGTCGATGGCAAATTATGTTATGGCATGTGATAATTAGGGCTTACAATGATTATGACAAATGATGTTATGGTAAGTGACTTTATGGGAGACAATGATTCTGGCACGTGACGAATATGGCAAATGAGAGTAGGGCAAATGAGTATTATGTCGTATGATATTATGGCTGTTGACTATTATGGCAAATGATATTAGGGCAAATAAAATTCGGGTAAACGGCGGTATACCGAGTCAGGGATGTTATGGATATGAAATTTCGGATACGGATTGGATACTGATATAGGAATGATTATTATACTGGATACGGTTACGGATACGGATATCAAATTATTTCGAATTATCCGTTAGTTTCGGATAATTTCGGTTACCATATTAAAATTTTAAGGAATTTCAAAAGTAAAATACAACATAACGTGTCTCAATTAGGCTCCGCCCCTATTCGATATTATCCGAAACTTTTATTTCGGATTCGGTTAATAGAATTTAAGCTTTAGGTTTGATTGAAATATCCCTAGACCATGTGATGTGTGTATGATATAATAGAGAAAAGAAAGGATTTTCAAATGTTTGTGACACCCGTGTGATCCCTAGCCTTTTCCCAATCGTGTTGGGGTCGGCTGCCAGCCTAACCGGATTCAGCTGGATACCAGTGTTTTACGTGGAACGATTGCCTACCTGACCTCCACAACCCAGTAACTGGGCGACACGATACCTCTTGGTTAGACTGGTCATAGTTTCTGGCTAACCAATAACGACTGTCAAAGTTCTACGAATGACAACCGGGACCAACGGCTTTACGTGTTTTCCGAGGCACGGGATGTCAGTGATGTCTAAGATAAACTTTTAGAAAGTACATATGAATTGAAAACGTCCCATTGGTACTTGCCCGGATTCGAACCCACAACCTCTTACACGAGAGGCGGGCGCCTTATCCACTGGGCCATCACGACATAAAAAATATTATTGCGAACCAAAATGGATTAATGGACACCAAATTTAGCTAGGTTAGGTTAGGTTAGAACTGTGACCACACAACGCGCTCGGCTCATGCCGCCGAGCGCCAGATCTACTAGTGATTCATATAAAGTTTCAGTTTTCAGTCAAATTCATATAAAAACCAAATTGAATTTAGTTTATAATATTTTAAGAAACGTTATTTTGTGACCATTTATCCATTTTGGTACCTAACCGTTTAGAACTTTTTTGGTAGTAAAATTGGTACTTTTTTGGGCGGTGTTTAAACACAAGCCGAACTTGAATACAAGACATATTACAGAATCTCTCATCTCAAAGGGAATATTCCGATCTGTCACCCCGTTTTGTCCCCACGGGTGACAGATAGGAAAAAAAAGTTCGATTTGTCCCCCAGTTAGCAATGTGTGGACCACATTTTCTATTAACTTCTTCACGCTACTGCGCGCCTAGTACTTTTGATTGATTTAAATACTAAGTATCTCAGTATTTTCAGTATTTTATTTACCAACCCATGGGGACAAAACGGGGTGACAGATCGGAATAACCCTCTAAAAGGTACCAGTAGTAATGTGCATCATTGATAGGTACTTGATATATTTAGCGATAAAGATGTACTATAAAACACTTGTAATGAGAAAATTAATTACAGAAACAATACATAATGTTATAGCAGCTTAATAAAGTAATGGGGAAACATAAAATAATCTATTGTTGGGTTGTCGTTCGAATATGTTACAACATGTGAGTGGTTATGTATTATTGGTGCCGATTCTCTTGTGCACAAACTAACATCTGCATCTTTCTCTTTCCGTTTATTTTAGAAAAGGACAGAAGATCAAATATTAGTAAGTCCTGTCAAATTTAGACACTTTATAGATAATTTAGACGCAATTTAAAAACATGGCGTCTAAATATACGTAAATTTGCATCAGGCGCTGTCTTATTTGACAGGATTAAACTAAAATGTATCTTCTGTCCTTTTCTTTAAGAAATGGAAAGATAAAGATGCACTTAACTTAAATTTACGTTAGTTTGTGCACAAGAGAATCGGCACCATTGTCTCTGAAATAAATAAATAAATATCCTGGGACAACTCACACAAGGACATCTGATCCCAAACTAAGCAGAGCTTGTACTATGGTAACCAGACAGAGACTAACTGATAAACACACTTATATACTTTATAAATAAATACATACATATTATAGATAAAATACACCCAGACACAGAACAAACAATCATACTCATCACACAAAGTTTGTTCTGGGTGAGAATCGAAACCACGACCTCCGGCTAAAAATAATGAAATAACAGCTAATTTAATGTAATACTTCGTTTACATTTAATTTCTTTAACCTTTCGACGACCAAACGACATCCGGCTGTCCCTTGGTGATTTTAGTTTAATCCTGTCAAATTAGACAGCGCATGATGAAAATTGACGTATATTTAGACGCCATGTTTTTAAATTGCGTCTAAATTATCTATGGAGTGTCTAAATTTGACAGGACTTAACTAATATTTTATCTTCTGTCCTTTTCTTAATGAATTGGAAAGAGAAAGATGCACTTAACTTAAATTTACGTTAGTTTGTGCACAAGAAAATCGGCACCAACGTGAAATGTCATTTAGCCATGGTCAGTTAGTCAGAAGTCTAGTTGCTTGTTCCAAAACATAGGTGAATGTAACAAGCAAGGGCAGAGGAGAATGAACTTCGCTCCAATGTCATCGAAAACGACATTTTATTGTAAATTCCAAGTAAGTAATAGGACAAATAGGTACGTTCTTAGTTTAGCTAAACGATCACTGACAAATACTTGCACTGTCTGGACAGGTCCACTCAAATCTGTGTGCTTTTCTCATCAAGAAAACACATTAGTCATTAACCTTCATGACTAAAATGTGTTATTTGGCCAATACTATTGTATGGACTTCAAAAGAGACTTTGACCTCTGAGTTTGTTTCGGATGTTTCTTTTGAGAGAATTCAGCTAGGAAACACACCGGCTCTTTATTTCGTTGATAAACTAGTCTTGTTGGCGTACCGGCTCTATATTTCGTTGTTAAACTAGTCTTGTTGGCGTACCTAGTGGTTTTTTTTTGGGATTGGGAAATCATCCAATGACTGCTCTCGTCCTGGGTGCGGCGGGAGGGCGTGTCAGACTTTTACTGACTAAAAACCCACTCATGTTCCTTAAATTCGGTTGCCCTTTATGTTCCTGGGTCACGGTAACTATTATAAACATTCTGCAACATTGGCCTAGTGGTTAGTGACCCTGACTGCTAAGCCGGAGGTCGTCGGTTCGATTCCCACTCAGGACAAGCTTTGCGTGATGAGCATGATTGTTCGTTCGGTCTGAATGTAATTTATCTGTATTATGTACCTATGTATTTGTAAATTATAATTATTAGTATGTATATCAGGTTGTCTGATTACCGTAACACAAGCTCTTTAACTTGTAATTGGATAGCTTAGGTCCTAGAGTGACTATTCCGGGGATTTTTAAAATATTATTTTTTATTTATTATACCCCAGTGCGCTGTTAACACCAAACAAATTACAATTAGAACCATTTCCATAGAAGTCCCGGGCAGCAGTTAATTTAGCTATTAATACGTACTATAAAAACTTGTAATAAGAAATTTAATTACAGAAATAATTAAAGCTTTAGCAGTTTAAAATAATCGGAAAACATAAAATAGTGTTGGGTTGTCGTTCGATTATGTTACAACATGTGAGTATATGGGTTTTTTCTTAAATATTTCATTTTATTAGCTGACTTGGCGTGGTGTTTCTAATTATTAAAATATAAAGTAACTATCGGAATTCGATTACCATCTCCCTAGCCTTTTCCCATGTTAAGATCGGCTTCCAGCATAACTAGATTCAGCTTGATATTTATATTTTACGTGAAGCGACTGCCTATCAGAGCTCCAAAACCTACTCAAATACTCCCCTTACAATGTACCCCTTGGTTACACTAGTCAGACATTCTGGTTTCAGACTGTAACATGACAAAAACATCTATTGTGAAAAAAAAATGTAAGCAATTCGCCATTTTGTGGCGGCAGCTATCTTGAATCTTGACAAAATCGCCGGCCAAGCGGCACGCCCGGTAGCTTACAGGGTTTTGCACATCAAAGCCGTGGCTCGTGCCTTATGGCAAAAGCCCCCCGTCTGTGCCCCCCAGCACAGTGTATGAGCCTTAAGAACACGTCGAACTCAACGTCAACAATCAAACGAGAGACGTCCGGCGGTTGTTATACCCGCCGTTTTTGCGTCAGAGGTTAAAAAATGTTTAGTTAGCTATTATATTGGCACGGAACCCACCTAGTTCAATATAATTTAATAATATTTTAAGTCGCACTCAAAAGATGATTGTTTCATAAGATTTAGGCTGAGGCTACACTAGGCTGCGACGCGAACTGCGACGCACGAGCGATTGAAACAAATACATGGATTCTCACTAAATGGCTACACCGTTCATCAAATATTACTAGCGATCTTTGATTACTTCTGCGACAGGAACTACATTACTGTAATCGCGGCACCGGCTACATCGACGTATCAGCGAAATTGAATCGAATAAACGCCAGATTTTCGGTTATAATGTAGCCATTCCATGTTTATCTCGTTTCGCTCTTCCAGTCGCATCGCAAATCGCTGCCTACTGTAGCCTCAGCCTAATGCATTATAACATATTTTCTGTAAATAACAGTCACATCTTAAAAGATATCACAAACGTAAAATGACATTCAAGATGGCGGCCCTTACAATTTGTGGCTTTTCATAACGTTTGTAATACAAATACAATTACCAGAAGGACATAAAAATATAATTACTTAGTCATTAATAATTTCAATATTTTGATCACAGGTATCGTAATCGCTTTCGCATAATCGTACTTTACAAATGGCAGTTTGTGATTTGCATCAAGATATTAATTGATTCCTTCCTCCCTCATGGTAGCGTTGCTTAGTCCTGGTGCTGTTGGTGGGTGGTGCTCTGACGGCGGCGGCGCTGGGCTGGCTGGACCGCGTGGTGCGTCTGCAGCGGGAGAAGTTCCTCGGGGAGCTACAGGAGCTGGCGCCGGTGAAGGTCAAAGGTGCATACTCATCATCATCAACAGCCAAAAGAGACTGATGAACAAAGCTTTCCTCAATTCTCATGTATTGTTCCTGTGATACCCTGTATCCAACGGTACCTGCGAACTTAGCTATAAGTCATTAATCCATCTGTCGGGAGGCGCCATTCGAGAGCCTTTACCCCCCTTTAGAGAGCGATTTTTCCACGATAAATATAAATATGTATATGCCTTAATACCGTCTACTTATAACGTATGGAATGCAATAAAATTATTGATGAATGAGTGCTCCTGTCGGTACAGTACGCGCACTTAACTGACGGACATTGGTGCCGATTCTCTTGTGCACAAACTAACGTAAATTTAAGTTAAGTGCATCTTTCTCTTTCCATTTCTTATAGAAAAGGACAGAAGATACATTTTAGTTTAATCCTGTCAAATTAGACAGCGCCTGATGAAAATTGACGTATATTTAGACGCCATGTTTTTAAATTGTGTCTAAATTATCTATGGAGTGTCTAAATTTGACAGGACTTAACTAATATTTGAGCTTCTGTCCTTTTCTTAATTAAAAGGATAGAGAAAGATGCACTTATCTTAAATTTACGTTAGTTTGTGCACAAGAGAATCGGCACCATTGATTGCTCGACTCAAATTGAAAGGCGCTCCGAGAGTTTTATTAGAGTTATGACTAACTTAAGGGGTGATAGACGTACAAACATTACGTTTTTAAGATCTCGAACTTTCTTTTTTATACAAAATAGTTTATTGCTTCTTAAGTTTACAATAATCATTCAGTATTTGGAGCTCCCCTTTAGGCAAGTAATGGTGCCGATTCTCTAGTGCACAAACTAACGTAAATTTAAGTTTAGTGCACTCTCTCTTTCCGTTTAATAAAGAAAAGGACAGAAGATCAAGTATTACTTAAGTCCTGTCAAATTTAGACACTCCATAGATAATTTAGACGCAATTTAAAAACATGGCGTCTAAATATACGTCAATTTTTATCAGGCGCTGTCTAATTTGACAGAATTAAACTAAAATGTATCTTCTGTCCTTTTCTTTATGAAATGGAAAGAGAAAGATGCACTTAACTTAAATTTACGTTAGTTTGCTCCATAATAGAATCGGCACAAATGCCTGTGTTTGGAATAACTTACTCGACATCGATGACACACGTTAAAACCTGCTCTCAATTTCTTGCGACGTATTATCTTCCACAGAAGAAGCTTCGAAAGAAAATAAATAGTGTCTAATAAAAGATTTCAAAGTGGTTGAATGGCCAACGTTTTTAATCCTTCGGACACACGTCTTTTTTTGTGTCTCGAGACACAATAGTGTGTCTCGAGACACAAAAAAGACAGCAGCAGCGCTTTTGCATTTGTTAGTGCACATAATGACCTTTTATGTTTCTTAAGGCGAGAGGCGGGCTGCTTAGGGAGGGAATCAACTTTCATTATATTCCCCGCATTTCGCTGGCTTTGATAAACATTCCATCATTTGCTCATTCTTTAAACGAC
The DNA here is from genome assembly GCA_033675125.1 of Athetis lepigone. Taxonomy (NCBI): domain Eukaryota; kingdom Metazoa; phylum Arthropoda; class Insecta; order Lepidoptera; family Noctuidae; genus Athetis; species Athetis lepigone. The sequence goes on from CM066223.1 coordinate 1,745,499, forward strand.
TATCTGAAACGCCTGCCAAATATCTATGAGTTACAGTCGCAAACTTGCGACCAAGAGAAAGAAAGAAGAAAGAAAAGGTGCTGCATCCCCTACATCCAAACTTCAGGCTGCTACACATCATTTCCCTAGCCTTTTCCTAAGTATATTGGGGTCGGCTTCCAGCCTAACCGGATTTAGCTGGATAACAGTGTTTAACGTGAAGCGACTGCCTATCAGACCTCCACAACCCAGTTATTGCACGACACTATCTCCTTGGTTAGATTGGTCCGACTTTCTTGCTTCGGATTACTCGGAACGTCTGTCAAAGTTTGACGAGTGACAACCAGGACCAACGGCTTTACATGCTTTCCGAGGCACGGGAATCAGGATGTCAGTGATATCTAAGATAAACTTTAGAAAGTACATTTATGAATTGAAAAAATCTCTCGACGCTTCTTTGACAGAGTTTAGTTTTGTATGTAAGCTGCAAGCAGGCGTACGCCATGCGTACTTATTTAATACTAGCTATTGCCCGCGACTTCGTCCGCGTGATTAATAGTTCCCGTTCCCGAGGGATTTCTGGGATGAAAACTATCCTATGTCCTTTCTCGGGTCCCAGACTAGGTATATCTGTACCAAATTTCATTCAAATCCGTTCAGTGGTTTAGGCGTGAAGAAGAGACAGACAGACAGACTTACTTTCGTATTTATAATATTAGTACGGATTCAGCTGCGCCTCTGTGGACAGTGGAACTAAGATAAAAGTCAAATAACATTTGATTATAATTATAAAATACAACTTATGTATGGGCTAGTTGGTTAAGGCGCCCGCCTCTCATGCGAAAGTTTGTGGGTTTGAATCCGAGCAAGTACCAATGTGATTTTTTCAATTCAAATGTACTTTCTTAAGTTTATCATGGACATCACATCATCATCATCATCTCCCTAGCCTTTTCCTAATTATGTTGAGGTCGGCTTCCAGCCTAACCTGATTAAGCTGCTACCAGTGTTTTACGTGAAGCGACTGCCTATCAGACCTGCACAACCCAGTAACTTTCTACAGTTTATCTTGGACATCACGTCAGTGAAGAAAAATATCGCGAAACCTAGACATATAGTGAACCAGCTTTTGCCCGCGACTTCGGCCGCGTGGAATAGTTCCGGTTCCCGAGGGATTTCCGGTATGAAAACTATTCTAAGTCCTTTCTCGGGTCCTAGACTATATCTGTACCAAATTTCATTCTAATCGGTTTTGTGGTTTAGGAAGGTTGAAGAAGAGTCAGACAGACAGAGTTACTTTCGCATTTATAATATTAGTACGGATGTAAGTCCAAAATCTCTGCACCGCCTTGAGCGCGTGGTGATCAATGCTCGTGTCTACTCTGTATGAGAAGAGGCCTTTGTCCTGCAGTGGGACAGTAATGGCTGGTATTATTATACATCTTTTGCTTTCAGCGGAGTTGCGACCGAAACCGCCAGGCTATGAAGACACCGGCGACTGGGACTACGACTCAGTCTTGCGACTGCTGACGAGCATACGAGGGAGTGCGACAGGAAAGTCGCTCAGACGCATGCTTGCTCCCACCAGGCGGTATAAGATGGGCATGAAGGAGAGCATTCGATGGTTCCCGAGCATTACGGTAAAATCTATACTAATATTATATAGCTAAAGACCGATTGTCTACTACCGCCGTCACTGTAACGTCGACGAGAACAAGTCGAGAGAACTTAAAAGCTGAGTTTAGTATAAGGTGACGTGACATGCGGTGGACACGCAGCTATAGTAAATGTATGTGACGACACTTCATCGCCGTCATCTCATTCTCGGTGACAAGTGACGGGGGCGGTGGACATAGGGCCTTACGGACTTAATCAAATACATAATCATCTTCCTAGGCTTCTCCTATTTGTTGGGGTCGGCTTCCAGCCTACCCGGCTTCAGCAGGATACTGGTGCCGATTCTCTAGTGCACAAACTAACGTAAATTTAAGTTAAGTGCATCTTTTTCTTTCCATTTCTTAAAGAAAAGGACAGCAGATACATTTTAGTTTAATCCTGTCAAATTAGACAGCGCCTGATTAAAATTGACGTATATTTAGACGCCATGTTTTTAAAATGCGTCTAAATTATCTATGGAGTGTCTAAATTTGACAGGACTTAACTAATATTTGATCTTCTGTCCTTTTCTTAATTAAATGGAAAGAGAAAGATGCACTTAACTTTAATTTACGTTAGTTTGTGCACAAGAGAATCGGCACCAGTATCATACCAGTGTTTTAGTTACTTGGCGATACAATAACCTGTGATTAGACTGTTCATACTTTCTGGATTCTTACTAACGTTTTATTTAAACCAAAATTGATAACACGCAAACACAGAAAAATCAAACTAATTCACAAAGATTTGTCCTCACAACCACCAAGACGATATCCGTTCTAATATTATAAATGCGAAAGTAACTCTGTCTGCCTGCCTGTCTGTCTGTCTCTTCTTCATTTAAATCGGTTTAGTGGTTTTGGCATAAAACCACTAAACCGATTTAAATGAAATATTATGTTACAGAAATAGTTTGGGACCCGGGAAAGGACATTGGATAGTTTTCGTCCCGGAAAACCCCCGGGAACGGGAACTATTATTACACGCGTACGAAGTCGCGGGCAAAAGCTAGTATAAGATATTTGTATAAAATCTTATATTATACCTTTACCTTCACTCTTATGCCCTTACTAATAATCATTGTGTAAAGTTATGCAATGAATAAAGCCTGTGTAACCATACATTTTTTGACGTATACACCTGTCATAACTTTATGCAGCGATTATTAGTAAGGCGCTTAGTAAATAATGTTCTGATTCTGACCGTTTAGCAGTCAGGGTCACTAAACCAACAGGCTGTTCACTCATAACTTTATTCTTGTCTACAGAAGGATCACATCTACTATGATGTGGATTATTCCAGTTCGGAAGACAGTCACGGCCCCGCCGACGCCAACCACCATATGATTACCATCACAAACCCCGTGGCGTCTAAGATGCCGAGCGCCAGCATCAGCATCGAACGGCTTAAGTAAGCATCAGTCTAAATATCGGCTACCTTAGTATAGAGCAGTCTAAATACCGACTGCTTCAATATACACTAATCTAAATACATGTTACCTCAATAAACCAATCTAAATATTAGCTGCTTCATTACATTAGTCTAAATACCGGCTACCAAACTTTACACCAGTCTAAAAACCGACTACCACACTATACATCGGTCTAAAAACCGACTTCTTCAATATTCACCGGTTTATAAGCTGCGGGAAAAAGCTACATACCTTTATTTAAATAAAATGTTGAACGCCTATTCAAATATGCATAGCAATATGTATTTAAAACCATTTTGTCTTCTACGCCGACGAAGTCCCGGGCATAAGCCAGTATAAAGGTAAATAAATAACTGGGGACAACTCAAACACGGCCATCCTGATCTGTCAACGATTTATCCTAAATTGATAAACACCGATACCTTCGGATTAGACGTCGAACTCAATAAGCACTAACTAGCTACCAACAGAGGGCGCTCAAGACACTGTTTATATCTCTGCTGTTCCCTACAGAGCCGTGTCGTGATGATAACGTTACAAATTCGTTTGCAGGAGGATCTTGGAGGAGAAGGCCGAACGTCTGAGGGAGATGCCCATAGTTCATGTAGAGTAAGTTTTCTGCCTTATAACAAAGTTGTTACTATTATGGTTTGGGTTGCGGAATGTTTATAATAGTTACCGTGACCCTGGAACATAAAGGGCAACCGAAGGAACATGAGTGGGTTTTAGTCAGTAAAAGTCTGACACGCCCTCCCTCCGCACCCAGGATGGGAGCAGTCATTTGACGATATCCCACTGCCCAAAAAAATATATTATGGTTAGGGGTTCCGTTCAAAACAAGAAAAAGAGATGTCTTAAGACACTTTGTTGATCGTCTGTCTCTATTTCAAGACCCTTTATCTTAAGAATCTTAAGATCGCAAGTCGCAAGTGGAGGTATCGATTTGTAATTATAACTAGCCGCCAGCCACAGGGAGCTTCTTCTATGGACGACATCGCAATCGCTATACAGTGCGAGCAAACCTGCGTTTGTTTGTAAGTTAATCGCCCGTTTTAAACTACCTTTGCTTTGGAAGGCCACGTTTTTGTTTCTGGGGGTCCAATCATCATCTTCCTAGCCTTTTCCCAACTACGTTAGGGTCTTAGGAAGCAGTCTCTAACATATATATTATAAAAATGTAAAATTCTGAATGTCGTGATGGCCCAGTGAATAAAGCGCCCGCGTCTCGTATAAGTGAGTGCGGGTTCGAATCCGGGCTAGTACCAATATGACTTTTTCAATTCTAAAGTTTATCTTGGACATCACTGACATCCCGTGCCTCGGAAAGCACGTAAAACCGTTGGTCCCGGTTGTCATTCGTACAACTTTGACAGTCGTTACGGGTAGCCAGAAGTCAAAAAGTCTGACCAGTCTAACCAAGGGGGTATCGTGTCGCCCAGATACTGGGTTGTGGAAGTCTGATAGGCAGTCGCTTCACGTAAAACATTGGTATCCAGCTGAATCCGGTTAGACTGGAAGCTGACCCCAACATTATTGGGAAAAGACTAGAGAGATGATGTTAGGGTCTGCTTCCAGCCTAACCGGATTCAGCTGAATAAGTATCTGGGGGTCCTCATTAAATGACCTTGTTACAGAATGCCAAATGCAACAGTGAAAGCAACCACACCGAAATCAACAAACACAACGGCAGATGTACCATCCGGCAACACGACCGAGCGGCAAGACTCAAACGGCACACTCGCCCCGGGCGGCGGCGACACGACGATCGCTCCGGCGGCCGGTGGCGACAATTCTACCGGTTCCGGCGGCGGCGCCGAAACCACGGTTGCAGACGGCACCGTGCCGGCCGAGACCACGGCGGCAACCGAGAGTTAGGAAACCAGACAGTCTGTCTATTTGCTCGGAGGTTCTGTTGGTCTTGATATTATTAAATCGTATAAATCAAATATGTATTTCAATGACCGACCTAAGAATCAATTTTTATATCTAGGGGATTTCTGGATCTAGAGAAGCTGGTAAGTTAAGGCACCTGATCGGGGCAGTAGTATAAGGCGCCTGATCGGGGCAGTAGTATAAGGCGCCTGATCAGGGCAGTAGTATGAGGCGCCAAAATCATAATATATATGCGTAATTCGGTGAAAACCACGAGGAATTTACATCATCCGGCAATGCAACCAAGCTGCAAGACTCGAACGGCACACACGATGGTCGCTCCACCCACAGAACAGATAAAAGAGGTTATCTGTTCTGTGGCTCCACCAGCCGGCGACGGCAATAATACCGGTTCCGGCGACGCCGGCGGCGCAAATATGTATTTCAATGACCGTTCTAAAAATCCAAAATAATATCAAGGTACACATATATTATAGGACCCGAGTAAGAACATAGGATAGTTTTCATCGCGGAAATCCCCTGGGAACGGGAACTATTATTCCACGCGGACGAAGAAGCTAGTATAAAATAATACTAAAAAATTAACGAGATGACCGTTTGGTCATCTCTTAACTGCAGCAGCACCCCTTCCGACCCGACTTTTTATAGGAAGTCTGACAAGTATGTGAAGTCGGCTTGGCACGGGTCGGGCAACTCTCTGGGCTAACAAAATGGGCAATTGGGCAACTGGGCAAGCGGCACAATGTATTGTGTGTAGAGGTAATAACATTATGTAGTAGGGCGGTGAAAGTGGCAGCGGTTCATTGCGCGCTAGTGCGGGGACACGCGTTTATCGATGTCTGATTTTTTATCTATTTTTTTTTGTTTTTTTTAGGGGTTTAAAAAAGGAGGTTCTTATCGTTGAAACGTTTATTGCATATCAAGAATAGGATAGTTTTACCAATTCATTCATATTTGACGGGTTTGTTGGTCTAGTGGTTAGTAACCCTGACTGCTAAGTTGTGGTGAGTTCGATTCCCACACAGGACAAACTTTGTGTGATGAGCAAGATGGTTTGTTCAGTGTCTGGGTGTATTTTTGTCTATAATATGTGGATATATAAATTATTTAAGTATGTTTATCAGTTGTCTGGTTACGATAGAAGGTACAAGCTCTGCTTAGTTTGGGATCAGATAGCCATGCCCACAACATTTTCCCTATGAGGCTTCTGTTGCATGCGCTCCGTAAACAGTTAAAGATATGAAAGAGATAATCGTTCCAGAGTAGTAACCAAAACCGGAGGTGAAACCGCAAGGTTCAGTTAGTAGAGTTTATCGACACGTCCCCTCACTAAACAAACCGGTCCGCGGTATATCGCTGTATACGTTACGTCATTCCCGTGCCATCGCGACGTAATACTACAACATTACACGGTTTCCTTCAATTCGCTCTATTTGTATTGGGAAACTTTAGTTTTGAAACTCGTGTCAGCACGTGGCTGCGCCTAACTTGTTAAGGGGGATGCTTCAAGGAATAAACCTGACAATGACCGGCTACCGTGTAGGGGATGTTTATAATAGTTACCGTGACTCCGGTACCCCGGTACTCTTCTCATGCAGAGGAGGCACGAGCGTTGATCACCACGCGCGCTCAAGGCGGTGCGGCGATTTCGGACTTTATTCACTACAAGTCCAGATTTCCTCACGATGTTTTCTTTAGCCGATGTCTGTGATGTCCAAGATAAACTTTAGAAAATACATATATCCGTATCCGTACGAATATTATAAATGCGAAAGTAACTCTGTCTCTTTTTCACGCCTAAACCACTGAACCGATATGAACGAAATTTGGTACAGATTATAGTCTGGGACCCGAGAAAGGACATAGGATAGTTTTCATCCCAGAAATCTTCCGGGAAAGGGAACTGTTAATCACGCGGACGAAGTCGCAGGCAAAAGCTAGTGAATTATAAAAGTCACTCCAGTACTTTCCAGGTTTCGAACACTCAACCTCTTGCGTGAGGCGGCCGCCATAACCACTGGACCGATTGGACTCATACTATAATGGACTTTGACCCCTGAGTTTGTTTCGGACGTTTCTTCATTAAATATTTAAGAAAGTTGCTATATAAAGGACTATAAAAATTCTAGCTTAATACGAATATTTATTAAGGAGCCAATGTCATTCGCATAATTATAATAATATATTGTGTTTCGTTTCGTATGTTGACAGTCGCAGTTCACCGACATTTTGTTGCTTGCACACGGGCAACTAAAGTGGCTGATTTTTATGCTATACTGTGGAGCATTTTTAATAACCCGTGGGTCATAGCTAAGTTATGGAACCTAGGTGTTAATCTGATGCATATAAGCTATATTACTGTGCAGTTGTATCAGGATTCGTTCAGTAGTTTTTGCGTGAAGGAGTAACAAACATCCGTACGCACATAATTACAAACTTTTACATTTATAATATTAGTAGGAAGTATGGAGCAGCTACTTGTAATTACTGTCTCACTGCAAGGAAAATATCTCTTCTCATACCGATAAGGTTAGGCAATCAAACCATCTAGCTGTTTAAGTACCTATGTAGGAATCTGGTAAACATGTTGTAAGTATAATCATTAATTTTAACATTTTTTAATTACACACATGTTCGTGCAAATAATAAATAAATAAATTAGTATAATGTGTGTGTGTGCATCATAATTATATATACTACTATTATGTGTGTGTAATTATATAGTTATGCGTGAGTGTAATTATAGTGATAAATAATTATACTAGTGTATAACCCTATTTACTTTAAGCGATTGGTATCTGCAGTAAATCATAGGTCTTATTATAATTTAAAGTTTGTAACCACTTCGTAACCTCGGTCTTACATTTGTTTAGGCACATAAGAGCAATATCAATATCACAGACTTATTAATTTAATTATAAATGTGATTTGACAGCATTTCATAATGACGGTGAGCAAGGGCAGTTATACATCCGTGAGTTGAGTATACTTCATAGTGTCTGCGCTTTTTGGTAGCATTTGGTTTATATACCACTGAGGGATGCTTACGCAGAACTGTGCCAAGAACAAAGAGCTGCCTCACCAGAGGACCCGACAGTCATTGTAGAGTGACGCGGTGGGGTATCTAAACGGTTTTGAGGTCATAACTTTGAGGTCAGCTCTCTGTGCTCGTTCTAGAGGGAGATTCGTGGTTTCGGTGGTTCCAGCCCACACAGTACTGCAATATAATTTATTAAGCTTTGCTTTAAAGCTTAATAAACAGTTCAAAAAAAATTTAGGCTTGCAGATTGCCTTAATTTTTTAAAAACTACGACAAACGTTTTAAAACCAAAATCAGCTCAATCGGCCCAGCCGTTCTCGAGTTTTAATCAGAAATGAAATGAAATCGTTTATTATGCAAGTAGGATTTTAAAATCACTTTTACAAGTTATATTTTTATACGCTAGTTAGGATTAGACTAACGAACATCAATTCATTTACTTATATTTATATAGATATTTTAATCAGAGCTTATCAGAAGATTGTTAAACAAGCGCTTATTGTTTGACTTTTGCGTTAATAAACTGTTTTTCTTTAATTCTTTTTTTCCTATTAATTTAACGTCGCCAGCCACAATAGTTGCCGCCGTCAGCTGTAACAGTCGCCCGTCTGCCCGCCTCAAGATGGCCACACAAAACAGTTACGCAATCACAACACTCGCTGACCGACTGATTTACTTTAGAACAAGTTATATTCAGTGTTGCGTTCATATCGGTTTTACAATCTTTGACGTCAGTGCGATGCTCGAGTGATACAGTTTTGGAGTTTTCCCAACAATGTACAAAACAACAATAAAACTAAAACCACAACTACACAAAAGATAAAATTAAAAAGCACATATTATAAACTAGCTTTTGCCTGCGACTTTCGCGAATAATAGTTCTCTTTTCTGGGGGTTTTCGGGATGAAAACTGCCCTATGTCCTTTCCCGGGTCCAGATCTGGTACCAAATCGGTTCAGTGGTTTAGGCGTGAAGAAGAGACAGACAGACAGAGTTACTTTTGCGTTATGGATTATTCGAAGTATCGATTAGACAGAAAAACAGACAGATACACACTCTTTTACGTCGGGGACTAAAATTAATTTATTTTTATTAAATAATAATTATTTCATGACAAGAAATAAAGAAAACGACAAATACTCCGAGGTCAATGCTCTCTAGAGAGACACGTCTAGTCTGACAAAAAGGCTAGATGCTTGTTGCAATGTATAACGTAATGATTCACGAAATATTATTATAATGTACATATATATATTTCATAAGTTCGTGGCACAACAGTTTAATCAAGAGCTGCGTCGTACAGACTAAGACCCTGTCCAGAAAGGGCGAGTTCACCGCGATTCGATTCGCGCGAATTCACTCGCGCGTTGGCGAGATACTAGGCACTAATACATCGCGTCCACAAGCATCGCGCGAATAATAAACTCGCGCGTAATACGCGTGCAATTCGCCGGACTCTCGACTCGCGCGTGACTCGCGCGTAATGCGCGCGAGTCGAGATACTAGGGCCGCCTTGTTGCGTCCAGAGTTCGCGCGAATTTCAGAGCGAGTACGTATAAAAGAGAAAGAGAAGGAAATACGACTCGCGCGTAGGTACGCCATATACGCGTTGGCTCTGGACGCAACATTCGCGCGTGATACGCGCGAGAGAATCGCGGTGAATTCGCCCTTCCTGGACAGGGCCTTAGAATTTGTGCCTAGAAGTAACTAAGACTAGATTTAGACAGCGACACACTAGACATACACTCAGCGCCTTACTAATAATCGCTGCATAAAGTTATGACAGGTTTATACGTCAAAAAATGTATGGTTACGCAGGCTTTATTCATTGCATAACTTTACACAGTGATTATTAGTAAGGGCATCAGTGTATTACATCGCTGTTATAAGACCAGCCTGTTACCATCTCACTGCAGGGCCAAAGCCCAGGGGCAAAGGCCTCTTCTCATACAGAGATAGACGGGCCTGTGGGTCTAGTGGTCAGTGACCCTGACTGCTAAGCCAGAGGTCGTTGGTTCGATTCCCACCCAGGACAAACTTTGTGTGATGAGCATAATTGTTTCTTCTGTGTCTGGGTGCTATTTATCTATTACTAATATGTATGTATTTAAAAATTATATAAGTATGTATATCAGTTGTCTAATTACCATAACACAAGCTCTGCTTAGCTTGGGATCAGATGGCAGTGTGTAAGATGTCCCAGGATATTTATTTATTATTTATTTATAAAAGAGAAGGCGCGAGCATTGATCACCACGCGCGCTCAAGGCAGATTGGCGATTTCGGACTCATAGTAACTACAAGTCCAGGTTTTCTCGCGATGATTTCCTTCAACGATGTCTGTGATGTCAAGATATATCTTAGAAAGTACATTTATGAATTGAAAAAGTCACATTGGTCCTTGCCCGGATTTGAACCCACAACCTCTGGTATGAGAGACAGTTATCCTTACTAATATTATAAATGGGAAAGTGTGTTTGCTGTCTGTATGTTTGTTTTTCTTTCACGGCAAAACGGAGCGACGGATTGACGTGATTTTTTAAGTGGAGATAGTTGAAGGCATGGAGAGTAACATAGGCTACTTTTGTCTCTTTCTAACGCGAGCGAAGCCGCGGGCAAAAGCTAGTTTTATATAAATCCGACAATTACATAATGCCTCGGCATTTATATACAAACTGACTGACGCGTGACGGCGTGATAATATATCAACGCACAGCCTAAACCGCTGGTCCTAGAGACATGAAACTTGTAGGGTGTGTTCTTTGTGAAGAGTTAAGTATGCAATAAGAAAAAATATACAGGGTGTCCCACGGCAATGCCACATGGAGGGAAAGTACCTTAAATATTGTAGATAGAACATTTTACTGAAAGAAGACATTATTTGAATTTTGAAAACATTTTAAACTTCATTCATAGATATTTAAATAATATCATAGTTGAATCGGGAATCGAACCTGTTACTCGAGAAAATTAATCAGCTTGTAGTTTTATCCTACCGAGCGAAAGACTTCATCACAAGGATTATTTTTTGCTAAATAACATAGTGTCTAAAATAAAAGGAAGACCATGAATACGGTAGTTTCCACCATTATCAATTGACGTACTTTTTATGAGCTGTCAAAACGCCATTCTCCAATAGATTTTGTATGGCAATGGCGACTTATGACGTCACTAAAATAACAACTGAGTTGACTATCTATTTATTGATTTCAACACAACTAAAAACCAAATTTTATAGCAAATTGAAAATGAACCGAATTTATTAGGCCGAAATTAATATAGGTTTTATAGGAATTGTGTCTAACATTTATTGGTTAATGGTGGAAACTACCCAATTTTAACATTTTCAATGCAAAATTAGTCAATTTTTCAAATGCTCAAAACTAGTCCCTTTTTACCCGACTACGGCAAAGCCAAAGGAGGGTTATGTTTTTGACAGGCTATGTATGTATGTATGTATGTATGTTTTTACCCGACTACGGCAAAGCCAAAGGAGGGTTATGTTTTTGACAGGCTATGTATGTATGTATGTTTGTATGTATGTATGTATGTATGTATGTTCATCTGTTCCACCGTAGCTTCTAAACTGCTTGTCAGAACTAAGCAAATGAGGTATCGTTAGAAGCGTCTTGATTGTCCGCTGGTTATAGGCTATGTGACGTATCACTGTATTCAATGTAGCGCCCTCTGACGGATAATAAAAAAATGAAAAATAAAATAAAATACGATAAACCTACCGTGTTTGGTATCATTTGAAAGGGATTTACTAGCGCTTTTCTAATATATATAACACTTACTTGTCACTTTCCAGAAATGGTCAAAAAATTAAATAAAAGTCGTTGAAAATCTCTTAGAAAACTGTTTATTAAATCGATCAAACGGTACCTTGCCAATTTATTTATGCAATCAATCATGTATGTAAGAAAAAACCAACATACCTTTAGTTTAGTAGTACATAATTTTTACACCAGAAATAAATATATACTAGCTTAACCATATTTTAGACTGTCTAAAGTAAATACACCTTTCATGGGGTACTGTGTAAAATGTTACAACAAAATTCTAACGAAAGGAAGTTTAAAACACATTTATAAGAATAAATAATGTCAACAAGCATATGATAATTTGGAAGATTATGTCCAAGATAAGAATGCTTGGATGCATGCTGGTCCTGCTTTATAGGATAATCCACAGTGTAGCTAGCTTCTGCACGCGACTTCGTACGCGAATCCTGTTGCTTATGCCAGCGACAACGATGTCGTCAAAATCGAAGGAAACGTCTAATATCGAATTTTAAGGCACGAGGGCGGGGAAACCACGGGATATGCAAGACGAAACGAGACCTTCCAAATGTTTCATTTTTGAAAGTCAACTCAAGCGTGATTCTGTATCGGTAAACGTCTCCGATTCTCGAGATCAACACATAATATGTCGCTCACGATCAGTGGTCAGTTGCACATCACGTTCCGCACTTACATCTAGAGACCTTGAAGCAGATGCGTAGATACACTGAGAACTCAAGCACAATTATCTATCCGTCAACGACTGCATCAGCTGTCAGTCGCGCATCATATTCTTCACTGGTCTCTAGAGACCTGGACGTAGATTCGTAAATACGCTGAGAACGCAGGCGTACTTCGTGATCGGAAGAGGTTTATACAGAGCAAGTTGCAGCCTGATGTTCTCGAACAGCATCAAGTTTCTCCTGACACTTTTCGGTAGATTCTTGGGATCTTGTGATGCTCAATCATTGAGCTCTTTTGGAACATTGGGAAAGATTTGACTTCTTTCTAGGCACGGGCAAAATTTTATTCTAATACCTGGTCAAATAAAAAATAAAAAAATGTGAGTTTTGGCCAGTAGAGTCCTACACTGTAATTGCCTTCAATGCGTGGAGGTAGCTCCTAGCTTATTTTATTATTATACAGGTAAATTGGTGATAACTTTGATTTAGTTCTACATCACATTATGTTAGATCTTCGAGTTTTATAGGACACCAGGAAACGCACATCAGACCGAACACCTTTTGCTAAGACGGTATTCCTATGTGTGTCATAGTGGAGCTGAGCGCTTTGAATTCCTCATCAGGTGTTCCAGATCTTCAATTTTATACGTCACAGAGAGTGCTCATCAGACTGAACACCTCTTGCTAAGACGTCATTCTTATACATATAATATGTTATAGTAGGTATAGCTGGGTTCTTGGAGTTTCCAAATCAGGTGTTCCAGATCTTCAACTTTTATACGTTAACAGAGAGTGCTCATCAGGCTGAACAACTCTTGCTTAAACGTGATTCTAATAAATGTAGTGTAGACTTTATGTTATAGTGTAGCTAGGCTCTTGGAGTTCACATCAGGTGTTCAAGATCTTAATTTTTTAAACTCTAATTACTCACTCACTAACAACTCTTACACTTAACCATGTACAAATAATATTGTACCAACAATATGATAAAAGAGTAAGTATGGAGTTTCTTGCCCATTTGGAATGGGCAACTAGATTATTTTTTCTTTATTTCTGACGTTCTAAAGTTATTTGTCTATTAGAAATTAAGAGTTTGAGTTTGTACTGCTTTAAACAGCTGGAACATCTTGCAGCTGAGCCTCACTTGTGGAGAATGTTCAATTTCTGTGAACTAAGCCAAAATATGCGCCAAGCAAACAATAACACTTTTGTAGATTCTGTTAAACAATGTCAGTGTAGGGAAACTGATCTTGGAACAATTAGCTATATTGGACACAAGAAAAAATATTAATGTGTCGCGATCAGCTAAAACACGGAGAACAGCCAAGCTCTGTTTTCATACTATTTGACAACGCATATATGCTGATAATGACGGTATATTCAGAATCGAGCCTTGTCTCACTGAATTCGATAGATTAAGGGATCTGGAAAAGATCAGCGTAAAATGCTTTCGCTGAGACTTTTTTGGAGCTTTACTGTCCATAAACTACAAAGTTGTTCTCTCGATAAAACAGTTAATGATTTTGGAAAGTCATGTTTGCTAACTAATGAACAGGCCTATGTCGCTCTCAGTCGAATTAAATGTATAGAGCGATAAAAAATACTTCAAGATCCACATGAAATTCGGTTGTTTGCAGAATTAGACAGATTAAGAAATCTTTCCAGATCTCCTTAATTTCTGACGGCGGCACAGTATATTTAAAACACCAAAACTGTTAAAATAAAATAAAGTTAAAAAACTAAAACCCGACTACAACAAAACGTGATCTAAAAAGTACGAAACAAGAAAATATTTCTCACAGAAATCAAGACATAGGTACAAAATGGTCAAGGTAAGCCGTGGTTGCATGCCATTGTAATTCATATTCATCGCACCCACATGGTATACAGGCAGGCATGCAACCACGGCTTAACTTGACCATTTTGTACCTATGTCTTGATTTCTGTGAGAAATATTTTCTTGTTTCGTACTTTTTAGATCACGTTTTGTTGTAGTCGGGTTTTAGTTTTTTAACTTTATTTTATTTTTCTTGAATACAAAGTCATAACTTTTGATTATTTCGTTCCCTGACGATTTTTTGGTCTTGTTGTGGTGAATATTTATTTATTTAAATGATGCGTTCTACTCAAATGGGTAGATTATTTTGTAATAAGTAGTTATGATTGTCAATTGTATGTCCTTACGGCAATGTAAGCTTTTAACTTTTCAGAACAAAATTTTACATAAAATGTTAAAATTCACGGTCTTCCTTTTATTTGTGACACTATGTTTATTAGCAAAAAACAATCCTTATGATTAAACCTTTTGATCGGTATGATTAAACTACAAGCTGATTAATTTTCTCGAGTAACAGGTTCGATTCCCGATTCAACTATGTAATTATTTAAATATCTATGGATGAAGTTTAAAATGTTTTCAAAATTCAAATAATGTCTTCTTTCAGTAAAATGTTCTATCTACAATATTTAAGGTACTTTCCCTCCATGTGGCATTGCCGTGGGACACCCTGTATATTATATCTTAAGGCCCCTCTTCATGTCTGCCGATGCATCAGCATATGCCACCTGCCGACGCATACGCCGACGTGTAGACGGGGTGGTTTGAGCGTCTATGGTAGGTATTTTGCATACGACAGACGTCCGACAGTGAATCTGCCACGCATTGGCCTCCAATCCGTCTGCCGATGCATCGGCTGCTGCCACCGGCCGACGCATACGCCGACGTGTAGAGGGGGTGGTTTGAGCGACTGTTGTAGGTACGGTATATACGGCAGACGTCAGCTGACGCATCTGCCTCCAACCCGATAGTTGGCGGTTTTCGTGGCACAGATCAAAGGGTTTTTGGCGCGGAATCGCGGATGCATCAGTCTGATTGAAGTTGCGGTTGAGAGTGCACGCGTGCTTCTTGCGATTTCAAACCTACATTGCGCGCAAAGTTTATAACAGTATGAGCACCGAGGAAACTTGTAAGTTTCTGGAGCTATATCAAGACGAAAACTGTCTGTGTGTGTATCCAAAAAATAAATATCACAAAAATAAAAATGTTTTTTTTTAGTCATAGTCATTTATTCATGAACAAATAGTTTGTATCTGAATTCACAATTTCACACACAATAAATTACAAAATTAATCCTTTTTATCCTGGGACAACACGCACACGGCTATCTGATCCCAAACTAAGCACAGCTTGTGCTATTTTAACCAGACAACTGATATACTTACATACTTATATAATTTATAAAAACATACATATCATACACCCAGACACAGAACAAACAATCATGCTCAACGCACAAAGTTTGTCCTGGGTGGGAATCGAACCCGTGACCTCCGCCTTAGCAGTCAGGGTCACTTACCACTGGACCAACAGACCCGTTGTTGTAACGTTGTAAGTGTACTATGGTACATATTTCGATTAATTGATTGAGTTGAGGCTAATGAAATGGATACTAACTGACTATAAAGTAATCGTACTTTTAATACTTATAAGTTTAGGTGGGTAAATATTTTTTATTTCCATTTAAATTAAAAAATTTAAGATTAGGTATCTTATCATTTGGTTGAGGCTATTGTGAATGAATACTATGCAGTGTTGGCAATAATCGATTATTTTTTTAATCGATTACTTAATCGTTATTCGTTAATCGTTAATCGTCGTTGTCATGGTTTTTTGGGACGCTCACCTTTAAATTGACACAACCATGAAAAAGACACCGTGATAGACACCCATGATGCATATTGAGAGAAAGGTCACAGCTGCCATCTTGGATTTTAAAATCGACCCCATTTTTGACCTTAGCACCCCAGAAAACCATAAAAATGACACCCATGATGCATATTGTGAGAAAGGTCACGGCCGCCATCTTGGATTCTCAAATCGACCCCATTTTTGACCTTGGCACCCCAAAAAACCATGAAAATGACACCCATGATGCATATTGTGAGAAAGGTCACGGCCGCCATCTTGGATTCTCAAATCGACCCCATTTTTGACCTTAGCACCCCAGAAAACCATGAAAATGACACCCATGATGCATATTGTGAGAAAGGTCACGGCCGCCATCTTGGATTCTCAAATCGACCCCATTTTTGACCTTAGCACCCCAAAAAACCATGAAAATGACACCCATGATGCATATTGTGAGAAAGGTCACGGCCGCCATCTTGGATTCTCAAATCGACCCCATTTTTGACCTTAGCACCCCAAAAAACCATGAAAATGACACCCATGATGCATATTGTGAGAAAGGTCACGACCGCCATAATGAATTCTCAAATCGACTTAGTCCCCTTTCACAACAAGCGATAAGGAACTTCGTTTCAAAAAGTCTGATTTACTAGTATATTTTTTAATTCATGCTCCTACTGTAAATTAATCGTACATTTTTAATTGTGATTAACGATTACGATTATAATCGTAATCACCAAAATTTTGATTATGATTAAATTAATCTTAATCACAAAATGTCGATTAACTTTTTAATCGTAATCGTTAATCATTAATCATTATTATTAACTTTTTGCCAACACTGATACTATGTATAGCCCGCATCCAGCACCTTCTTCTTTTCCATTTCTTTTTAATAACTCTATTTCGATGCACACTCACGTAGTAGTTAAACATACTAAATACATAAATAGCTGCAGCAGCTACGGTCTCTAGATTTATTTTTACGTACGTGTTGCATCTGTCGAGGATGAACATAGACTGAGCGACCTACATATGTGTGCACGGTTCGCACACATCATCAAAGGGTTTTTGGCGCAGACGTACGATGACTGTCCACACGTATGCGGATGCATCAGTCTGATTGAAGTTGCGGTTGAAAGAGCACGCGTGCTTCTTGCAATTTCATACTCACATTGCGCGCAAACTTTACAGAAATGACTAACAGTATGAGCACCGTGGAAACTTGTAAGTTTCCTGAGCTATATCAAGCCGAAAACTATTTGTGTGTGTATCCAAAAAATAAATACCACAAAAATAAAAATGTTTAAATACGTGTTGCATCTGTCGAGGATGAACATAGACTGAGCGACCTACAGACGTGTGGACGGTTCGCACAGATCCATCAGCGGATGCGGCGGCAATCGTCTTTCAGACGCATTGGCAGACATGAAGAGGGGCCTTTAGGACAACTCACACACGGTCATCTGATCCCAAGCTAAGCAGAGCTTGTGTTATGGTAACCAGAAAACTGATACACATACTTAAAAGACTTTATAAATACATACATAATTACACAATAATTTATAGATAAATAACACCCAGACACAGAACAAACAATCATGCTCATCACACAATGTTTGTCCTGGGTGGGAATCGAATCCACGACCTCCGGCTTAGCCGTCAGGGTCACTAACCACTAGACCAACAGGCCCGTCGAAATGTTTGGAATTCAACCCCTAAAGGGTAAAATATTGCCTGTCGGGGTTGCGGAATGTTTATAATAGTTACCGTGACCCCGGAACATAAAGGGCAACCGAAGGAACATGAGTGGGTTTTAGTCAGTTAAAGTTTGACACGCCCTCCCGCCCCGCCCAGGATGTGAGAAGTCATTTAATGATTTCCAACTCTCCAAAAAAAAGGGGTCAAAATATTGGATGGAAGGTTTGACATCAACGCGGGCGAAAATGCACGCGAAAGATTCATACTTCGTCTGTCTGTCTCTTCATCACGCCTAAACCACTGAACCGATTTGAATGAAATTTGGTACAGATACAGTCTTAGACCCGAGAAAGGTCATAGGATAGTTTTCATCCCGGAAATCCCTCGCGAACGGAAACTATCATTCCACGCGGACGAAGTCGCGGGCAAGCTCGCCATTGTACATAAGTTTTATTTAAGTTTTGATTTATGTTTGTATGTATTTTCTTTTTATGTGCAATAAAGAATATGAAAAGTCGCGGGCAAAAGCTAGTAATCTTATAAGCTAAGAAGTTCTGTTACAGCGCAGATGCGGTTAAGCTTAGATAGAGTTCCTGTACTAATAAGGTCAGCAGGCACTATGGTATTACGAAAGGAAAACGGGTATTTAGGCTTATGAAACAAATACTATGTGATCTACTATATAAAAATAAGTCGGGTTTTCCTTCCTGACGCTCTAACTCCAGAACGCACGAACAGATTTCCACGGTTTTGCATTCGTTGGAAAGGTCTCGGGCTCCGTGAGTTTTATATTAAAGAAAATTCAGGAAAAATCCACGTGGACGAAGTCGCGGGCAGAAGCTATTATATCTATATTTATAAAAGAAAGTCGTGTTAGTTACACATTTTATAACTTTTCACATTTTTTAACTCGGCAGAACCGATTTTGCTGAAAATTAGTGGGAAGGTAGCTTAGGACCAGGGGACGGACATAGAATACTTTGTATCTTCTTTTTTCGTAACCTTAAATCTGATATAACGAGGGTGAATCCGCGGGGGACAGCTAGTTATTTATAAATACTATCAGTTTTCTGGTTATCATAATAGTTTACAGTTTAGTTTAGCATCTAATGGCTAGATGATTTAATGTTGGGGCTGCGGAATGTGTATAATAGTTACCGTGACCCTGGAACATAAAAGGCAATCGAAGGAACATGAGCGGGTTTTAGTCAGTAAGAGTCTGACACGCCCTCCCGCCGCACCCAGGACGAGAGCAGTCATTGGATGATTTCCCACTCACCAAAAAAAAAACCATTTAATGTGCTTACACCACAAACTTCAAAACTGCGTACTGTTATTGAGAAATTATCAAGAGAAAAGCTGCACAGCCTGACCCGGAAATAGAACCCACGCGCAAAAGTCACGCAAGCGACCTTTGCACCAGGAGGGCAGATGTACGTATATTTTAGACTAGCTATCCTTCCGCAGTTTTGCCCGCGTTATGTTATGTTTTTGGTTACCGCTCTACTCCCATGGTTTGATATGTGATGTTATGTAGCCTGTGTGTTATGCTAATGTATAGGTGCCATGAAAGAGACCATAAAAAGGCTATAATGATTCAAATTCAAAACTTAGACGTACTACCCCGAAGTTTTTTTTCAACTGTTAAAAGAGAACAACTTCGTCATACATATTTTTTACGCAACTTTAACTGTTTACTTCAAATATTAAAGTGAACTTAAAGCGTAAAGTTACCGAACAGAAGCTCTGAAAACGAATAGCTGCCACAGTTATTTTAAAATTTGTTTTGTTTATTTTAATATTTCTAACATGTACGACTTGTTACGTTGTTCTCGCATAGTACCTTAGATTCAACAATGAATGATGTAACCAAATTTTTGTAATCTATTGATTTTAAAAGAGTCTTCATGGAGTTTCTTTCTCGCTCTTCTCCATGTGATCTACTGTTTGGAACGAGCAACTAGCTTCATTTTTCTGACAGACTGACACCTTGACGATTCAAAAGTACCTGTAAATGGTTTATTTAAATATAATAGTTTTGAGTTTGAGTATTTCTTCCTTTTTTTGGCACATTGATGCTACCTTTTGTTTGGTCGTTATGCAGCCCTCCTCGATAAATGAACTATCCAACACTAAAAGTTTTTTTCAATGCGTAAAATTTTAAGTACTTCTTGGGACTCTCACATTTAACCAAATTAACAGACTCTCAGGCACTTTATTACTACTAGCTAAAGGCCGCAGTTTCGCCCTAATTTATGTTGGAACTTCCTTCTCACTAAGGATAGAAACAAAATTTCTTTCTAGTGAATATTTACTCTTTACAAAGAACACACTGCAAGTTTCATGTCTCTAGGACCAGCGGTCAGAGTTGTGTGTTGATATATCAACAGTCAGTTTGTTTACCATTATATTCGTTTACTAGCTTTTTCCCGTGGCTTCGCTCGCGTTAATAAGAGACAAAAATTAACCTATGTCACTCTCCATCTTTTCAACTATCTCCATTTAAAAAATTACTTTAATCTGTAGCTTTTGCCGTGAAAGAAGGACAAACAGACAGACTGACACACACACACTTTCCTATTTATAATATTAAGTATGGAAAGATAAGTTATAAGTCCATAACATCTTCTACAACGTAGGAACTCCGCTGCCTACCCCCTCCACGATAATCATACGAGGTATTACGTGAAGATAACTTGCTCGGCCCGGATTTGAACTAGTGAAAAAACGGCCTACTCGTTACGCCATTACATAAGGTCCACAGAGGTCAGTGGTAAAAGATGACATCACATCGTTCGACGCGAGTTCGCTTATGTGAGACAGTCATCATCTCCCTAGCCTTTTTCCCAACCGTGTTGGGGTCGGCTGCCAGCCTAACCGGATTCAGCTGGATACCGGTGTTTTACGTGGAGCGACTGCCTATCTGACCTCCACAACCCAGTAACTGGGCGACACGATACCCCGTGGTTAGACTGGCCAGAGTTTCTGGCTAACCAGTAACGACTGTCAAAGTTCTACGAATGACAACCGGGACCAACGGCTTTACGTGCTTTCCGAGGCACGGGATGTCAGTGATTTCCAAGATAAACTTTAGAAAGCACATATGAATTGAAAAAGTCACATTGGTACTTGCCCGGATTCGAACCCACAGACTCTTACACGAGAGGCGGGCGCCTTATCCACTGGGCCATCACGACACCTTATGTGAGACAATCTGGAAGCTTTAGTAGTGTAGTGGTTATAGAGCCTGTCTGCTAAGCTGGAGGTCGGGATTCCTAGTGTAAGGGTAGAAGTTATACATAATATGTATATTAAATAAACTAGCTTTTGCCCGCGACTTCGTCCGCGTGGAATAATAGTTTCCGTTCCCGGGGGATTTCCGGGATGAAATCTATACTATGTCCTTTATCGGGTCCCAGACTATATCTGTACCAAATTTCATTCAAATCGGTTCAGTGGTTTAGACGTGAAGAAGAGACAGACAGACAGAGTTACTTTTGCATTTATAATATTAGTACGGATGTTGAAAAAATATGAATGTTGTAAAGATATTAACCCTACTAATATTATAAATGTGTAAGTTTTATGTGACTCTTCAAACAATCACATAACTCGGCTGAAACCGCAGGAGATTGCTAGTCTATACTAATATTATAAAGAGGAAAACTTTGTTTGTTTCATTGTAATGAATAAGCTCAAAAACTACGGAACCAATTTTAAAAATTCTTTCACCATTTGAAAGCTACATTATCCCTAAGTAACATAGGCTATATAATATCACGCTATGTCCCACGGGAGCGAGGCAGTAACCAAAAACCTAACGTAACGCGGATGAAACCGCGAGGAACAGATAGTTTTTAATAAACTGCAATAAATTAAAGTATAGTATATTAATTTTACCAAATAAACTTCATTTTGTAAATAGGTTACATAAATAAAACTTTAACACGTCAATACTTTTTTTTTAATTGAAAGATAGCGCCGGTTTTCGTAACTGACGACTCTGAGAGGAAACATCCGAAACAAACTCAAAGGTCAAAGTCTCCTTTGAAGTCCATAAATTGTATTGGTCAAATTATGCGAAGATCATGAAGGTTAATGACTGATGTGCTTTCTTGAAGAGAGAAGCACACAGATTTGAGTGGACCTGTCCAAACAGTGCAAGCATTTGTCAGTAATCGTTTAGCTCAACTTAAGACCTAAGGAGCCCAACGTTTTTATTTGACGAACAATACCAAAGTAAGGACATTTGGGTAGGCCGCATAACTACTAAAACTGTCAGTCAAATAAAATGTTAATTTATATGTAAGTATAAATCGCTAAACAATGTTCATTTATAAAAAAACCGGCCAAGAGCGTGTCGGGCCAGGCTCAGTGTAGGGATCGGTAGTTTCCCGTCCGTCACAATAAGTGTTCCCACTTATGAGTTTAAAAAAAGGCAATTTTTTTGTTACGTTGACATACTATGTACGCAGTTTTTTTTTTAATTTTTTTGTTCTTTTTTGTACAGAAACTGTTCTTTTTATCAAGTTCTAAATAATTTTCCTAGAAAGTCCTTATAAAGTTCTACCTTTCAGATTTTTTTCATATTTTTTAAACTTATGGTTCCAAAGTTAGGGGTGTGGGGACACATTGTTTTTTACTTTTGGAGCGATTATTTCCGGAACGATTGACATTATCAAAAAATGATTTTCACTTCCCACTTTACATATACCTACCCTAATAAAACATTTTTTTATCCAATTTTTATTTTACCACTTTGTCGGCGTGATTGATATACATATTGGTACCAAATTTCAACTTTGTAGTGCTAACGGTCACAGAGATTAAGCAAGGACGGACTGACAGACAGACAGACGGACGGACAGACAGACATGGCGAAACTATAAGGGTTCCTAATTGATTACGGAACCCTAAAAATGTAGCGAGATTTTGACGCCAACCGTATTACTAACGTACTTTTGTGTACGTGAGAATACACAAAACCTACGTTTAAATAGATTTGCTGTAATTAATTATTTATTAAGGGCTAATGTTTATGTGATGAGCATGATGTGATATTTTATTAATTTATGCGAAAGTCTGTGAGAATTTATGTACGATTGTAAAAATTGAACAGGTTTTAAAACTTTGTAGTAGTATTGTTAAATACATCAGAATAACAAATAGTCTTCTTTCTGCCTCTATCTGATTTTACTTGTGGTCAGTACAACGTTTTTGTCTTTCATAATTATCCTCTCAACCGCTTCAACATTTTTTTAATTTTTAAGGAAAATTTAATTATAATTATCAAAAGTTCAACTTTATTCCAGCTTAGCGTCTATGTATAGCGCAATAAAAAATATAGGACCATGAAAACATGTGAATATAATTATAATAAATACATATTTAAGTGAATTAAGAAAAAAAATGTTTCGCACCTCTGACCTTATAATGCAATATATCAAAAAAATTCAAATAATTCAAACATTGACTCCCTAAAAAATAATTAGGGCCAATTGTGCGCGACCGTAGATACGTCATTTTATTCTGTCAGCTTCATACTTGAATAAAAATTTCTCAATAAGCCGTTTATGAGTCTTTACTATAATGATACAATTTTAAAGTATGTATGTGGTCTTTCATAAGATATTCAGGCATAAAAGTCGTCACTTACAGATTACTGATCGGATGTCTATGAAACCCGAAATCCAGCCCCAAGTGCGGCGAGCTACCCATCGCTCACTATCCGCAGAACCGCGCCTACGGTGGCCGGTAGTCATCTTGCGACTCTCGACGTCTTCGCCTGGGTCTTAGTCCGGGGCGAGAGGCTCGTCGTTGCCTCTCGCGCGCCGCCGCTTCCTTCACTAGCATAACTGCTTCGCAGAAGGAGGCGACGGCATCCCATTCCGTCTCACCCCGAAGCATGGCCTGAACCAGCAGCGCCGGGCGCGAGAGGTCACCGCCGCCGATCGCCTCTACGAGGACACGTCGATGGTCCGCCCATGCGCGGCACACCTCACACCGTGTGCTCGACCGTGTCCTCCAGGCGACCGTTACTGCAGTGGTGACACCCAGGCGTCGCTTCCGCCCGAATCCGACACAGGAACCTCCCGAACTGACCATGTCCGGTGAGGACCTGTGTCAAGCGAAACGTGAGAGCGCCGTGGCACCTCTCCAGCCACTCCTCAAAAAGGTTAATGGTGCCGATTCTCTTATTCACAAACTTAACTAAATTTAAGTTAAATGCATCTGCATCTTTCTCTTTTCATTTTAAAAAGAAAAGGAGAGCAGATAAAATTTTAGTTAAGTCCTGTCAAATTTAGAAACTCCACAGATAATTTAGACGCGATTAAAAACATGGCGTCTAAATATACGACAATTTTCTTCAGGTGCAGTCTAATTTGAAAGGATTAAACTAAAATGTATCTTCTGTCCTTTTCTTTAAGAAATGGAAAGAGAAAGATGCATTTAGATTAATTTTAGTTAAGTTTGTGAACAAGAGAATTGGCACTAATGTCAATATTTTAGTTTAACTGAAAGATTACTTTTTTTTTTGGTGAGTGGGAAATCATCAAATGACTGCTCCCGTCCTTGGTGCGGCGGGAGGGCGTGTCAGACTTTTACTGACTAAAACCCACTCATGTTCCTTCGATTGCCCTTTGTGTTCCAGGGTCACGGTAACTATGATAAACATTCCGCAACCCCGGCAGGCGTGGCCCTGTTGGGCCCCTTCCTGTGACTCAAAGATTACTTCAGATGCTTGCACTGTCCGGACAGGTCCACTCAAATCTGTGTGCTTTTCTCATCAAGAGAGCACCTTGGTCATGGTCATTATGATCCGCGCATGATTTGACCAATACAATTGCATAGACTTCAAAAGAGACTTTGACCTCTTTTTTATGGATGGGAAATCATCAAATAACTTTTTCCGCCCACAGTGTCAGACTATTACTGACCATCCTTTTTTTTTTAGTGGGAAATCATCCAATGACTGCTCCCGTCCTGGGTGCGGCGGGAGGGCGTGTCAGACTCTTACTGACTAAAACCCACTCATGTTCCTTCGATTGCCCTTTATGTTCCAGGGTCACGGTAACTATTATAAACATTCCGCAACCCCGGACTGACCATCCTTATTCCTTCGGTTGCCCTTTATGTTCCGAGGCCGCGGTAACTATTAGAACTATTCCGTAACCCCGGTGAGACATTGACCTCTAGGTTTGTTAAGAAACACTGGTTTCATAGTCCGCTTTACTTCAAAATTACATTCAACTAGACACCGAAGAAGCACTAATGGTCATCACACAAAGATTTGTCCTGGGTGGGATCGAATCCACGACCTCCGGCTTATTCAGTCACTAACCACTAAACCAACAGGCAAGTTCTAGCAATTTATTACGGTTTACCTTTTATACGATAAGTATAAATCCGCCCGAAGCCCAACGCTGGGCTACTTAAGCTCACAAATCGGACGAAGTAGACATGACGTAAGAATCATGTCAAAATTGGAAAAGCCCTATGCATTGACCAATCGTTATGAATGATGCTGAACGTAAGTTGCGCGTAACTTGGAAACATACGGGTGATTGGCGGTGTGAGCGCACGCGCTTGAGTAGGACATACAATACTAAAGCTGCCCAAGAGGCTGGCAGCTTTTATACAAGGGATTGTTTAACAAAATTTACATATAGGGAGGAAAGTTCAATGGGTCCGAGAGGAAAACTACTTTAAATTATTAAGATAAATAATTTTACTTAAAGGACACATTCCTTTATCTTTGAAAAGAAACAAAATGGCATTCAAAGATTTTCGAAATTTTGCTTACCACACTCGGGA
Source organism: Athetis lepigone (assembly GCA_033675125.1). Taxonomy (NCBI): domain Eukaryota; kingdom Metazoa; phylum Arthropoda; class Insecta; order Lepidoptera; family Noctuidae; genus Athetis; species Athetis lepigone. The sequence goes on from CM066223.1 coordinate 1,771,168, forward strand.
ATCAAACCGGCTATAATCCGAAAAAGTAATACCATGTATTTTTACATCAGACGTTAGGGACATTCGAAGGACCAAATCTCTCTAACAAACATGGTTCATTAAATTAAAGGAATACCATAAATCTGTAGCATATTAATTAATAAAAACTAAATCTATCGACGCTCAAATTCGCCCTTCGGTTTAAAAGTTAATATTTCAACTTCCAACCCTCTACATTCATACTCATAACTGTCCTTACAATGTGCGTCTCATCCCTCCTCTTTACATGCCCATATCACGACAAACGATTCCTTTCAACTTTTCTGCGACTGGTGCTACTTTCAAGCTTCCTTTAATATACTTATTTCTCACTTTATCCATTCTAGTCACTCCACATGTCCATCTCAACATTCTCATCTCTGCTACATGCAGCCATTTTTCATCCATCTTTTTCATGGCCCAACATTCTGATCCATACAGGACGACAGGTCCAATCACGGACTTGTATATTTTCCCCTTTAGCTTGAGGGGCATCCGTGGGTTACATGTTATTACAGAGACCTGTCGCCATTTCATCCATTTAGAGTTGATCCGATGCGTTACGTCTCGGTCTATATCGCCATCATTCTGCACAAGTGACCCGAGGTACCGAAAGTCGGAGCAAATTGGTATGGGTGTTCCTGCGAGATTAATAGGCACAGAATTAGAAAGACCGCCAAAATCGCAGAACTCCCCAATTAGCCACTATTAAATAATTATACACAAAAACCGCCAATCCCAACGTACCCGCTCAAACTCTCTCCCCGTGTGTCCACTCGTCGTTACAGCAAGTGTTACGTGAGTGCCTCGTCAGTGAAAGCCGGACCGCGGAGCGCAGCGGTGGCCGCGGCCATGTTACCGTACTATTGACGTTTATCGTGATCGCTTCGATTTATTTGGGTAAGTGGTTTTTTTTTTTTGCAATATGAGTTTTTTTTTGAGATTTTTGAAAAAAAAATTGTTTGCATTTTTTTATTCAGAGAGAGCGTTTTTTATAGTTTCCTGGTTCATGAAGGGGCTTTGCCCAGCAGTGGGTTAGTGCAGGCTAGAGTGATAAAAATCTCTAATTGAAGTGAATTATGATAATAATAATTATGTAGGTTTGTGACCTACTTCATTTTAAGTTACTTCACTTGGTGTTTCGTGCTCATTCCAAACTAAAAACAAATAAAAATTAGAATAAAAAAGGGATTTAATTGAACTGAGTGATCTCAACTTTATTTTTCAATTTATTACCTATTTAACTTTTTTATTGTAATAACAAAATAATGATGACCCATTTAAAAAAATATAAGAACATAAAATATTATTGTCTTAAGAAACTGCAAAAAATTTAGGTTATTAGCTTTGTTTTCTAAAATTAAAAATCGCTTTTATTTTATTATTTTGATATAAAAAAATTCTTTAGAATGACTTTTAGAAATAAGCAATTAATTCTAAATTAATCATAATAATTTGTATTAACATTAAAGACAAAGCGCCTTACTAATAATCGCTGCATAAAGTAATGATAGGTTTATACGTTAAAAAATGTATGGTTACACAGGCTTTATTCATTGCATAACTTTACACAGTGATTATTAGTAAGGGCATTAGGTTAGTACTTTCGATGTTGTGTACAAAAACTAAAGAACTTTTTCTCCATTACTATTCACACACAAATGTGACATTCAGACGAATATATCACCCACCCTTATCAAAACTAGCTGACAAAATATTTAATGATAATATAGCCGTTCCCGCGGTCTCACCCGCGATACTGCTCCGCTCCCGTGGAACAAAGCATAATGTTATATAGCCTCTGTTACTCGCAGATAACGTAGCTTAACATTAGAGAAAGAATTTTCTAAAATCCTGGCCTTTCTTTACTTCATGCACGCAAAATCCATACTAATATTATAAATGGGAAAGTGTGTCTGTCTGTCTGTCTGTATGTATGTTTGTCTTTCTTTCACGGCACGGAGCGACGAATTGACGTGATTTTTTAAGTGGAGATAGTTGAAGGGATGGTGAGTAACATAGGCTACTTCTTGTCTCTTTTTAACGCGAGCGAAGCAGCGGGCAAAAGCTAGTACATAATAAACCTTCCTCTTGGATCACTTCAGAATAACCTTTCGACGAACACGCGACAGCCGGCTGTCGCGCTGCCTTTCTATTGTGTCTCGAATCACGTGTGTGTTTAAAGAAATCGCATCATAATCAGTTAAATAGTTTTAAAGATCTTAGCAATAAGCATACATAGGGACAGAGAGGCAGCAGAAAGCGACTTTTTTGCCCGGGGCTTCGCTCGCGTTAGAAAGAGACAAAAGTAGCCTATGTTACTCTCCATCTCTTCAACTATCTCCACTTAAAAAATCACGTCAATTCGTCGCTCCGTTTTGCCTTGAAAGAAAGACAAACATACAGACAGACAGACACACTTTTCCATTTGTAATATTAGTAAGGATAGTAAAGTGTAGATTGTGTAAAAAGCTGTTATTTTGAAACAAACAAACATTTCAATAAAATTTATTTGTATAGAGGTTGCAGCAATGTTTGATCGTCCAAACTGGTCGTATTGTCGAGTATTTCAGCAACACGTTCGATATCCGGGTCAAGATAATTGCAGTCGGTACATTCATTAGTCAAACGTTAAAAAAATCAATGTAGCTTCTTGTATTTTTCTATTAGTACTTTCCTATTTTATTGGCTAAGTTCTGTTTTGTCTCCTGCTTGAAAATGAAAATGAAAAATCGTTTATAGCTAGAAATGTTTACATTATTGGTCTACTAGGTCCTGCACTAGGATTCCCTGTGTTGTAGGACCTAGGCTCTGCGATCCGTTCACAAAAACTTAATTCTAGAACTTAAAACCTTGCTTGCTATGGAGGAAATTGAAAAACATAGTTTTCTTATTCCTCCGCTGTTTTTTTTTCTGATAAATATGAGGAACGATTCAACAAGACAGTTGAATCGTTTCTCGAGCCATCGAGCTTCATTGCTCGGCGCTTTTCTGGCGGACTCCACTGTTGATTTTGGCTTTCAGGAGTTGCAGTGGTTGGGAATAGTGTGGTGGGATTTCTTATTTTAACCCCTATATCTCAATCCAGTTGGCATGATGGCCTAGTAGTTGAGGCATGTAAGAAATTGTGGTTTCAAATGTACTTTTTAAAGTTTGTCTTGGACATCACTGAAATCCCGTGCTTCAGAAAGCTCGTAAACCCATTGGTCCCAATTGTAATTTTTTTGTAAATCTTTGACTGTGGTTTCGGGTAGTCAGAAGCCAGAAAGACTGACAATCAGTGTAACCAAGTTGTACCGGGGTTCCCTATTTGAAATCGAATGACGTGAGATCGAATAACACTTGCTCGAAAACGTTTGCTCGATAGTTCTTGAAATCGATAAATCATGAGCTCGAAAGTTCACTCCCTCGATGCATCAAAATCTCGAATCATCGACAGCGCGTACGCTCATTATTTGATGTATCGAAATTTCGAAACGTCATTTCTCGACCGACCATCTAATCGATTTATAAAACATCTCGAAAACGGTGCGTCCGTAAACGTATCGCAAAAATAATGAAAAAATTTCCCCCTTAATAACCGCCCTGCCCCTAGTTCTCAACATCTAGGTAAAAAAAACAATCAATACCATAAAAAACACACACTTCTTTGGTTAGATATTTTTTGTATTTTGATCGGTCGAGAAATGACGTTTCGAGATTTTGATACATCAAACAATGAGCCTTCGCGCTGCCGATGATTCGAGATTTCGATGCATCGAGGAAGTGAACTTTCGGGCTCATGATTTATCGATTTCAAGAACTATCGACCAAACGTTTTCGAGCAAGTGTTATTCGATCTCACGTCATTCGATTTCAAATAGGGAACCCGTTGTACCGTGTTTCCCAGTAAATGTGTTGTGTAGGTCTGATAGACAGTCGCTACATGTTAAACACTGGTATTCCGTTGTTCGTAATTATTCAGAAATTCGTTGGTCCCAGTTGTCATTCGTCGAACTTTGACAGTTGTTACGGGTAGTCAGAAGTCAGAAAGTCTGACCAGTGTTACCAGTTGTGAAGGTCTGATAGGTGGTCGCTTCACGTAAAATGGTATCCAGCTGAATCCGGTTAGGCTGGAAGAAGACCCCAACATGGTTGGAAAAAGGTTTAGTAAAGGGTATTAAGTTTTTGTATCATTGTTCATAATATGTATTAAAAACCGGCCAAGTGCGGGTAGGTTGCGAACAGAGCTTAGGGTTCCGAACCGTTATCGGCATAAATGGCATAAAGATAAGAGAGTGACTATAAATATTTATTTTATTCAATAGTTAGTATTTGTTGTTACAGCGGCAACACAAAAACATCATCTTTGAAAGTTCAACTGTTTTATGGTGCCTGAGATTTAGCCTGGTTACAGACAGACGGATACACAGACAGCGGAGCCTTAGTAATAGGGTCCTTTTACTCTTTGGGTCCAGAACCCTAATAAATCAGAATGTCACACACTGACCACCATCTGACCGCCACCGCAAAAACACTTGGCGATATAATATGTAGAATAGATTGTCAATGGAGATGTCAAACTATTTAGCGAAAGCTTATGTCCCCACTCCATACATTTGACAATCTATTCTAATCTACAATCTATTCTACAATGCCACTTGTCTAGGGCCCTTCAAGCGTGAAAACATAAACATTAACAGCAAGTCGATTAGTTGCAAACTTGCAAGCTTGCTCAAGTGCACGCAATATGTCAACAATGCAAGTGAAACCATGTGAAACTGTATGTTAATCAGATCCAGAAACCTCATTCGTAATGTAGCAATGTGTTATAAAATTATTGTTTTACATAATTATTGTTAACGGATTGCGTTTAAAACTGCGTGAACTGTTTTGTATAATACGTTTTATGTGCGAATTTTTAACGATTCAACCTACTATTAACCGACTACAAAAAAGCAGGTTGTCAGGAAAAAATCGCACAAAAAAGTCAAAAATAAAAAAAGAACCGCCTTCAAAATTTAAAAACAAAAAAATAACTCCATTTTCGGAAGTCTGCGGCTTCCGTTCTGTTTGTTGTTTTACAGCCACCGACTTCCTTAATTTATGTTATTTTGCTAAGTATTACATAATATTGTTCCACGCGCGCCTCAAAGAGAAGAAGGAAGTAGGGAAATAGGGCCACGCCTGCCGGGGTTGCGGAATGTTTATAATAGTCACCGTGACCCTGAAACATAAAGGGCAATCGAAGGAACATGAGTGGGTTTTAGTCAGTAAAAGTCTGACACGCCCTCCCGCCGCACCCAGGACTGGAGCAGTCATTTGATGATTTCCCACTCACCAAAAAAAAACAAAAAAGTATTACATAATATTTTGGTAAATTCAGTTTTTTTAACATTTGGGCTCAGTGGCGCTAGAGGCCTATGATGAAGTAGAATGTTAAAACTAAACTTTTTCACACACTCAAATCGGTTTAGCCGTTTTGGTGTTGGGTGACAAACACACGTACAGAAAAATATATAATAATATGTATAGCGAACGGAGAACTCGTAATTATCTTTTTATTAGATTGTATTCGTAAAGTGGAAAACATATTTTTCATACCCCTCCTCTGTTCTTTTTTATCTTCGTTGCGGGATCCAAAACAGATGAATCGTATCTCCGGAACTCGTCGAGCTTCATTGCTCGGCGCTTTTCTGGCAGACTCCACTGTTGATTCTGGCTTTCAGGAGTTGCAATGGTTGGGAATAGTGTGGCGGGATTGTCCCAATAGAAAAAAAGATTTATTCGTTTGTTTGTCTAGTGTATTCCTCGGAATCACTCGCTAAAGTACTCTCTACTGAACCCTTCATTAATTTATATTTTATCTTTTGTTGCAGACATAATATTTTGGAAGTGAATTCGGTTCAAGATGGACGCAAAATGTATTTCAACGGACAAAAACGAGGACTATCAGTAAGTATAAATAATTTTGTAGCTTCTTATCGCGAATTTAAGTCGAAGTCAGAAAAAACAAATATCTTGGGGTTCAAACTAGTTCCGGACCTCATTAAAAATATAGATTCAGCGGTTTACCCGGAAAGAAGATAGATGGACAGAACCTGACAGAATATTCTGTAGATAATAATCTGCAGGGCTGTTGGTCTAGTGGTTAGTACCCCTGACTGCTAAGACGGAGGTTGTGAGTTCGATTCCCACCTAGGACAAACTTTATGCGATGAACATTATTGTTTGTTTTTTTTTTTTTTTTTTAATCCTGTTTTGTGTCGCAGTTGTTTGTTTTGTGTGTATCTATAATCTGAATGTATTTATAAATTATATATTATATAAGTATGTACAAAAGTTGTCTGGTTACCATACAAGCTCTGCTTAGTTTGGGATCAGATGGCCGCGTGTTAGATACGCCAAGATATTTACTTATTTACATACAATTAAATTATTTTTTTCTCCTATTAATGTTTATGTTTATGATGTAATAATTTTGTATTTATTTATTTGGTATTAAGACACATCGCCTTAATACCAAATAAATAAATACAAAATTATTATATTAGGCTTATTAAGCCCCGTCAACATTGATCCTTGCCAAGCTTTGAAAAAATCCAGAATTTTCACAAAACTACCCTCTTTCCAGAAAACACGTAGAAATGCTCAACGGAAACGACTTACACACTCCAAACCTGAACTATGAGGGCGACCACATCAACCTGGAGACTCCTGACAAATCCTCGGAGGCAATCGCTGACTTCTACGAGGACTCAATCCTCCTCGTGACAGGAGGAACCGGCTTCGTTGGCAAAGCTTTACTGGAGAAGCTCTTGAGGAGTTGTCCTGGCATCAAGACCGTTTATGTGCTGATGAGGCCGAAGAGAGGCTTGACGGTGGAGCAAAGGTATAAGGAACTTCTCAAGCATCAGGTTGGTGTTATTCTTTTTTTTATTTGGGAAGGTATGTATTTTTGGTGTGTAGTGTTGTGACCGATTTTGGCAATTCGTGGTCGATGTAAATTATTTTTCCAGATGTGCCTTAACACATCATTTATAAATTATATAAGTTTGTTTATCAGTTGTCTGGTTACCATAGTACAGGCTCTGCTTAGCTTGGGATCAGATGACCGTGTGTGAGTTGTCCCAAGATATTTGTTTATTAAATTGCAATTCAGTCAAAGACAAAAGACATAACACACTACCTTTCCCTAGGTATTCGACCGCATCAGAACCCGCTGGCCCGACCGTCTAGGCAAGCTCTACCCCATCACCGGCGATGTATCCGCACCAGGACTTGGAGTCAGCTCTGAACAGCGGGAACTCCTGGCCAAGGTCACCATCCTGTTCCACTCCGCAGCCACCGTCAAGTTTACGGAGCCTCTCCATGTCGCAGCCACTCTGAATGTCCAGGGAACTGCCTCGCTCCTCAAATTGGCTGAGGATATGCCTAAGTTGAAGGTTGGTGTCTTAGCTAGACTTCTTTTAGAAGTATAATCAGAATGTGTATTTGTCAAACATAGGTTATTTAAATACAGGTCCTACCGTCGAATACTTAAATGTCACTTGTATTTAAGACGCTCTGAAATCTATTGCTGTCCTTAGTTTATGTCTTTAGAGTGACAAGGAAAGCAACAGATTCGAGGGCGTCTTAAAATTAAATGACATTTGATTTGAGTATTCGGCTATTAGATTATTAAACGGGCGCTATATTCTGCCGTAAAGACGTACTTTAACATGAACTTATAAAAATAAATTAAAACATAAATAACAAAATTAAATACTTACAAAGAACAAAAAACGAAAAAAAAAAAGTTTTTTTTTTAACTTAGCCAAATATTTTTAAGAATTATATATATTCCTATTACTTAGGAAGACAGTCTACAAAATTATGAAAGTAACCGATAAGTAAGTTAAGTAATAAGTTTTAACCGATATAAAACAGGTCGAGGTTCTCAATTCGTCTGTATGTTTTTGGTTTACTTAAAAACTTCCGGTTGCGTCGTCAGTTAAAACTCTGGAGTAATGACTCGATACTCACGATCAAATTTTGGATGGACTTTACTTCAAATGACGCAAAAAATTACCATCAATGACCAGCTTAAGACCAATACGTCCCATTGTCCTCTCCCTCAGGCCCTGGTACACGTCTCCACAGCCTACAGCAACGCCCCCCGCTCCAACATCGAGGAGAGGGTGTATCCTCCTCTCTACGACCCGGACAGCATCGTCAGGTGCACCAAGATGCTGCCGCCAGAGACCGTAGAAGTCATCTCCGAGACTTTGCAGGTCAGTGACTGTTTAAATTCTGGCAAAAGAAGTAAGTAAGGTAGATAACTCGACGTGGTCTTCTTAAGTAAGGTACAAAAACAACCGCATAACGTAGACGTCGAGAGTCGCAAGGTCACAGGCCACCGTAGGCGCGGGTTGCGGACGGCGAGCGACATTTGCGTGGACGAATCTGCGGACAAAAGCTAGCAACAGATAAATTACACCCAGACACAAAAAATAGATTGTCCTGAGAATCGAATCCACGACCTCTGGCTCAGCAGTCAGGGTCACTAACCACTAGACCAAGAGGCCACCTGTGATGGCAATGCTAAGCCTCTGGCCATGGTAAAATCAAGCCCTTTTTTTTTTGTAGTGAGAAATCATCCAATGACTGCTCCCGTCCTGGGTGCGGCGGGAGGGCGTGTCAGACTCTTACTGACTAAAACACACTCATGTTTCTTCGATTGCCCTTTATGTTCCAGGGTCACGGTAACTATTATAAACATTCCGCGGGTCACGGGAAGAGTCAACTAGCCTTACAAAATAAACATCTTTTTATAACGACTGTTTGTGTTTCAGGGTGAACATCCCAACCCCTACACCCTGACGAAATCGCTGGCGGAATCCATCGTGTACAGCCATGTCAACCTACCCGTCTGCATCGTCAGACCTTCCATAGGTAAGCATTAAGCGCCTTACTAATAAACGCTGCATAAAGTTATGACAGGTTTATACGTCAAATCGACGATCGAACTAATGAGAAAAAAAATTCTCACTAGTTCGACGATCGAACTAATGAATCGAACAAAGTTCGACGGTAGAACAAATGAGAAAAAAAATTCTCACTAGTTCGACGATCGAACTAATGAATCGAACAAAGTTCGACGGTAGAACAAATGAGAAAAAAAATTCTCACTAGTTCGACGATCGAACTAATGAATCGAACTAGTGAGAATAAATCTTTCTTTCTTGGAATGTAGATTTTCAACGACGATTGTATGTTTCACCGCGATTATCATTTTGTATGCTTATAAGTAGTTTTATTTTGAAAGTTACTCTAAAAAGTAGTCAGACATTGGGACTCTCACTAAAAAGTAAAAAATAAAAAGCTTTTTCCAAAAAAAGATAACCGACTTCAAAAATTTAAAAGCACAAAAATAACTATTTCGGAAGTCGGTGGCTTCTCTTCTGCCGGTCGATTTGTGTTGCCACATGGTTGCCACCGACTTTCGAAATAGTTATTTTTGTGCTTTAAAGTTTTTTAAGTCGGTTATCTTTTTTTGGAAAAAGCTTTTTATCTCATTCTCACGACGCTGAACGCGGCTGATAGAAATAGAACTGTATAAGTGTGGCTAAAATTGTTTAGGGAAACGCGAATGGAACTAAATGTAGGTGCATATAGTCCCTTATTTGTAATTCTCTACAACCCTCGCAGGAGTATAAAATAAATAAATAATGGTGCTGATTCTCTGGTTCACAAACTTAACTAAATTTTAAGTTAAATGCATCTTTCTCTTTCCATTTCTTAAAGAAAAGGACAGAAGATACATTTTAGTTTAATCCTGTCAAATTAGTCAGCGCCTGAAGAAAATTGACGTATATTTAGACGCCATGTTTTTAAATCGCGTCTAAATTATCTATGGAGTGTCTAAATTTGACAGGACTTTTAACTTATATTTTATCTTGTGTCCTTTTCTTAATTAAATGGAAAGAGAAAGATGCACTTAACTTAAATTTACGTTAGTTTGTGAATAAGAGAATCGGCACCAATACCAGCCTATTACTGTCCTACTGCAGGCCAAAAGCACACATGCTCGTGCCTTCTCACACAGAGAAGGCACGAGCATTGATCACCACGCTTTCTCAAGGCTGATTGGCGATTTCAAACTTACATCTACTACAAAACCGGGTTTTCTCACGATGTTTTCCTTCACTAATGTCTGTGTTGTCCAAGATAAACTTTAAAAAATACATATGAATTGAAAAGAAGTATTACTTCCATATTTCGATGTAACTTTCTAATCTATATTTGAAACTTAACCTCGTTTGGGAAACCAAGTTTTAGTTATTTTTGAACTAATAACAGTTGTATCTAGATGAGAGTGACCTCCCCGTCCTTAACACGACAGGTCAAGCTACAGCTGGACAACTTGACTGGGCTGGACTGTATTATGGTGGATAGTTTCTCACGGTCGGTCACCAAACTCCAATTCTCATGACATTCTTTAATATTCAATCCTAATCGATTTTGGGTACGGTGCAATGAAACAATCAAAGTAGGTTAACTTGTGCTGTCCAATAATAGGCGAGACGACAAAAAAAAAAGTAATTAGTCCGTCAGATAGATTATCAAAAAATTTTAGACACGTATTTTTTTCTTTTTAACCGACTTCAAAAAAAAAGTAGGTTCTCTGTTCGACCTGTATGTATGTATGTATGTATGTATGTATGTTTGCCCGCGATTATCTCGCGTTTGGCTGAACCGATTTGGATACGGTTTTCAGCAAAGTGTTTGTTACATTCTGGGGAAGGTTTTAGTATATAGCACTCATGGATATCCCGTGACGTTGCGCGCAGGGAGCCGATTTCGTTTTATTAGCTTATAAGTAGTTTCATTTTGAAAGTTACTCTAAAACGTAGTCAGACATTGGGACTCTAACTAAAAAGTAAAAAAATAAAAAGCTTTTTCCAAAAAAAGGGAACCGACTTCGAAAACTCAAAAGCACAAAAATAACTATTTCGGAAGTCGGTGGCTTCTCTTCTGCCGGTCGATTTGTGTTGCCACCGACTTCCGAAATAGTTATTTTTGTGCTTTTGAGTTTTCGAAGTCGGTTCCCTTTTTTTGGAAAAAGCTTTTTTTCTCGTAAACGAAAAATGACGAAGAAACAGTGCGTTAAAGTTGCGCATGACGTCACGATCAGATACATATTTTGCAGGACGGTGACGTCAAAAGCCCCCACTCCGGAACTTTGTTGCTCTTTAACTTAGTATTTTTTTATTTCTTTGATCAAGCAAAAAATAAGTGTCCCGTATTTTTGGCCGATCTATCAGACGGACTAAACAGAATGCCATTTTTTTAATGTTGTCGTCATCCCTATTATGGTCTCACTACAAAGATTTCGTAAAAAAGGGATGCTTAGTTCAAAACACAATAAAAAAGACAGTAGCAGCGCGACAGCCGGCATCCGGTTGGTTGTTGAAAGGTTAAAATCTCATCATCAACGTCTCCCTAGCCTTTCCCAATTATATTGGGGTCGGCTTCCAGCCTAACTGGACTCAGCTGGATACTAGTGTTTTACGTGAAACGACTGCCTATCAGACCTCCACATCCCAGTTACTGTACGAACCGGTATCGTGTTGGTTAGGTCTGTGGGCGTACCACCAGCCCTTATTAGCAGTATTACTTTGATATTACTTTCAGTGGTAAAGAGACGGCGCTAGACAACGTGTCTATCGCTGTCACTTGCACACTCCTGAACAGGAGTAAAACAATCTTACTTTAAACGTCATGGTACGGGGGCTGGTCAGACTTTCCGGCTTCTGACTACCCGTAACGACTGTCATTGTACGAATGACAACCGGGACCAACAGCTTTACGTGCTTTTCCAGGCAGAAATAGTCAGTGATGTCCAAAATAAACTAAAGAAAGAATTAAAAAATACTTACATAAAAATAAATTGAAAAAAACCCGAATTTGATATTGCCCGAATTCGAACCCACAACTTTTTAGACGGGCCTGTTGGTCTAGTGGCCACTGACCACTCTGACTGTTAAGCCGGAGATCGTGGGTTCGATTCCCACCCAGGGCAAACTTTGTGTGATACAAACCTGAATTACTAAGCAAAAATATTATTTTTTACCGTTTTCGAAAAATATTACATAGCTATGCCCTTAAATAAGATTTACGTCAAGTACCGAAAGAAAGGTTTATTATAAATTCATGTGTCTTTGACGCAGAACACACAATATCGATTGCGGAGACATAACTGTAGTTGTTTTAATTAAACATGTATGTGCCCTAGCTGGTGACGCGGAAATATTGATTTTATAGTTATATTTTTAATTCTAACTTTGTTAAAAATTCTACCCTTTTTTTGTCACATACAATGTCGTAATGGCCCAGTGGATAAGGCGCCCGCCTCTCGTGTAAGAGGTTGTGGGTTCGAATCCGGGCAAGTACCAATGTGACTTTTTCAATTCATAATATGTACTGTCTAAAGTTTATCTTGGACATCACTGACATCCCGTGCCTCAGAAAGCACGTAAGTAAAGCCGTTGGTCCCGGTTGTCATTCGTAGAACTTTGACAGTCGTTACTGGTTAGCCAGAAACTCTGACCAGTCTAACCAAGAGGTATCGTGTCGCCCAGTTACTGGGTTGTGGAGGTCAGATAGGCAGTCGCGCCTCGTAGAACACCGATATCCAGCTAAATCCGGTTAGGCTGGCAGCCGACCCTAATGCATAAAGTTGGGTTTGAAAACTGGCCAATTTCCAATACTTATGCCTTTTTAGGGTTCCGTAGTCAACTAGGAACCCTTATAGTTTCGCCATGTCTGTCTGTCTGTCCGTCCGTCCTCGCTTAATCTCTGTGACCGTTAGCACTAGAAAGCTGAAATTTGGTACCAATATGTATATCAATCACGCCGACAAAGTGGTAAAATAAAAATTGGAAAAAAACGTTTTATTAGGGTAGCCCCCCTATATGTAAATAGAGAAGTGGTTTTTTTTTATTTCAACCCTTACGTGTGATATATTGTTGGATAGGTATTTAAAAATGAATAGGGGTTTACTAAAATCATTTTTTGATAATGTCAATAATTTCGGAAATAATCGCCCCAAAAGGAAAAATCAAAGCGTCCCCCTCTAACTTTTGACCCGTAGGTTTAAAAAATTTGAAAAAAATCTGGAAAGTAGAACTTTATAAGGACTTTCTAGGAAAATTATTTAGAACTTGATAGAAAGAACAGTTTTTGTACAAAAAAGACAAAAAGGTTGTACAAAATAATTTCTGCGTAATTAGTATATCAACATAACAAATAGCCTTTTTTTAAACTTATAAGTAGGAACACTTATTGTGACGGACGGGAAACTACGGAACCCTATATTGAGCGTGGCCCGACACGCTCTTGGCCGGTTTTTAATTCATTTATGTATTTTCTAAGATTATTTAGGACATTATTATTCAAAGGAGGCATTTTTTTCGGGAAATAGGCCCATCACAATTTGTGGTATAAGTATAGTAATGAAACATTATTTATTCCTTATAATCTTTGGAATACAATGGTATATTTAGTTAAAGGTCTAACCGGAATACTGAGAAATACGCCGAAAACTCTTTATTTCTTGCTTTTCAGTGTGTTTTCACTCCGCAACCGGATTGTTGGTTTACAACTGCATAATAGGCGAGACGACAAAAAAAAAGTAATTAGTCCGACAGATAATCAAAAAATTTTGGTCACTTATTTCATCACGAAGAATGACGACGATACAGTGCGTTGAAGTTGCGCATGAAGTCACGATCTGATACATTTTTTGCAGGATGGTGACGTCAAAAGCTCCCCCCCTCCGGAACTTTGTTGCTCTTTATTTTGTATTTTTTTATTAATTTGATCAAGCAAAAAATACGTGTCCCGTATTTTCGGCCGATCTATCAGACGGACTAAACAGGATGCCATTTTTTAACCCCCGACGCAAAAACGACGGGGTGTATGTGTCTGTCTGTGGCATCGTAGCTCCCAAACGGATGATCCGATTTTAATGCGGTTTTTTTTGTTTGAAAGGTATATCAGTCGAGAGTGTTCTTAGCTATGTTTAGTGGAAATCAGTTCAGGTCTTCAAGGTCATCAGGTCGTTTGTTAGGTGTGATAGGAATGTTACACGCTCAGTTTGTTTGCTTTTTATAGGGTTTAGCATTTTTAACCTTTTGTCATAATAATTGCATACTTTTTTTAGGTCGGGGGTTATTAAAATTTTGAATTTAAGTTTTTTAATGCTGTCGTCATCCCTATTGCCAATTCGCGTTGAATTATTGTACAGTTATTTGACATCCATTATTATTTTTGAGGTAAAGACTACTTTAGAATGGCATGCTAACCTTATATTATATACTATAATAATATGCTCTCTCATTGTCCGCAGTGACCGCCGCCCTACAAGAACCCTTCCCTGGCTGGATCGACAACATCTATGGAGTCACTGGTAAGTGTCCAGCTTCTGAATACCCCAACATGGTTTTTGGGATCCCTCTTTTGCTCATAATAGTTTTTGTCCTAATTTAAATTATCATAATAAGTTAGGCATAATTTGCTTTGTCATAATAATATTGTTCCATAATTGGTTTTTAGCATACTGTATCCTATTGATTTTATTCATAACTTGATATGCATAAAGTTAAAACGCATATTGTTTATGTCTAATAGTTATAAAAAATCCACCCCCAGGTCTAATCATGGAGATATCTCGCGGCACATATCGCTCAGGGTACTGTCGCGAGCGTTATGTGGTGGACCTGGTGCCTGTCGACCTGGTGGTCAACTCCTGCATCCTGGCTGCGTGGAGACAGGGCGTCAAACAGTGAGTATTTAATATATCCCGCGGTAATACCACTGAGGGTGTTAGTGGTGGCCTGCTTATTTTTGGCAAATGTCTTCCGAAAGTATAAGTGACGTTTGACGTCTGTACCGGTGTGGGTCGCTGTCCAATTTTTTTGGGAATTTAAATAGAAATAACAGTCAGTGCGCCTTTATAATCATTTATTAGTGTTCTTATTTACAATCTGTGAAACATACATTAAAGTGAGTGGTTAATAGTGCGTTTTTGGGTCTTAAAATCGAAAAATCTTATATACATTATAAGCCAAATTGTCCAAATTATATGGTTACCCGCTTAAATTTGCATATTTTTGGCAGCGCTAAACTCAGTACAGTGACATCTATCCTGCTAACACCGAACGTTTATCGACCGGTTGCGGTAATCGTTACCACTGCCATCTAGCGATCTTCACCAATACTAGCTGTCAGGCAGGAACACTAGCAGCCGTAAATCATGCCGGGCACCAAGTGCGGAGGTTGCGGTCGCTTCTTGACTACGCAAGAGGGCGCTAGGTGTGGCAAGTGCCAGGCTCTTTACCATCGGGTGTGTGTGGGCATTCCTCCTAAGGCTAATATACCACCTACCTGGCGTTGTCCCGAATGTAAGAAGCATGTTGCTCGAGACAACAGGGCCGACACGCCTGTGAGGGGCCCCACGCAGAGTCCACCTGGAGAAGAGTCTGGCTCAATTAGCACAGCGGGCTCTAGCACACCTAACAGAGCCATCCTCCCGTCGCCTGAGACGTTGGATGCCAGCGGCGCCGCTCGGGATTTGTCGCCAGCAGCCTGTACCGATCTGCAGGTGATCATCGGGGAGCTGAGGGC
Source organism: Athetis lepigone (assembly GCA_033675125.1). Lineage (NCBI taxonomy): Eukaryota > Metazoa > Arthropoda > Insecta > Lepidoptera > Noctuidae > Athetis > Athetis lepigone. Next base: position 1,786,834 of record CM066223.1, read on the forward strand.
GGTGCGCGCCGAGATACAGGTGTTCAGAAAGGAGATGGAGGTGGAAATGGCGGAACTTAAGACCACCCTAAACACCTGCAGCACGCGCATTGATGGCCTGGAGGCCAGAGTGGACGCACTCGAACAACGCGCTACTTCGGGCTCTACGAGCGCAGCCAGTGTGAGTGAGATTGTTGAGGGACTACGGCGAGACATCAACGATAGGGACCAGGATCTTCTCGCCAACGATATTGAGGTGACGAACCTTCCGGAGACAAGATCGGAAAATCCAGCACACATAATTAAGGTCATTGGCCACAAGCTGGGGGTCAACCTTGAGGACCGGGACATCATTAGTGCGGAACGCGTTGGTGGAAGGCAGCTCAACGTGACAAGCTCAGCGGGACCAACAGAATCTCGTCCCCGGCCGATTGTCGTGCGCCTTGCTCGTCGGGACCTGCGTGACCAGCTTCTGGCAGGCGCGCGACTACGACGTGGAACGACCACTGCCGACCTCGACATGCCAGCTCCTGCGCAGAAGTACTACCTCAACGAACGGCTGACGAAAGTCAACCGTCAGTTGTTTCGCAGGGCGAGGGACGCTGCCAGTCTTCATGACTGGAAGTACGTCTGGACCAAGCAGGGCCGCATCCTCGTCAGGAAGATGCCAGGAGACAGGGCGCAGAGGATACGCGCTGAGGAAGACCTACTCCGAATCTTCGGCCCTAGAAAGGAAACAGTCTAATTTTAATCATGTTTATTTTTATTTTATTTTTATTTTTCTACATGTAAATAGTTTATTTGTTATTGTTATTATAGATAGAGCCCACACACCCAAGTCCGATTTCATCATAATTACTTTCGTACTCTCAACTCATTCGCACTGGTACTGTCTCAACACAACCCGAAATCCTTCACCAGCTTGCTTTGATGGCTCCTAGCAAACACATCTCGTTTGGTCTATTTAATGCAGGATCCCTAGGAACAAACCAGGATGAATTCGTGATCGCCATGGGTAATCACTCGGTGGACATTATGGCAATAAATGAGACTTGGCTACGTAAGGGGGAAGAGGACCGCGCTCCTAGTGTACCGGGGTACAAGCTCAGACATATACCGCGTCCTTTGACTATAAGAGGTGGCCGTGGTGGTGGCGTTGGTTTCTATATTAGAAATGGTATAAACGCGCGGGTTAGAGTTCATCCTGAGCACGCAAACGTTGAGCAGCTCTGGCTGGGTCTGATCATTAACAAAAAAAAGATTCTCATTGGAACCGCATACCGCCCGCCTTGGCAGGACCTTGAGCTGTTCCTTGACGCCATCACTGCCAGTATCAGCGCCTTAGCCCCCTATGACAATCTTGTGCTACTCGGTGATCTAAATGTAAATCTGTTAGACGTACATAGTTCCAAGTCAAAACAGCTTACTGACTTTGTGAACTACTTGAGTCTAGTACAAGTAGTAAGCACTGCGACGCATTTCGTGGGTGACAGTGGTACGCTCATCGATATCATCTGCACTGATGCCGCAACACGCAATGTTAGAGTGAACCATATCAGCGAGCTCGGCCATCACTCTTTTGTCACCTGCGAAACTGTCTTTAGGAAGCCCTGGTTAAGCCTAGGTTAGTTGTGTATCGCCCCCTTTCAGACATATTGTCGGATCATTTCCATAACGACCTGAATATGATACCATGGTCCACTATTAGAGATAATAGTGATGTTGATACCATGGTTCATATGTTTAACACATACATAGTCCAACTCTTTGACCTCCACGCCCCCATTAAGAAGAAGACCTTTTACAGACGGCCTACACCTTGGATCACCGACAACATACGTTTGATGCACAGGTTGCGAGATGGGGCCCGGGACCGATGGCGCACAACGAAGGTGCCGCACCATAAGCGGTACTACCTGGACCTAAAACATGAGGCAGCCGCTGCATTAGTGAGGGAAAAAACAGCATATTTTTCAAAAAACATTAATGAGCAAAGCAAGGATCCCAAACTATTGTGGCGTAACCTGAAGTCGGATGTCCTTCCTGACCATAAGAACAGGCTACTGCCAAGTCTTTTTGACAACCCAGGCATCATTAATGCAGCCTTTTTAGACGTTCCGGGGAACCATAACGATAACCTCTCACTGATAAACCACTTCCACAGTCACAGGCACGGTCCAGAAGAGTTCTCACTCACCACTACAAACCAGGAAACTATCCTGAAAATAATTATGGGTCTAGAATCCAATGCACAGGGTGTTGATGGCATCAGTCTGGACATGTTGACACTCACATTGCCGAATACTCTGCAAGCCATCACTGATATCATCAACAGATCCATTGAAACATGCACATTTCCTGACCTCTGGCATTGTGCTATTGTTCGCCCGATCCCTAAAACCAATGATCCAGTCAGTCTAAAAGATCTCAGGCCTATCAGTATTCTCCCTTGTTTGTCCAAGATACTGGAGCGTGTAGTGTATCTACAGGTAATCAACTACTTGGAGACAAACAACATTCTCCCTGAGCTTCAGTCCGGTTTCCGTAAGAACAGAGGTACTGCTACGGCATTGATTGATGTAGTGGGCAATATCCTAGAGGCACGTGATCGGGGAGAGGGGTCAATTCTGGTCCTGCTGGATTTCTCACGGGCATTTGACGCTATCAATACCAATCTTCTGTTGTCCAAGCTAGTGTTCTATGGCTTTGACCGTGATGCTGTGGATTGGTTTGGTAGCTACCTAAGAAATAGGTCCCAATATGTGGAAATCCATAGGGAGGACGGGTCGACGGTGTCTTCCCCTCCCCTCCGCGTGTCCAGGGGAGTCCCGCAGGGATCGATTTTGGGTCCTCTGCTATACATCCTCTACAGTGCTGATGTTGTCGGATCCTTTGTAAACTGTAAATACCATATGTATGCCGATGATATCCAGTTATATACCTCCTTCAAAGGAGTCGACACAGCACTAGCGGTGCAGAGGGTGAATGAGGATCTGCATAGGGTAGTAACCTGGTCAGAAGAGAACTCTTTAGTTCTGAACCCTCTGAAGTCCAAGTTCATGGTGTTGGGAACAAAAAAACAAGTCGCTGCAATTTTGTCTGCCAATCCAGAGATCATTATTAAAGGCGAGAAAATTGAGCGCGTACTCCAGGCATGCAACCTGGGTCTAATCCTGGATCCTGAGTTGCGTTTTGAAGCCCACATAAAGAGCGTGCTCAGAAATTGCTTCTACAGGCTTAAGATCTTATATGGCATTCGCAATTACCTTAGCATACCACTTAGAAAGCAATTAGTTGATAGTTTGGTCCTTTCCAAGTTTAATTACTGTGACACAGTGTATGGACCTTGCCTGCTTGCTAGAACAGATAGGTTAATTCAGAGAGTTCAGAATGCCTGTGTTCGCTTTTGTGTTCATGTTCCCCGTAGACACCATGTGACCCCATACATAAATAAACTCAAAATACTTAAGATGGCTGCCAGGCGTAAGCTTCATCTAGCGAGTTTACTGTTTGGCACAATAACAACCCAAAAACCGCGCTATTTGTTTGAAAGACTCACATGGCGACAAAATCAATACAAGTATGGTCTTCGCTCCATAGTACCCCCACTCCGAACTCCACGACACAGAACCGCAGCTTTCAGGGGCAGTTTCAGGTTTGCGGCCACACACTGCTGGAATGATCTTCCACCACCAATTAGAGGCCTGCGAACAATACAATCTTTCAAATACCAACTCAAGAAGTTACTACTTGATGCCCAACTATCATCACAATAATCTTTTATTTACCTCTCGGGTCATGGCCTACAGTCCTTGGTGTGATCATCCGGTTGCGCCGCAACTCGTCTCTGCCCCCAGCCTGCTGTAGTCTGTTAGCGGCGTTCTCGTCCCCTGTATTCTATGTTCTGTACGCCTGTGAGACAATATTACAATATTACATTTTTATTACATTATTTCAATCACCTCAATTACTATCTATCTTTGTTTCTTTCTTTTTTACATTATACATGTTTTATTTTATATGCATAATGCCGTATTTCATTAGTTTTTCACATAGATATGTATGGGTTAAATTCACTCACCGCATTGTTCCTTGGCGTCTGCGCGATATATATATAGATAGCGTTGCGGGTCGTATTCCAACTCCCGCGCCGTGGATTTGTCTTGAGATGGGTTCACCTAATTTCACTCACAAACACAACATTGTTCAAAAGCAATTACCGAGCACAACATACCACAATGATTCATAATAAAACCTTATTACACCATTTGCTGTAAGTAAAAGCTTACGCTTACCGGCTTATGTAATTCTAGTGATCATAGACTAATATATATAAACAGTGATGACATAGGTGACATAATTATTGTACTGTACGTGTGTGTACCTTAATGTCATAGATTAAATAATGATCGATTATGATACACTAGTGTGTTCAGTTGCCTTTTAGTTTCTTTTTTTTGTCTTTAGTCGATTTTTCGTAAAAATGTTGCCTGATATTTAAAAATTTGTAAACTTGTTTGTTGTAACTTTATTTTCGTATTTTTTTTTTTTTTTGTTGTGTGCTCCGCACCGGTACAACGCCTTTTTTGGTGTTTATCGTGCCTCAGAACAATTGAGCAACTAAGTTCTCCATTGTTCTGAGACAGTAAACACGCCCTCGGCTAGCGCTGAAAACCAGCGCCGTGGACTCGTACCTGTGTACGGGCCCGGCATTATGCTGAGCGCTAGCCCTTTCGTGCAATAAGTTTTATACCTACATTTTAAGTTCATGCTGTAAAACTTTAGCTTAACTTAGCACGAATAAACTGTTTTTCTTTCTTTCTTCTTTCTGTTTTTCTATAAATAATCACATATAGAAGCACCAAAATGAATGTAACCAAGATTTTGTAAAACATGATTTTTTTAAAAAGAGTGTCCGTGGAGTTTCTTGCCTGTTCTTCCCCATAGAGATCTACGTTTTGGAACAGGCAATTAGCGTCACTTTTCTGACTGACCGACCGACTCTTTGACAATTCATAAGTGCCTATAAATGGTCTAAATGAAATAAATGCCCGGAACTTGAATTGAATTTTTGAATTTTGAAGGGTGAAATATCTTTATGCTCTGACCAATCGCTTGTTGTTTGATGACGATGTTGTTCGCAGCATTTTGGGTTTGCCCCATAAAACCTTTAAAATTGTATTAACTTTGTAACTATTTAGCTATGTAACTTTATTATATATATCTTATGGTTAATTACGGGTTTTTTAAATCTTATTTCAGGCCTGGTCGTTGTCCGGTCTACAATGTGACGTCGGGCTCCATTAATCCCCTCCAATGGGGTCAGTTCATCCAACTTTGCATCAAATGGGCTCTGGAAAATCCAACTAAGTAAGTTTTTATTTGAGTGTGCCAATCAGTCTTACCTAGGGGTATCGTGTAAAGCTGGGGAGATGATGCAGTTTTGTTGTGATCAGTCAGGTTATGAACATCATACATAAGCGGTTGTGTGTTTACCTGTTACCACTTCGTCCAGGCGACTCTAAAAAAGTAGGAAATTATATAGGCGGCACAGGACCGAATGTTGTGGAAAAAGCTAAAAGAGGCTTATGTCTAGCAGATGCTTTCGGGCAGATAATGATGAAGATGATAATTTCCAATCGTTTTCTTATAACTCATGTTTATTCTAAACAATAAAGAATATTCTATTCTATTATCTTACAGATACGTGATGTGGTACCCGAATTTCGCGTTTACGGAGTCTCGCTTCATGAATTCCTTCTGGGAGGTATCCTGCCACTTCCTGCCTGCCTTCATGTACGATCTGCTGCTGCGCGCGCAGGGTAGGAAAGCCATGTGAGTGTCACCAGCAAAAATCACTAATTTTTAGAACCCAGTAATTTCATTCATTTAAATCCGTGGCGCTAGGCAATCTGGGCTTTTCCTAGTTGTAATCGACCCTTTGTGGCTTTTGGCCTAGTTCTGTTCTGTTACTTGATATGGAGGAAAGTGGAAATCATGTTTTGCTAACTCTTCCGCTGTTCTTTTCTGATTCATTTTGTTGAGAGATCCAAGACAGTTGAATCGCTTCTCCGGGACTCGTCCAGCTTCATTGCTTGACACTTTTCTGGCAGATTCCACTGTTGGTACTGACTTTCAGGAGTTGCTGTGGTAGTATTGCGTTAGGATATTAACCAAATCCGGAAAAAAAACTGAACTAGCATTTTCTTTCTAGACAAGATCTGTTGGGAGCCAGTAAAATAATATTTCTCATCTTTCTCAGAATGATGAAACTCGCCCGCCGTTTCAAAATGGCCGCCGCCACAGGCGAGTACTTCGCGAACCACGAATGGCAGTTCGGAATAAGCGAGGTTACTGCGCTACGTGACGCGGCGGCGGAGACGCGGGACGGAGGCGCCTTTCCTGCCTGGCCAGCAGACTTCGACTGGGACTCCTACGTGGGGGCCTATATGTTCGGCATCCGACGGTTCATCCTTAAGGACACCGCTGAATCCTTGCCTGCTGCGCGGACTAAGCTAAAAAGGTGAATTATTTGTTGTTTGTGTAGCTGTTCATGGTTGGCTCGGAGTAGGACGGAGGATATCCATGAGGATTTTCCATCCAGGAACAAAAAAAAATACCTAAGTCGTGCGATTGTTGGCCTTGTATTGGGTCCCAATCTGGATGGCTCACTTGACGGCATTTCGAGGAGAGTCATTGGCGTTAGAATCATTAGAGGATATTGCACGATTTCCTAACCACCAAAACCAAGATGCCAATTATGCTTGCATTAGTATATCGTTGGCACAAGGGGCAGTGAAAGCCTCGGCGTGATTCTTCATAACACAAAACATTATTTTGTTACGATGATATTATCATTTCTAAAAACTGCCTACTATTCAGACAGTGGCTACATGTACACTGGTATACAGTTAGGCTGGCAGCCAACCCTAACAGAGCTGGAAAAAGGCTTGCCATTTGATGAGATATTTTTCTAACTGTAGTGTCGTGATTTATTCTTATATTTCTTGTTCCAGATTATACTGGGTGCACAAACTGTTCCAAGCGGCCACAGGCTACTATCTGTTCAGATTCCTGGCTGGACGGCTGCGGTAGACTTCTTCAATGTAAAAAATATGTACATGGTCAAATTATCTTAAGTTATTCATTATTCTGGTCACCATCATTAGAGAATCTGCTCATAAAGAAACAGCCAAACAGGATTAGCATTATCCATAACAATCTATGGCACCAATTCTCAGCTGAAAAACTGTTTTACCCTTCTTAAATAAGGGGCGAGGACCTTGGTTTTCAGCGGAGGGCAGCTGACCAAATTGTAAGAATAAGAGAGTTCATTGCTTTTTCCAAGACAAGGTCCAAAAAATCTGACTTGCCCTCCCCTGAGACAAAAGTTGTGTTCCGAGAACAGGCCTACCACAATCAGGCTTAAAAAAAAACAAGGATTTGTTTACGATGCGGAAAGGATAGTTCACACTTAAAAAGGATAATTTTAGCTGTTTTGGTAAGGTTTTTTTAAGGATCTACATATGTGAAATAAAGACCATACTCATAGGCCCGTATTAATAGACGTTACTCAACTTCGAGACGCTCTCAAGTCTCTTGCTGTTCTTGTCATTCTAAAGGGAAAAAATAAGGACAGCCATAAACTTGAGAGCGTCTCAGAATTGAGTGACGTCTATTAATACGGGCCATAGAGTAGGATAAAGTCTGTAAGGGTCTGTCAGATAATTTAGAATAAAAAATTATACATATAGGTAATAGTCATCATGTTTGTATGTAGTAAAATTTAGATATTAATATTGTTTGCAAGAATAGTTTTAAGAAACTTCGGTGTACCTGTAATATGTAATAAAAACAATTTCTGTACTTCTTCAGAATATCTACCAAATATTGTATATTTAAATCAGATTTGTATGAACGTAACTTTTTACGTAATTTTTTTTTTTGTATCACATTTTATCAAATAAACATGTTGATTATCAAAGATAGTGATAAAAGATAAGCAAAGATTTTTAAATTGTTGTTTTTTTACTTCCTCATTGAATTTTCTTTAAATCTTCGAGCACACGTGATTCGAGACACAATAGAAATACAATAGCAGCGCGACAGCCGGCTGACGCTGGTCATCGAAAGGTTAACATAAGGTAGTATTGTCCATTTTTTTCCTTACGAAATCATATTTTGGGATGGGCAAAGAAAATTGTTTTTTTAATGAAAAATAATGTCGATCCAGAATTTCATTGAAATTTTTGAAAATATTAAAAAAAAATCTAAAGTAATCTGTAAAGAAATCTTACAGTTTTTATTTTGAGATCCTTCAAAATATTTACGATTTTCAGATTTTTCCCTTACTGGTGCCAGATAAGATGGCTTTGCGCCAAATTTCATAGTTCCATATCAACGGCAAATCCATACTAATATTATAAATGGGAAAGTGTGTCTGTCTGTCTGTATGTTTATCTTTCACGCCAAAACGGAGCGACGAATTGACGTGATTTTTTAAGTGGACATAGTTGAAGGGATGGAGAGTAACATAGGCTACTTTGTGTCCCTTTCTAACGCGAGCGAAGCCGCGGGCAAAAGCTAGTACCCTATGAGGTGATATAACAACCTCCTCGGACGCTATCCATAGTCTACGTAAAGTCGATAATGACAAGGTGTCTGTGTCAATCTATTAATTCCTTTGTTAATTTTCCTATTATAATTATGTAACGTTTTTAGTTGATTAAAACCACATTTCTGCTGGTTTTCTGTCTTATTTCAATTTAATCAACTAAAATAATGGCTAATGAAAAAGTGAATATCCAATCTTCTCTTTCAAAATACCTTCGCCCGAATATATTCGATACACAGCCTGATGACTCGGATGCAGAAGAAAAATGGATTCATTTTAAAACAACTTTTGAAAGTTTTCTGGCCGAAGAGGTTACTCAAGACGTAACAGATTCTCTCAAACGTAAGGTTCTAGTTAATCATTTATCGCCATCGATTTATAAACACATCAAGCAATGTGTAACTTATCTGGAATCCATGGTAGCTCTAGAAGACATCTACGTGAAACCAAAAAATACAATTCTAGCTCGACATATTTTATTTAATAGAAAACAACGAGCAAACGAAAGTATTTCTGAGTATGTCAGAGCTCTTCGACTGTCAGCAGTGGAATGTAAATTTGAAGATGTCACTTTGAAGGAGCATGAAGAGCAAGCGATACAGACTGCTCTTATTTCCGGATTGCTCTCAAATAAAATCAGAGAACGACTATTAGAGAACTCTAAGCTTACTCTTTCTGAAACACTCAATCGTGCCATCACTCTGGAAACTGCTGATAAAGATGCGCACATGATTAGTAATTCTCCTCAATTAAACGCAATTGAAAAATCTGAAAACTTAGCTACAGCTTCATCGTCTCGCGTAACTAAAACTACACCAAGCTTGCCTACTTCTCCGACGCAACCAGTTAGGCGATGTTTCTTTTGTGGCGGGGATGTTCATCCAAGAATCAGATGTCCTGCTAATAACGCTGTCTGTAAAAAGTGTTCAAAAAAAGGACATTTTGCAAGTGTTTGCCGGTCAACCGGTCAAGCTGTTTCCGCTGCATCTCCTTCAAGCCTTAGAAGCGCTACGATTCCTATCACAATAAACGGATATAAAGCTGATGCTCTCATCGATACAGGGAGCTCAGTAAGTTTCATCAACAGTCAACTCGCCCGCATTTTAAAATTGCACAAGAAACCTTGTAGACAAACTGTCAATCTTGCCTCTCTTAATCAAGTTTCATTCGTAGAAGGAGTATGTTTTGCTACAATTGTTATGAAACAATATACTTACAAGCAAAAGCCTCTTCTAGTGGTTGATAATCTTTGCGCTGACGTTATCGTCGGTCACGACTTACTAAAGCAACATTCAAGCATTAGTTTCAATCTGGGAGGTCCCAATGAACCATTACAAATCTGTAATGTACTACAAGCGTCAGTACCGCCTGTCTCCGTGTTCGCTAATCTTTCACCAAATATTCGACCAATCGCTGTGAGAAGCAGGCGTTATACCAAGGAAGATGCAGATTTCATAAAAGAAGAAGTATCGAAGTTATTAGAGGATGGGGTTATTGAAGCAGGTATATCCCCTTGGAGAGCCCAAGTGATCGTGACGGGAGGAGGAGCACATCGAAAACGACTCGTAATCGATTACTCAATGACTATAAACAAATTCACCGAACTCGATGCTTTTCCTTTACCGAATATAGAAACTATAGTAAACAATGTATCAAGATATAAAGTCTTTAGCCAGATAGACTTGAAAAGTGCGTATCATCAAGTTCCTATTTTGCAGAGGGAAAAGGTGTATACAGCCTTCGAAGCTTGCGGTAGACTGTATCAGTTTACGCGCATACCGTTCGGAGTGACTAACGGGGTCGCTGCATTTCAAAGAACTCTAGATTTCATAATATATGAAGAAAAGTTAGATGAAACATACGCGTACTTGGATGACGTAACCGTCTGTGGTAAAGATGAGAGAGATCATGAACGCAATCTAAAAAGATTCATGGACGCCGCTAAGAAATTCAATTTGACTCTCAATGAAACAAAAAGCGTGTTCAACAAAACTAAAATCAATTTACTCGGGTATACTGTAGAAAATCACACGATTAGACCAGATCCCGAGAGATTAAAATCTTTGTTAGAGCTTCCGGCTCCGACCCAGACAGCTGAATTAAAACGAGCTTTGGGTATGTTTGCACATTACGCAAAATGGATTGGATGTTTCTCAGAAAAGATAAAACCCCTGACAGGTATCACCAGCTTTCCATTATCACCCAACGCTCTAAAACAATTTGAAGCGCTGAAACAAGATATCAAATCAGCAGCACTAGTAGCTATTAGTGAAAATGAAATTTTCACGGTAGAAACAGACGCGTCAGAATTTGCTTTAGCGGCCACGCTAACCCAAAAAGGACGACCGGTAGCCTTTTTTTCAAGAACTTTATCAAATTCGGAACGTAAACAGTCTTCGATTGAAAAAGAAGCTTGTGCCATAGTAGAGAGTTTAAAGAAATGGAGGCACTATTTGATTGGGAAACATTTTCTGCTAATAACAGATCAACAATCGGTAGCTTTCATGTTTAACCGCAACCATAATAGTAAAATAAAAAACGAGAAAATCATGCGTTGGCGGTTAGAGCTATCCTGCTATAAATACGATATCGTTTACAGACCAGGCTCTGAAAATGCAGCAGCAGACGCTCTATCACGTGTATGTGCCTATATGGATATGAACAAGCTAAAGGAGCTACATAATGCCCTATGTCACCCCGGTGTGACAAGAATGTTTCATTGGGTAAAGTCTAAAAATTTGCCCTACTCAGCTAATGATGTCAAAGATATGACTGCCTCGTGTCCTATCTGCGCCGAAATAAAACCGAGGTTCATGAAAGTCAAAGGTCATTTAATCAAAGCTACAGCCCCATTCGAACGTATTAACATAGATTTCAAAGGGCCACTGCCATCTAATACTCCCAATAGATATATACTGACAATCATTGACGAGTACAGTCGATTTCCTTTTGCTTATCCGTGCAAGGACATGACAACGACTACTGTTATCAACTGCTTAAAAAATCTTTTCCATACGTTTGGTCAACCTTTGTATGTTCACAGTGATCGAGGTCCATCGTTTATGTCCGAACAGTTCAAATCTTTTTTAAATAAATCAAACATAGCTTCTTCAAGAACTACACCTTATAACCCACAAGGAAATGGTCAAGTAGAGCGACTAAACGGGACCCTTTGGCGAACTATCCAACTCAGCCTTCGGTCAAAGGGATTGTCAATAGAAAATTGGGAAGCAGTACTAATGGATGCATTACACTGTGTACGTTCTCTCTTATGTACAGCTACTAATGCCACTCCACACGAGAAACTTTTCACGTACCCTAGAAGATCTCCGAATGGAGACTCGCTGCCTTCTTGGCTAAAACCAGGACCGATATTAGTGAAAAAGAATGTCCGACTATCAAAAACGGATCCTCTAGTTGAAGAAGCCGAACTCCTCGAGATTAATCCACAATACTCCCTTATTCGACGAGGCAATGGAGAAACATCAACAGTATCGAACCGCCAATTAGCACCGTATCCGATCATCGTCGACGATAGTGGTGATGATAATTTTCAAACTGCTGATGAAGAGATGGAAGATGATACCATTTCAACACCAGCAATTGACGATTCACTAACGCAGTCACAAGACTCGCCCCCTTCTCCGATACTCCAAACTGGAACTGCTCTCCGGAGGTCGAACAGAACCAGAAAACTGCCTTCTTACCTAAATGATTACGTAGTAGATGGGGAAGGCAACGAAAACTCAACCGGGGAAGAATGAGGTGATATAACAACCTCCTCGGACGCTATCCATAGTCTACGTAAAGTCGATAATGACAAGGTGTCTGTGTCAATCTATTAATTCCTTTGTTAATTTTCCTATTATAATTATGTAACGTTTTTAGTTGATTAAAACCACATTTCTGCTGGTTTTCTGTCTTATTTCACCCTATAAAACGCGGGTCTGCGGACGACGAGTGATTGGGTAGCTCGCCGCCCGGCTAGGACCAGCCCGCGTCGGCGGCGCGTTAGTGTTCCACGCGCGCCTTAACCCTTTCATGGACGGTGGCGTGTATATACGTTCCAAGACAGCTACGAGTGGTGACAGAACGTACTACCACGTCAATTTTAATTGTCTTGTTTTAAGCAGACCGTATACTAACGTTGACTCGCCATACAAAATTGTACTAGCTACGTCTTTCCGCCACAACGCATGGGAATTTCCAAATTGTTTTGTCACATTGCATTATGATTTTTGGTGCTTCAGAAAGAAGACGTTTTGCTCGTGCGCTGGTGGTACGTACAATACGCACGACGTCATAATACGCCCCCGCGTCCCTACATTCCCGTTGCCTCGGTCACACACTGTCAACCTAGGGGTACGCGCGCGCGCGCCGCTGAGAACCGGCTGCTTTTACAGTTGTTTTTGAGAGTGATTTTGCATAAAATGTAATTATTATAATAATATTATGACTGTTTATTTATTATACGTTATGTAAAAACAGATAAACCATCCTTAGAGAGTTATATTTTGCTATAATTCATTTTTTAAACGGACTTTTAAATGAGTAATAACAGAATGTAACTAATGTAAGTACATACTAGCTTCTTTGATTTTTTACGCAGGTACCTACCAGAATTACGTTGTAACTAGATGTTTATCTAGCGGAAAGGTAATGTACATTATCTAGGGATTTAATCAATGTGTCTCTTGCTTGTTTAGATTGATAAATGCAAAAAAAAATACACGCCGTGGTAAGGTAAAAAAGCAGGTACTATCTAAAAATACTAATAATGGTTTCAGTTTTCGGTCTGTTTCAAGTCGTTTTGAGCTCTGACTATCAATTCAGAGCTCAGAATGGGATTCAGAGGCCTCAGAAGATCTTGACGACAGCAATGATAAAGACTCGCATTCTAGTTGCCAAGGCTCTCCATTCAATCTAACTGAAAATAATGTGGGTACTAACGAACAACATGATGAATCTAATTATGAAATTGCGGATTCATCAGACTTGGAAATATTTCCGCTAGCTAAACGACTGAAAAGGCAATCTAATGATACTGTAACAAATTTACTTCAAAACGACTATAAGGACGAATTTGCATCACGTTCTATGCGCCGTTTATCACAAAATAATCCTGTGTTATGTCCTCTTTGCTGTTCATCTCAAGGTGCCCATAAGGTTGAACCTAAGTTACCGCCTGTGCACCAGTTACTTCAAGCTGATCCTGATACAGGTCTTGTTCACCGTTCACCTCAAGACGACCTTGATTTAAATTCTGTTCGCCGTTTATCTCCCCATAGAAATGAACCCGAATCGCAGTCTTTACACCATTTATCTAAAAGCAACGTTAACGAACGTTGGACGTTTGTAGACGTTGTGTGCATAATTATATGTTACAGTATCCTACAAACACGGCACGACGTTTGCAGACGTTCAACGTCAATAAACGTTGTAGAGCAATGAGAAGGACCTGCTATACAGGCAATGACTGAGCGTCTATAAACGTTGACGTTAGATAACGATAGTGCCGCTATTGGCCAAATGTGTCGAAAAAATACGACTCGACGTCAATAAACGTCTAAACATTTTGTACGAAGAATTGATGTGTCGTTCTACATATATCATGTGACCGAGTACCGTCCGCGAAAGGGTTAAAGAGCAGCATAGTTACCGTGACCGTGGAACATAAATGGCAACCGAAGGAACATGAGTGGGTTTTAATCAGTAAAAGTCTAACACCGCCCCGCCCAGGACGGGAGAACTCATTTGATGATTTCCCACTCAAAAAAGAAACGGCTTCAATGGAAAGCAGACTTGAGTTGATGTTTTCATTTCAACTCTACACCTTCATGTATTGTGTCCCGACATAAAGGGTCTAGGCAGACAGGCAAACAAACGTGTAGTGACATAGACTAATGCCCTTACTAATAATCACTGTGTAAAGTTATGCAATGAATAAAGTCTGTGTAACCATACATTTTTTGACGTATAAACCTGTCATAACTTTATGCAGCGTTTATTAGTAAGGCGCTCAATAAATAAATAATAAATAAATAAATAACTAAATAGGACCATTTTACGAAAAATTTTAATTTTTTTTTTAAACTCCGACAGATCAACCGGACACGTCTTTCTGTAAAGATCCCGCTCTCCACCCTTAAAAACGGATAACATAATTCTGTTTTTTGTCTTGTTGAGGTACGGAACCCTAAAAAGTATGAATATTTAACAGAAGTTTCTATCCCTTATTGCCATAGCAGTCATGTTTTCTTTTTAAATATTTATAGACGTAATCAACGGCTGTCAATTTTGACAATACATAGGACAATGCCAGATATTAGCACAATTGAATCAGTATTATTTTTAGTTTTACACTAGATTCTCTCAATTTCGTTCGCTTGAAAATCTGAAAATTGTAGCATTGAAGGATTTTTCTTTTATAACATCCTTCATTTTAAAATCTAAAATTCTCTAAATTGCCTCCAATCCTGAATGAAGAGTGATATTCACTTAGCTAAACAAAACAATATTTTAAAGAATATAATTTTAATAGTACACAGAATAAAATCAAATCACTCAAACGAATGGAAACTGCTTTCGCTAATATAGAGAAGCAAGGAAAGAACGACTTAGAAAACTTAATGAAATGGATGAAAGATTGTAAGTACCTACACTCGACTCTGTGTTCTTTATCACAATGTTTATAAGGTCGAAGATGGCCTATCAGCTGTAACAGCAGGAATCACGGGCGCTGTAGCCGCTATAGCTGATCGCCTGCATAAAACTAAAAAACTGAATCTGCGAACAATTTTAGGAACGCAATCAGAAGTAATTTTAAGAACTTCCAATTTGGCAACGCTTATAAGCTGTCTATGATAGACTGGTGTTTATTTGTTTAGTTTGTGTTACAAGAGTCTTTTGTGAGTGGGAAATCATCCAATGACTGCTCCCGTCCTGGGTGCGACGGGAGGGCGTGTCAGACTCTTACTGACTAAAACCCACTCATGTTCCTTCGATTGCCCTTTATGTTCCAGGGTCACGGTAACTATTATAAACATTCCGCAACCCCGGATAAACATTCCGCAACCCCGGATAAACATTCCGCAACCCCGGGTTACAAGAGTCTTTCCAGCTTGGCATGGCTGCTACACTTCTGTGAAAATCCTGAGATTTCTTTATTATGATATGCATTTGCATGACAACCTTCCCCTTAAAACACTATCGATTTTTTTCTCTTAAAAAGGTTACGACTTTGGTTCGGCCAAACAAGCAAGAAACTTCATTTTATACCATGATTTTTAATAACATTTATTATCTTCTGTTAAAGCAAAAGTAATAGCACAAACGAAAGAAGAGGAAGAGAAAATCCGTAAGTTACTAGACAACGCAGCAGATAAAGGTAAAATAACTGTAGATGAGTTCAAAGATGTCCTGGACAAAGTGTCTAAGGATGCTAAGAAGAACCTGGACAGTCTGAAGAAACAGCTTGAGGAATGTGCTCCTAAGTTCATGAAAGAGCTCACACAGGCAGCTGAGGATGCTGCTACCAGCTTGAAAGGTACCGTGGACGGAGTTATGAAAGATCTTGCTAAATAGTTTTGGTTATCCTTTGTTAATAAATGATTTTGGAATGATGTTGACGGGTTTGTTTGATTTTTAAAAGGATAAATCACATCTGTTAATAAATGAGTAGTACGTTTGCCAAATGGCTTTAAAGACCTAGTTTGCATCGACATTGCCACATTGTATATCGATGTTTATTCTCTACCCCAAGAAAAGACCCTTAGGCCACGTAAAGAGTCTACCAGCCGTTTGAGCATGTTGCAATAAGACTTGAACTACATGACCGCATTGTGGCATCCTAGATTTAAGACGTACCCAGCTTTCACGGGGCATAACGTTCTTTTTATCTGGTCTCTTTCCTTTTCGCGTAGGTCTCTAAATCATAAATTAAAAGTTCATATAGCTGTACTAATATTATAAAACTGAAGAGTTTTGTTTGTTTGAATGTGCTAATCTCAGTAAGTACTGGATTGAATTGAAAAGTTCTATACCATCACGCTACGAAATACGAGAACGGGGTAAATGCGGGTGAAACCGCGGGGGACAGCTCGTTTAAATTAAGAAGTGTTATTTAAATCAAGAAAATGTAGAGCATTAATATTATAACGAACCCTTTTTTCAAAGATAGCGGACAACTGGAAACTGCCTTCGCTAACATAGCCAGAGCAGGGAAAAACGACTTAGAAAACTTAGTGAAATGGATGAAAGATTGTAAGTACCTAATTACTCTAGTCAGCATCATCTGTCACACGGTGTAATGGCAGCCACAGAAGCGGCATTTTTAATAACATTAATTATCTTCTTTAAAGCAAAAGTAATAGCACAAACGAAAGAAGAGGAAGAGAAAATCCGCAAGTTACTAGACAACGCAGCAGGTAAAATAACTGTAGATGAAATAAAGGTAAAATAACTGTAGATGAGTTCAAAGATGTCCTGGACAAAGTATCTCAGGATGCTAAGAAGAATCTGGACAGTCTAAAGAAACATCTTGAGGAATGTGCTCCTAAGTTCATGAAAGAGCTAACACAGGCAGCTGAGGATGCTGCTTCCAGCTTGAAAGGTACCGTGGACGGAGTTATGAAAGATCTTGCTAAATAGTCTTGGTTATTCTTTGTTATTAATGCCCGGTTCCTATGAACAAGAAACGACTCGTTTTGCTTACGGATAGTAGTATTTTCTACGTGACGTACGCCAAAACTGTTCCTATAAAAATCGTTTAGGTAATGAAGTTACCGATAGAGCACTACCTACGGATGGGAGGGTTACGAATAACGAACCATAAGCCAAATGTATGCAGATGTCAGCCGATGGTGTTCCTATAATAAAAATGAAACTTCAAGGAGCTGTAAAGTTACGAGTCGTATACAATTTGTTTACCAGCCGATTTCGGTCGGTTATCTACAAATTTTTAAATTATTCAGCGTTATTTTCTTTAAATTATTGTAAAATGTCTAGTTCTGATAGTGAGTTGAGTCATTTGGAAAGGTTGTCGGACTAAAGTAACTCCGAATCAGATGAAGAAAGTGATTCTAAACAACCGAATTACAAAACAAGGGTCGATCATTTTAGTATCTTGGATAATAGCGAATTCTAAATTAGATTTCGGCTAGATAAGCCGCCTGTGCCAAGTTTAATCGTCGAAATGTATCCGCATTCTAAAGTGTAGGGAGTAAAGTATATATTTCTTGTATATTCACTAGCCAATATTTATTAAAAATAACCAAAAAACATATTTCAACTTTAAATCTTTATTTATTTAGTACATGTAGGACTTTCAGCTAATAAATCCAAAACAGAAAGGAAACCATATTCACTAGAAAGTCAATTACAAGTCCTTACGTATAGGCACCATAATAATTCACTATTCTCCTTGTTTTGCACTTATAACTATATTATTGAAGGCATTTGTGATAAAACACCACAATTCTCACTCGAAGAAAGATCTATAACACAAATATATGCAATAAGACTGCGAAGGTCTCCTCGTCTCCTCTTTGTGAAGAGATCTGGTCCGATAGAGCCTCGTCAGTAAATAAGCAGGATGTACCACGTGCAGGTGAGGTTGGCTTTGACCCTGGAGGTGATAGTAGGGCCACTTACACCCCAAAACATATTCCATTATGCATTTTAGTTTAAAATCATAATATATTATGTATTATTTAAATGACATTTCCGTTAAAATGAAATGTGTCAAGCCAGAAGCTCTCAATCGCGTTTTGTTTTCCTATTTCAGAAGAGGTTGAATAACATTTTTTTGATAATAATGAATTTCTTTAACACAAAAATTATAAAATAAATGTAAAAGCTAAGTTTTCTGTATACAGGTAGGAATATGTTATATCGTGTGTAGTAGACATGGATTCACTTTAATTCTAAACGTTGTAATTCTACTAACTAAACGCAAGGAGGGTCGAACACGTTTTTTGATGGAGGGCTGTGGCAAGTGGGTGACCAACATCTACTTGTTGCAAGTAGCTGATGCAAATATTTTTAGGAACGCCATAAACAGTCCGTCACTTGAAACCAAAAAACTAATAGTACCTTTTGACAAAAACGAACTTTAGTTCATAGGAACCGGGCATAAATGATTTTGGAATGATGTGAGGGTTTAATTTATTTTTAAAAACGCTTTTAGTGAACTAGAGGTATAAGGAATAGGGGCACAGTTCTTCGGGCCAGCATGTTGTGTCTAAGGAGGCGGCAGAACGTGAGAGGGAGAGGACCTCTGGTCCCAGCAGCCGCCGCGGGAGACCCCCCGGGCGTCACCGGTCACGTGATGGCTTCCGGCTACCGTAGAAGCTTGCCTGTGGACGGTGAATAATGAGCTAGCTCACCATTTCAGGTTTTTTGCTGAAATCACAGGAATGAAAATGTCGAGGGCTGAAAAGTGTTACATTCTTTTTGTGTTGTACTCTTTTTAATGACCAATAGCTGCTCGCTGTCAAAAACTTTTTACCTTTGATGTTATTGGGGCCAATCAAATAAGGTTAAATTTAGTTTTTTGTTTAATGCCCGGTTCCTATGAACTAAAGTTTGTTATTGTCAAAAGGTACTATTAGTTTTTTGGTTGCAAGTGACGGACTGCTTATGGCGTTCCTATAAATGTTTGCATCAGCTACCTGCAACGAGTAGATGTTGGTCACCCACTTGCCACAGCCCTCCATCAAAAAACGTGTTCGACCCTCCTTGCGTTTAGTTAGTAGAATTAAAACGTTTAGAATTAAAGTGAATCCATGTCTACTACACACGATATAACATATTCCTACCTGTATACAGAAAACTTAGCTTTTCCATTTATTTTATAATTTTTGAGTTAAAGAAATTTCATTATTATCAAAAAAATGTTATTCAACCTCTTCTGAAATAGGAAAACAAAACGCGATTGAGAGCTTCTGGCTTGACACATTTCATTTTAACGGAAATGTCATTTAAATAATACATAATATATTATGATTTTAAACTAAAATGCATAATGGAATATGTTTTGGGGTGTAAATGGCCCTACCATCACCTCCAGGGTCAAAGCCTACCTCACCTGCACGTGGTACATCCTGCTGATTCACTGACGAGGCTCTAACGGACCAGGTCTCTTCACAAAGAGGAGACCTTCGCAGTCTTATTGCATATTTGTGTTATAGATCTTTCTTCGACTGAGATATTGTAAAATAAACATGGTCGTGGCAGAATTGTGGTGGTATTCCACAAATGCCATTAATAATATAGTTATTTAAGTGCAAAACAAGGACAACAGTGTATTATTATGGTGTCTATACGTGAGGACTTGTAATTAGCTTTCTAGTGATTATAGTTTCCTTTCTGTTTTGGATTTATTAGCTGTAAGTCCACCATGTACTAAATAAATAAAGAGTTGAAGTTAAACGTGTTTTTTTATTGGTTATTTTAAATAAATATTGGCTAGTGAATTTACAAGAAATACATACTTTACTCCCTACACTTTCGAATGCGGATACATTTCGACGAGTAAACTTAGTACATAACAGACGGCTTATCTAGCCCAAATCTAATTTAGAATTCGCTTTTATCCAAGATACTAAAATGATCGACCCTTGTTTTGTAATTCGGTTGATTAGAATCACTTTCTTCATCTGATTCGGAGTTACTTTAGTCCGACAACCTTTCCAAATGACTCAATTCACTATCAGAACTAGACATTTTACAATAATTTAAAGAAAATAACGCTGAATAATTTAAAAATTTGTAGATAACCGACCGAAATCGGCTGGTAAACAAATTGTATACGACTCGTAACTTTTACAGCTCCTTGAAGTTTCATTTTTATTATAGGAACACCATCGGCCGACATCTGCATACATTTGGCTTATGGTTCGTTATTCGTAACCCTCCCATCCGTAGGTAGTGCTCTATCGGTAACTTCATTACCTAAACGATTTTTATAGGAACAGTTTTGGCGTACGTCACGTAGAAAATACTACTATCCGTAAGCAAAACGAGACGTTTCTTGTTCATAGGAACCGGGCATTAGTAATCTGTGTAGCAACGATTTTTGACATTGAAGCAAAACTCATGAGAGTTTGTTTTTGATCAGATACCTAAGTAATAACATATTTTTTGTAGAAAACGATTTTTTTGGAGCTTCGTCATGTGAAAATTGAGTATCCTGACCTCTGACTATCGGAAACAGTGTATCGAAAACCATCAGTGCGAGAATCTCTAATAAAACTAGTACTTCCAGAGATCTTTCAAACTTTAGCTTTATATAATAGTACAGATAAAGTGAATAAATAGCAGATACAAATGGAAGAGGCTTTTGCAAATCTCAAAAAGGTAGGAATGAATAACGTGGAAGATTTGATGACATGGATGAGAGAATGTAAGTGTATATCTATCAGAATTATTTAAATTACTGTCTTGTTGTCTCAACTGCAGGGCAAAGACACCTTCTCATATAGAGTAATTTGCACTGCTGACAAACTGTGCAAAAAATATATACTTTGATTTCCACGCGTGCTCATGGCGGATTGGAGATTTCGGACTTATCGTGAGTGCTGAACTTATAAATCTGAAATGGCCAAACAGTCCTGAGCGCTCGCGGCAGTCAATACTCGTATCTTCACTGCGTTTTCCTTTACTTATGTCAATGTAATCTAAGATAAACTTATGCCCGGTTCCTATGAACAAGAAACGACTCGTTTTGCTTACGGATAGTAGTATTTTCTACGTGACGTACGCCAAAACTGTTCCTATAAAAATCGTTTATGTAATGAAGTTACCGATAGAGCACTACCTACGGATGGGAGGGTTACGAATAACGAACCATAAGCCAAATGTATGCAGATGTCGGCCGATGGTGTTCCTATGATAAAAATGAAACTTCAAGGAGCTGTAAAAGTTACGAGTCGTATACAATTTGTTTACCAGCCGATTTCGGTCGGTTATCTACAAATTTTTAAATTAATCAGCGTTATTTTCTTTAAATTATTGTAAAATGTCTAGTTCTGATAGTGAGTTGAGTCATTTGGAAAGGTTGTCGGACTAAAGTATTTCCGAATCAGATGAAGAAAGTGATTCTAATCAACCGAATTACAAAACAAGGGTCGATCATGTTAGTATCTTGGATAATAGTGAATTCCAAATTAGATTTCGGCTAGATAAGCCGTCTGTAGTTTACTCGTCGAAATGTATCCGCATTCGAAAGTGTAGGGAGTTAGGTATGTATTTCTTGTATATTCACTAGCCAATATTTATTAAAAATAACCAAAAAACATATTTAAACTTTAAATCTTTATTTATTTAGTACATGGAGGACTTTCAGCTAATAAATTCAAAACAGAAAGGAAACCATAATCACTAGAAAGTCAATTACAAGTCCTTACGTATAGGCACCATAATAATTCACTATTCTCCTTGTTTTGCACTTATAACTTACTATATTATTGAAGGCATTTGTGATAAAACACCACAATTCTCACTCGAAGAAAGATCTATAACACAAATATATGCAATAAGACTGCGAAGGTCTCCTCGTCTCCTCTTTGTGAAGAGATAGAGCCTCCTCAGTGAATAAGCAGGATGTACCACGTGCAGGTGAGGTTGGTTTTGACCCTGGAGGTGATAGTAGGTCCACTTACACCCCAAAACATATTCCATTATGCATTTTAGTTTAAAATCATAATATATTATGTATTATTTAAATGACATTTCCGTTAAAATGAAATGTGTCAAGCCAGAAGCTCTCAATCGCGTTTTGTTTTCCTATTTCAGAAGAGGTTGAATAACATTTTTTTGATAATAATGAAATTTCTTTAACACAAAAATTATAAAATAAATGAAAAAGCTAAGTTTTCTGTATATAGGTAGGAATAATGTTATATCGTGTGTAGTAGACTTGGATTCACTTTAATTCTAAACGTTTTAACTCTACTAACTAAACGCAAGGAGGGTCGAACACGTTTTTTGATGGAGAGCTGTGGCAAGTGGGTGACCAACATCTACTCGTTGCAGATAGCTGATGCAAACACTAATAGGAACGCCATAAACAGTCCGTCACTTTCAACCAAAAAACTAATAGTACCTTTTGACAATAACAAACTTTAGTTCATAGGAACCGGGCATTAGTAAATACTTAAAAATTGAAAGGGTCACATTGGTTATGCCCAGTTTCTATCCCGCAATCTCAAACAAGGGTGCAGGGTGCATTAACCACAGGGTTACCACGACACTCTTTTGCGATATTTTTTTTCTCTAGCCTGTACTGTCCCACTGATGAGCAAAGGCCTCCCCCAAGTCCTTCCAGATTTTCTTATCCTTCGCTGCCTCGAACCAACCCTCGTGGTATGCGTCAAGGTTATCGCACCACATTTTCCTGGAGCGGCGACTATATTCAAATATAATTCTATATTCTGCGATATTAATTTTACTTTCTGTTAAAGCACAAGTAATAACACAAACGAAGGAAGAACAGGAGAAAATTCGCAGATTACTTACTGACGCTGCAGACAAAGGCAAAGTTACTATTGAACAATTCAAAGATGTACTGATAAAAGTATCTGAGAAAACCAAGGAGAACCTCGACAATCTGATGAGTCAGCTAGCAGAGAGTGCTCCGAAATTCATTCAGGAGTTGACACAAGGAGCTGCTGATGCTGCTACCAGCTTAAAAAGCACCGTGGATGGAGTTATGAAGGATTTGGCTAAATAGTCTTGGTTGGAATCCGTCAATAAATGGTTACGAAAAAAAAAACAGTGTTGTTTGATTTTGGCCCTTCCTATAGAATAGTCAATGGTAATGTCCGGTTGCATAATAAGCCGCTTAAGGTGAAGGAACTCGATACAGACGGACAAATACCAGTCGGAGGCGCGGATTATACATCAAGTATGTAGTAGAGAGGCCAGTGAGGTAGCCTATACGAATTCCACATAACCGACCATTATCGTTAAAAACATGGTGTTTGAGGCAGCTAACAGGTTCAACTGTACGAAAGTTCTTCGTGGAGAACCCAGCCGTAGAAAAATAGCGAACCTGACGACTATTACTCCTTATAGTAATAAGTTGGTCATCAGTAGTGCCATATAAAGTTGTTTTGTTGGCCGAATAGCCAACACGACACTTTTTCGTGAAACAATGGCAATGGTAGCAAGAAATAGTACCTAACTATATACTTACTGCTTCCATGAACGCAAGAAAGAGATTGCGCTGCGAGAGGTTTTTTGCTGAAATCACAGGAATGAAAATGTCGAGGGCTGAAAAGTGTTACATTCTTTTTGTGTTGTACTCTTTTTAATGACCAATAGCTGCTCGCTGTCAAAAACTTTTTACCTTTGATGTTATTGGGGCCAATCAAATAAGGTTAAATTTAGTTTTTTGTTTAATGCCCGGTTCCTATGAACTAAAGTTTGTTATTGTCAAAAGGTACTATTAGTTTTTTGGTTGCAAGTGACGGACTGCTTATGGCGTTCCTATAAATGTTTGCATCAGCTACCTGCAACGAGTAGATGTTGGTCACCCACTTGCCACAGCCCTCCATCAAAAAACGTGTTCGACCCTCCTTGCGTTTAGTTAGTAGAATTAAAACGTTTAGAATTAAAGTGAATCCATGTCTACTACACACGATATAACATATTCCTACCTGTATACAGAAAACTTAGCTTTTCCATTTATTTTATAATTTTTGAGTTAAAGAAATTTCATTATTATCAAAAAAATGTTATTCAACCTCTTCTGAAATAGGAAAACAAAACGCGATTGAGAGCTTCTGGCTTGACACATTTCATTTTAACGGAAATGTCATTTAAATAATACATAATATATTATGATTTTAAACTAAAATGCATAATGGAATATGTTTTGGGGTGTAAATGGCCCTACCATCACCTCCAGGGTCAAAGCCTACCTCACCTGCACGTGGTACATCCTGCTGATTCACTGACGAGGCTCTAACGGACCAGGTCTCTTCACAAAGAGGAGACCTTCGCAGTCTTATTGCATATTTGTGTTATAGATCTTTCTTCGACTGAGATATTGTAAAATAAACATGGTCGTGGCAGAATTGTGGTGGTATTCCACAAATGCCATTAATAATATAGTTATTTAAGTGCAAAACAAGGACAACAGTGTATTATTATGGTGTCTATACGTGAGGACTTGTAATTAGCTTTCTAGTGATTATAGTTTCCTTTCTGTTTTG